>BSBM01001365.1:6615000-7215000 GCA_027924585.1 Larix kaempferi
GTGTATGAGGTAGTGTTCTTGTGCATTGAAAAATGTTGGAGGTAGAAACTTTTTCATTTCACACATTAGCCAAAGGATTTCTCTCTTCCAATACTTTATATCATCTTGATGTATCTCTTTCAATCATAACCATCTATAGATTATGATGCAAAACAATAACATGTCTAAACAAAACATAATATATATTACAATAGAAGTAAAGCACATGTCATTAAGTACAAGAACAAATTGAAAAAACATTTTTCATATAAATTAGTCACCTCCATAATTTACCTCATGTATTTTACATGATCATATATATTTTGTTTGACGTTGTTGTCAGAGTCATCTGGGAGAGATAGAGGTAGAACCTACTATAACAATAAAAAAACGTTATTTGTTTCAAGATAGACAAAAATAAAACAAAAATCCAAACAAGTAAATACGCCAAATATATAAATATGAATAAAAAATTTATTACCTTAATGAATGTATGCCGGTCATGTGTTTTAACCCCACCAAATTCACCTTTCTGGTTAAGATATTATTTATGTTTGAAGAAAAACCCTTGGGAAATTTAATACTTTGAATGACCTCTTTTAAATCATTGCTTTGATGCTTTGTTAATAACCATGGAAGGTTATTTTGGTCTCCATCGCTATTTGATTGAATCACAGTCCACATTGCATGATTGGATTCCTCAATGTCAGCACAAAATTTGACAATTTTTTCTTTATCCCTCCTGCCATCTATGATTCTCCATAATGTTTTTGTCACACTTCCCAATATGAATTGTATCAAACAAATGAGCATTTTTTAGCTGCTCACAGTAGGGAAACCTCATGAATGGAGTGGGATACCATTTCATTCTTGGTGGAAGCCCATTATTTCTACCTTCACGGCGAAGACATTGATGAAGCATAAAAAAAATGACAACAATAATTATCAAACACGATAAATAAATTTAATACTTAAATATAATTTCAAAATCAAAACAATATTACATATACAATACACAAACAAATTGCATACCTTGATGATTTTTGTTATACTCCAACCTCCATAGATGAGGTGTCATTCTTCGTGGTTTTAATCTAGTCTCTTCTTTCCCATTGAAAATATGTTTTTTTAGTAGTATGGAACCTATGGGACTTCGACAGGAAGTGCCTATACTCATCAAACACCATCTTTCCTAAAGATTTTGAATAACGATACTTCATCTTAGGACCACAAATTGGACATGCAAATTTACCCTTTGTTTGAAGACCTGCAACATATGGATTAATGCCAATTATACGATGGATTATTAACCAAACATGCATGATATCTTCAAAATAATTAAGAAGTATTAAAGTGAAAGGAAACATTAATACATACCACATATATGTGTTAGTTTGGGGGCATCATGAATTGTCCATACAAGCATTCCACATAATTGAAATCTCTTTTTCCTAATTGGTTTACAAATGTCATACATAGTTATACCGTTCCGTAACTGTATTAGCTCATCGATAAGAGGCTTGATATACACATTCATATCTTTAACTTGGTACTTTCCTAATTGTTTGAAATTACACATAATTACTACCATGATATGTATATATAGGTAAATAAATAAATAAATTTATAGTATGCAAAAAACAAGACAAATGAAAATGTCACATTCGAAAAATTAATATAGACAAATACCTGGAACAATCATTGTCAACATTATGTGCTCCCTCTTTATTGACATCCAAGGAGGAATGTTATTGTTAATAACAAAAATAGGCCACACTGAGTAAATAGATCTAAGCTCTCTGAATGGATTAACATCGTCGGCTGCCAATGGAAGCCTAATATTACGAGGTTCATCTTTAAAATATGGCCATTTTCCTCAATTTCCCTATAGGCATATCCATATGTAGGCATTCGAAGAACACCATCTCCACTTCTATTCCATGCATGGTAATCCATAAGCTGTTCTATGCTTTTGCACCTGAACAGTCGCTGCAAACGTGGAATTATGGGAATATGACGAAGAACCTTTTGAGGAACCATTTTTGTTACTTGATCAATTCGATATCTACTAATATGAAATTCCAGGCATTTAATTTTCGACGCATGTTGTCCATAATATATAATATGGTCATTAGGGCATGCATCTACACTTTGATACTCCATTCCAATGTCTTTCATAACAACAATTTAATCTTGATATGTGCGAGGTGAAATATTTGACGATGGTAACAAAAATTCACCTAATAATCTACATCATAAAGATTAACTAGTTAATGAAAAGAATATTAATCGTAAATATTACTTTCTTATTTAACACATTAATCAACGTTAAAAAAGGTGAAAGGGTAAAACTTTATGTATATCTAATGAAACATATTACACACAACAAAATTTGAACCCGAAATCCGACTAATTTCGACGAAATTGACCGTGTCATCGTATTTCACCTTTATAATTACGAAATTTTCTTAATTTTTTTTAAATTGACCTCTATAGTTGTTGAATTTCCGACGCCCATCGAATATCTGACAAAATACATCGGATATTCGATGAATTTCATCGAATTTATGGTGTATAGGTTATAACAGTAACTATGATAACTTTGTTGGATATACGACGAACATTTAATTGGTAAGTTTTTCATTATATATGTCTTTATATTGATAATTTTTGTAAATGTATGTATCATTTTAATATTTATTATATTAACTAATATCTATTGATGGTTTCATGTAATTATAAAGGAAATACCGCCTACGACATATTGCCTGGAGGATGTGCTTTCAGAACAAGTACCGGAGGAACATGGAGCTGTGAATAATGGGGAACAAGTTAATGATCATATTGAAGAAGATGATCATACTGATAACATAGTTGAAGATGATGGTACAAATACATTGATCCATGATATGTTTAATGTTTGAATGGATAATGATGATGATGATCATGAAAATTATGACTTTGATAATGTTCACGATTTACCTCTTCTTGAGAAGGCATACGAACCCCCTTATGAGGGCTCCAACACAAATCTTCTCTCTGTTATGTTGTTGATAATGAACATGAAGGTTATGAATGGTATTTCAAACAAATCAGTCACACAGATGTTAAGGTATGTAATATATTCCATCACATATATATGATTGTGATAAATGTTATATTTTTTCATCTAATAATTTTATTGTTAATTCATAAGTAAAATTAATACAGATGAAATATGTTTCATTAATATTATTTATATATTATATTAACTAGTTTTTTATTTTAATTTGTTGTAGCTTGATAACTGAATTTTTGTTACCACCATTAAGTATTTTACCTTGCACATATCGATGTTTATCTGCCATCATGAAAGAAATTGGAATGCAGTATGAAACAATTGATGCATGCCCCGATGACCATGTTATATATTATAATCAACATGAATTTGAAATAGAATGTCTAGAATGTCATATCAGTAGATATCGAACAGATCAAGTGACCAAAAAGGTGCCTCGTAAGGTTCTTTTTTATATTCCCATTATTCCACCTTTGAAACGACTGTTCAAGTACAAAAACATAGCATAATTTATGGATTACCATGCATGGAACAAAAGTCAAGATGACATTATTTGAATGCCTGGAGATGGTTATGCATTTAGAGATTTGGAGGAAAAATGGCCACACTTTAAAGAAGAACCTCGTAATGTTAGGATTTATTTAGCAACATATGGTGTCAATCCATTTGTAGAGATGTGGTCTATTTACTCGCTGTGGCCTATTTTTTTATCAACAATAAAATTCCTCCATGGTTGTCAATAAAGAGGGAGCACATAATGTTGGAAATGATTATTACATGTATGTGTTTACAATTTTTTTTTTAATGTAGTGGAATCTCATTTGCCGTATTTTGTTGCATAATTTCATATATACACTACAAAATTTGAACCCAAAATCCGGCGAGAAAATCCGACGAAAAGGACTGTGTCGTTGGATTTCACCTTCAAAATTACAAATTTTGATTAATTTATAGAAGGATTGGTCGGATATCCGACAACTGCTGTTGGATATTCAACAACTATTGTCGGATATCCGACAGCTCTGACGATGCTCAAGTTGTCGGATGTTCGACATGTATTTCATAACGATAACTATGCTCAAGTTGTCGGATATCCGACATGTATTTTAGAACGGTAACTATGCTCAAGTCGTCGGATATCCGATGAAGAATTATATTTTAAAATCTATAAATTTAGAAACATTCCGACATGTTTTCTATACAAGCGATGATTTGCGGAAATTATTTTATTCTTCGACGGATTGTTTTCTGTAAAAGAATACATAATTATTTCTATTGTTTTTGTGATTAAAAATAGTGAAGTGTGGAGCTTGATTTTCTAAGATCGATAATCTTCATTCAAGCTCTTTATGAGAAAATGTCAAACAACAATATTCCTGATCCAGAAGAACAAAATCGACAATTGCTTGCTAGATTGTGGGATGGACTGAAAAGAAAGGGTGATGGTAAATGTTATTGTCCATGTAGTGAATGCAGGGGCTTTAAGAGGAGAAGAATAAATATCACAACAACCATAAAACATTGTAGGGAACATGGACACGCTAAGGAGGGACATGAATATCGTCCATTTGTAAGTTTTGCATTATATATGTTTTTATATTGATTGCTTTTGTAAATGCATGTATTATTTTAATATTTATTATATTAACTTTTATCTGTTGATGGTTTCATGTAATTATAAAGGAAAGACATCCTACGGCATATGTTCCAGAGGAAGTGCTTTCAGAACAAGTACCGGAGGAACATGGAGCTATGAATAATGGAGAACAAAATAATGATCATATTGAAGAAGATGATCATACTAATAACATAGTTGAAGATGATGCTACAAAGACATTGATCTATGCTTCATTTAATTTTAGAATGGACGATGATGATGATGATCATTTTGATGATATTCATGATTTACCTCTTCTTGAGAAGGCATACGAACCCCTTTATGAGGGCTCCAACACAAATCTTTGCTCTGCTATATTGTTGATAATGAACTTGAAGGTTATGAATGGTATTTCAAACATATCAGTCACACGGATGTTAAGGTATGTAATATATTCCATCACATAATATGTATGATCGTGCTAAAGGTTATCACTGTTCATCTAATAATTTCATTGTTAATTCATAAGTCAAATTAATACGGATGAAATGTGTTTCATTAATATTATTTATATATTATATTAACTAGATTTTTATTTTAATTTGTTGTAGCTTGATAGCTGAATTTTTGTTACCATCGTCAAATATTTTACCTCGCACATATCGAGATTTATCTGCCATCATGAAATAAATTGGAATGCAGTATGAAGCAATTCATGCATGCCCCGATGAACATGTTATATATTATAATCAACATGAATTTGCAACAGAATGTCTGGAATATCATATCAGTAGATATCGAACAGATCAAGTTGTTAGGATATTCCTATACTCCATCCTAGTCCTACCAGCATTTTCATCCTTTGCATTTTCAGTCTTGCATGCATTCCTACATGCATCCGCATGATGCCCAGTCATCAGGTTGATACCTCCAACACCTAATCCCTAGTCTTCCAACACTCAGGAGCTTATTTCCACTCAGATTGAGCCCTCCTAGCCAGTGATGCACCCACATCTCACCATCCACTTGAAAAAGGTGCCCTTCTTCACCTACCAGTCCAATTGTCTTCAGTTAACTGAGTTCTCTCCTTGATTTTAGGCTTGACTCACTCTTAACTGACCTTACCACTCTGATGGACCTCCAGTGTGACTAGACTGCTCATTCTGACTTCAATTAGCTCCTCATGCGCCCTCCACTAAGCCTCCTTCATTAAGTTAGTTCCAGTTACACTCAGTTACACCTACCACACTCAGTTAGACTCATTTTGACTGATGGTTGATAGTTAATTGAGCATTGATGACTCCATTAATGATGAGATAGACTACTAGTTGTGCTGTGATAACACTCCAGTGATCTTTTGATCACTCCATGAAGGCCAATTCGAATTGCCGCCTTGGCATTCGAAGTCCTCATGCATTGTATTATTTATTTGTCCATTTGTGATTAACGAATTAGTGTGTGTGAAATTATTTTGCTTCTATCCGATTTCTACTGTATTATTATTCTGTTGCTCATTTTACTGCATTGACCACTCTTAATCTTATTCCTAAATTCTTTCATTGTGAGGTATACATCATCTCTTAGATCTGCTGTGAGGATTTTCACACAAGTAACAAAAAATGTGCCTCGCAAGGTTCTTCGTTATATTCCCATTATTCCACGTTTGCAACGACTGTCCAGGTGCAAAAACATAGCGCAATTTATGGATTACCATGCACGGAACATAAGTCAAGATGACATTATTCGAATGCCTACAGATGGGTCTGCATTTAGAGATATGGAGGAAAAATGGCCTCACTTTGAAAAAGAACCTCGTAATCTTAGAATTTCTTTGGCAGTATATGGTGTCAATCCATTTGCAGAGATGAGATCCATTTACTCAATGTGGCCTATTTTTGTTATCAACAATAACATTCCTACATGGTTGTCAATAAAGAGGGAGCACATAATGTTGTCAACTTTTTTTTTTAATGTAGTGGCATCTCATTTGTCGTATTTTGTTGCATAATGTCATATATATATATTTTATTTTTCTCTTGTGCATCGTTTATATATCTAAATGGTACTCATAATTATATATTTTATATGTTCAAATCAATCAAGTAAGTACCAATTTAAAGATATGAATGTATATATCGAACTTCTTATTGATGAGGCATCACTATGTATGACGTATCTAGACCAATATGACAAAGACAATTTCAATTCCATGCAATGGTTGTATGGACAATACATGATGCCCCAGGGTTAACCCATTTTTGTGGTTTGTAATTATAAGTTCCACTTTAATTGCATTTAATTTTATGAATTAGTTAATATACTATGCACGCATGTTTTTTTAAATAATCCATTCATTTTATATATAATTATAATTGACATAGATAATCCATCTCTTTATGTAGGTCTTTAGACAAAGGGAAAATTTGCATGTCTAGTTTGTGGTCCTAAGATCAAATCTTGTCGTTCAAAAAGCGTAGGAAAGGAGGTGTTTGATGAGTATAGGCGCTTCCTCTCTAAGAATCACGGGTATTGAACTATCGAAAAACATCCGTTCAATGGGAAGCAAGATACTGCATTAAAACCACAGAGAATGACACCTTACCTATGGAAGTTGCAATATAATAGAAATTGTCAAGATACGTATGAATCATCGTATATGAAATGTTATGTATTTTTTTATTGTGTGTTGTTTACTGTAATTGACATTGATTTCTGTAATTTCTTTATAAACTACGATTCATGATGGCCGTCGTGATCATGAAGGCATTAATGGGCTTCCACGAGGAATGAAAAGCTATCCTAGACAATTCAGTAGGTTTCCCTACTATGAGCACCTACAAATTGCTCATTTGTTTGATACAATGAAGAATGTGACTGAATCGTTATGGCGAATATTTGATGGAAGGAGTGAGAAAGAAAAAAATGTCAAAATTTGCACAGACATTCAAGAAGGCAACCATGCAATGAAATACGTCATTCAATTTCATAGCAACGAATACCAAATTAATATAAAATAACTTCCATGGATGTTAACGGAGCAACAAAGTAATGTTGTAAAAGAAGTCATGCAAAAAATTAAATTTCCCACTGGATTTTGTGCGAACATGAAGAATATCATAACAAAGAAAGGTGATTTTGCGGGGGTGAAAATGCATGATTGGCATGTATTCATGAAGGTAATTATTATGGTATGCATATAATTATTGTTTTTTATTTATTCCAGTGCATATTGTTGGTATTTTTTTTGTCTACTCTTTGTTTAAAAAATGACACAATTTGTATATTGTTACAGTATGTTCTACCTCTCTCTCTCCTAGACAACTTCGACAACAATGTCAAACAAGTTATATATAATCTTGAGAAATACATGAGGTAAGTAGCGATTTTTTGCATGTGCTTAGTGTTTGTTTAATTCATCGTAGAACTTATATTTTATTTTTGTGTACTAATTCATGTTATGTAATATAATGTTTTTTTGTTAAATCTCGTGATTGGTTTGCATCACTTGTAGATGATTGTCATCTAAATAAATCCATAAAGAAGATATAAAGTATTGGAGGAGAGAAATTCCTTGTCTCATGTGTGAAATGCAGAAGCATCTACCTTCGGAATTTTTCAATGTACATGAACACTAGCTCATACACCAAGTTGAGGAGATTGAATTGTGTGGACCTGTTCACTCAAGGTCCATGTGGATGGTTGAGAGGCACTTGAAATTTATGAAGGGTTTGATTAGAAAATGAGCACGTGCTGAGGGTTCTATGATGGAGGGATATATGGTATACCAAAACATGCTGTATATTAGTGAATATATTCCTAAATTAGCGTCAAAGCTCAATTTACGTCGCATTTGTGATCCAGAATCCAATAACAATTTCGAAGGGGAGTAGTCGAAGGGGAAAGGTAGATCGAGGAAGGTGAAAGGTAATTATTATCTAGTGGAGATTAATTAATATAAACATTTGACTGTTGATTTTTATGTATATATCATACATATTCTGTTTTTATATTCAATATGCATCAATTAAGAGTGCATACTTGGTTAAGTGAATATTCATTTGTATTGAATTTTAAATATTTTATTGTCATCAAAATGTTGGTCGAGAGTGGGATTCACTTCATTTATACATCGCAAACAATCTTGACTGGATGAAGGTATGGATTGAACGATGTGAACATTCTGGTCATGGAATATCATGGGAAGGTGTGGCTTCATTGGTTAAAGCAACACATCGCAATGGAGATACCAATCTTACACAAAGGGAAATCAATTTAGCATATGGTTTAAAAGATAAGCAGACAAGCATATTAATCAACCACACTATTTTTTTTTGCAAACATATTGATGTACATGTTGATTTTTTCCATGTATGGCATAAACATGCACTTAATCATAAATATTGGATCATTATGTAATCTTTTCGTGTATGGTTTGTTGTAGGTGAAACACCATAAGGCTATGTGGTGCAATGGCTGTAGATATTGCATCAAAAAGTTGGATGAAACAAAAAAAACATCAAATTGTGGGATATATGCAGTCTTTGAGGTGACCAATGTTTTCTCTAAAAGTGACAAACATCCAGAATTCTCAGAAAATCGATACTATGGGTATTTGGAAGATATTCTTCAGTGTGACTTTAACTCCTTCAAGGTAGTTCTGTTCGTTGTTAAATGGTATAGGTTACGATTGAATCAACATGATCCCGATAAAACTATTATTGAACATGATAATGGATTTACCATGGTTAATACAAGGTTTTTTGAGCCAGGAATAGAGCCCTATATTCTTCCAAGCCATTGTGAACAGGTATTTTACTCTGAGGTTCCAAGTAGAGGGGGTTGGTCATTTGTTGTGAGACACGATCCAAGGGGAAGGGCAGTAAAGTATAACGTAGAGGAAGGTAATGAAGAGGGTCTCGAAGAAGAAGACGATGTTGAAGATGATAAACATGAGTTAGATGATCATGTTCCAGAATAAGATGTCGAAGAATTAGTTGAATTAGATGATGTAGCAGACAATGTCCATAAAGATGATATCGACGATGACATGATGATCGTAACTGACATCGATGATGATGATGATATGGCCAATACTTACAATGTTGACTCTGGATCGGATGATACAGATGATGACTTGGATGAAGAAGATGATGAAGTCCATTGAAGTGTATGAGGTATGCCTTAATATATCTACTCTATATATTTTGATTTAATATTGCGATAGAAATATTGAATTTTATTGGTACGTATAAATTAACTGTTTCTTAGTGTTTTTGCCATTTTACTGTATGTTGGCATATGTTATAATTAGAAACATTGCTTCTTATAAAGTATGACAAAAAAACATTTAATTGTTTTTTTACATAGATTTTGTCGGGTTATGGGGAATTGAGAGTGATGTGAGGAGAGGGAGGGGCCATAAGAGATTCCACCTTCACGTGGTTGGCCTTGTTTAGTAGAGAATATTAAATTATTCTAGAAACAAAAAGAAGCTCAGTAAGGAAATGCACAATTATCATCATAACCCAAATGGCATGCTTGATCATGTACTGCACGGGTCCAACCTTTAATTTTTTTAAATTTGTACTGGCTTGGACATAAATTTGGCATGGTTAGACTAGACGCATGCATTGATAGTATGGGAGGGTTTCCAGTCTCAAACATGAATAACACTAACAATTCGAGCATAAAAAACCATACCTATAAATTAATTTATGTGCCACACGGGGCCAATGTTGATTTTTTTTAAATCTGTGCTTGCTTGGACTGAAATTTGGCATGATTAGACTAGACAGATGCATTGATGGTGTGAGAGGTTTTCCAGACTCAAATGTGACTAACACTAACAATTCAAACATAAAAAACCATACCTATAGATTAATTAATGTGCTACACGGGGCCAACGTTTAATTTTTTTAAATATGTGCTTGCTTGGATTGAAATTTGTCATGGTTAGACTAGATGCATGCATTTACGGTGTGGGAGGGTTTCCAGACTCAAACATGACCGAAACTAACAATTCGAGCATAAAAAAACATACCTATAGATTAATTAATGTGCTACACGGGGCCAACATTGAAATTTTTTAAATTTGTGCTTGCTTGGACTGAAATTCGGCATGGTTAGACTAGACACATGCATTGATGGTGTGGGAGGGTTTCCAGACTCAAACATGACTGACACTAACAATTCAAGCATCAAAAACCATACCTATATATTAATTAATGTGCTACACGGGGCCAATGTTGAATTCTTTTAAATATGTGCTAGCTTGGACTGAAATTTGGCATGGTTAGACTAGACGCATACATTTACGGTGTGGGAGGGATTCCAGACTCAAACATGATTGACACTAACAATTCGAGTATAAAAAACCATACCTATAGCTTAATTAATGTGCTACACGGAGCCAATGTTGAAATTTTTTAAATCTGTGCTGGCTTGGACTGAAATTTGGCATGGTTAGAATAGAATCATCATCATCATCGTCATCACCCTCTTCCTCACCAACATATTCATCATTATCATCTTCATCATCATCATCTTCATCATCATCATCATCATCATCATCATCATCATCATCATTATCATCATAGTCATCACCATTATCATCATCATCATCATCATCATCTTCATCATCATCATCATCATCATCATCATCATCATCATCGTCACCTTCATAATCGTCATCATCATCATCATCATCATCATCATCATCATCGTTGTCGTCATCACCACCACCACCACCACCACCACCACCACCACCACCATCATCATCATCATCATCTTTATCATCATCATCATTTGTTGATGTATATGTAACTTAGGAATGTATTTCATCTGTGTATTTTATATATATTTATTGTACCCTTATAAGAGATGTGTTATTCCTCTATAAGGAAGTGTCGTCATGTGGATTGACAAGTGTTGCAAGTGTGTGTACTTGCCGATGGGTTATTAGACCACCATGTGTGGGGTCGGCCCTAAAATATATATTATATTGTGGATGTATCTAGATAGACAAGTCGACCCCATAAGGTCACTGGGAAAACAGGTTAAGTATAACTAGAGATCAAGAGATCTCTATTTGCATCATTCAGAAAGTCATATCTCTCTCACTCAGAAAGTGGCGCACTAGTGAGGAGGAGGATCATCTGCTCTAGGAGACTATCTCAAGTGTATTTTGGTTGTACTTTGGTTGAGCCATTGCTCTCTCTATCTCTGAGGAAGTTGTGGGGTTTTTCACCTTAGGGTTTTCCCCACGGAAACTCTGTGTCTCTTGTCTCTCATGCTTTTGATTCTTGTGATGCTTGTGATTCTTATTGTGATTGTTATGCATTGATATACTGTATATGTTATTCTTTCAGTAAAGATCCAAGAGAATTGTGAATTAATGCTCAAAATTTAACATGGTATCAGAGCTAACCTGAGAAGAAGACATTTTGTAGTGACGGAAACTTGAGTTTCTCTCCACAGTTTTTGGAAAAGCAGTATAGTAGATTGACTCTACTCATCAAGGAGAATCTATCTGTCCAATCAGAATTCAATTCTGAGCATTTTCAGATTTGGCCCTAAAAATTAGGGTTTCCACAAAAATAGGAATTTCTGAAATCTGAAGACATAGCTGGAAGCTCCTTGCAAAAATCGAAGTTTAGAGCTTTGGATCGAGATTTTTGGCTGGGTATATCTCTGGGAAACTCAAAACCTAATTCAAGGCTCTCCCTAGTGAACCCGGGAGGACAAAAAGGAAAATCTGAAGAGTAAATCTTTGCTGATCTCAAATTCTAAATACACCAGGCTGATCAACTCATCAAGGTGCATCTTTATATCCTTTCAGAAAGTTGAAATTCACATTTTGAATTTTTAGGGTTTTTTTGACAAACCCTAATCTGGGGCCAGATCCCGTTTTCAGCATTTCAAGTGGTAAGACCTAAATCTTTTCTATTTCCATTTGAAGTACTCTTTAAGATGTCTCACCACACCAAGCTTGAGGATAAGCTTGAAGGGGCTGATAACTTCCGAGCTTGGAAGTATAGGATTGGGTTAATCCTAGAAGAGAATGAGTTGGACTCATATATAAAAGAAGACATCCCTATTCCAGAGGATGAAGAGGCTAAGGTATTGCATAAGAAGAACTTGGTCAAGGAAAAGAGAATCATTGCTGATTCTATCAAAGACCATCTCATACCCCATGTGTCTTCTCTAAAGACACCCAAGGCTATGTTTGATTCTTTGACCAAGCTATTTGAAGGAAAGAACATAAATCGGAAGATGACCTTGCGGAATCAATTGAAAGGGGTCAAGATGTCGAATGGAGAAACCATTCAATCCTATTTCTCTAAGGTCTCTCAGATCAAGGAACAACTTGAAGCTGTAGATGAAATGGTGGAGAATGGTGAAATTGTTATGACTACTTTGAGTGGCCTACCTAGGTCATGGGACTCTTTTATCCAGGGGATCTGTGCCAGAAAGAATTTAATCTGCTTCAGCAGATTATGGGAGGAATGTTCTCAAGAAGAAGCAAGGCTTGTGGCAAGAGAAGAAAAGATGGGAAATGAAGATCAAGCTCTCACAACTCACACTAAGAAGGGCAAGTTCAAGAGGGAGCCATCTCATCACAAGAAGAAATCTTCTCATCATTTTCACAAAGACAAGAAAGATCTAAGGTGTTTCACTTGTAATGAGAAGGGTCACTTTGCTTCAGAATGTCCCAAGAACAAAAGGGACAAACACAACAACAACAAATCCAGCAAGAAGAAGAAGAGTAACAAAAGAAGATACCATGCTCATGCTGCCGAAGATGATGAACCTCCAAAGAAGAAGGCTAGGGCAGAAAGTGATGATAGTAATGATGACTCATCAAGTGAAGAAGAGTATGTTCTAATCTCTGCTCTAACATGTACTATCTCCCACGGTTGTAATGATTGGTTAATTGACAGCGGGGCTTCCAAACACATGACTGGGTTTAAGGAATCTTTTGTGAATCTATCTGAACATGAATCACCCCATAAGGTGAAACTTGGGGATGATTATCAATACCCAATCAAAGGAAGTGGTGAAGCCTCCTACAACCTAGATTCTGGAAAATCTTTGAAGATGAAAGAAGTCCTTTATGTACCTGGGCTCAAGAAGAACTTACTCTCCATCTCTGCATTGGATGCAAAAGGTATGAGGGTTGCATTTGTGGATGGACAAGTCCTAATGTGGCCAAAGGGAAAGACCATAGATGATGCAGTAGTGATTGGAGAGCAAGAGGGAGGTTTGTATAAATTAAAAGGACAACCTGAACATGCCATGGTGCATGAATCCATGGAGCCAAGTGAACTTTGGCATAGAAGACTTGCTCATATGCACTATAGGGCACTTCCAATTGCAAGCAAGGCTGTAGAGGGTCTTCCTGAAATCAAGACCAAACATGAAGGTGTTTGCAAAGGATGTGCAAAAGGTAAGAATATTAAGAAGGCTTTCCCAAGCAGTGAAAGCAAGGCAAAATATATCCTGGAAATCATCCACTCAGATGTATGTGGTCCTATGTCATCCAGTTCTCTAAGTGGGTATGTTTACTATGTCTCATTTATTGATGACTTCTCCAGGAAGACTTGGGTATACTTCTTGAAAAACAAAGATGAGGTGTTTGATAAGTTCAAGGAATTCAAAACCTTGATGGAGAATCAAACTGACAAAAGGATCAAAACATTCAGATCCGACAATGGTGGAGAATTCACCTCAGGTGACTTCAAGAAGCTTTGCAGTGATTCAGGGATTAAGAGGGAGTTGAATACTCCTTATAATCCTCAACAGAATGGAGTTGCAGAAAGGAAGAACATAACAATAATGGAAGCAACAAGGGAAATGTTGCATGACCAGGATCTACCTATGCATCTATGGGAAAAAGCAGCTAGAATAGCTGTATATGTGCAGAACAGAACACCCCACAAGATATTGGACAACAAGACACTAGAAGAGGTCTTTTTTGGTAAGAAACTTGAGGTCAGCCATCTCAGAATATTTGGTTGTCCAGTATACACTCATGTCCCAGAGGAAAAGAGGACCAAACTAGATCTTTGAGGAAAGAAGGGTATCTTTGTGGGTTACAGTGAAAGCTCGAAGGCTTACAGAATATACTTTCCAGGGTTCAAGAAGATTGATGTCAACAGGGATGTAACATTTGATGAAAACTCAACATTCATCAAATCAAGGAAGGCACCTATCGAAGTTTATGAAGAACCTAAGGAAACTAGATTTCAAGACACTACCATGACAGAAGCAATTCCAGAAGTTGTTCATGAGTTTGAAGATCCGCAAGAACCTGTAGATCCACCCCGTGAGGATAACTCTCACAAGAGGAAACTTGCATGGGCTAGAGAGCTCATTCAAGATGCAGAAAGATTTCATCTGTGTATTTTATATATATTTATTGTACCCTTATAAGAGATGTGTTATTCCTCTATAAGGAAGTGTCGTCATGTGGATTGACAAGTGTCGCAAGTGTGTGTACTTGACGATGGGTTATTAGACCACCATGTGTGGGGTCGGCCCTAAAATATATATTATATTGTGGATGTATCTAGATAGACAAGTTGGCCCCATAAGTTCACTGGGAAAACAGGTTAAGTATAAATAGAGATCAAGAGATCTCTATTTGCATCATTCGGAAAGTCATATCTCTCTCACTCAGAAAGTGGTGCACTAGTGAGGAGGAGGATCATATGCTCTAGGAGACTATCTCAAGTGTATTTTTGTTGTACTTTGGTCTAGCCATTGCTCTCTCTATCTCTGAGGAAGTTGTGGGGTTTTTCACCTTAGGGTTTTCCCCACGGAAACTCTGTGTCTCTTCTCTCTCATGCTTTTGATTCTTGTGATGCTTGTGATGCTTATTGTGATTTTTATGCATTGATATACTGTATATGTTATTCTCTCAGTAAAGATCCAAGAGTATTGTGAATTAAAGGGAAGTTTGTCTTAGTTCCCAAAGTTGAACTATGACAAGTTTTGTAACGCAGCAAACGAACACCAATAAAATGAAAACAAATGTTTTTGGCTTTTGCATCTTTTGCATATTTTTGGTTTCTTTTAGCTAATATTATTGGCACCTTTTCCTCAAATAGGTCCTTGATGGGTTCCCAACCACTTAGGATAAATTTAGGAGCAAGCTGATGATGCCTTGCAAGGATCAAATTTTTATCGAATTTTTGTTAGTGAAATTACCATCAGTAAAACTTAGTCCAACCAAACAATATTTACATCCCTATAACAAATGATAACCTATAAGTACCTGAAAGTGATTTCCATATTGTTAGGGTGCATTAGTTTGCTTTCAAAAGTTCAACTAATGTTCTCATAGGTAAAACATCAACCATATTACCCCTCATATTGTATGAGGCATTACACTTGTCACTATTCAAACCCCCGCGCACAGAAATTGTGTCATCCCACAAAATAGAGAAGCTAATTCAGAAGGGAGCACCAGCATATGTCGTACAATGCCAAGAGATGGAATTATTAACTTCAGAAGTTGTTAAACCAGGTCAACCAGAGATCTAGGATCTAATCCAAAAGTACAAAAAAGTATTCGAAGATATCCCCATGGAGTTACCACATGAAAGGAAGATCGAGCATATCATCTAAATCAAGTCTGGATCAAGCTCCATTAATGTTAAGCGCTATAGGTATCTGCACCATCATAAAACAAAGATTGAAAGACTAATGTTGGTCACCCTATATGCTAATTAATTACAACTAACACACAGGATGCTCAATATAAATTGTCAAACCCAGGGAAGTCTTTTATTTCAATGGCAATAAGCATGATCTATGCATAAATATTTCTAGCAGTTGATTGAATAAATGAAGATGATAATCCTAACTATCTGCTCACCCAAATTCATTCCATAAAGAAAACTAATCTAACTCATACATCTAGGAATTCAAAATGCAACTACCTTCCTACAGAAATCAACCTAGCAGTTACTGATCTAAGAATGAAAATGAACTAGATTACTTTTGCAAGAAGTTAAATCCTATAATTATCAAACTACAGTATTCAATCTTTACCAAAATGATCCATCTAGTAGCTACTATTACTTAACCATAATCTGCCTAATCTATGAATTCAATAAAGATACAACAACAACCAGAATTAAGAAATAAACCTGAACTATAAATTGATAACCATTGGAAATCCTAGGAAGCATAAATGACTGAAAAGAATTGGAAGATGAGCTTGGCTGTAAGAGCTGTTGAACACACATGCATAATCAAATCTAACCTACACAGTCGACTATCACACCATGCAGTTGCAACTATTCGTAATGCAAAGAATAAACTACCAATAAGGAATGCAATTGTAAATTTCTGTTGCAGCTATAAGAAATATGCCTAATGCAATTCCACAAACACACAACAGGAAATAAATCTAACAACCTACTTAACTCAACAATCTCTGTGAGAAGGTGGGCCCTGGCATTCTAACAGAGACGCTGTGAACTACCACGAATTAAGACATAGAAATGGAATTAACTCTGTTCTTCATTAAAGATGGTAATCCAGAGTCCCAGTTCTCTGTTACAGCCCGTACAAGATAATAATCAACCAACCCTAGACTTCGAGAGCCTTCCCATATTTATACATGGAAAATAAAGTTTGTGATCCACTAATTTTGTGCAACAATGAAGATCTATGATCTTCGTGCTGCTGAGTTACAGCTAAACTGTTACAACCATAATGAATGAGGCCATTAACCATGAAGGATGCTATTACTTTGGCAGTCAATGGATCAATCGTGTAACCAATCGGGAGGCGTCCTGTCTGTTGCAGCTATGCTCTGTTTCAGCGACCTGTTGCAGCTTCACGTGGAGAGATGCGCTGTCCCTTGAAATATGAGGAATCAAATCAGAAGAGTAACAAATGACACCACGTATGATTCTTTTCCAAGGCCTTGCGACTGATACACCTGTGCTTTGATCTTAACTTAATGAAATCAACACAAGTTAGCATAAATCAAGGGCTAGAATTCGTAACCATAACAATCTTAGGCATTAATTAAATGAAACAATAATGATTTATACCTTGTCAGGATTGCTTATTGATTTGGAAAAAGGCATCTATACGGTTTATGAAAGTAGGGTGTAACTGGGAAAAATGGTGAAATAGGTATGGTCAAAAAGGGGCATTTCCAGGGCCCAACATCTCCCCCCAACTATCCATTTGCATGTCCTCATGCAACAGCCGATTAGTTTGATTCTGAATCTGATCCCCGTTCATATTATGCAGATGAGTTGAGGAAATCAATTTTGACAGTCAACCATTGGGAATGCTAGTTCTTGTGTGATAGCATCCCCCTACTTTTAGAAGCTTCAACCTATATTGGAAATCATTAGATTTTTTTATAGTATTGGTTCTTATGTAACAACATTTTTCCTTGTATCCCATTCTCAACAACTTTTATCTGAATTGCATTTCCAAATTTTTTTTTAAGGACGCTGGTTCTTGTGTGACATAATCATGTTCTTGATTCTTTTAGCTTCTTGAGTCGATTCAATGCCTACAAAACGATGAGGTTGAGCCCAAAAATAACTCCTTTGATTTCCTTGTTCCTGAAGATCCCTGTACCACTAATTCCAATACTGTAACTTTATGCCCTGCCAAATTAAAGATATCCCCACATTCCGGGCATATTATCTCTTATTGTACCTCATTTCCCCGAGTGGACAATAAATTCTTCAATTGGTCTGTAGCCTCCACCCTTGCATTCACATACTTTCTTGCTTGTTTCCTGCATGTCTCCTTCCATTTCTCTAGTTCTTCCCAGAACTCTTGCACCTCCTCCTTTAACAACTCATTTTCAAACAGAAGATTCTCTAATTGAGGTTCTTCTACAGCAGGTTCTTGTGTATCAGCAGGTGGTTGAGGTTTTAAAATGGGAATCCCAATATCCACCCCGATCAGATGACCCGCTTCTGCTGCCGTAACAATTTTGGTTCTTCTCTTCTTCGCTGGGCCAGATGTTTGGCCCTTGCTCATTAGCCCTTTCTTCCTTTTCTAAGGCAGGGAAAATCTCGTTTCCATAGAAACAGAGCCGACTCCCTCCTTTTGATTTAGAGTTCTTATGATTTCGGGAGAGGATTCCACATTTAGAGCTTCTAGACCACTTCCTGATACTGCCTTTGCTTGATATTTTTCATTTGCTATTTTAGTTTCAACTGCCCCCATTTCATCCTCCTCTATTTCTATCTCCTCTTCATCCTCCAATCGAAGTTATGGTGTTCCAATTCCTATCCCCCAACTGAGTTTGAGGAACCCCAGTCCTCATCCAATATTTTTAAGGAAAGTTCATGGGGTACCTCTGGCCGAACCAGAAGTTGTTCCCATGTCAAATTATGTTGTGCAAGGGACCGTAAAACCAGTAGTTTAATTAGACCATGATTTGTGAGGGATGATAAGGGGTGTTGAGATCCTTTGACATAGTAGGCCATGCGTTGCAGAGATTGAAAAATAAAGTATGGCAGGTTTAACAGCCGGCGATGACGTAAATGTGATAGGAGTAAAAATTCATTGATATAAACAACACCATACCTCCCCTCGCATGTGATGTATTTCTTCAAAAATATTGCAACTTGATCCCAAGGACTTGGAAGGGTTTCCAATGCTGATCCCCTGCTCGTTGGTAGAACAATTTATCTGGCTACCAGAAAATATTCAACTACAATCGGATGATAGCATTTTTCTACTAAACCATTGCTGCTCGACTCTGAGAAATCCCGTTACCTCTGCCATGATTGCCGCTGAAACATCTACCCTTATTCCTCAAACCTCTGAATGAGTGCTCGCCAGATTTCGAGCAAATTCAAGGGCCATTTCCTCATGAAAACCATTCAAGCATTGAAAATAATCCGTCCATCCTGCTTCTTGAAAAATAACAAAGACATCTCTGTTTTTATACAGAGATTCTATTGTTACAGGCTCATATCTCTCAGGGATACCCATACTACTGAACTTTTGCGAAATTTTGTAACGAATGCACCAGTCACAGTTTCAAACATCGAGTTGATTGCATGCAGACACGGTTAATGGATAATCGAAATTCAAATTGAGCCTTGTTGGAAAGGTGGCACAGTTAGTCCTGAATAAAATATGTGGCAGGATTATCGCACAAGTCGGGTAGGATGATGGTCACACTCATAGGTATGGGTAGCAGTTTAATCATGGATTTGAGTCATTTGATTGGCTACGGATAGATGATAGGGATAATTGACAAATATAACCATTATTGCTTGCGACATCACTGGATGCCTAATCATGATTATGGTTAGAACCCATACCTTCAAGATTAATGCTTGAGCCGCCATTCTGCCATGGCATGATATTCACAGTCGCATCGCTGGTAAAATACGCATGTGCCGAGATGAGTTGGACACTGCCAACCGAGCTGATACGTGCATTCATGCTGACAGGTACACAGGATGGTCCAATAGTTATAATCGTTCTTGGAAAACTCATGATTGGAACCGTGGAGTCATCATTTAAATGAGGGTCTAGTCAAATCATGAGCGGCGAGACTGTTCCAAGAGACAGACAATCTAGTGGAGTTACAGTTGAGCTAAGAATGAAGACTTGAGAAGAGTTTGGAAAAATACGGCGGAGTCGCAGCTGCTAAACTTGGCAGGATAGGAAAAAATAGTGGAGTCACAGCTGTGGAAATTGGCAGAATGGAAAAAAATAGTGGTGTCGCAGCTATGAAATTTGAGAAAAATAGGCAGGAATAGCGGAGTCGCAGCTGCTGGAAAAAACGAAAGGGATAAAAATAGTAGAGTTGCAACTGCGAAAACTTGGCAAAATAAGCAAAAAGTAGCAGAGTCGCAGCTGCTGGAAAGGTGAAGTGAATGGAAAATAGCAGAGTTACAGCTACAAAAAATGGTAGAATGGACAAAAGTAGCGGAGTCGTAGCTGTTAGACAAGTGAAGTGAACGGGAAAATAGAGGAGTTACAGCTGCAAAAATTGGAAGAATGAGCAATGTAAGGATTCGCAGCTATGCAAAAATGGAGTAATAGAGAAATAATTAATTATTATTATTATTATTATATATATATATATATATATATATATATATATATATATATATATATATATATATATATATATATATATATATATTTTTTTTTTTTTTTTTTTTTTTTTTTTTTTTTTTTTTTTTTTTTTTTTTTTTTTTTTTTTTTTTTTTCAGCTGGCTGCTGAAAGCCAACGAATCATCCATCTTCTTCAAAGAGCTTTATTAAATCAGGAAAACACTATAAGGTTTCTGCAATCGTCTGGCCTAGTCAAGACTGTTGTTCCTCAAGTTAATTCCTGCACACAATTCTTCAAAACAAACCCAATCAAGTGCGAAATGAAAAATAGATAAAATACCGAATGAAAAATAAATTATTTATGTACAAATTATGTGTGGAAATTGCAGTTCTTAAAAATTCACAGGGGTTGAGAAAAATCCCTGCCCTGGCGTTAACTGATATTCTGGATCAGCTGCAACATGTGAAACGAAAGCATCCTTTGAGATCAGTTTGTGATATAGTCACAGCCAATGACCATTTGCGAATAACGGTGTCTTGTTTTCATCAATGGTGATTAACCGGACGATTCCATTATCAAATACTCGATCTATCTGATAGGGTCCCAACCAATGAGTGCATAGTTTGCCTTTGAAATCCCTCTTGAACCGTGAATCATATAACAGAGCCCAGTATCCTTCCTAGAAGAATTTCTTCTTTATGAATGTATCATGCCATTTAGAGCGCTGCTGTTGGATTAAATTTGTATTATTTACTGCTGCTGTGTGCTTTTCATCCAATTCGTTAAGCCGATTCAGTCGGTTCCTCTCTGCTTCTGATAAATCAAGGTTTGCTGCTACAACTGTTTTCAAGGTTCTGATTTCAAATTCAATTGGGAAAACAACATTCTTACCATACACTAACTCATATGGGGAGAAACCGGTGGTGTTACTCCATGGAGTGCGATAGGCCCATAGTGCCTATGGAAGTCTCTCAGCCCAATCTTTACGATGGCTTTTCACCGTTTTTGTCAAAATAGCCTCGATGACCTTGTTTGTACTCTCCACTTGGACATTGGCCTGTGGATGATATGGTGAGGTTATTCTGTGCTGAATATGAAATTTCTATAACAACGCTTCTAGTTTGTGATCACAAACTGTGGTCCACCATCTGTAACGATTTCCTTAGGTACTCCAAACCGAGTGAAAATATCTTCATATAGGAAATCAATTACAGCCTGATCATTAGCCTTAACTAAGGCTACAGATTCTACCCATTTGGTCATGTAATCTGTGCAAACCAAGATGTGAAATTTCTATTTTGAGGGAGGATTGATAGGCCCTACGAAATCCAGAGCCCATCTATCAAATAGTTCAACCACGAGCTGTGGTTGAAGAGGCATTTCATCTAACCTGTTGGGTTGGCCCATCCTTTGGCAGCTATCACATGCCTGAACATGCTTCTTTGCATCCCTGAACAATGTGGGCCAGAAATAACCCATTCTCAAGACCTTATGAATAGTCCTTTTATCAGCAATGTCCCCCCCACAGGGCTCATCATGGCAAGATTTAAGAATACTTAAAATTTCATCTTTTCTGACACATCTTCTGATTTATAAATCAAGCCTTGTGTAGAAAAGATGTCCATCAATCCAGCAATACCTAGCACTCTGTTGTATGATCTTCGTTTTTTTCTCTTTTCGACAGATGTGCTAGGAGCTTACCTACAGCCAAAAAGTTAGCAATATCTGCATACCATGGGGAGTGAGCTGATACTGCAAACAAATGCTCATCAGGGAAGAAATCTTCGATTGGTAGATTATCATCACTGTTAGTAAGTCGAGATAAAAAATATGCAACAATGTTTTCCTTCCCTGGTCTATCAATAATTGTGATGTCAAATTCCTATAACAGTAGCAGCTATCTAGTAACTCTAGCATTCGTTATTTGTTTATTCATTAAATATTTGATGGTAGAATGATCAGTGTGCACAAAAGTGGAGTATCTAGTAATGTAGTGTCTAAATTTTTTGATGGCATACACTATGGCAAGGAACTCTTTCTCGGTGATAGTATAGTTAAGTTCAACAGGGGATAAATTCTTACTAATGTAATAAATTGCATGAGGAGCATTACCTTCCTGTTGTCCTAAAACCGCTCCAATGGCAGTGTCTGAAGCATCTGAAGAGATATGAAAAGGCAGATCCCAATTGGGACCTCATAAGATGGGTGCTGTAGACATCCTTTTCTTAAGTTCAGTAAATGTTGTTTGGCATGCATCATTCCGAACAAACTGTGCATCCTTCATCAGCAAGGTGAACAAAGGAGAAGCTAGTTTGGAAATTTTTTCTATGAATCTTTTGTAATAGCCAGCATGCCCTAAGAAGCTACATACATCTTTTTGTGTTCTAGGAGTCAATACATTTTCAATTACCTTGATTTTGGATGGGTCTACCTGGATACCATCAGAAGAGATGAAGTTCCCCATAACTATGCCCTCGCTCATCATCATATGGCACTTTTCAGTGATTAAAGAGAGCTGGCTTTGTTCACAGCGTTTCAAGACCTTTTCTAAATTTTTTAGAGCTTCTTCATAACTACTACCGTATGGAGTGAAGTCATCCATAAAAATTTCCATGCAGTCATTTACCATCTCTAAAAAGATTCAAATCACTGCTCTTTGAAAAGTTGTTGGTGCATTGCACAAACTAAAAGGAAGTACCCTATATGCGAAAGTGCCCCAGGGGAAGGTGAAAGTGGTTTTGTCTTGGTATTTTGGAGCAATCTGGATTTGGTTATAGCCACTAAAACCATCTAGAAAGGAAAAATACTTCTTCCCAGACAAGGTATCAAGGACCTGATCGATGAAAGGCAGGGGAAAGTGGTCTTTTTGCGTTGCTTTGTTCAATTCCTTGTAATCCACGCAGACTCTCCATTTCCCATTCTTTTTTGGCACAATCACGAGTGGAGAAACCCACTCACTGTCTGAAATCGGGTATATGAATCTTGCTTCCAAAATTGTTTGGATCTCCTCTTTCACTATGTCCCTTAGGTTCGGGTTCATCCTTCGTTGTGGTTGACACATAGGCCTGGAGTCACTCTTAATATAAATGTGATGGGTACACAGATTAGAAGGAATTCCTTTCATGTCTGTGTACTCCCAAGCGAAAGCTCCTTTATGCTGTTTCAGTAGAGTGATCAACTGTTCCAGCTCATTGGGCCAAGGTTTGGATTGATGTTTAATGTTTTCCCTGGCTCGATTTATACTGGAACACTTTTCAAATTTTTTGAGTACTAGAATTATACTAGCATCACTGACTAGAGTTTCTTTTGTCATATTTTCTTGTTCTGTCTCATCTAATGTATTGTTCAAGATCTGATAAACATTTTTATTGACTGACGTGGGCTCACTGATGAAAATGTTGATAGCATCATCCTCTATTTCATCTTTGAAAGTTAAGGCTCTCCCTATCGTTAATAAAGGCTGAACGCCTTCCTCCTCCTCCAAATTCACCCAAAGTGGAGTTTCAGCTTCAGTACTTGGTCGAGATGGAGGATATAAGGTTAGGATTTTGATCTCAGTCCCATCTGAAACAGTCATGGATCCTGACCGAAAGCTGATACAGGCATCCGCTATGGTTAACCAAGGTCTTCCCAGGATCAGCGGGTGTCCCCCCAACTGAGATTTTGGCTGTAACACAAAGAAATCAGCAGGGTATTCCCACGAGTCAACAGAGATTACCAGGTCATCCAAGATTCCCTCAGGCTTGATCGTTGATCTGTTAGCAAGTTCTAAAATGGTAGGGGTTGGCCGAATGTTAGTGATTCCAAGTTTCTTTACAGTTTCTATGGTCATAACGTTAATAGCTGCACCTAAGTCTACCAAAACATTGGGGATTTGTGTGTTTCCTATGTGAACTGTCACAGTAGGATTTCCAGGGTCATCGTATTTTGCCACAGGAGTCTTCCCCATTATTAATTCGGAAAGTTTTCCCAATACATGTACAGTGGGAGGATCCCTAGGCTTTCTTCCTGGCTTCTTGACACACAAATCTCTAACAGTCTTAGCATAAATGGGCACGTCATGGAGGGCTTGTAACAGTGGGATTTTGACATACAAATTCTTCAATTCTCCTAAGATATTGAATTGAGGTTGTTCCACTATTTTTTGCAGGGCCAATCATTCAGGGTATGGCGATTCTCTCATCAACTGTGTAGGTTGTGCTTCATCGTGTGTTAGCTCCTGAGTTTCAGCTACTGTTTCGGTAGGAATGTCAGCATCCTCAATAATGGGGATTGCTGAATTAACCATATTCTCAAAGTGCTGATTCACTCCAGTTTCAGTCACTAGGGATGGAACATCCTTAGTGATGATAGGTTACACTACCCTCCCTGATCGTAATTCGATGTCATTGCAGGGAACTTGGGAGATGGAATACACATGCATGTTGGTAGTCTCAAACTGGTGAGTTGCTTTATTATTCGGGTTTGGGTTAGGTTGTGCAGGTAGCTATAGTCGAAGTGGTGCATTTGTAGGTGCGGCATTGTTTTGGAATGGGAGTTGTGGCTGTTGATATTGTTGCTGAGGATATTGTTGAGGAGGGTACTGTTGATACTGAGTTTGGTGATGGGGAAAGTTATTTCCTTGGTAAGAATTTCTCCAATTCGAATTCCAAGGAGCTTGGTTGTTTGACTGTTGTGACCATGGTGTCCAAGAATTAGGATTTTGCATTTGGTTCTGATATGGATGCCAATGGTTATTAGAATATTGTGAAGGGAATTGTGTATTCATATTATTCATGTTATTCATTCCATTCATATTATTCAGAAAAAATGATGGGTCTTGATTCATACCTTGATTGCAAGGCTGCCAAGGTTTCTTCTGTGCAATAAAGTAAGCTTGTTCCACATCTGGAGTGGATGCCTGTAGGACTGATTTGACTTTAGGTAGTGAGGAACATTCCTTGGTGTCATGCTCCAACTCACATATTCTACATATTTCTTCCTTGTCCAGCTGGAATTCCTTCAGTGGGTGCTTTTTCCTACATTTAGGACAGAATACACCGAGTGTAATATCTTCTACTACTTGCCTTTGTTTTGCTTTCAAGACATCTAACTATGAAGAAATGGAGCTCATCATGTCTATTTTTAAATTCTCCAGTAGGTTGCCTATTTCTGCTCGAGTGGCTCCTCCACTAGCTGACTCTTGTGTCCTAGGGAAGACATCTTGATCTCGATCCTTGTCTCATTTGTTAGTTCTAGAGGATCCCCTTGAGTACCTTCAACATAATTCAACAATATTCTCGAAGGGTTCCTTTGAGATGTCCCCTTTCCCCAAAAAATTCAACATATCAAGGAAATATTCTCTAATTCCTCGGAGAAAAATAATCTTAAGTACATCTTTTCCAATCTCAGTGTGTCCATACCTTTGTAAATTGTTAAAAAATCTTTCCACGAAGTCTTCCAAACTCTCCTCTTCCTTCTGAACCATTTTAAACAACTCTTCCTTTCTATCCCTGATTCTGTAATATTCTTGATATTTAGAGAGAAAGGTGTGTTTCATTTGGTCCCAAGTAGTAATGGTCTCATGACCTAGACTCATGAACCAACGTAGAGCATTTCCTTTTAAGGTGGCTGGGAATAGTTTCAGCTTCTGGGAACTTGAGGTATAATCATAGTTGCGACAGAGGACATCAAACTCAAAAAGAAACTCATCAGGATCTTCAGAATATTTACCATGGAAATTCGGGAGAACTGATGGTGAGATGTTTTTCATAGGAGATGCTCCAGGTGTCTGGAGGATAGGGAACTCTAATGTAGCCACGGTGTTACTAGGATGATTATATTCAACTTCCTCTTCCCGATTCTCCCTATGTTCATTCTTGCCTTCCTGTTCTCTATTAGCCATGTTATCAATCCAAAATTTAATGGTTGCCTCTATTTGTTCTTCCTCTGCCCTTGCCTCTTCTTCTTTCCTCCTCTCTTCTTCTCGCCTTCTTTCTTCCTCTGCTTCTCGGCGAGTCTCCAACCACACTTCTTTAGTAAATCTGGTTCCGTTGATATGATAAATCTCCTCTCTATCCGGTGCACCCACAATGCTTCCCTTGTCTTCATGAGGTTTTTTTTATGCAATGGGAGTATATGGTCCCGTTGTATTCTCCACAGTTGATGCTGAATTCTCAAGATTGGGAGGAACAAAATTTCC
This sequence comes from Larix kaempferi, assembly GCA_027924585.1. Classification (NCBI taxonomy): domain Eukaryota; kingdom Viridiplantae; phylum Streptophyta; class Pinopsida; order Pinales; family Pinaceae; genus Larix; species Larix kaempferi. The sequence goes on from BSBM01001365.1 coordinate 6,641,882, forward strand.
CCTTCATGTAGACGTCCGTGGTGGTCTTGTGGAAGAATCAACCTTAGCTATTATCTCGTCGATGAATGTTTTCCTTCCCATACCTGTGTTACAACCTCGACCTCTTCCACCTGTAATGTTAGTATTCAAAGGTGGTTCCCGATTTGTTTTTCTTGTATTCATGCATGGTGTAAATGATTAAACTAAAATGAAATCAAATAAAACCAACTACTAACTATGTCTATCAATTACCATCCCCGGCAATGGCGCCAAAATGTTGGTCACCCTATATTCTAATTAATTACAACTAACACATAGGATGCTCAATATAAATTGTCAAACCTAGAGAAGTCTTTTATTTCAATGGAAATAAGCACAATCTATGCATAAACATTTCTAGCAGTTGATTGAATAAATGAAGATGATAATCCTACCTATCTGCTCAGCCAAACTCATTCCATAAAGAAAACTAATCTAACTCATACATCTAGGAATTCAAAATGCAACTACCTTCCTACAGAAATCAACCTTGCAGTTACTGATCTAAGAATGAAAATGAACTAGATTACTTTTAAAAGAAGTTAAATCCTATAATTATCAAACTACAGTATTCAATCTTTACCAAAATGATCCATCCAGTAGCTACTGTTACTCAACCATAATCTGCCTAATCTGTGAATTCAATAAAGACACAACATCAACCAGAATTAAGAAATAAACCTGAACTATAAATTGATAACCATTTGAAATCCTAGGAAGCATAAATGATTGAAAAGAATTGGAAGATGAGATTGGCTGTAACAGCTGTTGAACACACATGCATAATCAAATCTAACCTACACAGTCGACTGTCACACCATGTAGTTGCAACTATTCGTAATGCAAAGAATAAACTACCAATAAAGAATGCGATTGTAAATCTCTGTTGCAACTATCAGAAATATGCCTAATGCAATTCCACAAACACACAACAGGAAATAAACCTAACTACCTACTTAACTCGGCAATCTATGTGAGAAGGAAGGCCCTGGCCATCTAACAGAGATGCCGTGAACTACCACGAATTAAGACACAGAAATGGGAATAACTCTTCTCTTCATTAAAGATGGTAATCCACAGTCCCAGTTCTCTGTTACATCCCGTACAAGATAATAATCAACCAACCCCATACTCCGAGAGCCTTCCCATATTTATACATGGAGAATACAGTTCGTGATCCACTAATTTCGTGTAGCAACGAAGATCTATGATCTTCGTGCTACTGAGTTACAGCTAAACTGTTACAACCATAATGAATGAGGCCATTAACCATGAAGGATGTTGTTACTCTTGCAGTCAATGGATCAACGGTGTAACCAATCGAGAGGCGTCCTGTCTGTTGCAGCTATGCTCTGTTTCAACGACCTGTTGCAGCTTCACGTGGAGAGATGCATTGTCCCTTGAAATATGAGGAATCAAATCAGAAGAGTAACAAGTGGCACCACGTATGATTCTTTTCCAAGGCCTTGCGACTGATACACCTGTGCTTTGATCTTAACTTAATCAAATCAACACAAGTTAGCATAAATCAAGGGCTAGAATTCGTAACCATAACAATCTTAGACATTAATTAAATGAAACAATAATGATTTATACCTTGTCAAGATTGCTGATTGATCTGGAAAAAGGCATGTATATTGTTTATGAAAGTAGGGTGTAACTGGGCAAAATGGTGAAATAGGTATGGTCAAAAAGGGGCATTTCCAGGGCCCAACAACTAATACATGATTTTCTAAAGTGTGGAGTGATTAAAAAAATTCAGAGTCCCTATGTTGCACCAGTAGTATTAGTTCGAAAGAAGGATGGGTCCTTTAGGCTATGCATTGATTACAAAGGACTAAACAAGATAACCATTAAAGACAAATTTCCCATTCCCTTCATCGATGAAATGTTGGACGAGCTTCATGGCGTAAGGTACTTTTCAAAATTAGACCTAAGGTTGGGATATCACCAAATTAGAGTAAGGCTAGAAGATGTGGCGAAGACAACTTTACGGACCCATGAAGGGAATTATGAGTTTAAAGTAATGCTTTTTGGGTTAACTAACGCTCCAACAACCTTTCAAGCAACCATGAATAACTTATTTCATCCATTCCTAAGAAAGTTAGTACTAGTTTTTTTCGATGACATCCTCATATACAACAAAACATGGAAGGAACATCTCACACATATGGAACACGTGCTATCTATTTTAAAAGTGAATCAGTTCTACGCCAAGATGTTGAAATGCACGTTCGGTAAGGAAGAAGTGAACTATCTTTGTCATGTAATACCCAAAGAAGGAGTCAAGGTGGACCCATAAAAAATAAAATCAATCAAAGAGTGGCCCAAACCCACTAACATATCCAAGTTAAGGGGATTCCTCGAGCTAACTGGATATTATAGAAGATTCATCCGAAATTATGCGCACATAACCGCTCCCTTATCCAACCTTCTTAAAAAGAATGCATTCCAGTGGAGTGAAGAAGTGGACACGTGTTTTGAAGCATTGAAAATAATTATGTCCTCCACACATGTACTAGCTACCCCATACTTCTCCAAGCCATTTGTAATAGAATGTGACGCTTCAGTTTGTGGTTTGGGAGCAGTACTAATGCAAGATGGGCACCCGATAGCCTTTGAGAGCATAAAACTAAATAAACAAGAACAATTCAAGTCTACATACGATAAGGAAATGTTAGCCATTATGCATGCATTAGAAAAGTGGCAACAATACCTCCTAGGAAGCAAATTCATGATCTGCACAAACCTCAATAGTATTCAATACCTACTTCAACATAAAACATTGTCCACAGAACAACATAAATGGATAGAAAAAATTGTTGCTTTTGACATGGAAATAATACACAAAAAAGGGAAGGAAAATGTAGTCACAGAGGCACTCTCTAGAAAAGATGAATATATGACTTCTTACTCCATTTTAGTCGTAATTCTAGAATGGCTAGATGAAATACGAAGCGAATACGCCAAGGACCCAGATACAAGCACTATAATTAACAATTCCAATCACAACTCCAAGTTTGAATGAAAAAATGATATCCTTTGGTATGAAGGGAGGATTTATTTAAACTCAAACTCTAAATTCAAGGCTAAAGTAATGAAGGAATCCCACGATTCACCAGCAACAGGAAACGTAGGATTCTTCAAATCTTACTATAATGCAAGAAGGTCATTTTTCTAGAAGGGAATGTAGAAACAAATCCAAAAATATGTGGCCAAATGTGACAAATTCTAATGAAACAAAAGTGAAAATATTTTAAACACCAAGATTACTTCACCCTCTGCACATTCCAAAACAGAAATGGGAAGAGATATCTATGGATTTCATTGAAGGGTTACTTGTGCTATAAGGAAAGAATATTTTTTTGTAGTGGTTGATCGATTAACCAAATCCACACACTTCACGGGAATAAAGAAGACAGAGACAACAAAGAAAATCACATAAGTATTCTATAAGAACAGATACAAGTTACATGGATTTCCAAAAGTCATCGCTAGTAACAGAGATGCAAAATTTAATGGGAAATTTTGGAGATAATTTTTCAAACAAGTGGGGACATCACTTAACATGAGTTTAGCTTATCACCCCCAAACATATGGCCAGACTGAAGTTGTAAACAACTTTTTGGAGGCCTATCTACATTGTTTTGTGATAGACACGCAGAATAATTGGTTTCAATGGCTACACCTAGTAGAATGGTGGTATAATTCAAGATACCATACCTCCACATAAATGACACCCTTCCAAGCTTTATATGGATATGAACCGCCAAATTGGAAGGAGTTGGTTCTAAACGACACTAATGTTCCGAAAGTAAGGAACCAACTAGAGGAAGCAAAAAAAACAATTGAATTACTCAAGGATAACTTAATCACAGCCCAAAACCGTATGAAGCAACAAGCATATCAAGGCAGAACAAAGAGAGAATTCAAAGTAGGAGACTGGGTGTTCGTAAGACTCCAACCGTACAAACATATATCTCTTAAACAAGGAGGAAAAAATAAGTTGGCCCCAAAATTTTATGGACCAATATACCAGATAACCAAGAATATCAATCAAGTTGCATATGAATTACAATTACCTGATAAGAGTCGTATCCACAATTTCTTCCATGTATCATGTCTCAAAAAGATGTTGGGGCAACATCAGACAGTGCAAACAATCATTCCTATGTTATATGATGAGGGAAGGGTCATTTTGGAACCAGAGGCAATCATTGCAACCAGAGAAAGAAGAATTCATTCTCGAGAACTCAAGGAATATCTCATTAGATGGAAAATTTTTCTAGTTGAAGATGCATCATGGGAGACATAGCAATTTCGTCAACAATATCCATCCCTACCCTTGCTTTGAGGAAAAAGCATTTTAAAATACAACGGCAATGTTACGTATCTAAGTATTTAACAAATAAATAATTTGAATATTAAATGTAATATTAAACTTAGTTATCCTAGGGTCACACCATTTCATTGAAACAGTGTGTTAAAAGGTCTTTTCTCTTATTTGTAAATAATCTTTTATTCAATAATTATTCATTATGGGTTATTTTCGAAACAATGTGGGTTTATAATATTCTTTCTCTCCATCCTCCATGAAATGACCTCCCTAATTCGGTTTAAAGGTATTATGAGATTATTGTTAAATTTTGAGCATTAATTCACAATACTCTAGGATCTTTACTGAGAGAATAACATATACAGTATATCAATGCATGACAATCACAATAAGCATGACAAGCATCACAAGAATCAAAAGCATGAGAGACAAGAGACACGGAGTTTCTGTGGGGAAAACCCTAAGGTGAAAAACCCCACAATTTCCTCAGAGATAGAGAGAGCAATGGCTCAACCAAAGTACAACCAAAATACACTGAGATAGTCTCCTAGTAGCATATGATCCTCCTCTTCACTAGTGCGCCACTTTCTAAGTGAGAGTGAGATACTTTTCTGAGTGATCTAAATAGAGATCACCTGATCTCTATTTATACTAATCTGTTTTCCCAGTGACCTTATGGGGCTGACTTGTCTAGCTAGGTACATCCACAATATAATATATATTTCAGGGCCGACCCCACACATGGTGGTCTAATAACCCATCGGCAAGTACACACACTTGCGACACTTGTCAATCCACATGACGACACTTCCTTATAGAGGAAAAACACATCTCTAATAAGGGTACAATAAATATATATAAAACACATAGATGAAATACATTCCGAAGTTACATATACATCAACAATTATGGTTGTTCAATAATAGCAATTGTTATTTGTTGAATTATCTCCTTCTCCATATGCTTTGAATCAGAGGACACTAGTGGTTGACTTGCAAATGAATAAAAATCCTATGCAAACCCAACTATAATATGGTAGTGTATCTATGTATCAGTAGTCATCTTATCTATTTTCTCACTTTATTCCTTAACAATGTTTTGCAACATATCCAACTTTTTCTCATGTTTCTCCATGAGGTGTCGGTTAAGATGGTCAATTGTCTTATGAATCCCATCAGCTGACTATTGATGCACTTAAGGATGTGTCTTAAATCCCTTATTCCCTCTCCATCTAGGGATTCAGTGTAATATCCTTGGGAATATTCGACCAAGATATTAACTCAACTTCATAAATTTAAAAAAAATTCACTAGTTAAATTTTTGACAATTTTCTGAACGGAGCCAGAAGTTAGTGATGGGGGTGGAGACTGAATCTGAGGATGGTGGGATGAAATTTCAGTTCTGGAATTTGTATGGGGAAATGTGCAGCATCAAATAATAATATTAGATGGAGAGTCCTAAGCACAAAGCACTGGGGCCATTTAGGTTTCGAACATTAGCAGGCTGAAGTCTACTCCAAAGCTTCTTGGGCACACCAGCATATGCTTACTAGACAGGTGGGGGTTCTGGGAGTAAAATACAGAGTTTATATCAGTCAAATGAGTTTTGGTTATGTTCAGGAAGGTATTTTAGAAGACTTGGGAGAGTTTGGGAAGAATTGGGGTTTTCAGTCTCTCCCGGGATTACTGAGCTAGTATTTTTCTAATCTTTCTAAACGAGGTCTAAAAGATTCCAAATTATTAATTTAAGTACTGATATGGATAATATACTGAGTTAAGGTCCTGATCCAATTGACAGAATGTAAAAAGAATGATTAGAATGGATTTGGCAGGAAAAGTGGTGAAACTAGTCTAGAATTGACATCAATCTAGCTAGTCTTGTATTTTGACTTCACAAATTGCTTTAAGAAACCACCAGATCTGTTATGATATTAATTTAGACTCTGATATAACATGTACCACACATAAAACTTGAAATATGACTTTCAGAACATTTATTCTTTCATTAACTGCTTGCTTCTCAAATGACAATGCCTTACCGACTAATTTTCTGTTACAATCAGTGAGAGAATATAGAAGAGAAGTAAGAAGTTATTGTGGCTCTGTTCTAGAAGCGAATATCATTCCATCTAAATATTAGATGGCTGATATTTATACACTCTGAGTGGCTGATCTTCAAATGGGCGCCATCATCAAACTAGCCCTCTTCTTCAGTGGAATCACCTCCAAATCTAGCTGTGGGAGTAGTAGAGGTAGAAGAAGAGTGGAAAATCGATATGATCTTGAATTCTAGAATATAGAAGAAACTAATATCTACAAATTCAGCTGAGAGACTTCATTGTAGGTCCCGGGAACATCTCTCCATAATTATATTCTCCACCAGTGTTCTTCCACCAAATCTAGCTGTGAATCTCCTCCAATGGTGGACTCCTCTTCAATCTGACATTAGATCTTCATGGCTGAACTGTACTGAAGGTTACTGGCTGTAATATTGCTTGCTGGACCTGCATAATACTCATAGGAAACTCATAGGGCCTTGGGGCACATCAACCAAGAGGAAAGGTTGAGGCACATCTCTCAACATGTGAGTAGCTCAAAGCTCTCATTCACAAATTACAAATGATCAAAAGTTCTTCATTGGAGTTGGTTGGCTTCTTTTATAAACTTCACGATGACCTGTTGAGTAAGTTACTTAGCTTTGGTGACCTGTGAGAGTAGGTTACCCACTTTCCCATCCTACTCCAAGCCATGTGGGCGCCCTCTTGGAATAATTAGCAAGTTTAGCTCATTCATAATGGAAAGTGCGCCCTCCTTGAGAAAATAGCAAGTTTATCTTACAGAAGATGTTTCCTTTCTTGACAACCTTTGGCTTACAAAAGATGTTTCCTTTCTTGACAACCTTTGGCTAAATTAGAAACTGCGCCCTCCACTTGCTTGCTTTTGGGGCTGACATGCTTTTACCTCTTTTTTAGAAATTGCACCTCCAAAGTTTCCTGCTTTTTACCTATGACAACTTTTCTGTAGTTGCTTCCTTTTTCCTAGCTTTCCTCTTTGATTCCTTGCTTTTCCTGAGATTTGCCACTAAGGCAAGCTTGGCCCACTTGAACCAATTTCGACATCCTATCCTTGTCATCACCACTTGCCACTATTTATTAGCCAAAATTATTAATAAAAATATTACAAATTCATAATTACTCCAAAATTTAGATTTTAATTAATTAATTAATAATTAATCAACCCCTATGGTATAATTGCCTCAAAATTACCCCATTAATTAAATTCTCATTTAATTAATCACTTAGACTTAGTCATGGGGTTAATAACTACATCGGGGCCCACCTTGTCCATTTAATTCCCAAATACAACCTTAGGCATCTTCCATAAGGCAGTTTCCATACATTCTCATTAATTAAATAGTTATTGCCTAGGTGTCTTAGGCCAAAATTACCCCATGGACCATAGAAAAATTTGGGGACATGACATTCAGGATTTAGGGAAGCCATAAGAACCCTTAACAGTTGCCTATGGACAAGTTTTCCGACAAAACCAAGTATAATCATGTTAGCAATAGAGTGCAAAGAAAACCACAACCAGATAATTTTACACTGACGTATTTCCCAATTTAATAGTTTAACAACACCATCCACATATAAAGCTAACAACACAACCATACAACTGAAAACACTTGAAACTAACACAATAGATATATCATCCTTACCTTGGTCGAACACTAAGAAGATCCAAAGTGCACCTGACTCTAAATGTGAGACATCAAACCAATATACATTTCTTCCATTTCTAAGCAAACTACCATCACATACCTCCAATCTTCCAAGAAAAATCCCATTCATGGGTCGAAACTAGAAAATTCAAGCCACAAAGGAGTGACCTTGCCGAACTACTTTCAAATGACTAAAGGAACTCAAGGCATGTGGGAGTGTTATTGCTCCTTTAATAACGTGAATTAATGCTAGGGGAGTACTTAAATTCATAGCTAATGGTGGGATATAATTCAATAAGTTAATCATATTCATAATGAAATTAATGGATCCATTATCGATCCAGGGGGTCCCCATTTTTAATAAGAACCCCCTTATCAAGATAATAAATGTCATTAGCTTGCCAATAAACTAAAGTTTTATTGGACTTTTTAATGTGAAATATCTTAGCTCTTTTGAGGTTGTTGAGATTCCAATTTATTCGCTCAATGAGTTTATATGGAGAGTTTTTGTTTCCCTTTAGGCTTATGCCTAATTTGATTTATCACTATAAGTGAATCTCTAAAGATCATCACATTGTTAATTCGATGGAGTTTTAAAAGTTTTGTTCCCAAGTACAAAATGTAAACCTTATCCTAATTATTAGTGGATATTCCAACCCACCACTAGTAGATGAATTTTATGTTCCCTTCGGGGTCAATAAGGACAACCCTACCACCCCAACCCACTTGTACCACCTCAAAAAATATAAATCAAACTTAAGTAACAAAAATAATTTAAATTTTTAAAATTAAAAATAATTAAAAAGGAATTAAATCTAAATTTACAAATTAATTATATTCTTAAATACTATTAAATTAATTTTGTTATCGTTTTAATATTCTATATCTATGTTTTGAAACATAAACAAGAAAATATATGAGATAAGCAAATCACATTCATAAGATTATCTAATATATTTTGAATAATCAATTATAAACAACTGATAACGATTCGTACGCATCTAAACTCAATATCATATATAACCAGTAGGATGGAAATTTAATATCATGGGGTCACATTAAAACAAAAAACATCATGCTTTGAAATATATATACAAGTTGACTTAAATATGCATGTTAATGTTAACTCCAATGGTTTCACATCTCGATGATGATTGTTGGAATCTATTTAATACATGGGTGGGGGGGTGAATCAATATTAGCATAGTCATGAACAATTTTAAATTCCTAACAGATTAATCTAAACTTAATCTTGATCTTCAATTATGCATCCATCATAAACAAAACATTCATCTACATATGCACAAAAATATAGAACACAGAACACACATAATTTTTTTACGTGAAAACTCAAATGGGAGAAAACCACAGAATGCACTTTATAATAAAATATTACATTTGAGGAACACCAACTTCCTATGTTCTCTAGCACCAACTAGAAGGAGGCATCGACCCCCTAGTTTTACAGGCACTAACCTGAAGGAAGCACCAAATCCCTGAGTTATCCAGCAACAACTCGAAGGAGGCTATGACCTCCTACTCCTTGCCCCATCATGTCGTATTGATATACAAAAAAAAATATTTCCTTGCTGTACTTCGTATACGTGCACACTTCAAATCTTTTGATGCTTTTTATGTTGTACGCACCTTCTGTATGTTGTAGTATTGCTGTCACTTTGATGCATACACCACTTGAATTCACATTCAACTCAACACTTCACTTTAACTAATGTTGCACTTCATATACTGTGTGCTGCTTCAACTGACCTTGCAGTCTACGCCAAGATTCAATATATCATTCTGCTACTGCACTTGTTCAACTTCAACTGATACTGCACAACAACTGATAACCTGTTGTTCTATCTTCATGCATAAGTATCAAATATAAACTATGCACCTTCATAGATATTTCCATTCTATCTTGGTGCAACAACCTTTAGATGATATGTGACAAATTGTGCATCATATGTGATATGTCCTTTCTATTTAGCGCACTGTTCTTAGATCATCCTCATCATGATGCGCATCCTTGAATTAGCTAAAACTTTGTCTTTGCGCATCTGATGGACTACCTCACTTCGCACACATCGACTCAATCTTCATGCATTAGTTAAACCTATTCACTTCACACATATTCTAATATACCTCAAATCTGTCTCCACGCTTATGTCTTGAGCTAGTGGGAATTGCACCCTTGTAATACTATCACTTGTGGGTCTTGTGTACTTGATGTATCATTGTCTCTGGAATTTGTGGATATGATATCTTCAACTACTACACCCTTTTTAGGACTTATGCATGCTTCAACAACTGGAAGCTTCTTCTGACTGGTGATTCTCGCACACTTTCAGGACTTGCATAACTCCTCGACCATTTCTTGTTCCAAGCTGCTTGTGGACTCCCAAACCTTGTCCAATCAACTCTTTGGCTTGATTACACACTTGAACCTTTGTCCAACCAAATTTTTGGATTTTACCTTGAAGGAGTGTGACTTGGTGGAATTGATGTCTGTGCATGTACCACATGTTGTAGGATGCACTCCTTATGTACTTCTTCAAACTGGATATACTTGATGTACTTCTATATATACTTCTTTAGATTGGCATCCATACATTTCTTCATCTTGCTTGTGCATATAATTCTTCAAAATGGATTCCATATACTTCTTGAAACTGGAATAGGAATACTGATTCCTCTTTGACATTAGTTGACATCAATGACAATCAAATTTCAACAATACCCCCCTTTGGAATTCATGTCAACACCTTATAAAGTTGTGCATAACTATATACTGAAGTTTGGATGCTTCATCTTTGCTTGTCGTAGTACTCCCCTTGTGTTCTTTGTCATTTTGAGCCTTTCTCATCTATGCATTCTACTATCCATGCTATTTCTACTTCCTGTTAGATCGCCTGTTTCATGCTTCATGATCCGCTTCATGCTATTCTCTTTGTTACTTATGCGTGGATCTCATGCTTCATGATTTTTTTTTATGTTACTTCTGTATGGATCGCATGCTCCCTGATCAGCTTCATGATCCTTGTGATCAACCTCATGCTCTTTTTCCCCCTTTGACATCAATGGAAAAGAGGTTCCATTACTACGCAATTGTAGGTTCTCCTTTCTTTTGTTTTCCGTTGACCTCCACTTATATACTTACTGAGATAACTCCCCCTAACTTCATGCTTTCTTCTTTCACTGGGGTTTCTGTGCCGATACCCTACAATCTGTATACTTTTTCATAACCATCCTAGATCAACTTTATTATCTTGATCTTTTGTTCCTGTCATAAAATCATTAGCAAATCATCAAGCTATGTTCTTATTGTGCCAGATGCGTAGTACCAAAATTGATCTTCTATTGATTGTAAGCGGTCTTTCCTGCTGATTTCCTTCTACGTCAAACGTGTTCCATTCATTACATTTAATGTGCTTTCACCAAATTTCTTCATTTATTTCCTCTTTTCAAGGTTGTCACTCTGGTGTGGATTTTGGACCATACCCAGTTTTTGCCTGAGATATTCAAATGTGTTCCTTAGGAGCGGTTTTGTGAATATATACACAATTTGATATTTGCTCGGAATATGTTTAGTTTTGTAGTGCATGACTAGATTCTTTGAGATACTAACCGCACTTGTATTTTTTCACAATATTTGGATGGGTTGATCAAGGTCTATTTATAGATCCTTCAAGGTTTGTTTCATCCAAAACACTTGCGCATAACATGCAGTTGCTACAGTATATTCCGCTTCAGCAGTAGATAGTGTGACTGATGGTTGTTTTTTGTCAATCCATGATACAAGACATTCTCCTAAGAAAAATGTAGCTCCAATAGTACTTATTTTGTCATCAACACTACCTGCCCATTCTACATCAATATAAGCTACAAAATTCATATTATTCCTTCGTGGATACCATAAACCAAAGTTCATTGTCCCTTTCAAGTATTTGAAGATTCTTTTTACTACTTGGACATGTGTTTCTTTGGGTGCTTCCTGGAACCTTGTGACAAGTCCTACTTCTTGCATTATGTCAGTTCTTGAGGTAGTTACATATAATAGGCTTCCAATCATTGATCTGTAAATTCTTTTGTCAACTTCCTAAACTTCATATTGTTTAGTTAACTTGCACCCAGTGACCATAGGTGTGCATACTGATTTGCAATATTCCATATTAAATTTATGTAGCATTTCTTTCACATATTTCATTTGAGATATGAAGATGCCATTGTACAGTTGAGATATCTAGAGTCCAAGGAAAAAGTACAATTCTCCAAGCTTGGACATTTCAAAGTCTTTATGCATGTCCTTAGCAAATTATTGACTCATCTTCTCATAATTTCTTTCGAAAATAATATCATCAACATATACTTCAACAACTATCATTTTCTCATGCTCGATCTTGATGTAAATATTATTGTCTACACTGCCCCTTCTGAAGCCTTATTGTTGTAGATACTTGTCCAACTTGAATACCAAGCTCTAGGATCCTGCTTGAGTCCATACAAAGATTTATTTAATTTGCATACATAGTCTCCTTTTCCAGAAAGGGAGAATCTATCTAGTTGTTCAATGTATACTTCTTCTTCAAGATCTCCATTTAGGAAAACATATTTTACATCCATTTGATACACTTTGACATTTTCAACACATACATATGCCAGGAATATTCTGATTGCTTCTATTCATGTCACAGGAGTGAATTTGTTTCAAAATCTACTCCAATCTGTGCATAACCTTTGCATACCAATCTTGCTTTGTTTCTGACAACTTTCCATTCTTCGTTTATCTTGTTTATGAAAACCCATTTTGCATCAATAACATTTTTATTTTTGGGTCTTGGTACCAGTTCCTAGGTCTGATTCTTTTCAATTTGATCTAATTATTCGTTCATGGATTTAGCTCAATGCTCATCAGTTCTGGCCTCTTCAAATCCTTCTGGTTCTATTTGTGGCAATAGAGAAAAATGAACCTCTTTAGATGAATCTCTTAGGATTCGTCTAGTTTTTACATTAGGAATCTCTTAGGATTCTTCTAATTATTTGTTCATGGATTTAGCTCAATGCTCATCAGTTCTGGCCTCTTCAAATCCTTTTGGTTCTATTTGTGACAATAGAGAAAAATGAACCTCTTTAGATGAATCTCTTAGGATTCTTCTAGTTATCTCTGATGATCAAATCCTCCTAATGATTCTTTTGAATGTATCTGGAAGGGGCCTTTCTGTCATGTCTTTCGTCTTCTAATTCTTGTTGATATATCACCTCCTATGCTTTTTTATCTCTCTATTTTTTGGTTGATCCTCATATGATTGTTCGATCATAGGCATATCATCATCATCTTCTACTCTCCTCTGAGTAAGCACTTCATCAAATTTCACATTTGGGACTTGTTGCGGCCACAATAGATTTCATGACTCGGTCGAACATGGGAACCCCAATTTGAATAAACACAAAGGTATTTGGGTGATTTGTCTTGTAAATAGCAGTTTTTGATTTCCATCTAAAATATCCCTTATCCGTGCTTTTGGTCTGCCTGTTTATCATGCTTTTGAATAAATTTTCCAAGTGTTTTGGTTCGGAGAAAGCTTAATTTTTGAGTATTTTATTGTCTGCCTTCGTCGACCCGAAACCCGACATTTTGGGAACCGAAAACCCGCAACCCGACAGGTGCGGGTTGCGGGTTTTGTTGTTAATAAGTTTGGGAAATAGTCTTCCCGAAACCCAAAAACCGCATCTGCGGCTTTCGGCTTTCGGGAATTGGTTTTTGATTTACATTTGCTGCGTGTTCCCGAAACCCGCAACCCACAAGTGTCGGGTTGCGGCTTTTGGGAAACGATTTTCAGTTTGCGATTGTTTTCATTCCTGAAACCTGCAACCCGCAAATGTCGGGTTGCGGCTTTCGGGAATCCTTTTTTTTCCGCTTAGCAGTTTTGCGATCCCGAAACCCGCAACCGGTAAGTTTCGGGTTGCGGCTTTCGGGAGTCATAAATAAAGCTTGACAATAAACCCCCATGTAAATTTTGTAAATATATTACCTTTAGTCCTCTTGGTTATTGGATGATCTCCTTTTGGATCCTTGACTTTTTACGGTGTCTTTTTCTTTTCTTGGACGATGATGTAGTGGTCTTATGCTTTCACAAGTATTTGGTTTTAATTCTTTGGGATTGATACTTCTACTTGCCTTCTTACAATGATGACCTGGTGATGTCTTCGAGCATTGAAATCTAGCTTTGAACAAAATATTACTTTTTATTTATTCTTTATTTTTTGCCAAACTTTCACTTTTGTTCAAATAATGCTTTCAAACTTATCCTATTATTTTCTCTTAAATTGTAATCTTTATTTTCCATATATTTTCAATATTAAGATACATTATTAACATCATAAATAATTTCAAAATTTCTAAAAATACATGCTTTGAGGATAACCATGAAAAGAGAATAATAATAGTTATTTTTAGCATGTATCTCATTTTAAACCATAATCCTTACTTCCTTTATGAACCTTAATTCATTTTTCATTTTTTTTGTTTTTATTGACCACAAGTAGGTACGTATAAGAGATAACATGAATAGGAGTTTCGAATTTAGCATTGGTGCAATGAATGTAATTACAAAATGTGGAAAACGTAATGGCTAAAGTAGAATTCGGGAACCTAAGCTTCTCATATTATATTAAAATATTCATAGACTATGCATTTCACTTTTGAAGACATTAGTCCACCGCTTATAAACTTTACTTCACCATTCGTTCATTTATATAATTTCTCAAACGTCAAAAGTTTGTGGTGGGCTCAAGCCATATGATTCGCCATGTGTGCTCTTAATAAAAGAAGCTAATTCCACCGATATTGTTAAAAATGCATGATCATTGATGAGAGTTTAATACTAATAACTTTATTTTTCAGGATTTTTTATGTGAAAGTCAAAGCAAAAGGGAAGTCGAGACGATATTATCAATCAACAGCTTGCTACAAGTATTCTCTATAAAATTCTGTCGAATCTGTAATATGAGATGGAAATTTTATACTATCAAAACGGCTACGTGGTTGCAAGATTCAAGGAAATTTTATAAAGAAATTGTTGATTCTTGACGAAGGATGGCGTGTTACACTACGTAGCTGATAATTATAACACATGGGGCCAGATTGCATCTAATCTTGGATATACCTCATGAAAATAGAAGAATTTGTTACGGGTTTGCATTGAAATCTATTGGGACTAAATGAGAGAACAGCTCACCTAACAAATCTTGATAAATACTTCAGCTCACAAAGCTACATATCGCAGCCACCTGGAAGGGAGACTGAGGAGACGCTGCTGCCAAGGAGAAATCGATGGAGTTGAGGAAACTTTCGTTTCTGTAAACTCTGTACCGTTTCTCTGCTAGGAAGCCCTCGACAGAGCTGGACAGATTCTTCTTTTAGACTGAGGAGGCGCTGCGAGGGAGATGGACTTTAGAGCTCGAATCAGCAAGGAAGCTGTTGGATACACCCTGTTTTTGCAGACACTGTAATTTCTTACAGTTGTGTTAATACAGTAAAGTTTCTCCATATGACTTTTTTGTTCACTCTTCAAGTTTCTTTGATTAGTTTGATGATTGCTCTGAGTCTATTATCAGTAATTGTTTATTGATTTGTAAACAATTAACATTCCTAGGTCTGATATTTTGGTTTATCACTATTGATGATCTGAATGTATGAATGTGTTGAATGAGTTTATTTATGCAACATGTTTATTTATTTTTCAATTAACAAAAGGAACAACAGGATAACATTGGACCCATCGAATCTTTAAATTGTTGTCAATAATTTTCATTATTTGATAATGCTTTGAAGTAATAAGTTAACCATCTGGTTTTTGCATTTCTGTTAAGCCGGTTAAGTTAACTTATTAATTTACAAACCAAATTATCCTGCACACAAAACTTCTACAACTTCACTTTGTTAGATTAGATCTGACTTAGTTTAGACTTCATTCTAGATAGGATTAACCTAAGACTTAGATCAACCTTTAGAGTTTGGATACTTTTGTCTTACATCTCTGTAGGACAGATCCATTTTGGATCAAAACCACAAGTGCCAGCGGAGGCCTTTGTATCCGTGGGTGATTACCACACCAAACAACTCGAGGATAGAATTTCCCTTGCATAGGGTCTTTCGAAGCCTTTGGTTGGGTTTTCATCCCCTGTTGTGTGCTTTGGAACCCATTCCAACACCTTGCAGTAACCTGCACATCCGAGGATTCAACAAATGGCGCTAGAAGGAGGGCAAGTAAAATAAATGATTAATAAATTTTAAATTTAAATCTTGTTATATTAGTCATTTATCCTTTGCCTCGATTATTATTTTCATTTATTCTCCATCCTTTATTAACGTCGTTAATGTGCTAGAAGGCAGATTAGATGAAGAGCTAATCTAGTTGGAGTCGACATCAATGACTCATGCCCAAACTCCTGTGTGGGAATGCGTTTTTAATTTTCCATCAATTGACATTCCCAATGAGACAGTTTTACTCTTCTCGCAACTCAAATTTGATGGTGAAGGAAAGCGATCTGCAAAAGAACATCTTCCAAAATTTTGGTATAAGTCCATTAAACATAAGGTCGTTGATTTAAACGTTCTTTGTTGGTTGTTTGCATCCACTTTTAGAGGACGGATTCAAGGTTGGTTTGAAACTCTCCCACCTTACTCAATTTATTCTTGGTTCGAATTTGTTGATAAATTTTTAGATGATTTTGAAATTTACAATTTTGCTAAATTGTGTGAAGAATTAAAACCTTTATTCATTAATAAAAATTTATCTTCAGAATAGTGTTCAGTAAAGATCAGTCACATTCTTTATAAATTTTATCTTGATGATTTACCACTTGTAATTGATCTTATTTCGAATGCTTTTTTCCCTCTTGATCAACATAATCTAATTGCAGATGATAATTTAGAAACACATCAAAGTATTAATCTGCATGATGATTTTTGTTTACAAAGTAAGGTGGATTCTTCTCTTATAGAAATTTCAGATTGTAAAGTTTCCATTGAACGAGTAGAAGAGGAAGGGCAAATTGAAGATAAATCCATTAATATTGATGAACAAACTAATCATTCTTCCGAGCAATCAGATTTTCAACCTTCTTCTATTTCAAATCTGGTGGAAGAAAAGTTGATTATAGATCAAAATATATTTGCATCTTCTTCTAGTTTTTGCTCTAATCTCTTCTCGAATTCAACTTCTAAAGAACACATTAATATTGCTAATGATTCCAAGTGTTCTAATATTTTGGTAGAGCAGATTAGAGATATTAATCCTCAATTTGAAGAAGAAATTATTGACTCACATCAATACATCTTACCATGTTCAGAAGATAGATTAGGTTTTTATGATTCTACTTCACCTATCAAACCAATTAATTTCATTGATGGGAAGCCTCAAACCAATTATTTAGCTTTTCAAATGAGTCCTCATACAATGCACTTATCATTTGCGAATCTAATTCAACAAAATCATACGTATCATGATAGGATTGCAAATTGGCTCGAGAGGTCTTTTCTTGCAAAGCTTCCAGAGAACGGTAAGGTTATGCTTACTTTGTTTTTAAAAGTAGATCATAAAGAAAGTAAGTATGACTTGTTTATTTTTCATTTTGAAAAGCTTCATTTCATTTTACTTATTGAAAATTTCTTTGTTTTTGTAGGATTGGAGTTATTTGAATGGATTCATTGGAAGTTTCATTTTACTTAGAGTTTTTTGTTAAAGTATATTAAAACTTTGTATGTATGTATATATATATATATAAATTAGTTTCGTTACTTGTTTTTGTTTTTGAATAAATGCAATTATGGAGACAATGACAATATCGAAATAGGAGATGAGACTAGACTCGAACATATTCAGGGAAGCATTCTTTACGTGCTTTCATTTTGTATGCACTCTTGTTTATCATTGGATTTACTTTAAACATTCATGTTCAAGTTATATATTCATTTTCTAAACTGTAATGACTTTATCATGAATCCTTTTTTTCATAAAAGTGCATAAGTTTTTATTCTTTCCTGATGTGAAATGGAGTAAAAGAATCTTCTTAATTTTATAACTGCACATTTTAATTTAGTTTAATTTCTTAGGCTTCTTTATTGATTTTCAATAAAGACCTAATTAAATATGATATCTCATGACTTATTAAAAACAAATTTTTAAATCACTAATTTTTTTCCTTCTACTTAGTGATATAGCTCTGAGATTTTGATTTACTTTTGGTTTCGGTTGTATATATGTTTGATTTTATCATTCTTCTTTTTTCTTTTCTTGCTGGTTTGTTTTGAGTTTTTCATGATTTTCACTAAAAGAGCTTATCACTCTTTTACAGTTTTGAAATCTTATCTATAAAGGAAATCTTTTTAAATGTTTTTTGTTTGCTGGAAGTCAAATGTTTTGATTAGTTGATCTCTGATTGTGAAAAAACAATAATAGACTATGCTGATAATTCTGTTTGAATCTTTTCATCATTATCCTTAGAACTTTATCTTTAGCTCAACATAAAATTTTGAATTTAGTTACTTTGAAGGGAATCAGTTTCAGAAAAGAAGGTTTAATCTATAAACATTAGTAATCTATAGATTTCTTACACCATCCCTTACTCTTAAGGAGTATAGTGGCTTCCCCACCCATTAAATAAACTCTTATGAGATTAACATTAAACATTTCCCAATCCTTTTCTTTAACATCTTTGGAAGAGAGCTAGGAAACAAGAGGTCTTATCATAAGCCGACCTGCTCATGGTCATGCCTTCTTATGGAATGACTTTATCAAAATCTGGTCACCAAGCCAGGATATTGGCTTGTAGCCGCACAAACGGTTGCAAGACGGGGGGTCTCATCACGAGCCAACCCGCTCATTATCTATAAGTTGGTGTGAATGACATTGTCAAAACCTGATCACCAAATCAGGACAGTGGTTCCCAATTTCTTTCCAAGGATGCAAATCTTTAACAAGATTTGATTAGATTTGTATATTTAATTAGTGGATGGGATAAAAGCAACTTATTGGGTTAAAAGGCATCCATGTTGCGGCTATAGACGCCGACTGGTTGCAGGATCCTGCTTGTGGTATTGGAGTCATTTCTTAATACTATGTCTTATATGATTAGCTTGATTTCCCGAGCTTAATTCCCTGTAAAGTTCTTGATTCTTACATCTTGTGAATAATTTATTTTCAAAAATGAGTTTATCTTTAAAATAAAAAGGGTTTTTTGGATAATGATGGAAATGACTTGGATGTTTTAGAAGCTTTGAAGTCTGATCAATACTATATCACTCAATGATGCTACTATTCAGATTATTTGAAATTTAGCATAAGAAAGCATTTCATCTTTGTTCCTAATTTTTATAAGATTTCAATACTGTAAGATAGAGATAACTGCTTTGTCCCAACGTGTCGCCATTTGTTGTGGCCACAACAGATCCCATGACTCGGCCGAACATGGGAACCCCAATTTGAATAAACGCAAAGGTATTTGGGTGATTTGTCTTGTAAATATCAGTTTTTGATTTCTATCTAAAATATCCCTTACCCGTGCTTTTGAATAAATTTTCCAAGTGTTTTGGTTCAGAGAAAGATTAATTTTTGAGTATTTTATCGTCTGCCTTCGTCGACCCGAAACCTGACATTTTGGGAACCCGAAACCCGCAACCCGACAGGTGCGGGTTGCGGGTTTTGTTGTTAATAAGTTTGGGAGATCGTATTCCCGAAACTCGAAACCGCATCTGCGGCTTTCGGCTTTTGGCTTTCGGGAATTGGTTTTTGATTTACATTTGCTGCGTATTCCCAAAACCTGCAACCCACAAGTGTTAGGTTGCGGCTTCTGGGAAACAATTTTCAGTTTGCGATTGTTTTCATTCCTGAAACCCGCAACCTGCAAATTTCGGGTTGTGGCTTTTGGGAATCCTTTTTTTCGCTCATCAGTTTTGCGATCCCGAAACCCGCAACCCACAAGTTTCGGGTTGTGGATTTCGGGATTCATAAATAAAGCTTGACAATAAACCCCCATGTAAATTTTGTAAATATATTACCTTTAGTCCTCTTGGTTATTGGATGATCTCCTTTTGGATCCTTGACTTTTTACGGTGTCTTTTTCTTTTCTTGGACGATGATGTGGTGGTCTTATGCTTTCACAAGTATTTGGTTTTAATTCTTTGGGATTGATACTTCTACTTGCCTTCTTACAATGATGACCTGGTGATGTCTTCGAGCATTCAAATCTAGCTTTGAACAAAATATTACTTTTTATTTATTCTTTATTTTTTGCCAAACTTTCACTTTTGTTCAAATAATGCTTTCAAACTTATCCTATTATTTTCTCTTAAATTGTGATCTTTATTTTCCATATAATAACAACATTTAAAAATGGTTGTTGAATGATGATATACACAGAACAACAAAGCTGAAATCACCACGAATAAGGAGATGAAATAGTGTTCAAGGACCATCGTAAGACTTAACCATCGGGAATTTCATTTAATCGCTCAATTAGATTTTCGCCTCAAAGATCGAGAAGAAGAGTTCACCTTCTGTTTTACATTGTGGTTAAAGTGTTTTACTCGAATTTATATAAGAAGGAGATAATATTCTGCATACAGAAAAAGGGGAATTTTCTATCTTTTCATTATTTACAGTTTACGTTGCTGAAATTTTAATAACATTCTACCTTGGTCATTGAACGTTGATTAATATTTTTTTGGCAGGTTTGCAGGGATGCCAAGCCGTCGAGGTTACAGTATCACTGAAGATAATGTGATCGAACTGTTGTTGTGCGATCAGTTTGAATTTTGACAGCGAAAGCTTTATCTTCCAGAGATATAGATCATCTATGTTATTTTAGCAGTATGAATTGGACTGTTCGGGGGGGGGGGGGGGGGGTGCGGTCTTTGCAGACCAGAGAAGTTGTATCTTTCTACTAAATTCCTTTTCTGTACATTTATGCTTGGAAAAGGGAGACTGAGGAGACGTTGCTGCCAAGGAGAAGTCGATGGAGTTGAGAAAACTTTCGTTTCTGTAAACTCTGTACCATTTCTCTGCTAGGAAGCCCTTGACAGAGATGGACATATTTTTTTTTTTATTTTTTTATTTTTTTATTTTATTTTATTTTTTTATTTTTTTATTTTTTTTATTTATTTTATTATTATTTTTTTTTATTTTTATTTTTATTTTTTCAGACTGAGGAGGCGCTGCGATGGAGATGGACTTTAGAGCTCGAATCAACAAGGAAGTTGTTGGACACACCCTGTTTTTGCAGACACTGTAATTTCTTACAGTTGTGTTAATACAGTAAAGTTTCTCCATATGACTTTCTTGTTCACTCTTCAAGTTTCTTTGATCAGTTTGATGATTGCTCTGAGGCTATTATCAGTCATTGTTTATTAATTTGTAAACAATTAACATTCCTAGATCTGAGATTTTGGTTTATCACTATTGATGATCTGAATGCATGAATGCGTTGAATGATTTTCTTTATGCAACATGTTTATTTATTTTTTACAAATGATATGTAGTTCATATCACAGTTCAGGTTAATTTTTCAATTAACAAAAGGAACAATAGGATAACATTGGATGCACTGAATCTTTAAATTGTTGTCAATAATTTTCATTATTTGATAATGATTTGAAGTAATAAGTTAACCATCTGGTTTTTTCATTTCTGTTAAGCTGGTTAAGTTAACTTATTAATTTACAAACCAAATTATCTTGCACACAAAACTTCTACAACTTCACTTTGTTAGATTAGATCTGACTTAGTTTAGACTTCATTCTAGATAGGATTAACCTAAGACTTAGATCAACCTTTAGAGTTTGGATACCTTTGTCTTACATCTCTGTAGGACAGATCCATTTTGGATCAAAACCACAAGTGCCAGCAGAGGCCTTTGTATCCGTGGGTGATTACCACACCAAACATCTCGAGGATAGAATTGCCCTTGTGCAGGGTCTTTCGAAGCCTTTGGCTGGGTTTTCATCCCCTGTTGTGTGCCTTGGAACCCATTCCAGCACCTTGCAGTAACATGGACATTCGAGGCATCAACAAATGGCGCTAGAAGGAGGGCAAGTAAAATAAATGATTAATAAATTTTAAATTTAAATCTTGTTATATTAGTCATTTATCCTTTGCCTCGATTATTATTTTCATTTATTCTCCATCCTTTATTAACGTCGTTAATGTGCTAGAAGGCAGATTAGGTGAAGAGATAATCTAGTTGGAGTCGACATCAATGGCTCATGCCCAAACTCCTGTGTGGGAATGCATTTTTAATTTTCAATCAATTGACATTCCCAATGAGACAGTTTTACTCTTCTCGCAACTTAAATTTGATGGTGAAGGAAAGCGATCTGCAAAAGAACATCTTTCAAAATTTTGGTATAAGTCCATTAAACATAAGGTCGTTGATTTAAATGTTCTTTGTTGGTTGTTTGCATCCACTTTTAGAGGACGGATTCAACGTTGGTTTGAAACTCTCCCACCTTACTCAATTTATTCTTGTTTCGAATTTGTTGATAAATTTTTAGATGATTTTGAAATTTACAATTTTGATAAATTCTGTGAAGAATTAAAACCTTTATTCATTAATAAATATTTATCTTCAGAATAGTGTTCAATAAAGATCAGTCACATTCTTTATAAATTTTATCTTGATGATTTACCACTTGTAATTGATCTTATTTCGAATGCTTTTTTCCCTCTTGATCAACATAATCGAATTGCAGATGATAATTTAGAAACACATCAAAGTATTAATCTGCATGATGATTTTTGTTTACAAAGTAAGGTGGATTCTTCTCTTATAGAAATTTCAGATTGTAAAGTTTCCATTGAACAAGTAGAAGAGGAAGGGCAAATTGAAGATAAATCCATTAATATTGATGAACAAACTAATCATTCTTCCAAGCAATCATATTTTCAACCTTCTCCTATTTCAGATCTGGGGGAAGAAAAGTTTATTATAGATCAAAATATATTTGCATCTTCTTCTAATTTTTGCTCTAATCTATTATTGAATTGAACTTCTAAAGAACACATTAATATTGCTAATGATTCCAAGTGTTCTAATATTTTGGTAGAGAAGATTAGAGATATTAATCCTCAATTTGAAGAAGAAATTATTGACTCAAATCAATACATCTTACCATGTTCAAAAGATAGATTAGGTTTTTATGATTCTACTTCATCTATCAAACCAAATAATTTCATTGATGGGAAGCCTCAAACCAATTATTTAGCTTTTCAAATGAGTCCTCATACAATGCACTTATCATTTGCGAATCTAATTCAACAAAATCATACTTATCATGATAGGATTGCAGATTGGCTCGAGAGTTCTTTTCTTGCAAAGCTTCCAGAGAACGGTAAGGTTATGCTTACTTTGTTTTTAAAAGTAGATCATAAAGAAAGTAAGTATGACTTGTTTATTTTTCATTTTGAAAAGCTTCATTTCATTTTACTTATTGAAAATTTATTTGTTTTTGTAGGATTGGAGTTATTTGAATGGATTCATTGGAAGTTTCATGTTACTTAGAGTTTTTTGTGTAAGTATATTAAAACTTTGTATATATATATATATAAATTAGTTTCTTTACTTGTTTTTGTTTTTGAATAAATGCAGTTATGCAGACAATGACAATATCGAAGTAGGAGATGAGACTAGACTCGAACATATTCAGGGAAGCATTCTTTACGTGCTTTCATTTTGTATGCACTCTTGTTTATCATTGGATTTACTTTAAACATTCTTGTTCAAGTTATATATTCATTTTCTAAACTGTAATGAATTTATCATGAATCATTTTTTCATAAAAGTGCATAAGTTTTTATTCTTTCCAGATGTGAAATGGAGTAAAAGAATCTTCTTAATTTTATAACTGCACATTTTAATTTAGTTTAATTTCTTAGGCTTCTTTATTGATTTTCAATAAAGACCTAATTAAATATGATATATCATGACTTATTAAAAACAAATATTTAAATCACTAATTTTTTTCCTTCTAGTTAGTGATATAGCTGTGAGATTTTGATTTACTTTTGGTTTCGGTTGTATATATGTTTGATTTTATCATTCTTCCTTTTTCTTTTCTTGCTGGTTTGTTTTGAGTTTTTCATGATTTTCACTAAAAGAGCTTATCACTCTTTTACAGTCTTGAAATCTTATCTATAAAGGAAATCTTTATAAATGTTTTCTGTTTGCTGGAAGTCAAATGTTTTGATTAGTTAATCTCTGATTGTGAAAAAACAATAATAGACTGTGCTGATAATTCTGTTTGAATCTTTTCATCATTATCCTTAGAACTTTATCTTTAGCTCAACATAAAAGTTTGAATTTAGTTACTTTTAAGGGAATCAGTTTCAGGAAAGAAGGTTTAATCTGTAAACATTAGTAATCTATAGATTTCTTACACCATCCCTTACTCTTAAGGAGTATAGTCGCTTCCCCACCCATTAAACAATCTCTTATGATATTAACATTAAACAATGCCCAATCCTTTTCTTTAACATCTCTGGAAGAGAGCTAGGTAACAAGAGGTCTTATCATAAGCCGACCTGCTCATGGTCATGCCTTCTTATGGAATGACTTTATCAAAATCTGGTCACCAAGCCAGGATATTGGCTTGTAGCTGCACAAACGGTTGCAAGACGGGGGGTCTCATCACGATCCAACCCTCTCATTATCTATAAGTTGGTGTGAATGACATTGTCACAACCTGATCACCAAATCAGGACAGTGGTTCCCAGTTTCTTTCCAAGGATGCAAATCTTTAACAAGATTTGATCAGCTTTGTATATTTAATTAGTGGATGGGATAAAAGCAACTTATTAGGTTAAAAGGAATCCCTGTCGCAGTTATAGACATCGAATGGCTACAGGATCCTACCTGTGGTATTGGAGTCATTTCTTAATACTATGTATTATATGATTAGTTTGATTTCCCGAGCTTAATTCCTATTAAAGTTCTTGATTCTTACATCTTGTGAATAATTTATTTTCAAAAATGAGTTTATCTTAAAAAAAAAAGGGTTTTTTGGATCATGATGGAAATGACTTGGATGTTTTAGAAGCTTTGAAGTCTGACCAATACTATATCACTCAGTGATGCTACTATTCAGATTATTTGAAATTTAGCATAAGAAAGCATTTCATCTTTGTTCCTAATTTTTATAAGATTTCAGTACTGTAAGACAGAGATAAATGCTTTGTCCCAGCATGTCGCCATTTGTTGTGGCCACAACAGATCCCATGACTCGGCCTAACATGGGAACCCCAATTTAAATAAACGCAAAGGTGTTTGGGTGATTTGTCTTGTAAATAGCAGTTTTTGATTTCCATCTAAAATATCCCTTAGCCGTGCTTTTGGTCCGCCTATTTATCATGCTTTTGAATAAATTTTCGAAGTGTTTTGGTTCGGAGAAAGCTTAATTTTTGAGTATTTTTTTGTCTACCTTCGTCTACCCGAAACCTGGCATTTTGGGAACCCGAAACCCACAACCCGACAGGTGCGGGTTGCGGGTTTTGTTGTTAATAAGTTTGGGTGATCGTCTTCCCGAAACCCAAAACCTGCATCTGCGGCTTTCGGGAATTGGTTTTTGATTTACATTTACTGCGTGTTCCCGAAACCTGCAACCCACAAGTGTTGGGTTGCGGCTTTCAGGAAACGATTTTCAGTTTGCGATTGTTTTCATTCTCGAAACCCGCAACCTGCAAATGTCGGGTTGTGGGTTTCGGGAATCCTTTTTTTTCGCTCAGCAATTTTGCAATCCCGAAACCCGCCACCCACAAGTTTCGGGTTGCGGCTTTCGGGAGTCATGAATAAAGCTTGACAATAAACCCCATGTAAATTTTGTAAATATATTACCTTTAGTTCTCTTGGTTATTGGATGATCTCCTTTTGGATTCTTGACTTTTTATGGTGTCTTTTTCTTTTCTTGGACGATGATGTGGTGGTCTTATGCTTTCACAAGTATTTGGTTTTAATTCTTTGGGATTGATACTTCTACTTGCCTTCTTAAAATGATGACCTGGTGATGTCTTCGAGCATTCAAATCTAGCTTTGAACAAAATATTACTTTTTATTTGGTTTTATCCTATTATTTTCTCTTAAATTGTGATCTTTATTTTCCATATAATCACAACATTTAAAAACGGTTGTTGAATGATGATATACACAGAACAACAAAGCTGAAATCGCCACGAATAAGGAGATGAAATAGTGTTCAAGGACCATCATAAGACTTAACCGTCGGGAATTTCATTTAATCGCTCAATCATATTTTCGCCTCAAAGATCGAGAAGAAGAGTTCACCTCCTATTTTATATCGTGGTTAAAGTGTTTTACTTGAATTTATATAAGAAGGAGATGGTATTCTGCATACAGAAAAAGGGGAATTTTCTATCTTTTCGTTATTTACAGTTTACGTTGCTGAAATTTTAATAACATTCTACCTTGGTAAATGAACGTTGATTAATATATTTTTTTTGTAGGTTTGCAGGGATGCCAAGCCGTGGAGGTTACGATATCACCAAAGATAATGTGATCGAACTATTGTTGTGCGATCAGTTTGAAGTTTGACGACGAAAGCTTTATCTGCTAGAGATATAGATCATCTATGTTATTTAAGCAGTATGAATTGGATTGTTCCGGGGGGGGTGGTTTCTGCAGACCAGAGAAGTTGTAATCTTTCTGCTAAATTCATTTTCTGTACATTTATGCCTGGAAAAGGGAGACTGAGGAGATGCTGCTGCCAAGGAGAAATCGATGGAGTTGAGGAAACTTTCGTTTCTGTAAACTCTGTACCGTTTCTCTGTTAGGAAGCCCTCGACAGAGCTGGAAGCCCTCGATAGAGCTGGACAGATTCTTCTTTTAGACTGAGGAGGCGTTGCGAGGGAGATGGACTTTAGAGCTCGAATCAGCAAGGAAGCTGTTGGACACACCCTATTTTTGCAGACGCTGTAATTTCTTACAGTTGTGTTACTATAGT
The DNA here is from genome assembly GCA_027924585.1 of Larix kaempferi. NCBI lineage: Eukaryota > Viridiplantae > Streptophyta > Pinopsida > Pinales > Pinaceae > Larix > Larix kaempferi. The sequence continues at coordinate 6,668,965 of BSBM01001365.1, forward strand.
AAAGTTTGTCCATATGAATTTCTTGTTCACTCTTCAAGTTTCTTTGACTAGTTTGATGATTGGGATGAGTCTATTAACAATAATTGTTTATTAATTTGTAAACAATTAACATTCCTAGATCTGATATTTTGGTTTATCACTATTGATTATCTGAATGTATGAATGTGTTGAATGAGTTTCTTTATGCAACATGTTTATTTATTTTTTACAAATGATATGCAGTTCATATCACAGTTCAGGTTAATTTTTCAATTAACAAAAGGAACAACAAGATAACATTGGATGCACTGATTCTTTAAATTGTTGTCAATAATTTTCATTATTTGATAATGCTTTGAAGTAATAAGTTAACCATCTGGTTTTTGCATTTCTATTAAGCCGATTAAGTTAACTTATTAGTTTACAAACCAAATTATCCCGCACACAAAACTTCTACAACTTCACTTTGTTAGATTATATCTGACTTAGTTTAGACTTCATTCTAGATAGGATTAACCTAAGACTTAGATCAACCTTTAGAGTTTGGATACCTTTGACTTACATCTCTGTAGGAAAAATCCATTTTGGATCAAAACCACAAGTGCCAACGGAATCCTTTGTATCCGTGGGTGATTACCACACCAAACAGCTTGAGGATAGAATTTCCCTTGCGTAGGGTCTTTCAAAGCCTTTGGCTGGGTTTTCATCCCCTATTGTGTGCCTTGGAACCCATTCCAGCACCTTGCAGTAACCTGCACATCCGAGGCATCAACAGGACTACTATCTTTCTGAGTCATATATTGTGACACTTGTAAGCCTTGCTTCTAGTGGCATAACCAAGGAAAATATCTTCATCTGATATGGAGTCAAACTTTCCATCGTTGTCATCATTTCTTTTGATGTAGCATTTGCTTCCAAATATTCAGAAGTGCTTAACAGTGGTTGGCCTTCCCTTCCAAAGTTCATAAGGTGTTAAACAATTGTTTCTCCTAATATGACATTTGTTAAGGATGTGTACAGCTGTATGAATGTCCTGAGTCCAAAACATATATGATAGATTTGATTCATTTAACATTGTTCTAGTCATTTCCTGCATCATTTTGTTTTTTCTTTCTGCCACTCCATTTTGCTGCAGAGTTCTGGATGCTGAGAATTGTCTTCTGATTCCATGTCGGATCTCAAACACTTTATCCTTAATTCTATTTCATTTTCAACTACTTTATTAAAGGCCTTGGAACATTCGAACGTTTCTGATTTTTCTTTAAGAAAGAACACCCATGTCATTCTAGTATAATCATCAATGAAAAGAAGAAAATAAGATTCATCATTTAATCCTTTGGTTCTCATTGGACCGCAAAGATTTGAATGTACCATTTCCAAAAGTTTTGAAGTATCATACTCTTTTGTCTTAAATGTAACCCTTATTTTCTTTCTATGCATATAGTGTTTGCAGAATGAATTTAAAGGTTTAATAATCCTTGGAATGTCTCTTACTACTTATTTCCTTCTAATTCCGACCAGATGGTTGAAATTAATGTGTCCCGGTCTTTTATGACAAATTTAGCTTTCATTCATTTTCCGCATGTAGCATTTATCTTCCTTTTCATCATCCAAAATGTATACATTGTTAGGATTTTTGGAGGTTGTTGCCACTAACCTGCATGTATACCTATTTTGGATTTTTCATTTCTCTGAGTCAAAGGTGAGTGTGTGCACTTGATCACACATTTGACTCATATTGAGAAGATTGTGTTTCATGTTTTCGACTAGTAATACATTTTATTCTTTGGTCCTTTGTTTTCCCATACTTGCTAAGCCTCTTCCTAATATTTTGTCAAATCCATTATCCCAAAGTAGACACTACCTCCCTTTTCTTCCATGTATTTTAGAAAAGAGTTTTTATCTCCTGTCATATGATTAGAACAATCGTTGTATATATACCATTGTCCCCTTTTATTTTGCGCATGTAAATCTTGGTTGCATCCTTCTCGATAAAATTGATCCTTCTGAGCTTATGCTAGTTCTATTTTCCTGACATCCTCCAACTATGCAGATGGAAATTGATTTTTGCAGTTCTGATTATCATGAACATGGTTGTGACATTTACAACACTCATTATCTAGATTCAAAATACTAAAGGGATTGAGATATTCTTTTACAGTCTCAGTTATTTTCTTGAGGATGTTCTATTTAGGATTCATCTAATTGTGAAAGCCACTTCTCCTAACATACGCAATTTCATGTGCCTTACATTTTCTTTCTTTATGACCAAAATTATGACAAAAGTAACAGTTTCCCAAAAAGAGATTTTGATACCTAATTGGATGAATTGTCCTGAATTACGCATGTTCGGTTTCCATATGAAGTGACTCCCTATGATTTCCTTCAAAATTATGATTGTTCTTTTAAAGAAGAGTTTTGAGTGCATCTGTGTAACTTTTACAAAGTTTGAATCTACATTGGTGCTATTTCTGAATCTTTGTCCATGTTCCAATTGACTGCTCAATCTCTGTAATTATTCTCTTAGAGAAATGATTTCAGCTTCCATTTTCACATATTTCTTCTCTCAGTTTCATCCACCTGGTAGTTTCTACCACTAATCTCAACATCGATTCTTGCAGTTGCTTTCTTCTCTTTCTTGATTTATTCAGTTCATCCAAAGCACTAATGAGTTCTCCTTCGAAGTCTACTTCTTCCATCTCTTCATATTATGTACCCATGTTTGCTCACATCTCTTTGTTAGCTAGGAATAGTTTTTCCTGCATGTCCGACTCAATGCAAAGATCTATCTTCCAGATGCTAAGCTGTTACTGAAGACACCTAATCTGATATCAATTGTTGGAATCTATTTAATACTAAGAGGGGGGGTGAATCAGTATTAGCGCAGTTATGAACAATTTTAACTTCTTAACAGATTAATTTGAACTTAATATTGATCTTCAATTATGCATCTATCATAAATAAAGAATTCATCCACATATGCACAAAAACACAGAACAAAGAACACACATTATTTTTTTACGTCGAACCCAAATGGGAGAAAACCATAGAATGCTCTTTATAATGAAAGATTACATTCAAGGAATCACAAACTTCCCAAGTTCTCCAACACCAACTAGAAGGAGACACCAACCCCTTGGTTTTACAAGCACCAACCTGAAGGAAGCACCAACTCCCCGAGTTCTCCAACACCAACTAGAAGGAGTCTATGACCCCCTGCTCCTTGCCCCATCCTGCTGCCTTGATATACAAAAATAAGATATTGCCTTGTTGTACTTCTGATACGTGCACACTTCATATATTCTTATGTTTGTTGTGTTGTGTGCACCTTCTTTATGTTGTAGTATTATTGTCACTTTGCTGCATACACTACTTGACTTCACATTAAACTCAACACTTCACTTTAACTGATGTCTCACTTCATATACTATGTGCTACTTCAACTGATTCTATAGTTCGTGCCAAGATTCAATATATCATTCTGCTACTGCACTTATGCAACTTCAACTGATACTGCGCATCAACTGATAACTTGTTGTTCTGTCTTTTTGCATCAGTATCATATAGAAATTGAGCACCTTCAGAGACATGTCCATTCTTTCTTGGTGCAACAACATTTAGATAATCCGTGAAAAACTATGCATCATCTATGATATGTCCTTTCTGTTTAGTGCACTTGTCTCAAATCATCCTCATCATGACGCACATCCTTGAATGAGCTGCAACTCTGTCTTTGTGCATCTGATGGAATACCTCACTTCGACACATCAACTCAATCTTCATGCATTAGTTAAACCTCTTCACTTCATGCATCTTCTGATATACCTCAAATCTATCTCTGCCCTTCTGTCTTAGAACATCTATGACTATGTACTTGTTGTCTGTGATATTGTCATTTAGTCCCCATGCACTTGTGCATCTTCAGTAATTCTTCCTTTCTATCTTCGTGTAACAATCACAGATTCACAGTATCATTCAATGCACCTTTAGTTATATCATTCCTCTATTTGTGCGCACTCGGCTCTCCGCCTAGCTCATCCTGTTATGGTTCCACAAGATCTTGATGCTCCGAAAAACTATACATATGTATTTTCCAGCTTTCCTACAAGCTCTACATCCTTAATCTAAATCTTCAATCTTGCCTCCATTCACCACCCCAGCTTCTTATTTATACTTGATCTATGCAGATGGCGATGTCCACAAGTTATTTGTGGCGTCCTTTGTTCCTTGCTTCATGGTTCTGCTTACTTACGCTTCCTCCAATTGTCGTATTATGCACCACTAATGTGTCATCTCTTGTGGGTCTTGTGCACACTTGATCCTTTGGCTAGTGAGACTTGCACCCTTGCGATACTGTCACTTGTGTGTCTTGCGCACTTGATGTATCATTGTCTGTGGAATTTGTGCATATGATATCTTCAACCGCTACACCCTTTTTGGTACTTGTGCACGCTTCAACAAATGAAAGCTTCTTCCAATTGGTGAGTCTTATGCACTTTCAGGACTTGCATAATTGCTTGACCATTTATTGTTCCAAGCTACTTGTGCACTCCCAAACCTTGTCCAATCAACTCTTTGGATTGCTTACACACTTGAACCTTTTTCAAACCAACTCTTTGGATTTTACCTTGAAGGAGTGTGACTTGGTGGACTTGATGTATGTGCATGTACCACATGTTGTAGGATGCATTCCTTGTTTACTTATTCAAACTAGATATGCTTGATGTACTTCTGGATATACTTCTTTAGACTGAAATCCAAACATTTCTTCATCTTGCTTGTGCATATATTTATTCAAAATGGCTTCCATATACTTCTTGAAACTAGCATAGGAATACCAATTCCTCCTTGACATTAGTTGACAACCTATTTGACATTAGTTGACATCAATGAAAACCAAAGTTCAACAAATGATATGGTCATCATATTGAAACAATACGTAATATGGTTTTTTCACAAAACTTTATATATAAATGGAATTAAATCACAATTAATTATGTTCATATCCTAATAATACTTTCATTATCTCAATGATTAGGAAATATATACCAAACCTCCCTTCCTATATGTTGGCCCAGTATAAACACAGGTTACCAGGGAGGAGACATGTAGAGTGAAGGGATTAGGGTTTCTGGACAAAACCTTTGATCAATGTCAAGGGGTTCAATCAGTCATTTGTTTATAGACCTAGTTTTAGTGGAGCACTCAAGGAGTCAAAGTGTTCGCAGTGGAGCTAGGGTTCCTTCTATTGGAATATTCTCACCATAATTATTGTATTTTGCATGCCTGCATGCATACAGTCATCTACATGCATCTGCATTCAATGGCATGCATCCAGTCATCAGTATGGTAGTCTCCCAACACCTAGTCCTTATTTTGCAGCCCCTAGGAGCCTGTTTCTGTTAAGTTCTATCCCTCCTAGCCACATATGTGACCTTGTTTTCATCACTAGAGTACAAGTGCACCCTCTTCCACCTATTTAGGAGTTACTTCAGTTAGTTCCATGATTTGTGGATATGCTCCTTGTTTTGAGGACTGATTACTAGTTTAACTGACTAAACCACTTAGATAGACCTCTAGAGAGACTAGATAAGCTATAATGATTACTGACATCTCCTCATGCACTCACATTGGAGTCTCCTTCCCTATATTAGTGCCCATGCACTCAATTAGACTCAGATAGACTCATTTGATTGACTATTTGACTGTTGTGACCACTGCCACTCGTTTGGGTGATATCTCCAATGCTATCCAAGATACACACTTAGGAGAATTTGAATGATCTTAGTGGCATTCGAATTCATTTGATTGTATTAATTTATTATTCACTTTACAGAGTACCAACTCACAGCTGATGTATGATACAACAATTTTTGTCATTTCTTGTGTATGAGTGATTATTGAATCTCCATTTATTCTTCTTCTTTCTGCACTTCATGAGTGAATTCTAGTGAGGTCTACTACTGCTGAGTGATCCTAATCCTAAAATATCACATGGTATCAGATCTGACAACATCTATTCGAATTGCAACAGCAGCAGTTGCAACAACTCCTTGAGCACCTATCTTCCATTGAGCACCAGAAGCCTCTGGGTTCTCACAACAAATCCTGGTGCTATTGCCTTGAATTCACTGGAGAAATCCAGTGAGGTCTATCCAGGTGTGAAGGACCCAGTCACATGTGCTAAGTGTCCTAAGGCAGTGTTCAATTTGAATAGCAGCATATATTATTTTCATAATTCTCATTTGTTTTGGAGGAATATCCTCTATTCAGCTTCGAATTCTTCAGTATCATGGATCTCAAGTTGAATTCATTCAACTACTTCTAATGGAAGGAAATGATGGACATCTTCTTGAAGTCGAAGAGTCTTTCCAAAATAGTGAATGGCTCTGCAGTTGAGCCCACTGGTGCAGTAGAGAAATCCAAGTACTTAGACAAGCTTGATGAAGTAGTAGGAATGCTTCTACTTAGCATCTCTGAAGATTTACACTTTCATGTTATCGATCTGAAGATTCTAAAGGAGGTTTGGGACAAGCTCGAATCTCTCCTTAGCCAGAAATATGATATGAAGGGTCATAAACTAGAAAATGATCTCATCTCCTTGAGCCCAAGCAGTTTCGAAACTATAACTGAGTTTCTCAATAAATTCAAGAACTTGATTTCACAGTTGAAGAGGTATGGGATTGAGAAGGAAGAAAAACAATTGATTCTTGCCATCCTGTCGAAGCTAGGACCTGATTATTCAATGTTTGTTTCGACCTTCCAGTGAGAAAAGTTGTCACACCCAAAATGGAAATTCCCTTTGCTTGAAGACTTCATCCAATCTCTAACTCTTGAGGAGGAGAATCTAGTGCACATGGGAGCGATAAAAGCCAAATTGGATTCATATCTTGTATCTAATGAGTCAAGGAGAGCGAATGGAAAAGGAAAACAAAAAATTTCTGATAGAAAGTCGAATTACCAAAAGCAGAAGTAGGCTCCAATTCAGTCAGATGGAGTCTTGAATCCTAAGAAGGACAAGCAAACTCAGGAGGGAAAATCCAAGTGCACATACTGTAATCGAGGATACCACCCTCAGAGCTCATGTATGAAGAAGACCATAGATCTCAGGGCTTCACTTCTTGAAAAAAATAATCTTCCAGTACCTGCATGTGCTAGAAAGAAAGAGAGTGAACCATCTGGATCCGAGAACAAAGAGAGATTCCATGCCCTCATGGCAAGTGCATCAAATCAATCCTCATTCATCATAGATTCTGGAGCATCAAGACACATGTCTTCCTCTAAGGATCTCTTCACTAGATTCGAAGCTACTGTTGGACCATTCATTATGTTGGAAAATGATTCTGAGGTATCCTCTGAGGGGATTGGAAGAATCAAACTTTAGCATGGTTACTTCTCCGATGTACTCTATGTCCCCACACTAAATGCAAATCTACTTTCATTATATCAGATGACCCATACTGGAGATCTCAAGAGGGTGATCTTCTCTCCAAATGAGGTTGAAATTCAAGACATGGTATCAGGTTCTACCATTGCAAAAGGTGTGGCCAATCATAAGTCAAAACTGTATGAGTTCTCCCATTTTCTACCTCTCTCTACATAGTCTGCTCTTCACACTAATGCCAATGAAGAGAGTAGGCTACATAATGAAATATTTGGGCATCTTAACTATCAATACTTGCAAGACATTCATACTAAAGAGATTGTTGAAGGGTTGCGCAAGATCAAGTTTTCCCAAGGAACCTGCAAAGGTTGCTTGAATGGTAAACAACAAAGAAGGTTGAGAAAAAGAAGAATCAGAATGTAGAGCGAATGTTAGATCCAGATCCACAAGAAATTGAAGATATAGCAACTAAGGTTCGAACTCCTATTGCAAAATGGGCCACCACTACTGCTCCATCCACTAGTGATCTTGTTAGAGATCCATCATCTTCAAGAACATCCATATCTGATATACTCTCTCACACAGATCCATTTCTAGCAGAGAGATGCTTTCTTCTGATTGGATCAGATCCAAATACATTCCTTGAAGCCTACCAAGATCCAATATGGGTAGTAGCTATGGATTAAGAGTATGATTCTCTTCAAAAAAATGAAACGTAGGAGCTTGTTTCTCTGTCACCTAGGAGGAATCTTGTTCAATGCAAGTGGGTTTACAGAACTAAGATGGACACTGATGGGGTCACTAGCAAATACAAGGCTCAACTGGTTGCAAAGGGTTACTCCCAAGTCCATGGGATTGACTACTCAAAGACATTCGCTCATGTTTCTAAGATGGATTACAACCGTCTTGTTCTTTCTCTTACTGCATCCAAGCACTAGGAAGTGCATCACATGGATGTCAAGAGTGCTTTCCTTCTTGGATATATAGAGGAGGAGATCTACATGAAGCAACGTAAGGGGTATGTTGAAGACTCTTCACTGGTATTCAGATTGAGGAAGTCCTTGTATGGACTCAAACAAGATCCCCGATCTTGGTATGCAAAGATGGAATCCTTCCTTCTATCACAAAATTTCTTGAGATGCGAATCTGATTCGAATGTCTACATGAGACATGGAGGTGACTCTCTACTTCTGATTGTCCTATATGTTGATGATCTATTGATTACTGGGAGCAACAATTCATGCATGAGATCTATAAAAACAACTTTGCATAACTCCTTCTCCATGTCATATCTTGTATTATTGAGATAGTTTCTTGGTCTTGAAGTCACTCAGAGTGATTCAGGAATCAAGGTTGCACAATCCAAGTATTTTTCAGATCTGCTTGACAGGTTCCATATGAGCGAATGCAAACTAGCAACATTTCCTTTTCTTTTAGGGATCAGCCTTGAGGATGGTTCTTCCACACCTCTGGTGGATAGTACATTGTATATGCAGTTGATTGGGAGTCTATTGTTCGTTACACACACTCGACTTGATCTTTCCTATGCAGTCGGTGTTGTTTCCAGATACATGCAGGAGCTTCATGAGCTTCACTGGAAGGAAGCAAAGAGGATCTTGCATTACTTGCAAGGGACAAAGACCTATGGTATTCACTATGCAGTTGGGTCTCCCATGAACCTTGTTGGCTACACTAACTCAGATTGGGCTGGAGACAGCTCAGATCGAAAGTCAACATATGGTTTTGTTTTCATGATTGGATCTCGACCTATCTGTTGGTTGAGCAAAAAGCAGACTGCTTTAGCTCTTTCTTCAGAAGAGGCCGAGTATAGAGGTGCAGTCAATGCAGCCACATAGTGCATTTGGTTGCAGGGAATCTTGTCAGAGTTTGGGAATTGATTCAATAATCCACTAGTCATCTATTGTGAAAATCAGAGTGCTATCAGGATTTCTACAGATCCGATTCTGAGATAGAGAACCAAACACATTGATATACACATGCATTACATCCGAGGATTGGTGCATGATCGGACCATCTCACTGCTCTACCTTCCGACGGAAGAGAAATTTGCAGATATCTTCACTAAGACATTCTCAGTGAAGAAGTACACTTACCTTAGATCTCTTCTTGGGGTGAGTGATGTACATGATTGATCATCCTACCATAGTCTATCTTGAGGGGGGGATTTCTTCCCACTGGGTTTTCCCTCTTTCCTCACTTTGTTTATTTAGATTGTTGTATGGGGTGACCTTTGGTCTCAGTTACTAGGGCCCTACCATTTTAGTTGTTCCTCATAGTATATCTTGCGGGGGATTTGGAATATTCTCACCATCATTTTTGTATTTTGCATGCCCGCATGAAATTCTGCATGCATCCAGTCATCTCCATACATCTGCATGCATATAGTCATCAATATGGTAGTCTCCTAGCACCTAGTCCTTATTTTGAAGTCCCCAAGAGCCTGTTTCTGCTAAGTTCTAGCCCTCCTAGCCACATATGCGCCCTTGTTTTCATCGCTGGAGTACAAGTGCGCCCTCTTCCACCTATTTAGGAGTTACTTTAGTTAGTTCCATGATTAGTGGATCTGCTCCTTTTTTTGAGGACTGATTACTATTTTAACTGACTGAACCACTTAGATAGACCTCCAGAGGGACTAGATCAACTATACTGACTACGGAAAGCTCCTCATGCGCCCACATTAGAGTCGCCTTCCCTAGATTAGTGCCCATGCACTCAGTTAGAATCAGTTAGACTCATTTGACTAACTATTTGACTGTTGTGACCATTGCCATTGGTTTGGGTGATGTCTCCAATGCTATCCAAGCTACACACTAAGGAGAATTCGAATGACCTTAGTGGCATTCGAATTCATTTGATTGTATTCAGTTATTATTCACTTTACAGAGTGCCATCTCACAACTGATGTATGATAAAACAATTTTTGTCATTTCTTGTGTATGAGTGATTATTGAATCTCCATTTCTTCTTCTTCTTTCTGCACTTCATGAGGGAATCATAGTGAGGTCTGCTACTGCACAGTGATCCTAATCCTAAAATATCACACCTTCAAGAACCCTCAACAATTTTTTTGGGTCAAAGTGTGGGTATTTTCCATCACATCATAAATAGTTTATTTTTTTCGAATTTTCTTAGGCCTTCAGGTCTTATGAGGTAATCGGTTCTTTGCATGAGCATTAATTTTTCCTTAGTTCTTTAATCATGGTACAATAGTTAGTGGAATTTGTTATTTGTGCATGCATGGGTTCTGTTGATTTGGTGTCAAGATCAAGTGGCAAGTTTCTATTTTAAGATAGGGATTTTTTCTCTCAAACCTTAGACCAAGGCTGTGGGTGATTGGGTGGTAGGTATTTTTCTATATCATGCCCATATAAAGAATCTCAGTTGCAATGCAAGAGTTTTCAAAGAAATTCTATGCTGGTCAATGTATAGGAACTCTCTGAGCTAAGGAAATCCTTTGGTTGACAGTCGTCAAGGGTCCTATGCTAAGGTGGCAAGCCCCTAGTCAAACTTTTACTAGCTAGGGTTTTTTTTAATATGCTAATGAGGTCTAAGGAAGCTTGAGAGGCATATTGTTTCTGTTGCAGGTATAGGTTGTTCAATTTAGGAGGTGGTGTAGAGTCGTATGGTTACGATTTTGATCAGGTCAAAGTGTTGAGATAAGGATTAGGTTTTTCTACCGATTCACATGGGATTTGTTAGTACTAATACCCTCAACATGATCAGCTGAAGGAAGCTCTAGTATACACCAAGATGAGAAATACCTCAGAGTGAAAGTCTGGAACAAAAATGGCACAGACAAAGCTGAAGACAGTCACACCATGGAGATAGTCAGATGCATCCAAAGCTCAGAAGAGGGGCTATTCCCAAATTAGCAGTGGATGGTGTGGTCATGACCCCCAAACTCCTGGCATTTACCCAACTCAGATTGCCCCTGATGAAAAACCACCATGAGCACGTGGCAGCTTCAAAGTAGCTCAGAGCCTTGAAGGCGTTCCCAAGACAAGTGGATCCACTTGATAAAGCTACGTTGGAAGATTGCATGACTCAGGGAAGTAAGGAGGAGGCATCGACGGATACCGATGCTTCAGGATAATAAAGTTGCATGGAGTTTAATACTCCCAACACGTCTCTAGAACAGAACCGATACCTTCACGTGGCAGCTACAGGAATTTTCAGGGGCCTAAAAGCGGTTATTCCAAACCACCTTTTTAGGGCCCTGAAATCGATAAGTCACCATGGTAGTTTTTAGGACACGGATCGCCATACAGATAGGCCGTGTGAAAAAGGGACCCACTTTCAAAAGTTATGCTTTCCTGGCATAGATCTCGAGAAAGACTTGTCAGAAGATCGACGGTCACCTAGGAGTCAGTGTTATAAAATTGCTTGTGAAGGCTATATATAGTAGAATAGGAAATGGCCAATGGTCGGCTCTTTTTGTAAGAAGTGTAACTTCTGATATTTTGCAGTCCGATCAATATATAAAGAAGAACATAATTTTTTCTTGATCTTGGATTTTTATGGATTCATACTTTTGATATGTCCAGTTAGTATTCTTTTCTCCTGTTAATTCATCTCTGTCATATTGCTCATGATTTATGAATTTTATTCTGTTTTCAATACAAGTGCTGCAAGCTTAAAATTGTTGTTCCTAGAATGATTATGGCATGAAGTATTCATGCTTGGTTATATGGGAATAATATCCTCATATTTTTCAGGTTTAGTTCTACAATAATTTTTGTTACAACTACTGAATCCCTCTCTTAGGCTCAGTACATTATTCGTAAACATAAAATAAAGATTTACTCTCTGTAATACCTTTGTTTTGTGCCATTCCGTTAACACCAATTCATTCAAATTATTGTAATTGGAATATTGAAATATTGCCCACATTATTCCAAGATTGGCTATCTGTTTTATCTTATGGTCAATGTGATTTTGGTTAAGCAAAAGAACACAACAAATTTTATTGATGCCTAGGCACAGTTCTAAAAGAAGCCTTAGAATGTCTCTGGGACTAACATCTTTTCTGGCGCCGTTGCCGGGGAATGCAAGCAAGAAGACAAATCTTCCCTGGGGACAACGACAAAATTTTATGCTCCTAATTTCATAAGTGGATGAAACTAGGTTGCAGGCTGTAATCCACTTGGCGACTCCACAGTAGCAAACCTGACATCTAGACGAAGACATACTCGCCAGAAACCTAGCCACGAAGAATTGTGGCTTTACAAGATTCAGTCTCCTGGAGACATAAACGTGGAAAATATCAGTCTACTTCACCAGGCCATCGGCGAAGTTTCTCCCCACCTCTGTTTGGCCCTCAATTCCCTGAATCTGAATTCATTGTCCAAATCCCTGAAAGAGAACCTTCTCCCTAGAACCCTCACACTCCTTGTTATTTTCCTATCTTTCAAAAGATTCCTGCTATAAGCGAAGAACTTTCAGCTCACACGAATGCACCCAAATATTTCATTTCTCCACAGGCCAAGAAACTAATCACCAATCACCTCATGTCAGGAGGAGGAGGCGGAGGACCACCACCACCACCCATAACACCCATATGGGTAGCTAGTCGACATGGACCTCTGCAATTACCCACGCCCTCGAATGATATGCCTACCCATTATTTTAAATTGCTACCAAAGTATGATGGCAGTAAGGGCACGTCTGTTGAAGATCATGTAGACCAATTCCAAGATTTCACTGACAATATCCTGATCGAACATGATGATGTGTTCATGCGAGTTTTTGCTTAGTCTTTGGAAGGAGAAGCCAGAAAATGGTTCAGATCACTACCCAATGCCTCTATCAGCACTATGGAAATCTTGGAAACCACTTTTGTTAAAGAGTGGGGATTTAAATATGATAGTCTCTATTATTTAACAGAATTCTCCACCCTGAAGAAGAGAAAATCCGAAAATGTGGTGGACTTTATTGCGAGATTCAATAAAGTATATTTCAGAATGCCTGAGGACATTCGACCTACTGAAGCAACAACTTGAGTCACATATGCAACATCTTTCCCCTCATATGTTTCCATCATGTTGAGAGAGAGAAGACCTCTCTCACTTGGTGAAATGAAAGATGACGCCATAGACGTTGAAGGAAACATGAGGGCGGGAGGAAAGATAAAAATGACCAATGATATCGAACCAAAAGACAAAAGAAAGGCCAAAGAAGATGGTGTCTCTTCAAAAATAAAAGACTCGCAAGATGAAAATATTAACGAAATAACTCACATTATCAAGAATCTGTCATATAAATTTACCAGAATGGAATTACAAAATAGCAGTCCTAACAGACAGTCACCTGCCTGACCTCCTATGCATTTTAGAAGGCCTTATAATCCCCAAATGGCATACAGAGAAAAGAGAAACGATGAACAACCATTAAGGATGCCTGTCCGCGAAAATGAAAATAATATGGTCGAAATTCCACCAGAAGAAGTTTATGAATAGTTTGATGAAGAGTTGAATTGGATGGAAGAGGACTCCTATATTATGCACCTCAATAGGGATGATTACGAGAGCTCACTCTCGTATGAGCAAACTGACTCATATCTTTTGAACTCCCAAGAAAGTTATCAACTCCCTGATTATCCTCTTTTTCACAATACCCAACCAGATAAGTCATAAAGGAAGTATGACTTGAGACCAAGGCCAGAAATGGCAAATAGACAGAGCAGAATTCCCCCCAAGAAATGCCCACGAAGGTTGGCTCAAGCTAAATTTCTGCAAATGCCCCCCTTATCAAAAATAAAAGGCCTACCAAAAGATAAAACATTTGAGGCCACAGTTCTCGATAGCCAAATTAGGCCAAGCATAAGCCCCCATAAGAAAGCAGAGCTAAATCCTAGAGAATGGTCTTCCTTTTTCAGCCTGGAACATGAATTGAACAAACTAAAAATAGCTGTCCCCTTAACTGAATTGATAAGGAACCCTATGTACCAGAAGCATATTGATAAAATGTTACACCAAGTTTAAAACATCGATCAACAGGATTCCATAAATCTTAAGGATGAAGCCCCCGCTTTTCAATGCGGCCCACACATCGATAATAAAGAAGATCCCACCACTCTATTTTATGTTACCCTGAATGTACATGAGAAACTACTTCACAACTGTATGCTGGACTCTGGAGAATCTCACAATCTAATTCCCAAGGTAATTATGGAACAATTGGGACTATATATCACCAGGCCATATCATGACCTTTATAGTTTTGAATCCAGAAAGGTGAAATGCATAGGAATGATAAAGGATTTGGTAGTCACTCTTGCTCAAATACCATCCAAAAGTGTAATGATGGATGTGGTGGTAGCGAATGTTCCGAAAGAATATGGCATGCTTCTATCAAGGAGTTGGGATAAAAATATGGGAGGCACCATGCATATGGATATGAAATACGCTACAATACTCATTTTTGCTGGAGAGACTAGACGGTTGTATAGAGAAGCTATGTTTGTCTATGTGATAAGTGATCAAGGCAACCCTATGAATTATCCCATATATGCAGCTGATGAAGACATGGGTTGTTATAGATTATCATTGGAAAATCCCTCCGAAGAAGAAATAGTACAAACTCAAGAGGCGGATCCCATGGCTGAAAATAACAAGAATTAGATCTGGAAACTCTATTTTGATGGAGCTTTTGCTAAAGAAGAATCTGGAGTTGGCACAATATTATCATCACCAACAGGGGATGAAATCAATTTATCCTACAAGTTAGACTTCGATACCACCAACAATGTTGTCGAATATGAGGCCCTTATCCTCGGCCTCCGAGCTGAAAAGGATTTAAAAATCATCAAATTGGCAATCTTTGGAGACTCTGAACTGGTGGTAAACCAGATCAAAAGTATTTATCAAACCAAACATCCAAGACTCATATCATATCGAAATCTGGCCTGGGACCTTATTGAGAGTTTATTTGATGCTTTCAACATTACTTTTGTTCCTCGAGAAGGAAATCAATAGGTAGATGCATTGGCCTTGGTGGAAATCTCTTTTAATCCTCCCAAAAAGCCGAATCTAAAGTATGAGATCGAAATACGATATCGTCCCTCTATCCCCGACAACGTAAAAAGTTGGCAGGTCTTTGAAGATGACCAACAGATCAAATTATTTTTACAACTTGTCGATGAATTTTCAAATATTGATGTGGATGATAATTCTGGAGAGACGGAAGAAAACATTTTGCAAACAAAAGGTGGAAAAATCTTCGGGTTGGCACAACAGATTGTTGGCCACAAGATTCTGCAACTAAAGAATAAATTTATTCACAAAGTATTGGTTCCGATAGAATAGTTGTTCGGTAAGAACGAAATCCCAATAAAACCAACAGTGCAACCAACTACTGAGGATGTGCAGGAGGTGAATCTTCTCACCGCGGAAGAACCCAAGTTCGTAAAGCTTTCTCAATCCCTTACAACCGAGAAAAATCAAAGGTATGAGGACTTGTTTAAAGATTACATAGATGTTTTTGCATGGAAGTACGAATACCTCAAAACCTATGATACCACTATCATACAACATAGGATCCCTTTGAAGCTAGATGCTAAACCAACAAAGCAGAAGTTGAGACAGGTAAATCCTATCTTACTGTTAGTGATCGAAAAAGAAGTAAGGAAACTTCTTGATGCTAAAATCATCATTCCTTTAAGACATTCAAAGTGGGTGGCAAACTTGGTGCCGATTAGAAAGAAGAATGGAGAAATACGGCTATGTGTTGATTTCAGGAACCTGAACAAGTGATCGTTAAAGGATAATTATCCCTTTCCAAAAATGGATCATATTCTACAAAAAGTAGTTGGGTCGACTAAAGTATCAATGATGGACAGGTTCTCAGGCTATAACCATATCGCCATGCACCTAGATGATAGGTAAAAGACAACCTTCACCACACCATGGGGAACTTTTATGTATGATACAAATTCCTTTTGGCCTTATTAATGCTGGTGCAACATTCGAAAGGGCCATGGATATAGAATTCATAGGATAAAAGGAAAAAAATAGTGTGATATATCTAGATGACATGATAGTATTTTCAAAGTCTGATGAAGAACACCTTCGACATCTGAAGCAGACTTTCAGGAAATGCATAAAATTTGGCTTGACTCTCAACCCTAAAAAATCATTTTTTGCAATGACAAAAGGAAAGCTGCTAGGTCACATTGTATCCAAAGATGGTGTAAGAATAGACCCGGATAGAGTAGCAACTATCAAACTTATTGAGCTCCCAAGGAATAAAAAGGAGGTATAGTCTTTTATTGGTAAAATAATTTTTCTACGAAGATTTATTCCTGACTTTGTTGAAATAATGAAAGAAATTAGTGACATGCCAAGAAAGGATGCCGAAATAAAATGGACCACAGCTGCAAGAGACTCCTGTTAAAAAATAAAGGATTCCCTAGGAGAAGCACTTGTCTTGAATAGTCCATATTATATGAGATAATTTCTTATATTCTCCTTTTCCTTTGAGGTTACTATTGCAGTGGTTCTCTTACAAAAAAATCATGAAGGGGACGAGCAACCCATTTCTTTCTTTATCCGAGCATTGAGGGACGCCGAGTTGAAATACAACACAATGGAAAAACAGGCTTATGCACTTGTCAAATCCCTCAAGCCATTTAGGAATTATGTGTTGCATTCCAGGATCATCGCATATGTCCCAGGAAGTACCATCAAGGACATATTGTGTCAACCTGACAACAAAGGAAGGAGGGGGAAGTGGATCTCCAAAATCTAGGAGTATGACATGGAAATCAAGCCTACCAAATTGGTGAAGGGACAAGGTCTAGCCAAACTCCTAGCTAAGTCGAATTAGCAAGCTCTTGAAATCACTCTGATTGATCAACTTCCTAGTCAAGAGGAAGGAGATGGTCAGCAAAACCTTCCCGACAATGTTGCTGAGAAGTTTACTAGGTCTGACTGGTACAGGGACATAGTATATTATCTACAACACCTCACATGCCCGCCGGGTCTAGATAAGTCTAAAATGAGCTCTCTTAAACTAAAAGCTGTCAAGTACTGTATTCTGGATGGGTATCTCTTCTGGAAGGATCCACTTGGTGTTCTGCTTAACTGCATCGTTGAAGAAGAGACAAAAGGAATAATGATAGATTTTGACAAAGGAATGTGCATAGGAAATCATGCATGGATACAAACTGCTTATAAAGTCCTACAAGGCGGGTACTTCTGGCCTACATTATTCACTGATTCTAACAAGATTGTCAGATCAGGAAAAGAATGTCAGCTATTCACCGGAAAACAAAACCTTAAACCTCTACCCCTTAAACCCATCAGGGTAGAATCACCTTTCCAACAGTGGGGCCTTGATTTTATTGGAGAAATAAACCCTCATTCCAGCGGCCAGCACAAATGGATTCTTATGGCCATCGATTACTTCACAAAGTGGGTGGAAGCAATCCCCACAAGGAATGCCAATGACACAGTCATAATAGGATTCCTAGAAGAAAACATTTTGGCCAGATTTGGTTTCCCAAGGAAAATCATTACAGACAATGCTCAAGATTTTAAATCCTACAAGATGATGAGATTTTTTCAAAATTACAACATTGAGTTGATTCATTCAACAACGTACTACCCGTAGGGAAATGGCCTGGCTAAGTCCTCAAACAAAATCCTGGTGACTATTATCAAGAAAATTCTCAATGCGAACAAAAGGGCCTGGGATTCCCAACTAAAATTTTCATTATGGGCATACATGATTAGTGTCAAGAGAGCTATAGGCACTTCGCCATTTCAATTGGTCTATGGAAAAGAAGTGGTTCTCCCAATCGAGTTGGGTCTCTTGATGATGAAACTATTACAGCCAGAAAGCAAAGAACCAAATGACATGGAGAGAAGAATTCATCAGTTGATAGAGGTTCAACAGGTCATGGAGCAGCTGGATGAGTCCTCTAAAATCCAATAGGACAAGATTAAAGCGACCTTTGATTGGAGGGCCATTGCTCAAGATTTTTAGCAGGGAGATCTTGTTCTGAAGTGGGATGCTAGAAGAGAAAGAGCTAAACATGGGAAATTTGACAACCTGTGGCTGGGCCCTTTCAAGATCATTACAGTCCATGACAACAACATATATGAATTGTCTCAAATCAATGATGAGAGCTTTGGGAACCTTGTAAATGGGAGATTCTTGAAGTGTTTTTTTCATTACTAATTTCCATCCTACTCTATAAGTGGATCAATTGTACCATATCGGTAACTTATGTCTTTCCTTCTTTCTGTTTACAAAAGTTTTGATCATTTTGTTACTTTTCCCTCTTATTATTATTTGTTACTTCATTTGAAAAATAAAGGATAGGTATGACTCCACAACCCAATGGGCTTAAAAGGCACTAGTCTGCTGTTCTCAACCCCTTCCGAAGGAAGAGGCTGTCCCCGACGAAGCCAATGTTAGTACTAATACCCTCAGCATGATCAGCTGAAGGCAGCTCTAGTATACACCAAGCTGAGAAAGACCTCAGAGGGAAAGTCTGGAACAATAATGGCACAAACAAAGCTGAAGACAGTCACACCATGGCGATAGTCAGATGCAGCCAAAGCTTAAAATAGGGGCTATTCCCAAATTAGCAGTGGATGGTGTGGTCAGGACCCCCAAATGCCTGGCATTTACCCAAATCATATTGACCCTAATGAAAAAACACCATGAGCACATGGAAGCTTCAAAGTAGCTCAGAGCCTTGAATGCATTCCCAAGATAGGTGGGTCCACCTGATAAAGATGCGCTGGAAGATTGAATGACTCGGGGAAGTAAGGAGGAGGCATCGACGGATACCTATGGTTTAGGATAATAAAGTTGCATGGAGTTTAATACTCCCAACACGTCCTTGGAACAAAACCGCTACCTTCATGTGGCAGCTCCAGGATTGTTCAGGGGCCTAAAAGCGGTTTGTCCGAACCACCTTTTCAGGGACCTGAAACCGCCAAGTCACCACAATGGTTTTTCGGCCACAAATATCCAGACAGATAAGTCGTGTGAAAAAGGGACCCACTTTCAAAAGTTTCACTCTCCTGGCATATATCTCAAGAAAGACTTGTCAGAAGATTGACGGTCACCTAAGCGTCAGTGTTATAAAATTGCTTGGAGTTTAACTCTCACAATACATCCCTGGAACAAAAACCGTTACTTCCACGTGGCAGCTCCAGCATTGTTCAGGGGCCTAAAAGTGGTATCTCTAAACTAATTTTTGGGGGTTCTGAAACCACTTGTGGTTCTTAACATACAACTCCTCGACATAATTTATTCTCCGCATGGTTCAAAGGATACTCCTCCCAACAGTATTGTCAGCCTGCACCGCCAGTTTGAAGCAGCATCTCTCGACACTCATTACTCCCACTGCCGTTGTATAGAGAACAGTCTTCTCCCAGCATGCAAAATCCCATGAGTGGTTGGGTAATCATTACCCAAGGACAACACGATTTTCAGGGAGCGAGTAGGCGAGGCTATAAAAACTCAAGCAGTTGCATAGTTTGAAGTCATGGAGTTCTCAATCATCATGCATCGAGAACACAAAGCTTAATGCGTGAGTCTACCATAGCTGTCAATTTAATCAGAGAGGATAGGTGGTTTTGATGGTGCATTTTATCTCCAGCGGAAGCACACAAGGTGCATTAAGGGAACAGACAACCATCGTTCACGAGCAGCTCGCAGATTCACATTCACTGACATTTAGGCGGGAAAAGTCTGAGGTCTCACCCGATATGTCTAAGGAAACTTCAGTAATTTCAGTGTTTGAAAAGGAAATAGGAATTATGAATCCAGAAGCACGGAAGGCAGGGGCATGCCGGTCCCAACAAAGGATGATCAAATTGTGAAGTGGTGGTACCTGAACGGTTCATATTTTTTAGAGAGAGATTAGGTCTTGTTTCACAACTTGGTGACGTTGATGAAATTTCTCCCCGTCGAAAACAAGGTTCGAGAGCAAAAGGCTTGGATGGTGTAGAAGGGATAGATGATGAAGATTTTGTTAGCAACACATGACATTGAAGTGGCTACATCAACATCTCCATAGTGTAAAAAATGGTCTGATGGTTATTAAGCTCAGAACATCCCTAAAAATAAAGAAGAACTGCTAATAATATGAGGTCACCTCGGATTAGCAGGTGTTTTTCCATTTGACAGGATGTACTGCTTCACCAACTGAATGGATTTTTGTCACATTCATAGATGTTAGTAGTAGTTAGTATGATTGTTTTGTGTAACAGACTTTGTTGGAAAGTACAAACAGAATTGCATAAGCCGTTGGGTTGTAACAAACTCTTTGTAACAACTTATTTTGTAAATCCTGTGAAGGCTATATATAGTAGAATAGGCAATGGCCAATGGTTGACTATTTTTGTAAGAAGTGTAACTTCTGATATTTTGTAGTCCGATAAATATATAAAGAAGAACATCATTTTTTCCCGATCTTGGAGTTTTATGGATTCAAACTTTTGATATATCCAATTAGTATTCTCTTCTCCTGTTAATTCATCTCTATCATATTGCTCATGATTTATGAATTTTATTATGTTTTCAATATGACTGTTGCAAGCTTAAAATTGTTGTTTCTAGAATGATTATGGCATGAAGTATTCATGTTTGGTTATCTGGGAATAATATCCTCATATTTTTCAGGTTTAGTTTTGCAATCATTTTTGTTACAACTACTGAATTCCTCTCTTAGGTTCAGTATGTTATTCTCAAACATAAAATAAAAATTTACTCTCTGCAGTACCTTTGTTTTGTGCCATTCTGTTAACACCAATTCATTCAAATTCTTGTAATTGGCATATTGAAATACTTCCCACATTATTCCAATATTGGCTATCTGTTTTATCTTATGGTCAATGTGATTTTGGTTAAGCAAAAGAACACAACAAATTTTATTGATGCCCAAGCACAGTTCTAAAAGCAGCCTTAGAACGTCGCTGGGGACTAACAGGATTCAAACTCCGATGGATTTCGAGGCTTACTTAGGAGCATTCGATGCTCGATAGATCAAGGGTTGTTGTTTCCCCCGAGGGTTTGATTAAAAGGATCGCTTTTATTTGTTGATATATTTTTAGATCCAATAGTTATGATCAATACGAAATATAGATACTGATAAATATATTTTCAAGTGAGAGCCCCAACCAAAATTTGGATAACTGGATCGACCAAGATCCATCATTGGAGGAGGATATTGAGGGATTGAACTTGGTGATATTCTGATTTGTTAGATCATTTTGGACTTTAACAATGAAGATTAAATCTACTTACTTTTCCACATAACTTTTTGATCAAAATCCAAGTTGTTGTAGAACTTTTCAGGTGGGTTTGGATATAAATATGGATCATCTAGTTGGATTTATTTTGTAGTTAGAAGGCTTCCATCTTGGGGTATGTTTGGGAGTGATATGGTGGAATATATGGTTTATTAAGAGCTGTCAATGTTTGGAATATTTGGGGTTGTTATTGGCCCCAGTGGTATTAAGTGAGATATGATCTGATCCATTGATTCATCCTAGATCTAATGGTTGTGGATCTCATCGCTTGATATGTCCCAATGAAAGCATTTGGTATGTTGAGCCCTAGTATTAAAATGGATCGTTGGATCAACCAAGATCCAACATTGACGAAGGAGATCAAGGAATTGAGTTCGGAGAGGTTTGGATTCATCTGATCACATTTGACTTCAATGGAGGAGATTAAATATGATTACTATCTTGCGTATTTTTTGACCAAAATCTAGGACGTTGGAAATATTATTCATTGGTGTTGGTAGCATATATAAACCGTCTTCTTGATTTAATCATGTGGCCAAGAGGATGCTCACTTGGTTTCTAGTGGGAATGATCTGATATGCTCATTCCTTGAAGATCAAATGGTGTACCGCACTCCCATTGGGACACTACCATAGTGGTCTCATAAAAATTAGAGCCTCGATCACAAGGATGACCATCGATCTGTATCTTGATCTATCGGTGGAGGATGGTTAAGTAAGAAGTATTATGTTAGAAAAAGCATCCATTTGATTTCCTTAGTTTTTTTATCTTGTGGTTATGATTAGTTACCGAGGTTTGAGACATACGTGGTGGGTTTGGGAGATCTGTGTTGGAATATGGTGTTTCGGTGTGTTTGGGCAGTCCGATGGATGATATGGACCATACTTTCTAATGGTTGATTAATCAGAGTACCTCATAACTAAGGATAAGATTTTATCCTCCCAATTTAACATTTCCATGTTGGCTAATAGGTTCTCACACCAAATGTATGAGGGTATAGTGGACAATGAGAGTAATGGAAATGTTATATCAAGGGTTGAAAGTATTCATGCAGATTATCTCGTTCTTTGAGATGTACTATAAAATAGACATTTCAATTGGCGTTCCAAATGTGGTACTAGATTCATTAAGTTCCAAGGCAGGGGGACCCAGGATTTAGAAAGAGGTTCAAAATTGACAACTAATTCGTAGGTACCTACTAAAAGTCTCGATATCCCATTAGTGGTTTGCATTGATCAGCTGGTAATATGAATGGGTGTAATAGGGATTTCCATACAAATTGAACTCGGGTCTAGCTTTGTGGGTTCTCTGTTAGGACTAGAAAATATTCAGGGAGGGACAAATGCACATCCCACATATTAGATTACAAAGTAGAAGCATAGAGTCATTAGAAACAAAGGTGGCAGTGTTTCAATGGTCATCGGGAGGGATGTATCATTCAATCAGATTTCGGATCTCTCAAAAAACTCATTGGATGGTAAATTTATAGGAAGAATGGTTTCATTGGATTCACTTCATTAAATCGTTTCATAGGATTTAGGGTTAGTGTTGGGGTATTCTCTGATTTTCCACTACCTAGAAAAAGGCTGGTGCAGGTTTATATTCTACTTAAGGGAGGATTCTAAAAATATCCTTAAAGGGTTATGGTTCCTTGGAAACTCATTATTTTCACTAAATCCTTGACACCCTTGTTGGATTATTAAAAACCCATCATTATCCATTTCATACTTAGAATACATTTATTAGTCATTTTTTGATTAATTCCTAGGTGTTGACTAGGTAGTTGGCCATTATTTGTCTTTCGTGTGGACCACAAGCCATCTTGAGTCACTAGGGTGCACTTATGGAGATTATGGATAAGATTTCCCAAGATTCTGTGATATTTTATTCCATTCCTAGATTAGAAGGGTGCATTACTGAGTTTTACTACTTTTTATTATTTTGGTGAAAAAGGTAAAAGCTAGTTGACTTTGCTTTAGCAGTTTTTTGGCCAACTCATCCTCCATGATTTTTCCTCTTTCTAAAATTTTTAATTAGGATTATTTTACATACTACATCACCATCATACTTATAATTTACCAATTCGTGATCCTTAGAGGTGATTTGGAAAACACTTTTTGCACCTAGGAGGGTTTTTCATCTTTTTAGTAAGCCTGCTTTTGTGAGGATATCGAATTCCTTATTTGGATTTCAAATATATGATGTAATTATATATTTGGACATCCATTACATTGCCTAATATTTTCTGATGTATACTTATTCAATAGAGTTTTACTGGTTGCATCATATTCATGATTGTTTTATGTGTTCTATGACTAGTTTTTGCAAGGCAATTTGTGAGAGTTTGTAATTGCTTGAGTAGATCTTGGTGTGAACACGATTTTCACATGGTATCAGATCTATAAATTTGTTCTATTCTCCTTCTTTTGTCCCGGAGGATCGAACCAGTCTGAGAGAGGGGGCATTTCAGTCTCCCCAGGGGCGCAATTTTGCATCTTTGGGGCGTAATCAAGATTCACAAAGGCACAATTCAGAGCTTCCATGGATCAGTCACAACAAATAATTTTCACTCCATTCAATTATTTTGATTGGAAGCTGTATATGGAGATCTTGTTGAGGAGTACAGGCCTCTATAGGGTGACTATGGCTACTAAAACTGAGACTACTGCTTTCATTGAGAAGGCAAAGTGGCACAACAGAAGAGATGAGGATTATGGTATCTTGTGTCTCAACACATCAAGGGATCTTATTTTACATATATATGGTCTTACCACTCCTAATGAGTTTTGGTTCAAGCTCCAAGCTTTAATTGGAAAGACTGATGAATTGAGGGGCCACCAACTAGAGAATGAACTAGTTTCACTGAGACCAAGCAATTTCGAGACCTTACAAGACTTTTTCTCAAAGTTTAAAGCTCGTGTTATTCAATTGAAGCAATGTGGAATTGACAAGAAAGATGAGAAATTGATCTTGGCCATCCTCTCAAATATTGGCCTCGATTACTCATTCTTTGTTTCGACCTTCCATGGTACAAAACTTACTGTTCAAAATTGGAAGATGCCTTCACTGACAGAATTCATGGAATCAATCACTTAGGAGCAAGACAAGTTGGTCTTTATGGGCACAATAAAGAATCCATCCAAGTACCATGATTTAGCTATTGGATATTCAAAAAATTCAAAAATAAAGAAGAAGGTCAATCCCAAGAAACCACCTGATCAAAAGAAAGACAAGCAAAAAGCTCAAGAGAACTACCCCAATTGCAAATAGAATTCTCAAAAGAAGAAAGAGAAGTCTAAGCCTGCACATATTGCAATAGGGTATTTCATCCTGAGAGCTCATTCATGAAGAATACGATTGATCAAATGGCTCAACTCCTTTAGAAATCCAACATCCCTCTTCTAAAGAGTGAAAGAAAGAAGGAAGGAGGATCCAATTCTGAAGACAAGGAGAGAATACATGATTTGATGGCAGGAACATCCAAGTCCACCTATTTCACCTTTGATTCTGGAGATTCAAGGCATATGGTGTATACAAGAGATTCATTCTCCTCTCTTGATTCTTCTAGTGGTCCAACAATTGTGTTGGGTGATGAATCTGAAACTACTTGCAAAGGTAAAGGCAGTATTGATATTGAGTTTGGTTCCTTCACTAACGTGTTGTATGTCACAGGTCTTGCTGCAAACTTCTTGTCAGTCTACCAGATGACTCACACTAGGTCTTTCAAAAAGTTTGTCTTCACACCTAATGATGTTGAAATATCTGAGATTTCGACAGGTCGAATTGTTGCTTTAGGTATTGCTGACCATAGCTCAAAAGTCTATAGGTTTTCACACTTTGTGCCTTTCTATTCACCTTCTTCTCTCCTCACTAATGCAAATGAGTCAAGAGAATTATGGCATGAGAGGTTTGGTCACCTTAATTATAAATATATTTCTCAACTTCATGAGAAGAATATGGTCATAAGGCTGCCCAACATTGAGTTTTCTAAAGGAGTCTGTCAAATTTGTATCCTAGGAAAACATCCTGAGCATAAGTTTGAAAGAGCCAAGTATGAGCGAACCTCCCCACCTCTTGAGCTCATTCACAGTGACATATCAGGTCCATTCCCCCATGTGTATTTGAATAATGAAAAATACATCCTAACCTTCATAGATGACTTTTCCAGATATTGTTGGGTCTTTTCCCTCCAATTAAAGTCTGAAGTTTTCAGTTGTTTCAAGCTTTTCAAATCCTCAGTTGAGAACCCATATGGAATATATCTCAAGGTCCTAAGATCTGATAATGGTGGGAGTACATCAAATCTTATTTTAAACAATTATGTGATTCTGCTGGCATTTAGATGCAACACACTGTTCCCTACACACCTCAGCAAAATGGTGTTGCTAAGAGGAAGAACATATCTCTCAAAGAGATGGCTACATGCATGCTTAAGTCAATACTTGTCTCCAAAAATTTGGTATGAAGCTATCAACTGTGCAGCATACATATATAATAGAAGGCCTCAGCAATCATTGAAAGGAATCACTCCTTTTGAGGCTTGGACTGGGCACAAACCTGATGTCTCTCATTTCAGGATTTTTGGCTCCAAGGCTTGGGCTAGAATTTCACTTGAGAAGGGGAGGGCCATGCAACCCCATAGACAACCATGTATCTTTGTTGGCTATTTATAAGACTCCAAGGGTTATAATTTGCTGAACTTGACCACTCAAAAATCATTCATTGATATTAATGTTCAATTCGAAGAAAATCCCTTGTAATCAGTTGAAGTTGGAGAATATTTTGCACCACCACCTGTGAGAGTAAGTGAAGTTTCTCATGATAATTATGAATTTGATATTTCTGATGATTAATACCATCTTATTGCAGATCCAAGTTCACCTACGAGGCCTAAGTGGGCTGCTAATACTCTTAAAGCAGCTAGTGAACTTGTGTGGAATCCTCAGGATCTTAGGAGGACTAGATCACAGTTTGAGAATGCTATTTTAGTGAATGATCCTTACCTACTTGAGAATTTTTTTTGATGGTTGATTTAGAACCTCAGTAATATGAATAATCCTCACATGACCCAATATGATAGGAACCATGGATTAGGATTTTCATTCACTTAAAAAGAATGGAACTTGGGAGCTAGTCAAGCTTCCTCCAGGCATACACTTGGTAAGGTAAAAGTGGATTTTCAAGACAAAATTTGCTGCTGATGGTGCAGATGTGAAATATAATGCAAGGCTTGTGGAAAAGGGATTCTCCCAAGTTCATTTCCTTGAATATAATGAGACCTTTGCACCAGTTGCAAAGATGGATTCGATAAGACTAGTCCTAGCAATTTCTACATCCAAGCGTTGGGCAATGCATCACATGGATGTCAAGAGTGCTTTCCTCCATAGATATATTGAGGAGGAGATCTATATGAAGCATCCATAGGGTTATATTTCTCATCCTAACCTTGTTTTCAGGTTGAATAATTCCTTGCATGGGCTTAAGCAAGCTCCTAGAGCTTGGTATGCCAAGATGGATACCTTCCTCTTGTCACAATCTTTCAGTAGATGCAAGTCTGATCCGAATGTGTACATGAAGATGATTGATAATTCCATTTTGATTATTGTGGTATATGTTGATTACCTATTAATCATAGGTAGCTCCATTGAAGACCTCCTTGCATCAATATTTTTCCATGACTGACTTGCAGGGAATACTTACACAATTTTTGGGGCTTGAGATTTCACAATATCACTATGGAATTAAAGTATATTAGTCAAAGTATGATTTAGAACTGATAAAGAAGTTCAAAATGGATAAATGAAAGACTATAAATACTCCCTTCCTTTCAGGAGTAATACTCGAAGAAGTAGATTCTACACCGTTGGTGAACAACACCTTGTATAGGCAGCTAGTTGGAAGCTTATTGTACTTGACTCATACTCAACCTAATATTGCATATGATTTAAGTCTGTAATCAAGATACATGGAGCAGCCACATGAGATTCATTGGAGGGCTGAAAAAATAATATTGCATTATTTGCAAGGCACCAAGTCTGATGGGGTTCACTATGTTGCAGATTCGAGCCTGGATCTTCTTGGTTTTTCTGATTCAGATTGGAGAAGTGATAGCCTAAATCGGAATTCCATTTCCAGATTTGTATTCATTCTTGGAGGAGGACATATTTTCTGGTCAAGTAATAAACAAAGTACAATTGCACTCTCTTTAGCAGAGGCCAAGTACAGAGGAGCAGTGAATGCTGCAACTCAGTGTGTGTGGTTGCAAGGTATACTTTCTAAGTTTGGGATTTTATTTAGCACTCCCACAATCATATTTTGTAACAATCAAAGTGCTATAAGGATCTCAACTAATCCAGTACAAAGGAAAAGAACCAAGAATATTGAGATTCATTTTCACTACATTAGGAATCTAGTGCATGATCACATCATTGATCTGCAAATTTTCCCATCATCTGAGCAAATTGCAGACATCTTCACCAAATATTTTTCAAAGAATACTTTCAGCCATCTTATATCAGTACTTGGGTTGGGTGAACATGTGGTGGAGTTAAGGATTGATCATAAATTCTTCAATTTTGTTCATGTCCATGTTTGAGGGGAGGTTTTTCCCATGAGGTTTTCCTTATTTCCTTGCTTTGTGGACAAGGTAGTATGTAAAAAGGGTGACCATGCTAAGTTATTGGGCCCTATATATTTATGGTTTTTACACATAAAGTTGGGCTTAAGGGGGGGGTGTTGGAATATTAAAAACCCATCATTATCCATTTCATACTTAGGATACATTTATTAGTTATTTTTTTTATTAATTCCTAGATGTTGACTAGGTAGTTGGCCATTATTTGTCTTTTGTGTGGACCACAAACCATTTTGAGTCACTATGGCTCACTTATGGATATTCTATATAATATTTATTGATATTTTGTGAGATTTTATTCGATTCCTATATTAGAATGGCAAATTACTACTTTTTACTGTTTTTGGTGAAAAGGTAAACGCTAGTTGACTTTGCTTTAGCATTTTTTTTCCATCTCATCCTCCATGATGTTTCCTATTTATAAAATGTGTACTTAGTATGATTTTCCATCCTACATCACTAGCATACTCAGAATTTACCAATTCGTGATCCTTATAGGTGATTTGGAAAGCACTTTTAGCACCTAGGGGGCTTTTTCATATTTTTAGTAAGCCTGCTTTTGTGAGGAATTTGAATGCATTATTTGGATTTCAAATCTCTGATGTAATTATATATTTGGACAACCATTACATTTCCTAAGTTCGTCTGATGTATAATTATTTAATATAGTTTTACTGGTTGCATCATATTCATGACTTTTTTATGTGTTTTATGACTAGTTTTTGCAAGGAAATTTGTGAGAGTTTGTAATTGCTTGAGTAGATATTGGTTTGAACAATATTTTCACAACCCTATGTTCGATTCTACTACATAATATTTGGAGAAATTACCAGTATGGATGAAAATCCCAAGGCTACCAATGGAATTCTGGTATGTAGAGTCCATTCAAGCTGTAGGTAATGTTGTCACATCCATTATAGTTGGAGCTACCATGATGCATATCGTATTTCTCAGATCCATGAGCCAATATTTTTCTTGATATGAGCATATTGATCATCGGTGATGCATTTGTTTCAGAGACAACAATAGTATATTCCCCCCTTGTCATGATTGATCCAGCATGACCCCATTGAGATGATTATGGTTTGGTCCTGGTTCATTTTTACATATTGAGCATAGCCATTGGTCGGTGATGCTCTTTTTCACATTTTCAGTTGCACATGGTTCCAGAGGTAGGTATATGGTTGAGCAAAGGTATATATTGCATATGGCTTTTATATCTATATCTATAGTTTATTTTAATTACTATGACTATGCATGTTCTACCGATAGTGGCATTTGAGCTATGGTATTTGAGACTTGTGTCTTGAGTGGTCAAAGAGTCCTTAGTGCAAGGCCATTACATATGCTTGCTAGTACTACCTACCTTACACATAATTACTTTTACTCATGCTTTGATGGAATCACTTTTTCACTTTTTTTCCATTCATCCATCGCTTCCAGTATTTGATATTGACCCTGACTTGGACTTAGACTACTGAGATTAAGGATCGCCCCACATATGCCTTTGTGTTGGATGGACTCCATGTTTACTTTGTGTCTCGGGTCTGGAGTGTGTGGGTCCCTTCCTGTCTACATGTATGGTTCCTTATAGATGGGTTGTGTGGCCAGTGTCACTAGAATGTCTTCCTTTAACTCTCAAAAGTAAGTACTTCCCGAAAAACATCGGAACAAATAAATGCTATATATAAATGGATGCAAATCCAACTACAAATAAATTGTTTTTAAACACTAATAAACAAAAAAAATTGTAGCTAGTCAATGTCCAAGGGATGATCACTCATCATTTGTATGATGTAAGACCATTTTACCCTACAGGGAAACAGGTTGGTAACTCCATTGCACCTATGAAAGATGGTGAATAATAGTGGTAAGACTGAGTCATTATATGAGGCCCACAAGGCTATTCAGGGCACCTTCCCTTGGAGGATGGCTAGTGAAATATAGATTAAATGTTAAATGTTAAATGCTAATTGTTGCAAAAATATGGAAAAATAAATGCAATAAAGGATGCTTGTCTAGCGTCTATTGGAAACATTCCAAGAACTGTACCCATTTGTGAGGCACCACCATTCCCTAGTGTCTTTTGTCCTTGATATGACCAAGTGGTTTTCCTTTTCCCTTATGTCCGAAAGATCATAGTGTTGAAGTTATCAAGTCAATTCCCTTTTTCCTAACCTTGTTTCATACACCTCACCCATCCTAGCATTTTTCTATAGGGAGATTCATGAAAGACTTGATGGTTTCTCTGATACAGGTGTTGGGATTCATATGCATATCTTGATGGATATATGGAGTATTTGTAGTCAGTGTTGATGGATTTTATGTCTCTGATTCACTTGGTGCACTCAGATGTGTATTTTGGGCAAAGGAAAGGGACTTATTGATGGTTTCATTCTTCAACATGATGAATTGTCAGTTTATTCATAAAAAATGACCATGGCTTCTCCAGAAAAATCGATTTAGCTAATGAGGGATAGGAAATGAATTCGGGATGATGTTTTATGATGAGATGAATCTCTACATACATGTTTCATGTGTTATATTCTTCTAAGAAGGACTCTACATATTTCTATATTGGCCTCAGGGAGGACGTCTTCCTTGGGGGCACACTTCATGTATCTCCATGCTATATTATTGTATATTTCTAAAAGGGGATGCCTCATATTATTTGATCCCATAGAGGCCCCTTTACCATGTTTCCCGCATGTTATATCTTGACATTATGTTGTATTGGCCTTTCATAAGGCATTATTGTGCAAAAGTGCGACCCCCTTTGACTTTTGTCATTATAATCGATGTATTGTAAAATTAAAAATCTCCATCGTTGATGATCTCTATTGTATATTTCAATATCAACCACTCATTAAAATTTTGATTAGGGATTTTGTCTCTCTCGGATCTATTTAATATAGAGTACCCCTCATTGTAAAGTGACATTTGGCTCTGAGACAATTTGAATAAAAGAGATTTTTGTAGAAATTATTGGATCTTCTTTGTGGTATGTTCTTTTACTTAATTGGAAATTCTATTTCTATTATCATTTGAGTAATTTCCTATGGATTCAAGAATATTTTGGGAAAGATATTGTTTGTATGTAGGAGGGCGACTTCACTTGGGCATTTTTGTGGGCTTCCCCAACTCGTTTCACTTAAAGATGTTATACAATCAGGGGGTTTTCAATAACATCATTTGATATTTTAAATTATCTCTATTTATTTTTCATCTATAGTTTCTATTTTCTTGTCCATCAAATCTTACTTCAGTAGTTTGCTTGTGCAGGGAAGAGGGGCGCACTACCTCCATTGGCCAAATCAATTTCACTTGAAGACACATCCAATTGACATCAAATTGATCAAGAATGGATAGATCATCATTTGCAAGGAATATACAAGATTTTTTGGGTAAGATATACTCTATATATCGTTTTTTGAATTTGTAATCCATTAGTCACAAAAATCAATTGTTAAAACCCTCATTTTAGTAACTAGGAAAATTTCAGGCCTCACACCACCTAGAAAATCAAAATTACGGCACTCGTGTATTTGAGGAAATCTCGAAAAAAAACCAAGATACTCCTAGGAATATTGGTTGGACTCCATATTCCCATATAGATCAGGCACTGTCTCTTTAGGCAATTCACCCTCCCTTGGGTTGAAGCTTGTTTTATGTATTGTGTTGGTCCTGCTACTTGTGATCATCAAATATTGTCATATATGTCATCCAAGCAATCATTTGAGGTGTTATAAATCCTAATCACTAAGTCTAGTCTTCATCTTGGGTATTTTTATAATTTCTACTTCAAATCCCCCCAGGGTATAGACTTGATCATTTTGTATATAGCACTTCCAACCTAGATCACTTTAATTAACTAATATAGCAAGAAATAAACTATTTGGGATCATTTTAATCTATATTAATAACTATCCATCCCCTTAAGCCTCTCTTTATTTATATATTTTGTATTTAGGCTTTATAGGAAAGATCTACTTATTCCCAATTTATCATAACCTTGATTGAGTTCTTGGATTTCTGCTAGTCTCCTTAGGCTAGCAAGGGTCTCTCCCTTTCCTATCTAATAGCATAAAGTGACAAGAATCCCTTTCGGTATGACAACCATCTCATTTAATGGTGATTTGGATCCTTGAAGTGTCACTGATTTAGTTGTCCCTTCCTAAACCGTCATGAATAGGATCATCTCTAGTGGGAACTGTAATATGAGTGATAACAGGTACCTACTTAGGATCCTCCATCCTAACAGATGAATTTTTTTAAAGTGATAGGAAATGGTCAGCAAGAAAGGTTTTGGTGGACTTGGAACTCACGAATGGCCTCTATGAATCCATGGAACTGATAATACGTGCTCATAAATGCATTCAAACCCTATACTATATGCATGTGCCATTTATTTATGTGCATTGCTATATGGTAACATACTTTTAGACTGTTCCAAGTATTTTTACCAAAAAAAATTGGAAAAAAAGGAGATTGGTCCATCTCAGCCTCTTGAGACTTCAATAGGGAAAGTATTGGAAGGCAGAAGGTTGGCCTCGGTTTTTTATCCTACCTCTTGTGATAAACTTATTGATGGAAGGAAGCCAGTCAATTTTATTTTTGGATATGCCTATATCAAATGGATCAAAAAGAGCCGAAGGTGCAGCATACTAGATCTAATGGAGGAGAAAGGAGCAAGGATAACATCATTTCCACTTTCATGGGAGCACAGTTTGGCCTCAATCAAGCTATCCAGTTCCTCTGATAATCTAGGTATGAGTAATTCTCCTTCCCTTCCACTTGTGGGATCTCATGTATTGAATGGTTCACTAAAAGGGATTCAACCTCCTAAGGAGCTAGTTGTTGATCCTGCCTCTTGTGATAACTTTAGTTATGGAAGGAAGCTAGTGAAATTTTTAGTCGGATATGTATCTATCCAATGGATCGAAAAGAGCCGAAGGTCCAACATACTAGATCCAATGGAGGAGAAAGGAGCAAGGATAACATCATTTTCATTTTCATTGGAGAGATGCTCAGCCTTAGTTAAGATCTCCAATTTCTCTACTAATATAGGTATGAGTACTTCTCCGTCCCTTACACTTGTGTTTTATGGAAAGGATTCAGCCTCCTGAGGATCCGATTGACTATAATACTTCCCAGTTAGAATCTAACCCCAATAACGGGGGGTATTTGAAAAACCTTAGTCATATCAAAGGTATAGAGGACATTTCTAAAACACCATTCCTTATGGTAGCCCTTGTTTCCTACGAGCCTAGCTCAATATCCCTTGGGAGTTCATCCATAAGGGGTAGCACTATAATTTAAGGATGATAGTTTGGAAACTAGTTCATAAATATGTCTACTCTGGGGGTTCGAGGGTCATCAAATTGGTGATTCTTGGAGTATTAGAGGCAGCTATAAAATCAGCCTTGTTGTATGCTTGGTAATGACCAATTAGAGAAATTAATTAAGGACATAAAAAATATATTCCAGGGGCCCTTATAGTAGGAAATCCCCGAGGTTCTACTATTAAAATACTCTCCATCAATGCTAGAGGCCTGGGGGACAAGTTTAGAAACTGGCCCTCAAATTACTAGCTGAGACCGAAAAACTAGAAGCTATTTTGATTCAGGAGACTATGGTGATAGGAGCACCTTTAGAAAGGGATTTATTGAAAATGTTGTAAGGCTAGGAATTTCTTACCATTGAATGAATGGGTCTTGCGACGATTGTTGATAGGTTGGAATCAATCAATGAGTCTCCTTAACTTGTAAGTTGTGCCTTCAAGTCTTTGCATAGACTTGCTCAATCGAAGCCAAGGTTTCACTTTTATGTTGTTGAACATTTATAGACCCTGTAAAGAAAAATGAAGTTTTGGGGACTAGATATTTCAGATGCATGTGTGTACTTGTGACAATATGATTTTGGGAGGTGACCTTAATTTCATTTTATTTAGTTCAGAGTTATGGGGAAAAAATGATAGGCTGGATAATTTGGTGAATAATTTTCAAAATCGATTGGAAGAAAGGAACTTAGTGGATGTGGAACCCCTAGAAGTTGTACCTACTTTTTCCAACAATAGAGGCAGGGGTTGTGATCTCCACGTGACTAGACAAATTTATGATCAATGGAAAAAATCTTCTACAAGTTCACTAGATCTGCTTATGGGTCCATGACTATAGATTCTTGGATCACTTGCCATTCTTCCTGGAATTAGGAAGTCCACAAATAAAATTGTTTCTCTATTTAAATATAATATTGGGTTAAGTATGAAAGAGGAATCCGTAGATCTGGTTAAGAATTCTTGGGTTCCTTTCAACCTTGCCTTAGATTCTTCCCCGTGTGAACATTTTTTCTAGTCTTTAAAGGAAGTAAAGAGATTTTCTTTTATTAGGATTCTACAATATTTAGAATTAGGGGTATTCAATCAAAATAAGTTGAAGAATTATTGAACTCCTTCACTAGGTAGGTTGGAATGGTTCCGAGTGTGGAAGACCTTAGAAGGATGAAAGAGTTGGAAAATACAAAAAACAAACTTCTTTGGACAATGAAAGGGACTAGAGAATTAAGAGGGATTAGAGAATGAAGAGTCGATCCACCTAGTTGGTTGTGGGGGACAACAATACAAAATTATTTCACAACTTTGCAACACAGAAAAAGAGTCAAAACATGGTGTGGGAAATGCCAAAAGTGGATGGTACTCGAGTCAAGGATTTTCATGAGGGTTTTGCAACAATGGAAGTTGAACATTTTGGAACTCTCTTTAGAGCTCTAGAATGTGCTAAGATAGATGATATTTTAAAAGTGGGCACTCAATTTACTCAAATGGTTGATGATGAGGTATGTACTCAACTATATAGGCTAGTGTCCCTAGCATATATCCTTCAAATCTTGAGTTCACTTGGTAAGGATAAAATCCGTAGTCTAGATGGCTATTGGACACTATATTTTTTCTAAGATTTAGTTGATATTTTGGGGGAATATTTACTGAGGGTGGTTGAGGAGGTTAGACTCTTAGGAAAAATCCCAGGAAACATTAAAGCTAAATTTATAGAATTGATCCCCAAGAAAGATTGTCCAAGTTCATTTGATGAATGCATACCTATTTTGTTATGCAACTATGTATGTAAGTTCATAGCAGGTTGTATAAAGTCAATCCTTTGAAATTATGTGTCAAAAGAACAATTTAGGTTTCTACAAGGTTGACAAATACATGAGGCAATTGTCTATACATAGGAGGTTATACATTCCATCAAATATGATCATTTCCTTGCAGTGGTAGTTAAAATTGATAGGGTGTCTTGGGTCTATTTACATATTCTCTTAATCCATCTTGGTTACTCCCATTCGTTTGATGGATAACGGGGTGTTTCTCGTCTGCTAATTTTTTTTTCCTCATTAATGGATCAACCTATACCTTTTTCAAAGCTTCTAGGGGCTTCCATCAGGGTTGTCCCTTTTCCCCTTACCTATTCCTTTTGGTGATTGAATGGCTGAGTATGGAACCGAGATAGTCAAAACAAAGACAACAATTTATTGGGGTCTATTTGGGTGTTGGGCCTAAGGTTTTATGTTTTGTAAACTAGTTTTGTGTTGATGAGAACAAGGGTTGTGTAGTGGAGCGAACAAAAGACATCATGCTCGTAAATAATGGAAAGGGTAGTGGTTGATTGAGTCAACCAAGAAATTGGTTAGGTAAGTTAGGAAGTTAGTTATATTTTGGGTCCACTTAGTGGGCCACGGGGCTAGGCCAAAAAGTATAAATATGTAATGGGTTGGGTAGTAGAGGTTGTTGATGAATTGAGAAAAGAATGAGACAAAGAAGTAGAGGATCCCATGTATTATTTTGTATGACTAAAGAACTTGATGTAACAAAGAGAGATGGATCTGTAGGTTGTGTGCGCAAATCTATGAGAACATGAAATGCTTTCTTTAATGGGATCTATGAATAAAAGAAGAATTGTTTTTCTTTTATCCCATTTGGGTTTCCATGTTAAAATATATGGTGTCCCGTGTATGTGAATGTTTATGGATATGTTTGTTGTATTGAAAATGAAATGCTAATTAATAACAATTACTTAGTGTAATAGAATGTGAATTTTATCTGTCATAATATACCGCGCAATTGATTTCTACATGATAATGGTTATGTGGACTAATAGATATATGTCAAAGTATGGTTAATGTATATTGTGTTAAAATAGAGCATGATCCCCTTCATTACTGCAAAATATTGGTTCTTTCATCTCCCATAGGTGCTTTGGGTGAGACGTTTCCCATTTGTAGGTATTGTCGAAAGGGATAGTATATTGGGGTTTGTTGGTTTGTGTCATAGTGAATTTGGTTCTATCCACAATTAAGCCAACATATGTTTGTTGGTTTATGTCATAGTGAATTTGGCTCTATCCACAATTAAGCCAACATATGGTTATGTTTCCAGGATTAGGATCTAAGATTGAAGGGGATATGATATTCGACTAATCCAGAGATCTTGGAATGGATAGAAAAGAAGGAGCTTTATTTTTCCGAAGAACAAAATAGGAATCCCAAAACTAGTTTGCAAGAATGGTTGGGAAGGTAAGTTTTCTCAAATATACATGAATTTTTCTTTGCTAATTTCTCCATATTATTATTTGAGTGGTTGTCGAAATTAACAGAATAAAAGAAATGCTTCCATGGAGGTGAACCAATACATTGGAATCCTAAATTAGTCCAAAGGCTTAAAGGTATTGATAGTAATATTTCCTGTGATGTTTATTACCGTCTTGATAGTATACTTTTGGGTTATGTCATAGAGTTTTCTATAGAAAATTTAAAGTCTTATAGAGCAATTGAAAGAGACTTTTTCAAAGGACCGCGAGGTAGGTATTTGAAATCTATGTATTTGTGGATCAAGATGTTACTTTGTGAAAAGGGTATTATGAGAATGGAGTCTGAGTAAGAAGATTCACACATTGGGAACTAGGTATCAACCAAAGGAAGGTCTAATAATATATTGGAGAAGAGCGGGTTGAAATGCCGAGGGGAGAAGAGAGTGAAACGAATGAGGAGTATGGGTTTCTGCAATGTGGAACAAGGTTTTGACACTTTAAGAGGAGAAGGAATGTGACAAGGATAAAGGAGGTTCACAGTGTGACCAAAGGTTGTGAATACATCGATGTGTTGTAGCTCAGAGAAGAATGGGTTGTTAGGATATCTCATCATTCAGTTATGTACTTTGCATGCATGCATTATATGCACCTGCATGCTGCCCAGTCACCAGTTTGATGCCTCCAGCATCTAGTCCCTAGTCTTGCAACACTCGGGAGCTACTTTCCACTCAGATTTATCCCTCCTAGTCAGGAAGGCACCCTCTTCTCACCTTCCACTGCAGAAGGGTGCCTTTTATCACCTACTAGTCCAGTTCACTTCAGTTAGTTAGTGTATTTCCTTGATTTGAGGCTAGACCGACTCCTAATTGTTGTTTTCACTCCGATTGACCTCTGATGAGACTTGACTACCTATTATGAGGGAAAATAACTCCTCATGTGCCCTCCACTGAGCCTCCATCCGTACATTAGTGCCACATACCATCAGTTACACTTATTACACTTAGTTAGACTCAGTTTGACACCTGTCTGACAGTGACTTGTGCATTGATGACCACCACTGATTGATGATGAGGACTCCTAGTTGGAGCCAAGCTACACCATGCAGTATCTTCGAATGACCTCCTAGGCTAATTCAAATTTCTCACTCATTGTGATAGTATTGTATTGTAATTCTACCATTCTAGATTATAGAGCACTGATGCATCTCTCTTGCACAATTTTTACTCCAATTTGTTTTACATCATAGTGATTGATTTTCTTGTTCAATAGATCTGCTGTGACTAATTTTACATGGTATCAGATCCATTGCAGGGACATGATCTCTCTCCTACAGGTGTTCTACATGAAGAATTGAGTGAATTTGCTCAAAATTACTGAAGTTTTGGCATGCAAAATCTCATGTGCGTTCGCTCATGTGCATGCAAGGCTGAAAAATACACTCCAATCCACTCCAAAAGCTTGAGTTTTCCATAGAATTCCTGGATTTGATACATTGGATCCATTCAAGATTGCTTGATATCCAATCCCAGGTGTGATGCCACCCTAAAAGGGTGGATTGTTCGACCTTACGGTTCTTGTTTTGATTGTGATTTGCAGGTTCTTACTTCCTCCATTTGCATTCGCTAATGCAGAGATGGAAACTTCTTCTTCACAAAATCTTCTTACTCCATTCAACTATTATGAATGGAAACCAAAGATGATTGCATGCTTGAAGAGACAATGTCTTTTTTATGTGTGCATTGGTATTAAAAGAGATTTTGATTCCGATGAAGAGCAGAATGATTGGATTAATGATTGTGACAGAGCTTTTGGGACAATATGTCTTGCTATGTCTCCTTGTATGTGCTACCTCAGTTTTACTGCTGAAAATCCAAGAAATCTATGGGCCCAACTCAATAGATAATTTGGAAAGCAGGATGAAGAGGATCATGATAGCCTTTTGGAGAACAAGCCCAGTGAGATCTCCTTATGTGCTCTCTCCGATTATGTCTTGGCCTCATCCATTGTTCAAGATGAAGAAGAAATTGTAGATTCAACACTCATTCTCTCAAAGTATTCTATTTTGAATTCTGAGCAAGATAAACCAGCTCATACTCTAGATTCCAAAGAGGTTCTTGAATCCTCTCTTTCACATGAGTTTGTCGGCATGCAGAATAATGATCTGCTTGATGTTTTGGAGGTAAAATCTGATTTTGGACGTGAAGCATTCATTCTCCTTGATTGCATGCCTCCTATTAACTTTTGTTCTATCATTTGCACAGTTTCTCAGAGTTTTACTGAAGATAAAGAGCACTACCATTCGCTTGAGTTCAATTCTCATGCAATTTTTGCTGATTTTGGTTTCGATCTCACCCCTGTTGGTTCAAAGGAGATCTCAAGAAACCATTTGTCAAATATTGGAGCTGATTTGACTTCCATTAATAAGAAGTTCAAGTTTCAAGATCTATTTGATCTGATTGGAGCTATTCCTACCTCACTTGGTTCGAATAACAGGTTCCAGGATCATCCTCATATTTTTAGATTTTTTCTCACCATTTTCGGTATGAAGAGCAAGTTCATAAAGTTTCCACATTCGCTTGCATCCACTGATGGAGGATTCAAGCACATGTTTTTGGAGCATGATTGATTTAATCCCAAGAGTAAGATACCTCCAGACACATCTACTTAAGCTTGGAGTAGTTAAATCTTTTGGTGTGTTACAGTTCATTTTGAGGGGGGGGTTTCCCATGAGGTTTTCTCCATTTCCTCGGTTCATGGATTGTTCTTTATTTGGATTATTATTGTATTGGGGTGACCTTTGGTATCAGTAACCAGGGCCCTAAATTTTATTTTTTACATCATAGTATAGCTTGAGGGGGGGTGTTAGGATATCTCATCATTCAGTTATGTACTTTGCATGCATGCATGCATTCTGCATGCATTGCATGCACCCGCATGCTGCCCAATCACCAGTTTGATGCCTCCAGCACTTAGTCCCTAGTCTTCCAGCATTCGGGAGCTACTTTCCACTCAGATTTATCCCTCCTAGTCAGGGAGGCACCCACTTCTCACCTTCCACTGCAGAAGGGCACCTTTTCTCACCTACCAGTCTAGTTCACTTCAGTTAGTTAGTGTCTTTCCTTGATTTGAGGCTAGACTGACTCCTAACTACTGTTTTCATTGCGATTGAACTCTGATGAGACTTAACTACCTATTCTGAGTGCAATTAAATCCTCATGCGTCCTCCACTAAGCCTCCATCCCTACATTAGTGCCACATACCATCAGTTACACTTATTACACTCAGTTAGACTCAGTTTGACACCTATCTGACAGTGACTTGTGCATTGATGACCACCACTGATTGATGATGAGGACTCCTAGTTGGAGCCAAGCTACACCATGCATTATATTCGAATGACCTCCTAGACTAATTCGAATTGCTCACTCATTGTGACAGTATTGTATTGTAATTCTACCATTCTGGATTATAGAGCACTGATGCATCTCTCTTGCACAATTTTTACTCCAATTTGTTTTACATCATTGTGAATGAGTTTCTTGTTCAATAGATCTACTGTGACTAATTTTACATGGTATCAGAGCCATTGCAGGGACAAGATCTCTCTCCTACAGGTGTTCTACATGAAGAATTGAGTGAATTTGCTCAAAATTACTGAAGTTTTGGCATGCAAAATCTCATGTGCATGCAAGGCTGAAAAATACACTCCAATTCACTCCATAAGCTTAAGTTTTCCATATAATTCCTGCATGACTCATCCAAGGTCTAAATACAGAGGAAGAGTAACTCCCATGGAAGAGGAAGAGGCAATTTGGAGCTAGTGAGACACTTGGGCTATATTCCCTTGCTCTATGACAGCAATGATGAAGATGCTATGAAACCTATGACACAAATTAGACATGAACGCTGACATATGACATGTCAAGGATAAAAATAGCCTCCAAGAGGGCTCTCAAGGGAGTTAGGGCAGCTAATATGATTCTACATGTGATTTGGTGGAAGTGGGAGACTAGGAATTGTTGTACACGTGGCGTTCTTTGGAATCTCTTCCCAACTTGAGTTGGCATGAGTCTCTTGGAAGGAATTCGACCCATGGAGGAAATTAGAAGTTTATAAATGTCAATAACAAAGAATGAAACCAGATTTTTATCATTTGATAAATTTGCAATTGTATTTGTGAAGAGGGAGAGCAAGTGGATGACTAGTTTCTTGCCATAGCCAATTTTGAGGGTGAAAGATTCCCATCCAAGTTGGTAATTGGAAAGGCCATTCAGACCTTTCATTTGGATCTTTAATGGAGTCATTTGTTGCAGGTGTAAGCTACAGGGAAGATCATGGTTTCTTCTAATGCATCACATTGTCTCAACCATTTCCATTTTTGAAGGCATATTCTTGCTCCTTGAGGGAGGGCTTTTTGATGAGCTATTGTACTCTTTGGGGGAGATTATAATGCCCCATTTATTTTTTAATATGAATTAAATACACTGTTATTCATCTCCATAACGTTTCAGGTCTAAATTCCAAGTAGAAATGTATAAATCTCATTTTTAATGAAAGAACAGTGCCATTTCTCCACTACCTTGTTGTGCACCAATGTAATGTTGATGGATTCGAAGGATAAATAAAACAATGATGTTTTATTTATGAATGGAATTTTATTGATGTATTATACAAGTTTCATGTTCAATAATCAAGCATTTGAATTCATTTTACTCAGTTTATTTACATTTGAAGAAGATTTGGTGCCATTTCCCCAAGGGTCGAATTAGTGGTTTTTGTTGTTGTTTGGGATAAGTTTAGAACATACTTAATAACTGATTAATGGTTCATATGAGACCTTAATAACATACTTGAGACATACCCTACCTATTTTCATAAATTCAAGTGGGTTTGGAGGCATTTGGGACACCATTTTCAGTACTTACCCCAGGGGGATTTGAACCCCAAATTACTAGTAAAATTGCATACTTGGTCCATAATCTTAAGAGAGTTTGCAGAGGTATTTTGGTGGACATATATCATCCCTGAACATCATATTCAAGTCCTAATATCATTCATATACCTTCCTTGAATATTTGATGGCATTTGGAGCCAATTTGAGACATAGAGACCAATACTAGTCAAAGGGAAATTACTAGTAAAGTTCTTTACATTGGATAGAATCGAAAGAGGATTTGAAGAGGTATTTTAAAGGCCCAAAAGAATACCTGAAACACATATTTATGTTCTAACATAATCCATATACCTTCTCAGAATATTTGGGAGAAATTGGAGCAATTTGGAGACCTAGAGCTCAAAACTAGTCAAAGGTCGAACTAGGGAAAAAAAAGTGAAAATTGCCATTTTAATAAAATTCTTAAAGAGGGACATTACATTGAGCCACCATTTGAGCTTAGATCCACCTTTGGAGTGCCCTTTTTTTCCAATCCCCCATTATCATCTTGGAGAAGAGAAATACCTTTGGAGCATTGGATCACCTCACCATTGTAGCTGCTCAAGTTCAACCAACCTCACCCTTGAGGTAATCTCATTTGTAAAGCTATTTTTTCATAAATAAAATTTGTTTTACAGTGTAGATCTGAGTTTTTACTATTTACTGTAAATTTTAATATGCACATGTTAGATTCATCTTTTAGTTTTTATATTAGTTTTTAATGTTTAATCGAGACTGCTACTACGAAGTTAGTAGATGCTCATTAGCACAAGCTTGGGTGAAAACCCAAGTTACAGTTTTTGGCGACTCCGCTTTATTTCGAATCTTTGAATCTTTGTTTAGATATATATTTCCTCTTATTTTTGTTGTTATTGAGCTTTATTGTTGTAGATATGTCCTACCACTAAGCCCATAGCTTGCTTCCCTAGCCATTGGCCATTTCTGCAGCCCACACAGTCCAAAATTTTAATTTTCGGCTTTCGTTTTCAGCAACTTTTTTGTCCCGAAAATCGCAGGTTTTTACACCCATAGCCACAATTCACATCGCGGATTTTTAGCCGAAAGCCACGATCTACATCGCAAAATTGTAGTCGAAAGCCACGATTTCCAACTCTGTATTTTGACCCAGAACTTTGCTTCAGATCGTGAGTTTTTCCCCCTTATCCGCGATCCAGATCGCAGGTTTCTGCCCCATCGTCGTGATACCATATCACAACTTGCAGACCCACAACTGCGACTTAGATCCCAAGTTTCTCCCAGAAAGCCGCGATCCAAATCGCGACTTTTTCCTTAGATAGCCGTGATTTACCCCTATACCTTGCGATTGGTTTTTCCGAGTTTTTCTCACACATTTTGGCCCATAGTTTCCAGCCATCTCATTTGCACTTTGACAGCCTATTGTTTGATTTGCAGCCTTATATATTCATTTACATTTTCTGTTATTTTCTTTACTATATCATTTTAAAGAATTTTCAGTATTTTTATTGAAACAAAAGTTGTTAAAGCATTTACAGTTAATTTTTCATATTTGCAAGTTGAAATCGGCATTTTAATTTGATAAATATTCACCCAAGCGAGGCACTTTACTTTTTGGTACATAACCACACTTACACACACTTTGTCACCATTAATCCAAGTGAGCCATAAAATTTTTACTTAACTCAACCAATTTTCTAACCCCACTTGGGGAACATCAAAAGAACATTGTAGTTAGGTAGGATTGAGGGGATAGGTATCCAAATAACACCCCTCAATCATTTTTCATTTGAGACAGTGGTTGAAAAATAGGGTACCAAAATATCTTAGTACTTATTGACATGGTTATACACCAACTTATCAGAAAGGCCTCTCCCTTGGGAGGGTCGAAGTAGAAAGACTAGTTCCGGAGGGCTGAGTGGAATACCGCAATCCATTCAGTCACCAAATGACACCTACTCGTTGTTCTCATTATACCACCCTTGTGGGAGTACAACAGTGATAGAACAGAAGTTGCGGATTCACCTTTCTGGATGTGTCATGAATGGGGTATCTTAGTGGCCTTTCTTCTAGGATTGTCTACCCGGTGTCCCTCCCAGTAGGGGGATATCATTGGCCTTTGGTTCCACATGTTGTATTGTCTAACTTGGATTTCATCACCTTGCAGAGAATACAACTTGTTGAATCATAATAGATTTTTAGTTAGGTGCTTGCATGCTCTCTTACCTCCCCTTGGTTTAATGAGTACACCATTTTTATTTTAGGAGCTGTTTTCCTGTTGGTTTTCTGACCACCCTTTTTTATCACTCCACTTACTATAGCACAGTTGTTATAGTAAGTGTTTAGAGTTTCATTGTTGGCCTGAGTGCCACAGTTTTTTTTTTGCGCTCCCCTCCTGCACACATGGTTGTATTAGGGTTTTTGAGATTTTTACACTCCCCACTACCTACTAGTGTTACTAGCTATCTGTCACCATTGAGTCCCCGAGACGTTCTTGGCATTTTCAAGGTGAAACTCCGCAGAACGGTTCACTTGACACCACTCGTCATAGATGTAGATCCTTGTCACTTAACTCCACACATCATCGGCACAGAGCATCGTCACCCGATTCTGACGCCCCTGATTTCACATCT
Source organism: Larix kaempferi (assembly GCA_027924585.1). Taxonomy (NCBI): domain Eukaryota; kingdom Viridiplantae; phylum Streptophyta; class Pinopsida; order Pinales; family Pinaceae; genus Larix; species Larix kaempferi. The sequence goes on from BSBM01001365.1 coordinate 6,713,377, forward strand.
GATTCTAAGGTAGAAAATGAAAACCCCACATACACAGAACCAACTAGCCCCATGGATGGAATCACTTCCAACCCCTTCTTTACAGGAACTGCTGGTGGAACATCTTCCACTACCCCAGCTACCACATTAGCAACCACTACCACAACGAACCTGGGCATGCCCTCAATGGGACCCACCCCTACTTTGGGTATGCCCACTATGGGACCTTCTCCTACTTTGGGTATGCCCTCCATGGGACATACCCTAGGCATGCCCTCGACAGGACCTACAACTACTATCCCTGCTACTATACCAAACCCAATAGTTACTATACCTAATCCCAACCCATCTGTAACCCATGTTACACTTGGTGGCGCAGGACCCTCCCATACCATCTCCATGCCTTTATTTGGGGGTCATAACCCCCTCACGACTAATATTCCCTTTGGAGGTAGTGGCCTAATCAATAATGCTATCAATAGCACATATGCCCCATTGACCATGTCAAACTCCTCTGCGAGTTTTCCATTTATGGCTAGTCTTAACCTACCAGACCTGGAAATATTAACAAACGATCCTATTTGACATGATCCTACTTGGACTCACATGCCTACAAAACTACCGTCAGACATCCCAAAGTTTGAGGGGAAGGCTGGGGAATATCCCCAAAATCATATCATGTCATTCCATCTATGGTGTTCTTCAAACTCCATTGTTGATGACTCTATTCGCCTACGTCTGTTGCAAAGAACTTTCACTGGCTCGGCATCCAAATGGTATATCGAGCAACTGCATGGGACCCACCCCTCCTTCACATCCCTTTCCTTGACATTTCTACAGTTCTCCCACCTACCTATCCACTACGACGTAGGAGTAGAAATCCTTTTTTCTTGTAGATAGAACACGGCTACACACATCACGGACCATATTCATGAGTGGCGTAAACGCCGTAGTCTATGCAAGATCAAACTAGATGATCGTATTTTATTGGATTGGTTCCTAAAATATCTCCTCCCGGCTATAGCCAAATATGTGGCTTTTGAATGACCCCATTCAGAAGAAGAAGCCATCCTTAAAGCACAACAGTTTGATTTAATCTAAGCCCAACCTGTCTATTTGTACACCATCCTACCTAATGCCCCCTGTGGAAATCCATCCCGAATTGACGCGCTGGGGGAATCCCATGCCACCAATGGAATCATTGGTCATGTTGTGTCACATAACCAACCCTTTTCAATCATTCCTAACAATCCTGGCCATGACCTTTTGTGGGCCCAATCTCACTCCGAAGCAACAATTTCATATGCTCCCATGGCACACTCTAACCACACTCATGGACCCTCATGTCCACCACAGTGTTATGGTCATGCACCTTCAGCTTATGTACCTCCTACATATTATCAGCAACAGGCCACTCATGCTCCTGGTCATTCACAAGCCCCATCGGTAAATTACCAACCACAGGCAACACCTTCTTCCCCAACACTTCCAATAGCTCAAACTTACCAACAACCACAACAAGCACCTGGACCACCTCCGAACCCTCCCACTTACTATCCACCGCAGCCTGATCCAACACCTGCGTGACCTCAAAATACCCCTACTACCCAAGGGAAAGTGTATGCGCAACATGATCAACCCCAAAACCAGAACAACCAACATAATCAAGGAGGTCAACAGAACCGTCGATGAGGATGCAACTGCGGGAACAATCAACCTCAAAACCAAGGCAGTTAGCCACCCAATCCTTCGAATAATAGTAACCCCGCTCCTACCAACCAAAACCCTGATCGTCCACCGAAACAGGGTCAAAACCAAACAAACCATCCATGTTCCTTTTGTTCGGTATACGGCCATTACACACACAATTTCCCACATTTGGAGCGAGCGCGCCAAGTATGGACTGATGACGCCTAGCACCAAGGACACATGGCACAGTCTGCGCCACCTCCTCAACCATAACCCATGGTGTTGCAAAACCCTTTACCTACACAACAAGTAGTGAACGCTCATCCAATGGATTCCCCACAAGGACTCGCGGTACCACAACAACAAATCACTTATGCTACAACCGATCACCAACAAATGGATTCAGGTACTCATCATCTGTTAATGATGTCATCAGATGATGTTCACTTACAGACACACCGAAACCAATACGACTCAAACCTTGAAACCACACCTACTGATCCAACCACAAACACCCTTCCAACTGATCAGCCATTACACATACCTACTATGCCATTGGATGGAGGTCCCAAAGCCCCTCGCTTCCCCCTCCGACGGATCAACAATAATCCTAACGTTCGAGCCGCCTCAAATTATAATATCTTGGAAGACCTAGCTCAATCCCTCACTGCTATGTTTGCCTTGGAAGTCCTAAAAAAATTCGTACAGAGAGGAAATTATTGTTATCTGCCATCAGTGCGATATACCCTAACGACTCACGTTTGATGGCATTCGACTTAGACCAAGCCGAACCACGTTTTCCTTCGACATTAGATTTTTAGGTTTCTGTGTCTATTCAAAACCTTGTCATTCATCAATGCATCATCGATGAAGGTGCCTCCACCTGCGTAATGTCGACATTTGTCTAGAAGAAACTCGGATCCCCCACACTGCAGCCATCCACTACTGCATTGCGAGCTTACGATGGTCGTTCAGCTCAACTGCAGAGCCTTTTGGCTAACGTACCCATGCAATTAGGTGGAAAAATGGTCCTCATCGACATAGAGGTCATCAATGCCCAACTTGATTACAACCTCTTACTTGGACGTAGTTACATGTATGCTATGAAGGCCGTCGCTTCATCTGTCTTCCGCATCATGATGTTCGCCCATGAGGGACTTGTGGTCAAGATTGATCAAATAACATACTACGATCCTAATTACCCCGTCGCACCTGAAAATGTTCTAACCATGATTGAACAACCCATTCAGAGCCTAGCCACATCATTCGTCTCCACCATTGGACTCGGGATATACTTAGATACTCCCATTACTTCCACATTCCAATATATCCCACCCCCTTTGCGGATAACTGATATATCTGATTTGTGCACCCTTTCACACAACACATAGCCACCTGTTTGTGAAAATCCTCATAGCAGATCTAAGAGCTGATGTATACCTGACAAGAAAGATTAAGATTAAGCAGGAAAATAGAAGAAGAGTGGTCAATGTAGTGTAAAGGAGCAACATAATTATGATACAGTAGAACTCAAATAGAAGCAAAATAACATCACACACTAATTTATTAATTACAACATGGAAAAATAAATAATACAATGGTGAGGATTCGAATGCCAAGGTGGCAATTTGAATTAGCCTTCATGGAGTGATCATCAGATAATTGGAGTGTCATCAAAGCACAACTAGGAGTCTTGATCATCATAAGTGGAGTCATCAATGCACAAGTAACTGTCAACCAGGTGTCAAACTGGGTCTAACTGAGTGTGGTAGGTGTAACTGGCACATGGAAGCACTAACTGAATGAAGGAGGCTCAGTGGAGGGCGCATGAGGAGTTAACTGGAGTCAGAATAGGTAGTCTAGTCTCACTGGAGGTCCATCAGAGTGATACAGTCAGTTGAGAATCAATCTAGCCTTAAATCAAGGAAAGATCTAAAGGTAACTCAACTAACTGAAGTGCAACTGAGTGGTAGGTGAGAGAGGGTTCCTGGGATGCATATTGCAATTGCATGCAGGGTGCACTAAGCACTAGGAGGGATAAAACTTATTAGAAAGAAGCTCCCGGAGCTAGCTAACTGAGGGCTAGGTGCTAGGACTGATGACTGGGATGCATGCATGCAAAATCATGACTGCATGCAAAATGCATGAATGACTGAAAATGCAAAAATGGAGAATGATGTTAGGACTAGGATGGAGTATAGGAATATCCCAACACTGTTCAACAGTCCCCATTACTTCCACAACCACCCGCAATGCCTAGTCATATCGGAGCAACACCGATTCACACTATCCCATTTTTTTTCCCCCTTCAGGAGTCATCAGCACACCAGTAATGGCTATGCTCAATATTCCAGGGTTAATGCTAGGACTACTTGTGTGGTACCTACCTGCCCCAACCCCTCCCTCGACACTAAATGTTGTTTTACAACCGGTGCAACCCATCAATACCTCTAACCGTCCACCTGCCGGTATAGCGAACATCCAAAACCGACCACCTCCAACAGTGGCCACTGCATCAACATCTAGTTATGCTCCCCCTCCACTCTGCAACACTGGGGGAAGAGGCCCACAAACCTACACAACTGGACCTACAACCCGCACCGCCCCATCGACTCCAAAACTGGCAAAGAATCCCCCAATAGTTCGTGCTCCCCCCAAGTGCTCTTTGTGCGACGATATAGGCCATGCTACCCATCAATGTCCACACTTGCCAATGCTTCAGGAACACATGCAAATGTTGGATGATGATGCTAACATCCCCGTTGTTAAACTTGAACTTCCCCCTCATCCTCATGACAAATCGTAGCGTACCAATCACCCTTGTGCAATATGCGGCATTTACAACCCCTGCTCACATCACTGCCCTGATCTCCCAGATTACAAAGCAGCTCTATACGAATTGAATAATGCTGACCTAGAGATATCCCCGCCTCTCATTGAGGAAATATATCCTCCAAAATATTCCTCCTTGGAAGAGATTAATACCATTTATATGATCTCATCCACAACTGCACCCCAGTCAACCGATTTGACAACACAGTGCTTCTGCAATGATGAGGAAATCCTTGAAGCACTTACGGCACTCGACTACCCCTGGGATGATATGCACCATCGATCATACTTCATCCCTGAATCATCTACCTCTTCCATGGAAAATCAATTCTTCGTTGAATCCAAATATTTCCTTCCCACCAAGGTAGGCTGGTTTAAGGATCCAATCCCAGCCCCTGATGCCTTTGAAGAAGGAAACATGGACAATATTTCACCCGTTATCAAATTTGACATCTCTACCAAGCCCAGAATAATTGGACTAATTTCCTTGGGCGCATCATGCACGAAAAATGAGGTACAAGCTTACAAGAAAATCTTCCAAGAGTTTCAAGATGTATTTGCATGGTCCTATAACGAGATGCCAGGTCTTGATCCCGCTATTGTAGAACGCCACATTGACACTTGACCCAACTTACCACCTGTCTGCCAAAGACAACACCCCATCCACCCATCTAAGCTTCCTGTCGTCAAAGCAGAAATTGAGAAGCTTCACACAACAAAATTTATTTACCCCATAGCCTACACAACCTGGGTTTCTAACCCAGTACCAGTTAATAAGAAGCAAGGCACCATCCATGTCTGCACTGACTTCCACGATCTAAACCTAGCTTGTCCCAAAGACAACTTCCCCACACCATTTATCGACCAACTTAACGATGCATGTGCGGGGCATGAGATACTATCTTTCATGGATGGTTTCTTTGGGTATAACCAAATTCACATTCGCAAAGAAGATCATTACAAGACCGCCTTCACCACCCCATGGGGCACTTTTGCTTACTGTGTTATGCCTTTCGATCTTAAAAATGATGGAGCCACCTTTAAGTGGGCCATGACATATTTTTTCCATGACTTGGTCAACATCATCTTGGTCTACCTTGACGACCTCATGGCCCGATCGAAAAAATGGTCTGATCATCTAAATGACCTCCGACAAGTCTTCCTACGTTGTGGAAAATATCAAATTCGCTTGAACCCACTTAAGTGTGTATTTTGCGTTCCAGCAGGCAAGCTGTTAGGTTTCATCATCTTACAGAAAGGTATCGTAGTTGATCCATTAAAGGTACAATCCATCTTAGACCTACCATCACCACGAACACTTCGACAGTTACAGAGCCTACAGGGGAAAGCTAACTTCCTCCGCCGTTTTGTCCCAGATTATGCCATGACAGTTCATGGCTTCCTTTGTTTGCTCCGTATTCACATCCCTTTTATGTGGGACAAACAATCGCAAGGAGATTTTGATGACCCGAAGAAATCTCTCACCAATGCCCCTTTGATTTCCCCTCCAGATTTCTCTAAAGACTTCATCCTTTATGTTTTGGCATCTGACCATGCCGTTTATGGTGTTCTCGTACAAGAAGACCTTGCTCGTCAAGAGCATGTCGTTTATTATGTGAGCCAAACCTTATCTGGCCCACCACTACATTACCCATAAGAAGAGAAACTGGCCCTCGCTGTCGTCTTTTCAGTACAGAAGTTGCGACATTACATCATCATGAGCCACACTAAAGTTGTCGCAGACTCCAACCCAATGGTTTATTTCTTAAACCGCCGCCTTCTGCAGGGCCGTGTCGCTAAATGGGTTATCATCTTACAAGAGTTTGATCTATCTTTCACAACACCTAAGACTACCAAATCCCTAGTGCTTTCCCAACTCATTATAGTCCTACCATCCCTATCGCCATCACCCTCGATCAATACTAATCTAACTGATGACCATGTGTTCATTATCTCGTCAGATGACCCTTGGTACGACGACATTTTGATTTACCTCCGCACACAAAAGTTTCAACCGGAAGTCGACCGTGACGAACGTCATTGTATCCGTCACCATGCTTCTCGCTATCTCCTCCTAGGAGATGTTTTATATTGACGTGGCCTTGACACCATATTACGACATTTCCTTTCACAAAAAGGAGCATAACAAGTTCTTAATGATTGTCATAGCGGTGCCTGTAGTGGCCATTTCTCAGGAATGGCCACAGCCCAAAAGGTAATCTACGCAGGGTACTTTTGGCCCTCATTATTCACCGATTGCGTCACAGCAGTCAAACATTGCCAAAATTTCCAGCACTTTTCCCTGAAGGCAAGAACACCCCCCGCCCCCCTTCATCCAGTCGTCACCATTGGCCCCTTTTGCAAATGGGCCATCGACTTCATGGAGTGTAATCCTGCATCAACTGGTGGCCATAAATACATTGTTGTGGTCATCGATTACTTTACCAAATGGGCCGAAGCCATGCCTACTTTCAACTGCAAAGCCGACACTATAGCCCGCTTCTTCTTCAACCATGTTATTACTCATTTTGGAGTGCCTAAACAACTCGTCTCATACCATGGTTCGCACTTTGAGGACTCTGTTTTGCGAGAATTGTTAACCCTCCTTAAATTCAAACACCAATACGCCTCCCTCTACTATTCCCAAGGGAACGGCCAAGTCGAAGCTATTAACAAAATCTTGAAGACAATCCTCCAATGCACTACCAACCAACATAAGTCCAATTGGCATCACATGCTTTTCCCTGCACTATGGGATTACCGTACGTCCGCTAAACCACCACCGGTTTCACCCCTTTCCATTTGGTTCATGGCGTGGAATCTATCCTCCCCATTGAGTGTCAGATCCTGACATTGCATATTGCTATCGAACTCCTCCTGGATACTTCACCAACTGAAAAACGGTTACTTCTATTGGAGAAAGCTGACAAAGATCACCGTGCATCCCTCCAAACCATTGAAGCCGCGAAGAACTGATCCAAAGTCAGTTACGATAAACATTTTCACCCACGAGCATTTAGTGAAGGAGACCTTGTACTCATTTACGATCATGCCCACGAAAAAATGGGAAAAGGAAAATTTCAATCCATGTGGCAAGGCCCATACATCATACATACTTGCCTCGGACATCGGGCATACATCCTGACCGACTCAGAAGGTAACCCCCTACGAAACCCCCGTAATGGGTTGTACCTCAAACGTTTTTACCCATAAAAATATTTTGGACATCATAGTCCATATTGTACAGTCTTTATTTTCTTTTTCACTGTCAACTTTCAAAAACCTTACATATTGTTTTCCTGCATAACCACAGATGGATCCTGTTCCACTTTACTATGTTGGATTCACTGACGGTGCAAGTCGATGGTCCCCAAATCTCGCCTCCGTAGCTTGGGTACTCTATTCCCCCTCACATGAGTTCATTCACCTCGACGGAGTGTGCATAGGTGCTACTACAAATAACTAGGCTGAGTACGACGCTGTGACCGGTCTCCTGACTACTTCCCTCTAGATGGGCATAAGTCACCTTAACATCTTCCTCGACTCCCATCTTCTTGTCTCCCAACTCGACAACTGTTACCAGGTATGCGATCCCTATCTCTTTATAAAGTTCCTGCGCACTAAACAAATGGTTAGACAGTTTGAACCCATTTCATTCACTCATGTCCCAAGAAATCTCAATAGTGTAGTAGACCAAATGGCTAACAACATTCTAGATTGGCATGTTAACCAAACCATGTAGGACATCAAAACATACATCCCATAGGCATAAAAAAATCATTAAATAAACAAAGGAAACCATCATAGTATTGCATCCACATGCATACAAAAACAAAAATAGTGCATCAATGTGCATATAACGTGCCTCCACGGGCATACATAAACACAAATTGCATCCACGTGCAACAAAACATAAAAACAATGACAAGATGTGCGTCCACATGCATACATGACTACATAAAAAATGCATCCATGTGCATAAATATATATATATATATATATATATCATCATATAGTCATAATGTCAAGAGTGCCCTCCACACCTGAATATACAAAAAGTACATCAGCCGTACATAATACATATCCACAAAACATCCCCATTTGCTCATCAACATTTGGGGGCAAGTAAAAGAGAGCCTAATCCTCGTCATCACGGCCCGCCGCCTCCTCTGGATCCTCCTCCTGCATATCATAATAGTCCCTAGCTCTCATCTCTGCTACCAACACAACTATCCACCGCAAAATCGATCTCCACTCATGCAGAGCATTGTAACATAAGTCTAACACACGCTGGTCCAACTCTCTCCAACCATCATTTGGCACACCATCCAACAGCTCATCGATGGTCTCATGTATTCCATCTACATCATCGTCTCGATGACGTGAAAATCCTTGTGTTGGTGGTGGAGGTAATCGGGTTTCCACCACCACATGACCTCTACGAACTGGATTCCCTGGTGGAGGCCTCGGACCCACATCTGCAAACACCAACACTCGAAGATGTCAGCATCATGAAAAACACCTCTATCTATCATCATAGAAACACATACAAACATGATGTACTAAAAGAGAAAAACAAAAACAAAAGCGTACCATCTGTCCCCCAGTCATGTCCCTGAGCTCGAGGCATCTCGATATCACCCCAGAAATCCATAGTCCAGTACAGATAGTCATCGAATAGAACTGGCATCTGCTCCCACTGCTCATACATCTCTGTCGTGAAGAACTGTCGAAATGCACCACCACCACTCTGGAACATCATCTCTCCCCACCGCACCATCCGCGGATCACTGATCGAACCATCCCGGACCGGCACACGGGGCCGCAATGTAGGAACCCGCTCAAAAAAGAAGCAACACAGAAATGAAGCATAGCTAAACTCTCCCCCCTGCAACCTCACATTGCTCAGCTTTCGCTGAACACAAGCAAGGAACATATGCCCCTAGGAAAAGTAGGTCCCAGTCATAACTCAATGAATCAATAGCATCTACCCTAGCAACAATCAGTGGGGCTCCTGTGCTCCAATTACTTGCAACACACAAGCTGAGACTGCTCGCATCACCGGATACCGCAAATCAGAAACTAACAGTGCACTAGCATGCACATGAGACCCCAGACGAAAAAATATCTCAAGGAGATCCTCTATATCAACATTAGTCGGTATCCTGGGATGAGTATCTCCTATCACACCCAAGCAGGGAAATCCAGTCAGAAAATAAACATCTGTCAAGGTGAGATCCAATCTCTCACCTTGAACCATAAAGGCCTGGAAATCCGGGTCCCAAAACCCGATCAGCTTGTTCAGCAACAAATTTGCTGAACGCATAAGGGGAATCTGAGCAAACTTTAGCAGTCCACCCAAAGCCAACACAGCCTGCGCATGATGGTTCTCCTGGATGATTTGCATCAGAGAGCCTGGAATCTCTCTCTCCCTCCACGATTACCTCAGCAACCTAAGCATCCTGCCAAGTAAACATGAAATTTTAAAAATTAGAAGCATGCCTTACATTTCCCCCCAGCAAATGATCCAGATCGCAATTGTAGGGCCCATAGCCGCGATCTCAGATCACGACTGTGGAAGCCATAGCCGTGATCCTCATCGTGGCTGTGGAGACCACAGCCGCGATCCACATTGCAACTGTGGGAACCATAGTCGCGATCCACATCGCGACTGTGAAGACCACAACCGCGATATGGATCGCGACTGTTGAGACCACAACTGTGATCCACATTGCAGCTGTGATGGCCACAACCATGATCTAGATCATGTAAAAGGGCTCAATTGTTGCGATAAACCACGTTGGTCACCCAACGTGACCAATGCGCCACCCCCGAGGCCCAGACTCCCCCCCTCCCCTGAAAGTAAATAAAGTTAAAGCTTAGAGATAATAGGCTTACCTGGAACTCACGGAATACAAATCTGATGGTCGGTTCTCCCACAAATGACGAAATAACTATGGCCAACTCAAAACTCCTGTCAAACTAAATCGTGAAAATGACACATGTCACCATGGGTCCACTTGCTATTTATAGACATTTGACCAATTTTCAAACAACCATTCCGGAGTCATACGACGTCCATTTTTCAAATCGTTGGTACCATTGGATTCAACGCAACGAGAACTTCGTGGTGGTCAAGTCAGTTTCTCAATTTCACCAGACCCTTTTTTTGGGCACTTTTTACCTGCCTCTTGTCACCTCGATTTACGTGCCACATCGATCGTTGTCCATTTTTGACAAATTTCATATCACCGGATTCAATTTTTTGTGCTTGTGACAATGCTTGAGATCATTTCTCGCTCTCACCACCATATTTTTCAGGCATCTTTTCCCATGCCCGTCATCACCTCGATTTACATGCCACATCGACCGTTGTCTATTTTAGATAAATTCTATATCGTCGGATTCAGTTTTTCATGCTCGTGATGATGCTTGAGATCATTTCTTGCTTTCACTTAAAAACTTTTTGATTTTGTGTCCACACACCTTACCGCCTCAATTTACGCGCCACATTGGCAGCTGTCATATTTTACAACATTTGTGCATCACAAATTATACATGAACCATTCACTCCTTCCATACTACAATTATAATGTTGTTTTTCTTTCATTTATCAACTCGCAAGGAGGCCCCATCAGTGTTCCCCACCTATCATTGAGATTGAACACTTCCTCCTTGCCTCACCATTTTGTTCTATATAATTTTACCCCTTTTTCGGGCCGAGCAATTCCTTTACGAAAAAGGCACTTAGGGAGTTTCTGTTAAGCTCTTTTCTGACTCCTAAAACAATGAAAAGGTTGTCGAGCAATCTTGCTTCCTTTCATGCTCGTTAAAGTATCTGAAAGGGTGTCTACCTGGTATAAGTTTACCCCTTTTCCGAACCTTGTAGACTAATTACGAAAAAGGAATACTCTAGTCACATCGACTAGAAGAGTTCTTCACTGCATCCTTTTATGTATTTTCGGTCCTTGGAGACTAACACACGAAAAAGAACCCCCTTGGATTCTACTTACTGCTTTCAGACTCTCTAAAACGGAAAGCAACCACGAACATGAACTATCCTAGGCTCATACAAATCCACACGACATTACCATTTTAAGCACACTTTTATCCCTTCTTTGAGCTCTTAAAAAACAATGAAGAAGGCCCCAACGGTGCCTTTCGGTGCCACAAAAAATCATATATAATCACAGTATTATGGAACCTTCCCCAATTTAGTTTCCTTTGTTTAGACTATTCTGCGATATGCCACCTTGAGAGTTTCGCGATACCATACATTAGTTTGTCCTCCTGAGTCTCTCCCATTGCAGTACATACCCCTGACCCCTTAAGCTTTGATCCCCATACCTAAAGCAAGTTTCATACGCTGCCAAGTCATCCATGCCATCATGCTCTGAACAAAGGAAGTTTGAGCCCCCCCACTCTGTAACCCTAGTTATTCCCCATCCCCACAGTATGTCAGTCCCACCATCAGTACTATCACCTTTTGGTTGTACACCTCGCGCTCCTATTAAGGAAACATCATTGCCTTGATAGTTGCAGGTCTCCCTCTATCGACACCAACCAATCTATTCTAGAGGATAGACCCAGAGGTCCCTGTGCTTTGGACTCATCACCATCAGTGGTGAGTGCCTATGGATCATTTTGAAAGGATTCCTTAGTGCCTCTCCGAATGATTGTTTCTCACATGCTCGACGTCAACATCTTGATTGCATCGTTGAGATTCGTACATGGTATCGGTCCTTTCAGTTATTATTCGAAGACCTCGGATGTCACCTGACTCTAACACATTGGTGAGTCTACTTTAGGAACAACCAGTTACATGTTCCTCTGGATATCTAGGCTGCGCTTAGCGAGAGTATTCGGAAGTACCCCAGTTGTATACTTCTTCGAGTACACAATTTAGATACAGTTCAGTGTATCCTTGAGATTCTGACTCACAGTTATTGAGGCAATCCAGTTGTTGGATACCTTCAGATCCAGCAGTTCATCAACACTTCTGAAACCACATTCAGAATGACTGTTTCCTTTTTACCGTGTATCATTTCTTCAGATCAGTCATAGTATGACCATAAGTATGTCCTAGCATTGTATCCCCTCTAGACCATTATGATGTACACAGCAGGTTTATATGTATTGTTCAGGTCCCCTTTTTTGGGCCTCATTGTTATTTATATGTCTTGATACGAGCATGGGTATGTCCACCTTGTCCATTATCAGAGATTATTCCTCATTCATTTTGAGGCCATGTATTTTAAGTTTTTGCAGTTTGTATGGGATCGTTGTTCCAGTCTCCAATTGGTCTCTTCTCTCCTCCAAACCCCAGGAAAAAGACAAAAGAACTATGATGTCTATCAGCCATATGATGAGCTCTTGCCCTCACACATTAAGGGACAATCTGTTAACACCCAAAAAGTGCTCACTAGCTCATTTCCCTATTCACATGACCCATTTGTCCACTTTTCATACCATTTTAGCCTCTAAAACCTTCAAAAGGTCACAAAAAAGACCAAAATCCATCGTTTTCTCCTCAAAATATTTACTTTTTCCTCAAAAAATACAAAAAACCCTAAAAAAGGGTCCAAAATTCCCAAAAATCAATTAAAAGGGAATAAAACTCAAAAATATATTCAAAAAAGGAAAAATAAGGGAAAAAGAGGGAAAAGAAACCTAAACCATTTTTACCAATACCATTGGTTTCCTTAAACCATAGTTGTATTCTCCATCACCCAAAAGCTATAAAAAGGTGATAGGGGCTCCTCACTATTCATCCACATTCATCATATCCTTATGCTTCCCATTTCACTCCTGAGATCTTGAGCCACCATTTGAGCTTAGATCCACCTTTGGAGTGCCATTTTTGTCCAATCCCCCATTAACATATTGGAGAAGAGAAAGACCTTTGGAGCATTGGATCACCTCACCATTGTAGCTGCTCAAGCTCAACCAACCTCACCCTTGAGGTAACTCATTTGTAAAGCTACTTTTTCATAAATAAAATTTGTTTTACAGTGTAGATCTGATTTTTTACTGTTTACTATAAATTTTAATATGCACATGTTAGATTCATCTTTTAGTTTTTATATTAGTTTTTAATGTTTAATCCAGAATGCTACTACGAAGTTAGTAGATGCTCATTAGCACAAGCTTGGGTGAAAACCCAAGTTACATTGGGTAAGAAAAGCAATGAAACGAATGCCATCGTTTCACGCTTAAAAGGAAAAAAATATTTATGTCAAAGCTAGAAAGGAGTTCACTACTATAGAACAGGGTGCATCTACTTCAACAATTCAACCGATATATGAAACAACTCCAGTATATGACATGACATTGACCTATGACTAGACGGTTCCAAAGAAGACATCGAGAAAGGTACATCCCTTAAAGAACTTTTTGCAAAGCTATCTAGATATGCTAAAAGATGAAAAAGATGTAAAAGAGCCTCATCATATACTTGACCAATGTGACCAAGGGATAGTAGAACCTATCGAGGAAAGAACTGTTAATAATATACAACAAAGAAAGAGGATAGGTAGAGAAATGCGACTTGGTGCATAGATTGGGGACTATGACATGGATTTTATCATTTTAGATTTGGGGTCTAATGTTACTTTAATTACCAAGTAAACCTGGGAAAGTATGGGTAATCCTAAACTTGTGTGGTAACCCATACAGGTGAGGCTGGAAAATCAACAGAAAGTGGTTTAGTTTTGTAGATTGGTAGGGCTATCTATTGACCTTGAGGTACTACGCAGTTTTGTAGATTTTGAGGTTATTGAAATCATAAATGATACCAACCCTTATCCAGATTTGCTTGGAATAGATTGGACCATGGATAATCAGGATATTATTAATTTGAAGAAGAGGCTAATGACATTCGAAGGAGGGAAAGTCTGGCTTATTGCGCCATTGGATCAGTTAGAAGGACAGAGATATGATGAACCTATTAAAGAAGAAAATTGTCATATCTCAAAGCACATATGTGCTTTCCTATTTGATTCTCAACTAGGGATTTGAATTCTTGAAACTTGCTAAAGGTTTCACTCTTAGCCTTTTGGAAATAAATCCATGAATTTCTAGAGAAGTCATCTATAAACAATACATAATATAAATAGCCAATCAGGGAAGGGGATGACATGGGAACACATACATCACAATGTATTAAATCTAAAATCCCTTTAGATCTAGTAGTATTGCTAGAGAAACTCTTTTTAACATTCTTCCCAAGTGCACAACCCCTACATACACTATCATGCTCAAAATCAAATATGGGATACCTTTGACCATTTGATGTAATCCTGGTAGTGCTTTGTAGTGGAGGTGACGAAGCCTCCTATGCAATAGCTCGCATGTACTGATAGTGTTGTGAACCATAGCTTGAATGTACTTCCCAGGTACCTTGTAGAGACCTCCCTCTCTAACTCCAATCATTGTTTCATATTTCAAGTCTTTTTTATTCGGCCATAATAGTGCTTGATTATCCATGAAGATAACTTGGAATCCCTTATCTTCAAGAACCAAAACTGATAGGAGGTTCTTCTTCAATCTTGGAACATAAAGAATGTACTCCACATGTAAAATATCCCCTGAACTCAGTTGTATGGAGGTGGATCCAACTCCTTGGATTGAATAGGTTGTGTTGTCTCCCAACTCTAATTTGCATGCAAAATTTTTCTCCTTGAGATTGGTGATGGTGCTCTTATAACTAATCATATGTTTGGATGCACCACTATAAACCAACCATGTGTCCTCACTTGTGATGAAAGATCCAGAAAGTGTTGAGACTAGCCCTCTTTGTCTCCTTTTCTTCGGGTGCATTCTTTTGAATAGTTTCATCTTCTATAGCAGTGGAAACATGAAACCTCCTTTTCCCTCTTTATTTTCTTTTCACTCCCTTGAATAATGTCCCTTCTTGTCACAGTTGTAGCATCTAACCTTTGACTTGTCAAATTCCTTGTTGTATACCTTCTTCTTCGCATGGGAAAAATTATTTTGAGAGAAGTTGTTCTTGCCTTTCATCATCCTTTTCGTGAGGGTAAGGTTTTCTTATTTGATGCACACTGGCTTGCTTTGGATTCGCCCCTCCTCCTAGAGGCAGTCATGCCACAAAATTTTGAAGTTATATTGTACATCTCGACCATTTACCACAACCAATAATTTCTCCCATAAAGATGGGATACCATCAACAGCGGTTTGGAGAAGATCATCTTCATCCACCTCTACTCCAATGCTAGTGAGCTGATTTCTTACCTAAGATATCTTGGTGAAGAAGGAGACCAATGTCTTATCCTTCTCCATCTTTAGGTTTCGAAGCTTATTCTTCAATTCCCTCTTTTGACTTAGGGCCCTCTTCATATATAGGTTTGTCAATGTATCAAAACACTCCTCTGCGGTCTTCAATGGAGTGATCATGGACATCAAATTGTCCTTTACCAACATAGATGATCCATTTGGCTTTAGCTTAGTTCTTCTTGGATTTGATGGACCCTGCATTAGATGTAGGATCCTCCACCACAGTGAATACATCGCCATCCAAGTCATGTTCCTCCAATATGTTCAACACCCTTGGCTTCCAAGTGTTGAAATTCGAAGTGCCCTCAAGACGGTCTTCTGGTCGAACAAAGATTGATGCCATGGCTCTCAAGTACTGTGCTCAACTCCTCAGGATCTATGTAGGCTCAATTTTTCTTGACAAATTTTAGCTCCTTCATGCCCTGATCTCTAATACCATTTTAAATTTGTGAGCAAATATCATGATCTATTTTTACCTCATAGTGTCTTTTTATTAAGTAAGATCGCCATTGCTTAATTGCATGTAGTATGGCCAACATTTTCATCTAATAAATGGGATTGAGTAAATTGTTTCCTTTAAGTTCGAGGTTTTCAAATACAAGAGCATTTCCTTATTGCATTAAATTTGCATCAATTGCATGCCCCAAGACATCACACTCCAAAATAAAGGTATTTTGAAGTCAAGTGTGGCCAAGGCACTAGTGCTACACATGGCCTTCTTGAGTTTTTTAAAAAGCTTGGGTTGATTCTTGAGTCCAAGAAAAGGCATCCTTTTTCAATAATGATGTTATAGCTATAGTTGTCCTCTTTAGTAATTGTTTTTATATTTTTTTGAAGCTATGATAGGGTTGTATTGGATATATAGGGACAATATTTCATCATTTTTCTTGTTGATATGTTCTAAATCGTACTTTTTTGTTTGCATAGTTAGAGGACATATACTTTGGTCCTTTTTTGTAATGTTATTGTAGACATTTTTAATTGTTTTGGATGAAGCAAAATTGTACTTAGAGGTCATAATGAGCACATATATGCTTTTCCTCTTTTGTATCATGCATACAACACATGAGAAGAGTCATTTCCATTCTCACCATGAATATAAATTGTTATTTTTTCCTTCAAAAAAATGGTTTAAGATATGTTTCTATTCAACCATAACTCTTGAAAACTTGTAGTAATAACCCCTCAATCCTAAGAATCCACTAAAATTCTTCAAGGCCTTGGAAATTGGCCATTCCATCATAGCTTTAATTTTTTATGGTCCACCTTGAAACCCTCATGAGAAATAATATGAGCTAGATGTTCCACTTCCTAATCACGAAAATCACACTTGAAAGGATTTGCATATAGTTTTTACTTGTCCAATATATGTAATACCATGTCACCATGGTGTACATGCACTTCCAAACAATTCCCATAAATTAGTATATCCTCAAAAAATACTAACACGTTTTTTTCGAGGAAGGGATTGAAATAGAATTCATAAAGATTTGAAATGTTGAAGGTACCTTATCAAGGCCAAAAGATATCACCGGAAACTCATAATGATAATATGATATTCATGTGTTCTAAATTTTGTTTTTGGATATCTTTATCCCTCATTCAAATTTGATGGCACCCTTATTGAATATCCAACTAAGTGGACAAAAAATTCCTTGCAAATCATCTAACAATTCATTAATGGAAAGAACAAGAAACTTATCTTTAATGGTTTATCTTGTTGAGATCTCTATAATCTAGGCACATATGCCATGAACAATAATTTTTGTAAATATCACCACTTGTTAAGAGAAACGACTTTATCTAGTTTGAATGATGCCAACCTCTAGCATTTCTTGAACCATGCACTCAATCTCACTCTTCTAGGCATAGGGGTATTTATAAGGCCAAATGTTAGGAGGGAGGATCCCCATGATCAATTGAATAACATGATCACAATTTTATGAAGGAGGACTACCTTTGGGCATCTCAACAAATACCTTGGAAACATTGTTGATGACTCTTTGGAGATCCAAGGGCACAAAGCGTTTAGATGCTTAAACATCTTGTGAGCAAAATTGTGCAATTACTCTTAGGTTTCTATTTTTTCAAACAATTTTAGCATGTTGATAGATCTTATAACATCAGATGGGTTTCCTTGCATACCTTTGAGTTAAGTTTCCTTTCCTTTTGAGGAAAATATAATTAAAAGTTCCTAAAAGATAAAATCCATTATTCCCAATGGTTTTAGCCATTGAACCACTAACATGACATCAATACCACTAATTTTGAATGCAATCCTTGAGCTATCAAATAAATAATACTCATAGAAAGCTTAATAATATTACAGTTGAACAATTTATGGTACCTCAATCTACAATCATTCCTTGAAACTCTAGTGTTGGATATGTAAAGCAATTGAGAAGTTGATAATTTTTACTTAATGAATTTATGGGAACTACCATAATCAATAAAAAATGTTTATTTTTTCCTTCTTCTTGATTAATCCTTTTATCTTATGAGTTTGAGTTCTAATGCCAGCCAAAGCATCACAAGATATGGGTGAGTGGAATCATTGTGCTCTCTATAGGTGTTAGTGACAACCCTTTTGGTAGCATATTTTTAATTTCAACTCTCTTTGCCACTTTGAATGCCTTATCCAAGGAATACACCTTATGTTGAATGCTTTATTTTAAAGTGCCCATAAGGAGATCCAACAAAATTATCCTCTTGAATGTTCTTCACTCTAAGATTCAACTTTTGAAATTGTTGAAATTGGTATGCAACTTTACCTATTTTCTTGAGATTTATCAATTATATTATAGAAGGTGTTTCTCATACTATTCCCATAATGTGCTATAATTTAATTTATAAAAATGGACCAAGAGAAAATATATCCATTTTTTGCTTTCACAAAACCATCAATACCACACAAATTTATTAGGTTCTAAATATACGATGCAATAGTTAACTTTTGTAGAGTTGGCACTTGGTGTATATTAAAGAATATCTCCATCTAGAATATCCATGTTATGGGATCATTACCATCAAACTTACTCATATTGATCCTGGTAATGAAGTAGTTCCTTGTTGTTGAATTGAAATCTCATATTTGATGTAGATCTTGGAGCCTTGACTGATCGTGTACCTTGGACTCAATATTCTTGTTCTTGAAATGTGTTAAAAAGTTCTACATATATGTTCAAAACTCGATCCTCTTGTTCTCCTTATCCTCTTCTTGAGGAGGAGAATTTATGATAATAAGGCTCTTCAGTTCCTTAATAAGGCCCCACTTTATGTCTTTGAGATCATATTTGCTTTCCATCTCCTTGATATAATATTTTATTGCCATCATTTTGAAATTATATTTTCATTCCATGTTTGGCTTGGTATCATCTTCGAAAATTTTGAATTCTATTTTAGTTACCATATTTAGGTCGTCAACCTTCTTTGCCATTGTAGTTTCCATGATCACTATTTTCTCTTTCAACTTCGACACCTTAAATTCCACTTCATTTTCTTCCAATGATAAGTATGAGCACTGGAAAGTATTTACATGAGTCACATTTCCCTTATTACGTTTAGACATGTTGCGTTGAGAGTTTTTCAAGATCTTGTCTACTAGTCATACATGAAAATATTACATCTTCACCAAATCTAGTCTTTTATTAATTTAATATTTGCATGATATACTCTGAGACAATTATTGAAAATTAGCAAAACCTGTTGTTTTCCCCTCATTTGTGGAGGGTGAACTTGTAATAGCTTCCACTTCACCAATATTTATTGAATAGGTATGAAATGTGTCTTTGAAACACTATTGTCTTTCTTCTTTCCAATTCTACCAATGGCACACAATTTTGATATTGACATTTTTAGGTATGACTTTTCTATTAGAACCAATTGTTTAAGCCTAGTTTGAGGACCAAACAAAAAAACTAACTTGTACAACTTGTAAATTCAAAAATATAAAAAACAAAGTTTCTAATTTTTTACCCAATGTTCTTCACTCTTTCCTCTATCAAATATAAGACTCCCATAAATGCCAATGATCTAAAGAGAAGTTAGAGAAAAAAATGGTAAGATGGTTCATTTAAAGGAGACAAACCAATGATCATCTGCTCTAATACCAAAATTTATGGACCAGATAGACATATAAGAATTTAGGAGACCAAATTCAATAATTCCATTCATAAGTCAAGTAAAAGAGTGAATGAATAAGAATCTCTTTTGTGGGGTGCAACATCCTTTTACAATATATCAAATACACAATATACTATGATCATTCAAATGAGCCATGTTGATGTATATATAGGAGACAAAAATGGACAACAATAAATAATAGTAAGTTGACATAATTATAATTAATCCAATGATAATAAATAAGGGTTATAATTAGGGCTTAACATGGTTTCTAAAAATGAAGGTATTATGTAACCCATTATTAACAAGTAAATTTTTTGTGAGTATCCTAAATTTTTCTTCGATACGTTTTCCACCCTTTGCTTTGGGATATTTTATGCTCACATCAAATTTACCATTCAATGTAGTTTTTAAGTAAATTATGATTTTATCATTTATGATTGTAGGTTTATGGAGAGATTCATTATCTTCTTTTTGTTTTGGGGGGTTGCAAGGGGCATCGACTAATGCCCCCTTTCCTAGTGGTTCAAAGGTAGAACCTCTAATGCCAAAAGTTTCTAGAACCTTCCAATGTATTTTGATTCCTTCTGGAACTCGCTTATGTATTGTATAAATCAAAGTTGTTATTTCCATGTGATTTTACTTGCACAAAACAAAGTTTATAGAGAAATCTCATGTTCTATTGTTATTGTTGTTTGCTTTTATTTTTTATTTTTCTAACTTCAAAATCAAGCAAATTTTGTCACATTTTCTCACAACAAAGCAAATTAGAAAAGAGAAAAAAATCCAACATGCATTGCAAATACATCCCACTTACCTTTCAAGAGCAAGCAAGCCTTCCTCTATGGTCTTATGAATTTGTTGCAATCCTCATTCTTGCCACCAAGATTTCTACATCATTTGCAATAGAAATTTTTAACATTTCAAGCAAATTGACTCCTAATTTGTCCTCGCAAAACTCTTATATAATTGTAGGCCAAGACAAATATTTTGAATCTTGTTCAATATAATGTCCAGTCTAAATATTTGTTCATAGAATTGAATTTGGGGTTCAATTGTTCTCTTAGATTTTTTCATAGGCATTCCCATCATGCCATTTGTGGTGCTATGTAATTGAGGTGTGACTTGGTCCCCATTCCTCTAATATCTAAGGAGTGGAGGTTTGAGGAGATTGGGTATTCGATCCTTAAACTCTTGAGAAAGGAAGGATAGAAGAATTTGTATCATTAACAGTAAAAAGCCAAACTACTCTCCCGTGTGCCACCCATTTGGGAAATTTGTTTAATGAAACCCCGATAGTAGGTGCCAAAACCCTCACCCAACACCCAAATCCCATTTATGGGTGCCAAAACCCCTTTCTCGACACCAAAACCTCATAAATCGACAAAATCCAATCAATATAATGAATTGGAAATTATTTTAAAACATATGGGTGGTTAAGTTCCAGGTTTATGATAAAATTATATTAAATATAAAAAAGAATTTAATAAAATATAGCAATTATATGATAAAGTATTATCAACTATAAAATTACCCATTTTCTATAAATAATAAAATGACCCATTTTCTATAAATAATATAGAATATAGGACCTAAAAACTATATAAATTACAAATACATTTTCTATAAATAAAAATAAAACCATTATACTAAGTTAAAATACTTATTTATATTTATAATAATTCTAATTCTAATAAGAACAATAAGCAAGTATAGGTTTGTCTTCATTAGAATTAAATTATAAAGGAACATTGACCTTATAACAAATTTCATGTAATTGAATCCTAATTCATATTTATAAACTTTAACATATTCATCTTGATGATGGATCATATTGTCACATCCCCTCTTGTCAATCCGATGCAAAGGAGGGAACATGACCAAACATGCCAGGCTTATTTTACAATCTCAGCCCCATACATTACTAAGAAATTCATGGATAAATAAACTTATGTATACATACTACATATTCATACTCAATCAAACACAACGGAATTAAACACTAAATATATATACACACACACAGTTTCATCATGCATATAACAATCATCAAATATCACATTGCATAAAGCAGGATGCCATTCATTTCATCAGCATGAACAATTATCATTAAAAATTAACACATTGCAGAACACATAATGCATGTATTTTAAACCACAGAGAACACTTATCTTTGAGATGAAGTTGTCCAAACAACTGGCTATGTGAGAGCAACGTTCCACCCAACCATAGATCTTTGTCCACCCTATATTCTTTTAGCTAAGAGATCACCCCCGAGCTGGGTTGTGTATCCACTAAGGAGGAACTAGACAGGCTCACTCACAGCCATGGTTTCACTCAACAACTATGCTAAGCCAACACACAGTTGGGTTTATCAAACATGTACTAAGAAAATGAGGAGGATGCTAATCCAGTGAGCTCAACCACAGAGCTAAAGGCAACTCAAAATGAATTCAACAGTCATGACACCCACAATACCTACCTCACCCAACACAAGGAAGGTCCCCTTCTCTGCAACACAGTCCTTCAAGCATCCCTTCCCTCCAGTGCTCTTTAGGGTGGGCATAGAAAGTTCCATCTTCTAATTCCTTGAGATTCCAGCCATCACTAGGTTTATCAAGCAACCCAACCTCTGTTTAATCATTCACACTTGGATTTCTCAAAATTTTGTCATCAAATAATTCAATCCCGTCACTGGATTTCTGGGCTATAAAAACTAGGTTTTCCAATGGATTTCGGGGTATCTAATACTCTCAAATTCACCCCAAGGTTCATATCTATGGATCCCCCATTGGATTTTACTGTCCAATACCAATTCTGGGTGTTTATGACACTTTAAAATGTGGGTTCTTGCAAAGTTGCGATTTCTGTTTTTTCTCACTACTGGCAATTCGTAATGGATGAAAATTGTTGCTGGGTTCTTCTACAATGGAATGGGAATGAGGAAAAATCCATTCCCATTAGGTAGAGTGACTTGTGGTACAATAAAACAGAGTCCATACTCTGCCATGTGAATTTCTGGGATGCCCATGCTCCATTGAAGCCATGGACTGAAATCTTCAACAACTTCCTTACAACAGAAATAAATGTCATCAAGGGAAGTCAAATGGGTTCTCACAATGACATTTGGCAGCATATGGTTCATCCCCACAACCCCCTCACCACTCCCTAGTGGATACACATGGCCCCTTCTCATTCGTTGCTCCCATAGACAGTTTTGGTATTTTATTTCAATATCAAATATTTACATCATTTACAATATTCCATGGCTTAATAGAACATGGGTAACAAAATATCAAATGCTTGTCCATTCTAAATAAAATCCGAACATACACTAGTGGGGCCTTGGCCTTGAGCTCCATGCTAGGGAAACATACATCGCATGTATACAATATTTACATTAAAAACCAATATTTCATAAGGGTCAAAATTGGAGTATTACATTCCCCTCCCCCTTAGAACAACACCGTCATCGGTGTTCTCAAAATTGAACAAAAATGGGAATGCCTCTCTCATGGTATCCTCCAGTTCCCATGTAGCCTCATCGGGACTAAGGTGCTCCCATTGGACCTTTACCTACCCGATGGCTCTGTTCCGGAGCAAAGTGACCTTCTTGTCGAGGATGCGCATAGGATCTACTTGGAACTCTCCCTCGGGTTCCACCTATATCACATTCCAATCAATCATATGATTAGGATCATGTACATACTTCTTAAGCAAAGATACATGGAAAACATTATGAGCTCTTATGTTAGCAGGCAATGCAACTCAATATGCAACTAGCCCTATCCTATCTAGGACTTCAAATGGCCCACAATATCTTGGTGACAACTTGGCACAACTCCCCAACTTGAGAGAACTTTTCCTTGGTTTCACTCTCAAATACACATGATCCCCAATCCGAAATTCCTTATGCACTCTTTTCAAATCTGCATAACTCTTTTGTTTGTCATGAGCTGCCTTTAAATTCTGCCTGATATTAACAACTTCCTGTTCCATTTCCTTGATCATTTCTAGTCCAAGTACTACCCTATTCACTGGGCTGTCCCAATTCATTGGAGTCCTGCACCCCTTACCATACAATGCCTCAAATGGACTCATACCCAACGATGCATGATGTCCATTATTGTATGCAAATTCTACCAAGTGTAGGTAATCTTCTCACTTGGATGGTTTATCCATCACATACATTCTCATCATGTCTTCAAGAACTTGATTCACCCTCTTAGTTTGGCCATCTGTTTGAGGATGATATGTTGTACTGAAATTCAATTTAGTTCCCAATTCCTGAAACAATCCTTTCCAGAAATTGGAAGTGAATTAAGTATCACGATCAGAAATTATTTCCTTGGGAAATCCATGCAATCTTAATATTTCTCTCATGAAAATATTTGCAATGTCATTAGCCTTGTGAGTGGACTTGACTGGAATAAAGTGAGCTACCTTTGATAGCTTGTCCACCACAACCATGATTGAATCATGCTTCTTCACTGTCATGGGAAGACCTGTTATAAAATCCATAGAGATCACTTCCCACTTCTATTCCGGAATGGGTAAGGGCTGCAGCAATCCTGCTGGATGTTGGTGATCCGCGTTTACTTGTTGGCACTTTTGACACCTAGCAATGTACTCAGCTATGTCCTTCTTCATACCATGCCAAAAGTATTGCTTTCTTGTTGCTGTTATAGTCTTCTAATATCCTGGATGTCCAGAGTATGGCATTTGATGTATTTCATCCATCACTAGCTTCTTCAAATCTACACTGTCTGGAATGTACAGTCTATCTTTATAGATGAGGATATCATCTTCACCAAGCCGATATCCTACATGCTTTTCATCCACATTACCTTGCTACAACTTATCTTTAATTTGAAGGCAAGTTTCATCACTATTTTGGGCTTCAAGAACTCTTGTCTTCAAATCTAATTTACACATACTTAATGCTGCAACATGGAATTTTATGCTAAGAGCATCTACAACCTTATTCTCCTTCCCTTTTACATGCTTAATTTCAAAATCAAATTCACAAAGAAACTCCATCCATCTAGCTTGCCTAGCATTCAAGTTTGGTTGATCAAACAAATACTTCAAGCTCATGTGGTCTGTTCTAAGCTCGAATCTCCTTCCCATCAAATAATGTCTCCACATATTGAGAGCATGCACTAAGGCTGCTAATTCTAAATCATGTGTGGCATACTTCTTTTCATGCTCTTTTAATTTCCTTGACTCATAGCAAATCACAAATCCTTCTTGCATGAGCACTCCACCTAACCCTTCGATGCAAGCATCTGTGCACACTACAAAATCCTTCTTTGGATCTGCTATCTTCAAAACAGGAGTGCAAGTAAGCAACTCCTTTAACTATTGAAAACTCTTCTCACATTTTTCAGACCATAAAAGCTTGATATTCTTCCTTTGCAATGAAGTGATTGGGTGAGCTATCTTGGAGAATCTTTCAATGAACCTTCTGTAGTAACCAACAAGAACCATGAAAGATCTAACATCTGAAACATTCTTTGGAGTAGACCAATCCATGATGGCATTAATCTTTTCTGGGTCCACTGCAATTCCTTCTTCAGAAATGACATGACCCAAATACTGCACCTTCTTTTGATATAATTCACACTTGCTTAACTTGGCATACAACTAATGTTCTCTAAGGACTTGCAACACCATCCTTAGATTCTCTTAATGCTCTTCTTCATTCTTTGAATAGACAAGAATGTCATCCAAGAACACAATCACAAACTTATCCAAATGTTTGCTGAAGACACTATTCATGAGACACATGAATGTAGCAGGTGCATTGGTAAGACCAAATGGCACCATAGTGAACTCATAATGACCATATCTAGTTCTGAAAGTTGTCTTATGAATTTATTCTTCCGTAATCCTTACTTGATGGTACCCATACCTCAAGTCAATCTTGGAAAACACTTTAGCTTCCTTCATTTGATCAAACAAGTCATCAATTCTTGGCAATGGATACTTGTTCTTGACTGTCACTTTATTGAGCTGCCTGTAATCAATACACAGCCTTAAGGTCTCATCCTTCTTCTTAACAAATAATATCGGTGCTCCCCAAGGAGACACACTAGGCCTGATATACCTCTTGTCCATTAATTCTTGTAGCTGCATCTTCAACTCTACCAATTCCGGTGTACTCATTCTATAAGGAGCTTTGGAATTCGGCGCTGCCACTGGAACAAGATCGATGGTAAAATCAATATCTCTCTTTGGTGGTAGTCCTGGCACTTCATCCAGAAATACATTGAAATTCTTGCAACAATGGAAAGTCTTCTATCATTGGACCTTTCTCCTCTTATGAATATGATATATGGACTGCATATAATTGACAACCTTTCTTATAGAACTTCTTCAACTGTAAGGCTGAAATTTGTTTTACTGAAATTTGCTTGGGTATTCCTCTTACCAATTTTGGTCTTCTCTCTTCATAAATGCATTCAAGTGCCTTCTCATAACAATCCAACTTGGCTCTATGCTTTTCCAACCAATCCATGCCAATTAAGGCAGCATAAGAGCTTAATGGTAGTATATTTAAATCTGCATGTGTCTGGAGTCCATTCAATTCTATGGCACACTCCACCACTACTTCACTAACTTTTCTCTTGGTCCCTATGGCTAATTGAACTAACTAAGACTTACTGTGCTTCACTTTTCTAAGAGAACAACCTTCAACCACTTTTAGGGAAACATAACTATGAGTAGATCCTGGATCAATCAAAATAGAAATAGATTGTTTAGCAATCTTACCTTCAACTTCCACCACTGATGATTGATGGTCTGCCTGATGATTATCCAACGCTGCATAAATTCAAGGCGTTGATCTTTGTGAAAATCCTCATAGCATATCTAAGAGATGATGTATACTTCACAATGAAAGAATTTAGGAATAAGATCAAGAGTGGTCAATGCCGTAAGATGAGCAACAAAATAATAATACAGTAGAACTCGGATAGAAGCAAAAATACTTCACACACACTAATTCATTAATCACAATATGGAAAAATAAGTAGTACAATGCATGAGGATTTGAATTCCAAGGTGGGAATTCGAATTGGCCTTCATGGAGTGATCAAAAGGTCACTCGAGTGTCACTGGAGCACAACTAGTAGTCTATCTCATCATCAGTGGAGTCATCAATGCTCAAGTAACTGTCAACCATCATTCAAACTGAGTCTAACTGAGTGTGGTAGGTGTAACTGAGTGTAACTGGAACTAACTGAATGAAGGAGGCTCAATGGAGGGCGCATGAGGAGCTAACTGAAGTCAGAATGAGCAGTCTAGTCACACTGGAGGTCCATCGGAGTGGTAAGGTCAGTTAAGAGTGAGTCAAGCCTAAAATCAAGGGGAGAACTCAGTTAATTGAAGATAACTAGACTGGTAGGTGAAGAATGGCGCCTTTGTCAAGTGGATGGTGAGATGTGGGCGCATCACTAGATAGGAGGGATCAATTTGAGTGGAAATAAGCTCTCAAGTGCTGGAAGACTAGGGAATAGGTGCTAGAGGTATCAACCTGATGACTGGGTAGCATGCGGATGCATGCTGCATGCAGGAATGCATACAAGACTGAAAATGCAAAGGATGAAAATGCTAGTAGGACTAGGATGGAGTATAGGAATATCCTAACACCCCCCCTTAATCCATCCTAGGCCCTAGTAACTGAGACCAAAGGGCACCCAATACAATGAATAATAATAACAATCAATAAACCGAGGAAATGGGGAAAACCTCATGGAAAAAATACCCCCCCTCAAAATAGACTATAAGGTGCACACAAAAATAAATGCTCCAAACTCAAGAAGGTGTGATGCTGTTAGGATATCTCATCATTCACTTTTGTACTTTGCATGCATGCATTGCATGCACCCGCATGCTGCCTAGTTATCAGTATGGTACCTCCAGCACCTAGTCCTTAGTCTCCCAGCACGCGGGAGCTACTTTCCACTCAGTTTAAGCCCTCCTAGCCTGTCATTTGCCCAGTTCTCACCTTCCACTGAAGAAGGGCGCCTTTCTCACCTACCAGTCTGGTTACACTTTAGTTATCACTCTAATTTACCTCCGATTGACCTTCGATGAGACATGAATGATAGTTTTGAGTGCAGTTAAGCCCTCATGCACCCTCCACTGAGCCTCCATCCCTAGATTAGTGACACTTACCATCAGTTACACTTATTACACTCAGTTAGACTCAGTTTGACACCTGTTTGACAGTGACTTGTGCATTGATGACCACCACTGATTGATGATGAGGACTCCTAGTTGGAGCCAAGATATGCCATTCAGTTAATTCGAATGACCTCCTTGGTTAATTTGAATTGCTCACTCATTGTGATAGTATTGTATTGTATTTTCACCCTTATTGGGATTATAGAGCACTGATGCATGTTTTGCATAGTTTACACCATATTTTCTGAGTTTCATCTATTGTGATTGATTTACTTGTTCATTAGATTTGCTGTGACTAATTTTACCTGGTATCAGAGCCATTGCAGGGACAAGATCTCTTTTCTACAGGTGTTCTACAAGAAGATTTGAGTGAATTTGCTCGAAATTACTGAAGTTTTGGCATGAAAGATTTCATGTGCATTCGCTCATGTGCATGCAAAGTAGAAAAATACACTCCAATCCACTCCAGAAGCTTGAGTTTTCCACATAATTCCTGGATTTGATACATTGGACCCATTCAACTTGTTTGATCTCCAATCCCAGGTGTGATGCAACTTTAAAAGGGTGGATTGTTCAACCTTACTGTTCTTGTTTTGATTGTGATTTGTAGGTTAATCATCTACATCAATTGCATTCGCTCTCTTGTGTTTGACAAGTTCTTCTACATCAAGTGCACTCTCTATTTGAGATGGAATACTCTTCTTCCAAGCTAGTTCTTACTCCTTTCAATTATTTTGAATGGAAATATGATATGGAGATTATATTACGCTCAAAAGGGTTCTATAGAGTCATTGTTGGCCTCGAATTAGAGCCAAGCACATTGTCGGAAAGAACCAAACACTACAATAATCTTGATGAAGCTTATGGTCTCCTTTGCCTCTCCATTTCCAAGGATCTTCACTTCCATCTCAACAGATTGAAGACTCCAAAAGAAACATGGTAGCAACTTGACAATCTGTTTGGAAAGCAGGACGAGCTTAGGGCCTTTCAATTGGAAAATGAATTGATTGCCCTTAGTCCTGAGAATTTCGAGACCATCAATGAGTTTTTCACAAGATTCAAGCACTTGTCATTGTAGTTGAAGAACAGTGGTGTTGTGAAAGAGGATAAGCAATTGATCCTCTCCATTCTCACAAATCTTGGGAAAGATTACTCGGTATTTGTCTCTACTTTCAACTCCGGTCGGCTAACTACCCCGAATTGGAAGATGCCTACCTTGAATGCCTTCATTGAGTCCATCACAAAAGAGCATGATAAGTTGATTCAAATGGGGTCCATAAACTCCAAATATTCAGCCCTCTTTGGTCAAGGACCCAAGAATTCAAATGGTAAAGGAAAGAAAAGGAAAGAGAAGCCCAAATTCGAGCCTACCAAGCAAAGAGATAAATGCAAGCAACTGGAAGCACCATCCAGTTCGAGGAACAAGCAGAAGGGTAAAGAGGGCAAGGAAAAATATAAATGTTCATATTGCAACTGTGGCTTTCATCCTGAAAGTTCATGTATGAAGAAAACAATAGATCAAATGGCCCTCCTTTTGGAAAAGAACAACATATGTCTTCCCGATGGTGCACATAAGAAGGATAGGAATGATGATCATGAAAGAGGTCAAGCACTCATGGCAACTGTTTCGAAACCCACCACTCTACTGATAGATTCCGGTGCCTCGAATCATATGGATGCAAACATTGACTCCTTCTCTTCATTCGATCCAAGCATCTCCATCCCCATCCATTTGGGAGATGACTCAAAAATTTCTTCGAAAGGCAAAGGTACCATCCATGTAGAGCATGGAAGCTTCCAGAATGTTCTCTATGTGCCTTCCTTGAATTCAAATCTACTTTCTGTGTATCAAATGACACACACTGGTGAACCGAAGAAAGTTACATTCATCCCTAACAATGTCAAAATTTATGATATCAAAAGTGGAAGACTTATTGCAGTCGGAAAGGCAAACCACACTGCAAAATACTATGAGTTTTCTCACTTTGTGCGGCTTGAAAATCCCACTGCTCTCCTCACTCATGGAAACGAGGTTAGTAGGATTTGGCATGAAAGGTTTGGACACCTTAATTACAAGTATTTTCTGTTGCCACAACAGAAATCGATGGTAGATGGTCTTCCACAACTACGTTCCTCGAAGGGAATTTGCCCCGGTTGCATTGTTGGGAAGCACCCCGAGCACAAGTTCGACCACGGCAAAGCTAGCAGAGATTCCACCATTTTGGGCCTCATACATTCTGATATCAGTGGTTTGATGCCAAATATGTCCATGAATGGTTCAAGATATGTTTTGACATTCATTGACGACTTTTATCGCTTTACTTGGGTATTTTTTTCTCAAAAACAAGTCAGAAGTGATTGGAAAACTCAAGGATTTTAAGGCTTCTGTTGAGACCACCACTGAGAGAAAGATCAAAGCTCTTAGATCTGATAATGGCAGAGAATATATCAAGACTGAGTTGCTTCAACTTTGTGCCGAAAGCAAAATTTAGATCCAAGATACAATTCCCTACACACCCCAGCATAACGGTGTAGCGGAAAGGAAGAATCGGTCACTGAAAGAGATGGCTACTTGCATGCTTGTAGCTAGGGTTTTACCCCTAGCTTGTGCAAATGAGCAACTACTAAGGAGAATGGACTCCTTAGTAGCAGTTCAGTAAATGTAAATATTTAAACTAAAACAGAGATTAAATTACTTCTAAGCATGCATGAAACATAAACAATAAATTTAAGGAATGGGTTTTTTATATTGATATTACCTTCAATGAGAAGGTTTGATGAAGCCCTTTGCAGTGTCCAAGAGGATGCTCCAAGCTTCAAGATGCTCCTTCTCCTTCTCCAATGATGGGAATGGGCCAAAAGTGGCTCTCAAGGTGAAAATAGTTCAAGGGTGAACTAGGGTTTCGAGAGAGATTTTGGCAGAGTAAGGGTGCTTTTGATTGTGGATATGGAATAAGGGATCTCCATCACCTATTTATAGTTTTTTGGTGGTGGAGTGCTGACCCATGGTTTTGGGAAACACATGGTTTTGGGCAGCTGTATAGGGTTTTTTCCTCCTTTTCCTCATTATTTTATATTTTTTATTCCCTTTTTAGGGGACTTTTGCTATTTTTGGAGGAAAAGGGGGTTTTTTAGCCTTTTTTAGGCTATTTTGATGGCTTTGTGGCCTTTTGGAGGCATTTTAGGCCTTTTGGAGGCTTTTTAATGGGATTTTTTGGGATTTTAAGGGAAATATGGTAGGAAAATGGACAAATGAGCCATATAATGTGGTGATGAGGTAGTGAACACTTTTTGGGTGTTAACAGATTGCCCCCTGATGTGCGAGGGTAGGAGCTCATCGTATGGCCGATGGACATCATAAGTCATGAATGGTTTTCCTGGGTGTGGAGAAAGGAGAAGAAACAAACTGAAGCCCGGAACAATGATCCCAAACAACTGCAAGAACTAAAAGTACATAACCTCAATAATGGATGAGGAATCATCTGATCATATGGACGAGGCGGGCATTCCCATGCTCGTATCAGAATATAATATAACAATAATAATGGGGTCCAAAAAATGGGGACCTGACATATACATGACCTCAAATACTGACTGAGGAATAATCTCAATATATGGACGAGGCGGGCATACCCATGCTCGTATCAAGATACATAAATAGAACTGTGAGGCCCGAAAAAAGGGACCTGTAAGATACATAACCACGGTGTACATCATAAGTGTCCAGAGGGGACACAAAATTTGGGACATACTGCTGAGCTGATCATGTGGTAACTGAAGAACTGGTGCACTGGAACATCAACAGTGCTGCTGAGCGGGGTACCAGAGGAGCTGATGAGCGGCTGGATCACAATGATTGGGAGCAACAATCCTCGATGGTACACTGAACTGGAACTGAAATGGGTACTCAAGGAAGCATAGAGCTGGATGGCTTCCGAATACAATCGCCAACGCAGCCCGGACATCCACGGGAACATACAACTGGGCGTTCCAAAGTGACTCACCAATGTGCTAGAGTCAAGGGAAATCCGGGGTCTTCGACTAAAAACTGATGGGATATAATCCTACGCGATCCTCAACGATGCGATCAAGGTGCTGAAGTCGAGCATGTGAGGAACAACCACTCGGAGAGGCAATGATGACTCCTCTCAGAATGATCCGTAGGCACTTACCACAGATGGTGATAAGTCCAAGGCGTAGGGACCTCTGGGCCTATCCTCTGGAATAGAGGAGCTGTCGTCGACAGAGGGAGACCTGCAACTATCAAGGCAATGATGTTTCCTTGACAGGAGCGCGAGGTGAAGGACCGAAATGTGATAGTACTGATGGTAGGACGGACAAACTGTGGAAGGACAACTGGGCAAGTAGAGTGGGTGGACTCAAACTTCCTTTGTTCAGAGTATGATAATGGGAATGATCTGGCAGCATATGAAACTGACTGAGGGGAAAGGGATCATAGCTGTAATGGATCTGGGAGGATAACTGGGCTGAGGGAGACTCAAGCTGGTATAAAATGGCAGGAGACTGCAGAATACTCTGAACAAAGGCGACCTGATTGGGGTTGCTGCCGAGATGATCGATCATAATGCTAAAAGGCATGGGGACACTTCTTCATGGGTTAAGGAACTAGAAGAAGTGTGTATTATGATGATACTGTCGTGTGGATTTTACGAGCCCAGGACAGTTCGTGCTCGAGATTGCTTTCAATTTTAAGGAGTCTGAAAGCGATAAGAAGACTCTGAATGGATGGAATGGTACTGTCGGGTGGATTTTACGAGCCCATGACAGTTCATGCTCGTGGGTGCTTTCAATTTTAGAGAGTCTGAAAGCAAATAAGAAGACTCCAGGGGGTTGCTTTTTCGTAGATTTAGTCTCCAAGGCCCAAAGAAGCATAAAAGGATGCAATGAAGAACTCTTCTAGCCGGTGTGACTAGAGTATTCCTTTTTCGTAATTAGTCTACCAGGTCCGGAAAAGGGTTAAACTTATACCATATAGACGCCCTTTCAGGTACTTTAACGAGCATGAAAGGAAGCAAGATTGCTCGGCGATCTTTTCATTCTTTTAGGAGTCAGAAAAGAGCTTAACGGAAACTCCCTAAGTGCCTTTTTCGTAAAGGACTTGTCCGGCCCGAAAAAGGGATAAAATTATACCGAACAAAAGAAATGGCCAGGCAAGCAGGAAGTGTTCAATCAAGGAACAGTAAAGATGACCAAGAACGAGGATAGTGGGGAACACTGGTGGGCCTCCTTGCGGGGTAGATGAACTGGTGACAAAATAACGAGATATTTGCAGTATGACAGGAGTGAATGGCTCATGTAAAAATGTGAAACAATCCGGTAGCGACCGATGTGGCACGCAAACCGAGGCAGCAAGGTGTTGGGACACGATGTTAAAATTGTACCAATTGAGAGAGAGAAATGATCTCAAGCATCATCACGAGCTCGGAAAAATGAATCCGGCGATATAAAGGAGATTAAAAATGGGTAACGGCCGATGTGGCACGCACACCGAGGTGACGAGGGCGTTTTGGAAAAATACCCGAAAGATCGGGGGGGTGAGAGCGAGAAATGATCTCAAGCATCAGGACCGGCTCGGAAAAATGTATCCGATGATATAAAACATGTGAAAAACGGAGAACGGCCGATGTGGCACGCAAACCGAGGCGACTAGTGGCATCTGAAAAATGGGCAAAAAATAATGAAACAAAAATAATGCAACGAGGTGACCATCATGACGGTCTCGTCGTGCTGATTCCAATGGTGGAAACGGTTCGTAAAACGGACTCCGTATGGGGCCAGAATGACCAAAACAAGAAAAAGTCAACTGATTATAAATAGTGGTGGGTCCAACATGACATGTGTCATTTGTACTTGTTGACTTTGACTTGTGATTAGAGTGGACCAGAGCTTAGGTGGCATTTCTGGACGATCCGTCTGGCTGATTTCAGATCCGTGAGATACAGGTAT
The DNA here is from genome assembly GCA_027924585.1 of Larix kaempferi. NCBI lineage: Eukaryota > Viridiplantae > Streptophyta > Pinopsida > Pinales > Pinaceae > Larix > Larix kaempferi. The sequence continues at coordinate 6,747,448 of BSBM01001365.1, forward strand.
TCCGTGAAACTCATACCTGTATGTTTTTTAGGGTCGGGGGTTGGGTAGTGGGTCCCCAGGGTTTATTTGTACGGTCCACGTGGGGTGGACCACGGGTTAGGGGGTCGAAACCGCGGTTGGAGGCCGCGAGTTTCGAGGTGAACCGCGCGGTTGGAGACCGCGTGTTTCGGGTTGAACCACGCGGTTGGAGACCGCGTGTTTCCTGGATGGAAACGCGGTTGAGGACCGCGAGTTCCAAGGAGGAACACGCGGTTCCCAACCGCGGGTTTAGGGCTGACAGGCGCGGTTAGGAACCGTGACCATAGGCCGAATAGCCGCGGTCGGAAACCGCGGCAGGAAGCCCGAAAGCCGCGGTTTTGGGCCGAGCTAGTAGGGTCTTCCGGGGAAGGGAAATAGGACTTACTTTGGTGACATGAGTCTGATGAGTTGACTTTGTGTGAGAGCCTTCTTGAGGGCTTCGAAGGCGGCTTCTGCTTGCTGGTCCCAGACGAAGGGTATGTGGGTATGGAGCAGGCGCAAGAAACCGTGTACGGTGGTGGCGTAATCAGGGACGAAATGTCGGAGGAAGTTGGATCGCCCCTGCAGACTTTGGAGCTGCCGGAGCGTGCGAGGAGGGGGAAGGTCTAAGATAGCTTGGACCTTTAAAGGGTCAACAGTAATTCCTTTCTGGGAAACAATGAAACCCAACAATCGACCTGCCGGAACGCAAAAGACACACTTTTGTGGGTTCAAGCGGATTTGGTATTTGCGACAACGCAGAAAAACCTGCCGAAGGTTGTTAAGGTGGTCTGATCGTTTCCGGGAACGAGCTGTAAGGTCGTCAAGGTAGACTAACAAGATATGGACCAAGTCGTGAAAGAAATAGGTCATGGCCCGCTGGAAAGTAGCACCAGCATTTTTGAGGCCGAAAGGCATGACGCGATAGGCAAAGGTGCCCCATGGGGTAGTAAATGCAGTTTTGTATTGGTCTTCCTTACGGATCTGAATATGATTATATCCGGAAAAACCATCCATGAAGGAGAGGACCTCATGCCCCGCACATGCATCGATGAGCTGGTCGATAAATGGCGTGGGGAAGTTGTCCTTTGGACAAGCACGGTTTAAGTCACGGAAGTCAGTGCATACGCGGATGGTGCCTTGTTTTTTGTTAACGGGAACGGGGTTTGAAACCCAAGTGGTATAGGCAATAGGATAAATGAACCCTGCCTTGCGCAGCTTCTCAATCTCGGCTTTGACAGCTGGGAGCTTTGAAGGATGAATGGGGCGCTGTTTCTGACGAACGGGGGGTACATCAGGCCATGTATCAATGTGGTGCTCTATAATGGCAGGGTCAAGACCAGGCATTTCGGTATAGGACCAGGCAAAGACATCACGGAATTCTTTGAAAATGTGTATGTAGTCCTCAATCTCTTGCTTACTGCAGAATGCTCCTAAAGTGATGAGTTCAGGGGCACGTCCTGGAGCAGCGATATCAACTTGGATGACAGGTGAGATGTTGGCCATGTTACCTTCCTCGAAGGCATCTGGAGCAGGAATAGGGTCCTTGAACCAGTCGACCTTAGTGGGGAGGAAGTCTTTGGATTCAACCGCGTATTGGGTAGCGGTGCTAGAGGAAGACGCTTCTGGGATGAAGTAGGAACGATGATGCATATCGTCCCAGGGATAATCCGGGGCGGTAAGGGCCTCAAGAATCTCTTCATCGGTACGGAAAGTTTGCGTCGTCAAATCGGTTGACGAGGGGGTAGTGGTGGAAGAGATCATATAGATGGTATTAACCTCTCCAGAAGGTGAAGAGTCTGGGGGGTAGATCTCCTCAATGGTAGGTGGTGCCGTCTCAAGATCCAGATTGTTCATCTCATAGAGAGCCGCTCTGTAATCCGGTAGATCGGGACAGTGATGTGAATAATGCCCGTAAATACCGCATATGGCGTAGGAGTGGTTGGTACGTAGGGACTTATCTTTAGGCTTGGGAGTGGGGTTTAGTTCGACAGTTGGGATGTTGGGGTCATCGTTGAGCATCTGCATGTGCTTCTGTAATGCTGGTAACTGTGGGCATTGGTGAGTCGCATGGCCCAACTCGTCACACAGCGAGCATTTGGGAGGAGCACGAAATACTGGAGGATTTTTGACTGTCTTTGGGGGTGGTACAGCAGTGTAAGGTTGTGGACCTCTGCCCCCAGTGGGTTTGGGAGTAGGAGGGGGTGTCGTGGAGGACGAAGGGATAGAGACACCGGGAGGTGGCTGAGTGGTAGTAGCCATGGGTTGCACCGGTTGGAGGACGACATCTGGTGTCGGCGGGCAAATGGGAGGCGAAAGATACCATACAGGTAATCCCAAGGTTAACCCAGGGAGGCTAAGGGTAGCCATGACCGGGGCGCTTACTACTCCCGATGGAGGGACGAGGAAGGGGATCGTATGGATCGGTGTAACACCAATGTGGCTAGGTACCAATGGTGGTTTGGGAAACAAGGGTGGTTGATTGTTAGGTGGTTGGTTGTCGTGGGACAAGGTACACAAGTCAGACACTTCGGGCGTAGATGACGGGGGAGGAATGGATTGAAAGGTGGATGTCATCGGCGCGTCTAAGTAGACTCCAGGCCCCGTAGAGGAAACAAACGAGGTGGTGGCAGGAGAAACAGGTTGTTCAACCATGGGGAGAACATTTTCAGGTGCCGCGGGAGCACTGGGATCATAGTAGGTGAGCTGGTCAATCTTAACCACGCATCCCTCATGGGGGAACATCATGGTGCGAAAGACAGAAGAGGCAACCGCCCGCATGGCATACATGTAGCTGCGGCCAAGTAAAAGGTTGTAATCCAATTGGGCATTGATTACCTCTATGTCAATAAGGACTGTTTTACCACCTAACTGGACAGGAACGTTGGGTAGGAGGCCTTGGGGCTGGGCCGAACGACCGTCGTAGGCACGTAACGCAGTGGTGGACTGCTGGAGAGGAGGGGATCCTAGTTTCTGCCATACGAATGTAGACATCACGCATGTCGAGGCACCTTCATCGATGATGCATCAATGGATGACAAGATTCCGGACGGAAACAGTAACTTGGAATGCTAAGCTGGAAGGTAGGCGTGGTTCAGACTAGTCTAAATCAAATGCCATCAAATGCGAATCAGTTGGGTCAATCCCCCCAATGGCGGAGAGTAAAGTCTTGCGCTGGGAAGGGCAGTTCTTCAAGACTTCTAACGCAGACATGGCTGCGGGAGATTGGGCGAGGTCGTCTACGATGTTGTAGTTTGACGCAGCGCGTGCATTAGGGTTATTGTTGATTCGACGAAGTGGGAAACGAGGTGCTTTCGCAGCGCCGTCGATGGGAGGCGGAGGTATACGTAACGCCTGATCGGTGGGATGAGCGTTAGTAGGTTTATCCGTGGGAGGGGCTTCATAGGTGGAGCCATATTGGTTCCGACGGGTCTGGAGGTTGACGTCAGTAGATGACATCATCAGCAAGTGGTGGGTACCTGAATCAAACATGGGTTGATCAGGAGCAGCGTAAGTGATCTGTTGTTGTTGGGGCGCATTGGCTTGATGGGGAGCCAACGGCTGAGTGTTCACTACGCCTTGGGTTGGTAAGGGGTTTTGCAGCACCAAAGGGGGTTGTTGAGGTTGGGGGGGGTTGGGTGGCGCTTGGGGAGCCGCATGCCCTTGGCGATGGGCCTCGTCAACCCAGAGTTGCCGAGCTCGCTCCAAGTGTGGGCAAGCATGGGTGTAGTGTCCATATACCCCGCAAATAGAACAAGGGTGGTTCGTTCGCAAATTGGGGTTTTTAGCCTGCTTGGGAGGGCGATCAGGGTTTTGATTAGCGGGGGCCGCATTGTTGTTGTCGGGGGGATTAGCCGGTTGACCAACTTGGTCTGCAGGTTGGTTGTTTCCCCGATTACGACCCTTGCCGCGGTTCTGTTGGCCCTGGTTGCGTTGGTTGTTCTGGTTTTGCTGCGGGTTATTTTGGGCGTAAACTTGCCCTTGGGCAGCAGGTGGATTTTGAGGTTGCGCAGGTGCTGGAGCAGGCTACGGAGGGTGATATGCAGGTTGAGGCTGAGTAGGTGCAGCAACTTGAGGGGGTTGCTGATATGATTGTGGAGCCGGTTGTGGATGTGCCGCAGGGGCTGCCTGTGGCGGATAATAAGCGGGTGGGGCTTGTGGAGGCGCAGGAGCGGGGGTAGCCTGCTGATGGTAGTAAGGCTGAGGGGCGACTAGGGGAGCATAAGCAGGAGGTCGCATACCCGAAGCACTGAGGTGGACATGAGGGTCCATGGGAATGATGATGTGTCATGGGAGCATACGCGTTGGTTGCTCCAGACTGTGAGGTAGCCCGCGAAAGGTCGGGGCCCGGGTTAGGACGTGCTATAGAAAATGGCTGGGGATGCGAAGAAACACGGCCAATGATACCATCTGCAGCGTGGGATGCCCCCGGCGCATCATGCTGAGAGGACTCGCTGCGAGGGGCGTCAGGTATAATGGTATAAAGGTAACCCGACTGGGCGTAAATGAGGTCGAACTGTTGGGCCTTAAGGATGGCTTCTTCTTCAGACTGGGGTCTTTCTGAGGCCACATCCTTAGCAATAACAGGGAGAAGGGATTTGAGGAACCAATCTAGGAAGATACGGTCGTCAAGTTTGATCTTGCATAAGCTACGGCGTCGACGCCACTCATGGATGTGGTCTGTGATATGGGTAGCCGTGTTTTGTCTACAAGATAGAAGGATCTCCACGCCCGCGTCATAGCGGACAGGCAACTGGAAGAACTGCAGGAAGGTCGAGGCCAGGGAAGCAAAGGTGGCATGGGTCCCATGCGGTTGCTCAATATACCATTTGGCTGCAGGGCCAGTGAAGGTGCGCTGTAGGAGACGAAGTCGAACTGAGTCATCCACTATGGAGTTAGAGGAACACCATAGGTGGAAAGACATGATATGGTTTTGTGGGTCCTCACCTGCCTTGCCCTCGAACTTGGGAATGTCAGAGGGGAGCTTGGTAGGCATATGAGGCCACGTAGGGTCGTGTCGAATAGGATCGTTGGTCAACCTGGCCAGGTCAGGTAGGTTGAGGCTAGCCATGAATGGCAAACTGGAGGAAGGATGTGACACAGTAGTGGGTTGGACCAAGTTGGGGCCAGTGCCCCTAAGTGGAGGGACAAGAGTGAAGGTGGTGCCCCCAAGTGGGGGAACTGAGGTAGTGGAGGATGGTCCAGCACCACCATGGGTAGTGTGAGCCACTGATGTAGTGGGGATAGGTATTCCCGCTGCGGGAATAGGTACCGTGAGGGGAACGGTAGATGGGTGCCCCATGGAGGGCATACCCAAAACAGGTGTAGTAACTGGTGTAGTGGTGGATGTGCCACCAACGGTCCCTATAACAAATGGAGTGGAAGTCATGCCAGCCATGGGGCTAGTAGGGGCAGTGTAAATAGGGTTCTCAGACTCTTCGTCAGAATCGGAGGTAAAGTAAGGGGCGTCACTATCTGGTGACGGAGTCCTACGTCGCTGACGAGTGGAGTCAAGTGACAAGGCTCTAGATCTGTGATGAGAGGTATCAACGGATAATGATCGGAATCGATGACGGGTGGTGTCAAGAGAACCGTGCTGTGGGGGCTCGCCCCTGAGGCGCCGAGAATGTCTCGGGGACTCAATGGTGACAGATGGTGTCAAATCTCTGTGGGTTGAGGTGAGTATAAAAACAGCTCAAAAAATCCGAATGCAACCGAGTGTGCAGAAGGAGAGCTAAAAAACAAGGCACTCAGGCCAACAACCAACTCAAAACACCCACTGCAGCAGCTGTGCTACAATAGGTGGAGTAACAACAAAGATGGTCAGAATACCAACAAGCAGCAGGTTTCCTAAAAAGAAAAAACGGTGGACTCACTAGACCAAAGGGAGGTAAAGGAGCATGCAAACACCTAACTAAAAGTATTCTGACTCAACTAAACATATCCTCTGCAAGGTGATGAAATCCAAGTCAGACAATATGAGTAGGAAAGCCAAGTGGCTATGATATCCCCCTACCGGGAGGGATACCGGGTAGTCAATCCTAGAAGAGTGGCAACTAAGATACCCCGTTCATGACACGTCCAGAAAGGTGAATCTGCTGTTTAGTTCGTTGACCGCAATATCCCTTTACAGGGATATCCCGCGAACCGTGAAAGGTAGCCTTCGGTGACTGAAAGGAGTGCGGTATTCCTCTCAGGCCTCCGGAACCTTCCTCGCAACTTCAACCCTCCTAAGGGAGAGGCCCTCTGACAAACTGGTTGTGACCGTGCCAAAAAGTACTAGGGGATTTTGGTTCCCTATTTGGACAACAACTATGTCTCAAGTGAAAGTAACCAAGGGGTGTTATTGGAAGCCTATCCCCCTGATCCTACCTAACTACAATGATTCTTTTGTGTTCCCCAAGTGGGGTTAGAATGTTGGTTTAATTAGGTACTTTTTAAGGCTCACTTGATGTATGTGACAGAGTGTGTGCGTGTGAGGTAATGAACCCAAAAATGGAAGTGCCACAAAGGAGACAACTTCCAACTATCAATAATACTGAAATTGACAGCTTAACTTGCAAAATTTTCTGATTTAAAAATAACGAAATTTTAAAAGAATTCTGTAAAAGGAACAGAAATTAGGATGCAGAAAGGCTGTAAGGTAGGCTGCAGGTGGGACAGAGGGCTGTTCAGATGCAGAAAAATTTGCAGCAAAAGGGGCTGGGCTCAAAAAAAGTGAGGAAATCAGACCGCGGGTCGGTGGCGAATCGGAACAGGCAGACCGCGGATTTGAGGAAAACAGACGCGGGCAGGTCGCGGCTTTCGGGCCAACAGACGCAGTCGGGACGCTGGAAATAGGGAAAAAGAGGCATTCGGGTCGCGGCAGAAAGGCTAACAGGCGCAGTCGGGACGCACGAAAGAGGCAGAAAGCCACAGTCGGGACGCGGGAAAGAGGCCGACAGGCGCAGTCAAATCGCGGCAAGCAGGCTGATTAGCCACGGTCGGACCGCAGGTAACAGACTTAAATCCGCCGGCGGGGCGTCGGAAGCAGTCTGAGAGCCGCGGTCGGATCGCAGGTAAAGGCCTGAAAGGCGCGGTCGGGACGCGACTGCAGAGGGAAAAGACGCGGTATGCGGCGGCCGAAAGGGACCGCCGAAAGGAAAAAATTCAAAAACGGAAACCAGAAATTCAAAAACTAGGGGAGTCGCCAAAACTGTAGCTAGGGTTTTACCCCTAGCTTGTGCAAATGAGCACCTACTAAGGAGAATGGACTCCTTAGTAGCAGTTCAGTAAATGTAAATATTTAAACTAAAACAGAGATTAAATTACTTCTAAGCATGCATGAAACATAAACAATAAATTTAAGGAATGGGTTTTTTATATTGATATTACCTTCAATGAGAAGGTTTGATGAAGCCCTTTGCAGTGTCCAAGAGGATGCTCCAAGATTCAAGATGCTCCTTCTCCTTCTCCAATGATGGGAATGGGCCAAAAGTGGCTCTCAAGGTGAAAATAGTTCAAGGGTGAACTAGGGTTTCGAGAGAGATTTTGGCAGAGTAAGGGTGCTTTTGATTGTGGATATGGAATAAGGGATCTCCGTCACCTATTTATAGTTTTTTGGTGGTGGAGTGCTGACCCATGGTTTTGGGAAACACATGGTTTTGGGCAGCTGTATAGGGTTTTTTCCTCCTTTTCCTCATTATTTTATATTTTTTATTCCCTTTTTAGGGGATTTTTGCTATTTTTGGAGGAAAAGGGGGTTTTTTAGCCTTTTTTAGGCTATTTTGAGGGCTTTGTGGCCTTTTGGAGGCATTTTAGGCCTTTTGGAGGCTTTTTAATGGGATTTTTTGGGATTTTAAGGGAAATATGGTAGGAAAATGGACAAATGAGCCATATAATGTGGTGATGAGGTAGTGAACACTTTTTGGGTGTTAACAATGCTTGAGTCAAAAGGTTTGTCTACAAATATTTGGGTTGAAGCCATTAATGTTGCTGCATATATTCAGAACCGAGTTCCACATTCATCCGTGAAAGGTAAAACTCCTTTCGAAGCATTCTTTGGTCACAAACCGGATGTGTCCAATTTGAGGGTTTTTGGCTCCACTGCATGGGTTAGAATTCCTTCTGATAAGAGAAAGTATTTGGATCCAAAAAGTATTGAATGTATCCTGATAGGATATGGGGAAGAATCAAAAGCATATAAACTCATGAATATCAGATCCAAAAAGGTATTCATAGAGCGAAGTGTGAGGTTTGAAGTACCGCTGCCAGATCTGAAACTAGTTGAGGAAAACGCTGCCGATCTGCACCCTCCACAAGAAGAAGATTCGAGTGATTATGAAGAAAGCATTGAATCTGATATCTCTGATATTATATCATACTTTGATGGCCATTAAATATCAGGTTCAGAATCATACCATAATGATCCTCCTCAGTTACCAAAGTGGGCCCAAAACACTCTACAATCTACTGCTCCAAACATTGGAAATCCTGTTGATCCAAGGAGAACAAGAGAACACTATCAAAGAGAAGGTATGGCTCTTTCTTTTTCTGATCCATTATTATCTGAGAAATGTTATTTGATGATTGGTTTAGATCCCAAATCATACTATCATTCCCACTGAGATCCACAATGGAAAACCGCCATGGATGAAGAGTACAGTTCTCTTCAAAAGAACAATACATGGGAGCTAGTTTCTCTTCCACCTGGAAGAAAATTAGTTCAATGCAAGTGGATCTATCACACGAAGGTTTCTGCTGTTGGCTCTATCAGCAAATACAAAGCTAGGTTAGTGGCAAAAGGTTTCTCCCAAGTCCAAGGTGTGGACTACATTAAGACTTTTGCACCGATTGCAAAGATGGATTCCATCTGCCTAGTTTTGGCCATTGCCGCATCCAAGCACTAGGAAGTGCACCACATGGATGTGAAGAGTGATTTTCTACATGGAGAACTTGATGATGAGGTATATATGAAACAACTAGAAGGATACATATCAGATCCATCATTAGTTTGCAGATTGAAGAAATATTTGTATGGATTGAAACAGGCCCCAAGAGCTTGGTATGCAAAGATGGACTCCTTCCTTCTTTCTCAGAATTTCAAAAGATGCAAATCTGATTCTAATGTGTACCTACAGAAAGTTAAAGGTAATTTTTTGATTGTGGTTTTATATGTTGATGATCTTCTCATTACTAGAAGCACTCTCCTTACAATTAACAAGCTGAAAATCGCTTTAAATCTAGCTTTTGATATGAGTGATTTGGGCTTGCTTAAGCAATTTTTGGGCTTGGAGATAGCTCAAAAATTTGATGGGATCACATTATCTCAGAAAAACTATGCTAAAGACCTACTATTAAAGTTTAATATGGCAGAATGTAAGGCTTCTCCATTTCCATTCCTCTCAGGAATCAGTCTTGAAGAGGGAAATACTACACCGCTTGCAGATTGCACTATGTATCGACAGTTGATTGGATCACTACTCTACTTGACACACTCAAGGCCTGATATATCTTATGCCATGAGTGTTGTATCAAGGTATATGCAGCATCCCCATGAGCTTCATTGGTGGGAATCTAAGCGGATCTTGCAGTATGTGCAAGGTACGAAACATTTTGGCATACATTATGCTGCATATTTTGAGCTAGATTTCATTGGTTTTACTGATTCAGATTGGGCAGGTGATAGCATAGATCAGAATTCCACTTCCAGATATGTTTTCATGATTGGACATGGGCCTATTTTCTGGTCAAGCAAAAAGCAGGCAGCCATTGCACTTTCTTCAGCAGAGGCAGAGTATTGAGGGGCAGTCAATGCCTGCATTCAAGCAGTTTGGTTGCAGGGTATTCTTTCCGAGTTTGATTTTGGTAGAACTACTTCGACTATCCTATTTTGTGACAATCAAAGTGCTATTAAGATATTCACCGATCCAGTTCAGTGGAAGAGGACCAAACACATTGAGATTCATATGCACTACATTCAAGAGTTGGTGCATGATCGCACCATCATTCTGCAATATTTCCCTACCGGTGAGCAAATTGCAGACATCTTCACCAAGAGATTCACTGAGAAGAAGTTCTCTTACCTCCGTTCACTGTTGGGGGTGAGTTCCATCATGGTGGAGACATATTAGATCCATTTTTATGTTTAGCTTGAGGGGGGGCTTTATTCCCACTGGGTTTTCCCTCTTTCCTCACTTAGCTTATTTCAACATTTTTTGGATTATTGTATTGGGGTGACCTTTGGTCTCAGTAACCAGGGCCCTACATTTTATTTTTTTTACATCATAGTATAGCTTGAGGGGGGGTGTTAGGATATCTTATCATTCAATTTTGTACTTTGCATGCATTCTGCATGCATTGCATGCACCTACATGCTGCCCAGTCATCAGTATGGTACCTCCAGCACCTAGTCCTTAGTCTCCCAGCACGCGGGAGCTACTTTCCACTCAGTTTAAGCCCTCCTAGCTTGTCATGCACCCAATTCTCACCTTCCACTGAAGAAGGGCACCTTTCTCACCTACTAGTGCAGTTACACTTCAGTTATCACTCTGATTTACCTCCGATTTACCCGTAACTGATGTTATCACTCCGATTGACCTCCGATGAGACATGACTGACAGTTCTGAGTGCAGTTAAGCCCTCATGCGCCCTCCACTGAGCCTTCATCCCTAGATTAGTGCCACTTACCATCAGTTACACTTATTACACTCAGTTAGACTCAGTTTGACACCTGTTTGACAGTGACTTGTGCATTGATGACCACCACTGATTGATGATGAGGACTCCTAGTTGGAGCCAAGCTATGCCATTTAGTTAATTCGAAGGACCTCCTTGGTTAATTTGAATTGCTCACTCATTGTGACAGTATTGTATTGTATTTTCACCCTTATTGGGATTATAGAGCACTGATGCATGCTTTTGCATAGTTTCAACCATATTTTTTGAATTTCATCTATTGTGATTGATTTACTTGTTCATTAGATCTGCTGTGACTAATTTTGCAGATGCTTGGTCATATGTCTAGAGGTATCTTCTTCTTGGGAAGAAGTGGATCATGCTCAGAAAACATGTGCTTGTACTTGCTCTTCAGATCGAATGTGATGAGCACAAATCCAAAAGTATGAGGATGATCCTTGAACCTGTGATTCAAATTAGTTGAGGTAGGATCAAATCTATGAATGTTCAGATAGTATTTTGTTTTCTCCTTCAAACCATCATGGGTGAGATTATGCCAAAAAGAACCATCACATTATTGCTTGAAATCCAAATTAGATTTAAGACTTGAAGAATAGTTTCTTGAGATCTCCTTTGAACCAGCAGGGGTGAGATCAAAACCATCATATGCATGAGAAATGATCCCAAGTAGTGATTGCTTAGAATCCAATTTAGATCCAATACTTGAATCATGGTTTCTTGAGATCTCCTTTGAACCATTAGAGGTGAGATCAAAACCAATAAATGCATGAAAAATTATCCCAAGCGAATGGAAATGGTTTCTTGAGATCTCCTTTGAACCAGTAGAGGTGATATCAAAACCATGATATGCATGAGAAATTATCCCAAGCAAATGGCAATGGCCATAATCTTCAATAACCTTCTAAAAGCATGAAATAATGATCATATAGTAGTACATAAGAGGTGAGTGATCAAGGAGAGCGAATGCATTACCTCCAATGGCTGATGTGACCTCCGAAACATTCAATAGATCATGATGCAAACCAAAAGACTCTGGTGCAAGAGAGGATTTAGGACCTTCTGCAATTTCTAGAGAGTGAGCTGGCACAGAATTCGAAATAGAAGAAATTTGGAGCATGCGTGTAGAATCTGCAAATTCTTCTTCTTTGTGGACAACTTCAATATGAGATATGTTTGATATTGGTTCATGATCAATGAGATCATCAAGGAGGGCGAATGCATCACTTTGATTGCTCTCGAAAGGGTTTGGACCAATCCCTTCATTTTGCTTGCCAAATATTTCATCCAGGTGGGCCCATAGCTCTTTTGGAGATTCAACATCAATGTATTGGTGTACCATGCATCGAGGCATAGCAAACATCATGGTTGCATGGACATGGTCACCTTTATTTAACCAATCAATCTCTTCTTCAGAGGATTCAAAATCTCTTTCAAAACAATAATCAAAGAGACCTTTTCTCTTCAAATGTGCTATCATTTTTTGTTTCCATTCATCATAGTTGAATGGAGAAAGAGGAGGGATTTATTCTGAATACATGGAAGTTGTAGGAGACCTACAAAAACAATAGAAAAGTATGCAATTGCCACTGCTGCAAAAAATGCAGAAACTTTTGCACTCGAAATCTTGATAATAACATGCAAAAAAATATCAGGAATGGAGATAAACAATACTCTCAACATGCTCTGATACCATGTGAAAATCCTCACAGTAGATCTAAGAGATGATGTATACCTCACAATGAAAGAATTTAGGAATAAGATTAAGAGTGGTCAATGCCGTAAGATGAGCAATAGAATAATAATATAGTAGAACTCGGATAGAAGCAAAAATACTTCACACACACTAATTCATTAATCACAATATGGACAAATAAGTAGTACAATGCATGAGGATTTGAATGCCAAGGTGGCAATTCGAATTGGCCTTCATGGAGTGATCAAAATATCACTGGAGTGTCATCGGAGCACAACTAGTAGTCTATCTTATCATCTGTGGAGTCATAAATGCTCAAGTAACTGTCAACCATCAGTCAAACTGAGTATAATTGAGTGTAACTAGAACTAACTGAATGAAGGAGGCTCAGTGGAGGGGGCATGAGGAGCTAACTGAAGTCAGAATGAGTAGTCTAGTCACACCGGAGGTCCATCGGAGTGGTAAGGTCAGTTAAGAGTGAATCAAGCCTAAAATCAAGGAGAGAACTCAGTTAACTGAAGATAACTGGACTGGTAGGTGAAGAAGGGTGCCTTTGTCAAGTGGATGGTGAGATGGTGGCACATCATTGGCTAGGAGGGCTCAATCTGAGTGGAAATAAGCTCCCGAGTGTTGGAAGACTAGGGACTAGGTGCTGGAGGTATCAACCTGATGACTAGGCAGCATGCAGATGCATGCAATGCATGGTACATGCAGGAATGCATGCAAGACTTAAAATGAAAAGGATGAAAATGCTGGTAGGACTAGGATGGAGTATAGGAATATCCTAACACTCTTGCCATGGCCTCCACTGTTGCTGCTCCCTTTAAGTTGTGCAACCTTCGGGGATTCTCTTTCCGATGTGGACAATCCTTAAGCATGTGGTTTTCTCCACATACCCAACGCTGAAGTGGCCCTTTGGATGCTTTGTCTGCTGCTACTGCTGGCTTGAATCCACTCCTTGCTTGCTGACCCTGTGGGAAGGTCCTGGGTTGACTCTTGAATGGTGGCTTGAAGCCACTTTTATTTTGATCAAACCTCCCTCTTGGCCTTCCTTTCCATGTCGGGTTAACCTCTGATTTTCCTTTATTCTGCTCATAGCAATGCATTGCCATCCTAATGGCTTCATCAAGACTTGGTGGATTAACAAACTCAATTCTATCCTTGAAAATTGACGTAGACTCCTAAGGAAGCATTGGATTTTTATCCTCTCATCCTTAATATAGTTCACATACCTCAACAATTCCAAAAACTTATGGACATGCTCTTCCATAGATTTTTTTCCCAACCTGAGTTCATTAAACTCTTTTCTCTTACTGTCATAATACCTAATAGAAAGGTATTTTTCCTTGAAGCACTTCTTAAATATTTCCCAACTGATCTTCCTTTCACTGATCCCTTTCACTTGCAAGAGATTGTCCCACCAAATTGAAGCTCTGCCATTTAGATTGTAAATGGCAATTATGGCTTTTTCATTTCCTGAGTAGTCCTGAATTCTGAAAATTTCTTCATTCCAAGAAGCCATTCCTCTGCCTCTTGGCCAGTCTTTCTTTCTCCATTGAATGTGCGAGGTCTTCCCTTCCTGAATTCTCCCTGTGGAATTCCTTTGAAATTATTTCTTCCATCAACTCTCCTGTGCATATGCCTTGGACTTCTTTGAGAACCTCTGGAGTCACATGATTTTCTAGAAGAAGATCTAGAGGAAGGTGGTCTATGATTCTTGCTCACATAACTCTTCCTTGGGCTTGGAGTCCTCTTCTTTGAATGACCTCTAGAGTGACTCTCTGCATCTCTTCCTTCTTCACCTACATTGCTTGGATTGTACCCAAGGTTTATCCTCTGCTACATATCAGTGAGGCTTTGCAAGATAGCAGCATTGAGTTGGTTTTATTCTTCCTGAGCCTTCATCAATCTTTCATTGAAGCTCACCATGGTTTCAACCAGATTCCGAGGAGTTATCTGCTCCCTTCTCCCATTAGATTCATTCTCAACATTCTCTTCATGCACATCCTCTCCTAGAACATCTTCTTCATGATCATAAGGATCCTGAGCATCATTTATGGTCACCATTTTCCTATAGGTTGCCTCTGCTACAATTATTAAATCTTATGAGCTGCAAGCACTATGCATTATGAAAATATTTGTTAGACATCATAAGAATGCATATATAATTATACAACAATCAATATTTAACATAATCAACTCATGGAATAATTCACATAGCTGTTATGTATTCATTTATTTTGCCCATTCATGCAATTCTGAAAATTGCCCATATTGTCAACAATTTGACAAAACAGTCACTGACACTTTTCTGCTCTAAATATATATGGGGTATGACAGCCTCATTCAAATTCTGGTTATGTGACCTTATTCCCTGCTGGATAATCTTTCCAATTCCTATCCCCGTGCTCTGTTCCGACATCGGGTGTGGAAATTGCATTACTTCAAAAATGACAACTTTTACCAAAATTCTGCACTTTTACACACATTGGTATTTGGTCTGGAATGCCAACTTCAGCCACCTGTGGAAGAAAATCTATGGAGAATCACGAAAAAATTTCCACTGGGCGAAGTTAGTCCATATAGTAAGGAACACTCAGCAACTCGTGGATCTCTGTTCCGATGCTCCATTAATCTCTTATGAATTTTTGGGTTTGACTACTTTTCCTTTTTAACTCCCTTTGCAACCTGTGCGCCACCTACGCAACCTGTGCACCACCTGTGCGCCACCTGCACAACCCGTGTGCAACCTGTGCACAACCTGTACACAACCTATGCACCACCTGCGCAACCTATGTGCAACCTCTGCACAACCTATGCGCCACCTACGCAACCTGTGCGCAACCTGTGCACAACCTGTGCGCAACCTGTGCGCCACCTGCGCAACCTGTGCACAACCTGTGCGCCACTTGCTCAACTTGTACGCAACCTATGTGCAACCTGTGCACCACCTACGCATCTGTGCACAACCTGTGTGCAACCTATGCACCACTTGCGCAACCTGTTCGCAACCTGTGCACCACCTGTGCGCCACTTGTGCAACCTGTGCGCAACCTGTGCACAACCTGCGCAACCTGTGCGCCACCTGCGCAACTTTTGCACAACCTGTGCACCACCTGTGCACCACTTGCGCAACCTGTGCGCAACGTGTGTGCAACCTGTGCACAACCTGTGCGCCACCTGCGCAACCTGTGCACAACCTGTGCGCCACCTGCGCAACCTGTGTACCACCTGCGCAACCTGTGCGCCACCTGCGCAACCTGTACGCAACCTGTGCGTAACCTGTGCACCATATGCGCAACCTGTGCACAACCTGTGTGCAACCTGTGCACCACCTGCGCAACCTGTGCACCACCTGTGCGCCACCTGCGCAACCTGTGCATAACCTGCGCAACCTGTGCAACTTGCGGGGCCCATATCTCCCTCGTCCCTTTACCAAATAAGGAAAGTATGGTACCGTTGGAAAGCTATTGGAGAGATCTATACAATGGTGTGATCCTCTTCCACATCTGAAAAATATGATCCTACCATTTTTTTATATCAAAATGATGCCCCAAACCTCACCAATACCACGTTAAAAAATTCTGTTACTTGTCTGCAAACTCAGAGTTGGCCCAGCATCCCCAGTGCTGCAACATGGGCTCTGATACCACTCTGTCACATCCCCTCCCTTCAATCTGATGCAAAGGAGGGAACATGACCAAACATACCGGGCTTATTTTACAATCTCAGCCCCATACATTACTAAGAAATTCATGGATAAATAAAACTTATGTATACATACTACATATTCATACTCAATCAAACACAATGGAATTAAACACTAAATATATATACACACACAGTTTCATCATGCATATAACAGTCATCAAATATCACATTGCATAAAGTAGGATGTCATTCATTTCATCAACATGAACAATTATCATTAAAAATTAACACATTGCAAAACACAGAATGCATGTATTTTAAACCACAGAGAACACTTATCTTTGAGATGAAGCTGTCCAAACAACTGGCTATGTGAGAGCAACGTTCCACCCAAACATAGATCTCTGTCCAGTCTATATTCTTTCAGCTGAGAGATCACCCCTGAGCTTGGTTTTGTATCCACTAAGGAGGAACTAGACAGGCTCACTTACATCCATGGTTTCACTCAACAACTATGCTAAGCCAACACATAGTTGAGTTTATCAAGCATGCAATGCGAAAAGGAGGAGGATGCTAAGCCAGTGAGCTCAACCAAAGAGCTACATGCATCTCAAAATGAATTCAACAGTCACGACACCCACAATACCTACCTCACCCAACACAAGGAAGGTCCCCTTCTTTGCTACTAAGTCCTTTAGGCGTCCCTTCCCTCCAGTGCTCTTCAAGGTGGGCATAGAAAGGTCTAGCTGCTAATTCCTTGAGATTCCAGCCTTCACTAGGTTTATCAAGCAACTCAACCTCTGTTTAATCATTCACACTTGGATTTCTCAAAATTCTGTCATCAAATAACTCAATCCCGTCACTGGATTTATGGGCTATAAAAACTGGGTTTTCCAATGGATTTAGGGGTATCTAATACTCTCAAATTCGCCCCAAGGTTCATATCTATGGATCCCCCATTGGATTTTACTGTCCAATACCAATTCTGGGTGTTTATGGCACTTTAAAACATGGGTTCTTGCAAAGTTGCGATTTCTGGTTTTTCTCACTACTGGCAATTTGTAATGGATGAAAATTGTTGCTGGGTTCTTCCACAATGGAATGGGAATGAGGAAAAATCCATTCCCATGAGGTAGAGTGACTTGTGGTACAAGAAAACAGAGCCCATACTTTGCCATACGAATTTTTGGGCTGCCCATGCTCCATTGAAGCCATGGACTAAAATCTTCAACAACTTCCTCGCAATAGAAATAAATGTTATCAAGGGAAGCCAAATGGGTTCTCACAATGACATTTGGAAGTATATGGTTCATCCCCATAACCCCCTCACCACTCCCTAGTGGATACACATTGCCCCTTCTCATTCGTTGCTCCCATAGACAGTTTTGGTATTTTATTGCAATATAAAATATTTACATCATTTACAATATTCCATGACTTAATAGCACATGGGTAACAAAATATCAAATGCTTGTCTATTCTAAATAAAATCCGAACATACACTAGTGGGGCCTTGGCCTTGAGCTCCATGCTAGGGAAACATACATCGCATGTATACAATATTTACATTAAAAGCCAATATTTCATAAGGGTCAAAATTGGGGTATTACACATATTAATTGAAATGTCAAATTAAAAATAGATACAATGATTCCAAAAGAATCCCCATACAAGTGATTCATAGATTAGCACTCAAATCATTACGTGGTCCTTTAAAGTCCCAAAAACAAGGGGTAATATACATCAACTTGGTGATGTGGAATTATAATGTGTGAGCACACTGTTGATTGAAGACAAAATATGCAACATCTCACTCATAAGATCCAAGTGGTGCTAATCGAATTTGTATCAAATATAATTTGAGAAACAATCCATGGTTGGTATTAAGTTGGACGATATGCGGGTTAGAATCTACAACATTTCATGTAGTAAATAACTATAGTGTATATTTATATATGACTTGTGTGGTGTTACAAAGCATGGCCAACACATCCATGCATAATGAAATATTAATTCAACATGAAAAATCCTAATTAACATGATAAAGCACAGTAAAATGATTATGATACTATAACTAAATCATATATAAGTAATAAATACTACTAATTTATATTTGTATAATCATATATGTTTAGTAATTTATAACAATGTCACTCAGAATACTTTAAAATTGCTCAATATTTATAGTATTTAACTTATGACAAATGTTGTGATTAACTTTATTTCACACAGTCGCAAATCATCCCTTTTTTACTAGAGTTTGCATGAGAAGAAATTTGCTCTTTTTGCACTAATAATAAAAATGGGTTGTAAATACCAAAGCCAAAGTTTGAAAAAGAGTTGGTGAAACACGTGATCCATAAACCTCTGTGGATATTCCACTAGAACAATTAGTCACGACGGATCTTACAAC
This sequence comes from Larix kaempferi, assembly GCA_027924585.1. Lineage (NCBI taxonomy): Eukaryota > Viridiplantae > Streptophyta > Pinopsida > Pinales > Pinaceae > Larix > Larix kaempferi. The sequence goes on from BSBM01001365.1 coordinate 6,765,879, forward strand.
TTAGTTATTTTTTATTAGTTTATTAAATAATTGGAATTGTAAGGAAAATAACTAGAGCAAAGAAATACAAAATCCACACAAATAACACAAGATATACCTTGGGAAAACCCACTATGGGGAAACCTAGCGAGAAATGAGGACTATGCCTTGCTCTTTTCTTCTCCAATATGCAGTACAAATACAAAGAAAATGGTACTCTCTATGGAGTTTCCTATGACTACAACTAGAATGGTTACTATAGGATCTCATACTTCCTATGTTCTACTCTATTACCCACTCCTGTTTTTTTCTCAATTATGGAACAATACATAACATCAAAGGAATGGAACCCCTTGTTTCCTAGCGGCTTGGTATTTAACATAGCTCGACAGTCGTTTAGGGTTAGGTTTAGGGTTTTTGCATGCCCCAAATATCAATTAGAGTTAGGTTTTTGGAACTTTTAGAATGTCCTTGAAAGTCCACACATGACTAGCTCCACATGTTTGAGAAATGAGAGCTGACGTGGAATCGGAACTCGGTAATATGGTGGTCAATTGGATAGGTCAACTTGTGAGAGGCATAACTTCATATGGACTCTGACTGAGGTGATCTTTAGACCATTGCAAAAGTATCCAAGTGTAGAATAGCTTCATGGCCCATTGCACTAGAGATGGATTATTTATTACCCCAAAAAGGTTGTTTATACCCTCAAGCATTCCTTGTAAGGTTCCAGAAACCAAATCTGCAAAATGAAATCTTCCCATAAAATGGGACCTACAAGTCAATTCATCCAATATTCTGACATTGAAAGATCCAAATATGTAACAAATTATATATTTATACATTTCATATCAACACATGAAAAAGGATTTGGGTCAAGTATTCAACCAAAATTTGGTTGACTCTATGGAAGGAAAATATTTGAAAGAAGTGCGAGACAACTACTGCACTAATCTCCTACACTGCCCTAATTATGAACATTTAGAACTAGTTCCAAAAATGAATGGGATGCACTAGTGGAGGATGCTAAGAAGAAGATAATAAAAGAAGAGGGAAATTTTCCAAAAGTTAGAGAGAAAAAAGGCAAATATTGTTAAATATACAGCATCACGAGACATTCTCTAAATCAATCTTGTGTAGCCAATATTGATCCTCCGGTATAGAGGTGAGCTTGGTTGCCTTCTGTGTAAAGGTTATTCCTCCCGTATAGAGGTAATTGATCAAAGCAATGATGTTTTAAAGTATTGTTGTACAAGGCTCCAGACTTGTGTGTGTGAGGTCATGATTCTCATGTGAACCTTCTGTACAAAGGTATCCATGGGATGGACCTCCCGTATAGAGGTGGACCTTCCGTATAAAGGTCATGATTTACTTGTTAAAAGCATGTAATGTTGTGTGATGCATTATTAACAATGATCACCAATTGCTATTAATTCTCCTTTAGATATTGATCACCTATAAAGTGAATTACTTTAGCATATGATCATTTGGTCCAGAATAATATAATATGATCACAACATCTGATAATTCTTCTTAGTATAATGTAATGTGATGGATAATTAAAGTTAGCACATATTGACCTTGCAGTAAAAGATAAAGCATAGAGATCAAGAGAATTTGAAATTTCCCATGCAAACAGTTCAGCTGATTAAAGAGAACTGAAATTGTTAAAGCTTCAGTTAAGTATCAATGGTTCGGTTAGAGCATTAGTCAAAGATATGCCTCATTTAACTAAAGAACTCACAGTGATCACTTCAAGTAAATCAATCAACATGATTTCAGTTAACTAAGTGTTAAGTAAAAAGGACTAGTTAACTAAGTGTTTTCACTTTAGTTAAACTAAAAGACGACACTTCAGTAAATCAAGGAGAATCAGTTAAAGAGAGTTAAATAAGTGACAACAAAGAAGATCTAGTTAACTAAGTGAAAACACTTAAGTTATCCACCTAACTAAGTGGGCAAGATTTCAGTTAAGAGACAATTTCATCCTAACTGGCAGTTCAGTGAGATAAAGCACTGCATGAGAAGTGGGGCGCACCTCTGTATGCAAAATTTATACATCCTGTTTGAAGGTGAGTTCATCCCGAAGTTAGAAGATAAAAATAGAAGAGAAGAATGTATAAATATGTTATACATTATTGATGAATCTAATGTGAAGCAAATTTTCTTCTCCATTGAAGGAAAGACACTTCTCTTTGTTCAGGGTATTGTTCGTACTTGTTATTGTTGTGTTGGGCACACATCCAATTGATCTATATTCTCTATTGCTTCCATATATTCATCAAGAGAGTTTAGTGATATCTTAACTTCCTAAAGAAATCTTCTATGTTGTAAAAGAAATCATTCTTTGCTATATGTTATATTATACTAAGAATAATTGCTGGGGTTTTTGTTCTCATAATTTTGAGGATTTTCCTCAGGGTATACCTCGTGTTATGGTTGTATGAATTTCATGGATTGAATTGTCTCATTGATTCAAGTTTATGCATCTAAAAGAATTAAAGATCAAATCTCAACCAAATTTCAACATGGTATCAAAGCTCAGGGCATGAAGGAGCTCGGTTTTTCATGCCAGCTAGAGCCTACGTTGATCCTAAGAAGTTGAGCACAAGATTTAAAGACTATGGAATCAGTCTCTGTACGACCATAAGACCGTCTTGAGGGAACCTCAAACTTCAACACTTGGAAGGCTATGATTCCCAACATACTAGAGGAACACAACTTGGATGGCTATGTATCCACTGTGGTGGAGGAGCCTACATCTAATGCTGGACGCATCAACTTCAAGACAAATCAAGCTAAGGCCAAATGGATCATATATGATCCGGTAAAATATAACTTGATACCCGTGATCACACCATTGAAGAAAATGAAAGAATGTTATGATACATTGACTAATATCTATGAGAAGAAGCCCCCAAGTCAAAACAGGGAAATGAAGAATAAGCTTTAAAACTTAAAGATGGAGACGAATGAGAAAATGGCCTCCTTCTTCTCCAATATCTCTCAAATAAGAGATCAGCTTGCTAGTATTGGAGTAGTGCTGGATGAATATGATCTTCTCCAAACCGCTATTGATGGTCTCCCATCCTCATGGGAGACATTCTTGGCTATGGTAAATGTCCAAGAGGTACAACCTAACTTCAAAAGGTTGTGGCATGACTTCCTCCAAGAGGAGGGGCGAATCCAGAGCAATTCAGTGTGCATCAAAGAAGAAAACCTTGTCCTCACATAAAGAATGAAGAAAGGAAAGAAACCCTTCTTCCAAAAGAAGTTCTCTCATCCAAAGAAGAAGGATTTCAACAAATGCTTTGACAAGTCAAAAGCTAGATGCTTCAATTGCAACAAGAAAGGCCATTTCTCAAGAGAGTGCAAAGCAAAGCGAAAAGGAAAGTTTAATGCTTCTATCGCCATAGAAGATGAAATCACTCAAAAGAATGCATCCAAAGAAAATGAGAAAAGAATGGAGTATTATCTTGTCTCATCCCTTTCAGGATCCGTCATCACAAATGAAGACACATGGTTGATTGAAAGTAGTGCATCCAAGCATATGACTAGTTACAAGAGTGCCATCACTGAGCTAAAGGAGAAAGAATTCACATGCATGGTAGAGTTGGGGGACAAGTCAACTTATTCGATCCATGGAGTTGGATCCACCTCATTCCAGTTGAGCACTGGTGATATTATACATGTGGAGGACATTTTATATGTTCCAGGCTTGAATAAGAACATGCTTTCAGTTTCGGTTCTTGAAGACAAAGGCTTCTGAGTTATCTTCAGGGATAACAAATCACTTTTAAGGCCGAAGAACAAAAGCCTAGAATCTGTTGTTGTGATTGGAGTTTGAGAGGGATCACTCTACAAGGTAACCAAGAAGTACAATCAAGCTATGATTCACCACACTATCAGTCCATGAGAGATGTGGCATTGAAGGCTTGGACACCTACACTACAAAGTGATACCAAGACTTCACAAGATGATAAAAGGTATGATCATATTTTATTTGGATTATGATAGTGTATGTCAGGGTTGTGCACTTGGGAAGAATGTGAAGAAATTTTTTTCTAGCAGTACTACTAGATCTAAAGGGATTTTAGATTTAATACATTATGATGTATGTGGTCCCATGTCATCCCCCTCCTTGAGTGGCTTCTTATATTATGTGCTGTCCATCGATGATTTTTATAGGAAGTCATGGATTTATTTTATGAAGGCTAAAAGTGAAACTCTTAGAAAATTTAAAGAGTTGAAAGCCCTAGTTAAAAATCAGAAAGAAAAGGACATCTGTGGATTAAGGTCTGATAATGGAGGAGAATTTGATACACATGCATTTAATGAGCTATGTAGTGATGCAGGAATATGTAGACACTTAAAAATACAATACAACCCTCAGCAAAATGGGGTTGTCAAAATGAAGAATAGAACCATATGTGAGGCTGCAAAATCCATGATGCATGATCAAGATATGTCTACCTCAATATGGGCATAAGTCACCAGTACAGTTGGGTACATATAGTATAGAATCCCGCATGCCATTCTAGATGAGAAGACACCAAAACAAGTGTTTACCAGTGAGAATCTAGACATCTCACACTTGAGGATATTTGGGATCCCATTATACATTCATGTACCAAAAGAAAAGAGAACAAATATGGAGCCTTTTGGAAAGAAAGGCACCTTTGTGGGTTATAGCGATTCATCCAAAGCATACTGAATATATGTACCTTGTGAGAGACAAATTGAAGTCATTCGATATATTACCTTCCATGAGGAAGCTGCTTTCAAAATATAGAAAGAGATTCAATGTGATTCAGAGATGGAGGATCCCGAGTCTGATTCTCCCCCTTTGGAGTTTGAGAGGGAGAAACCAGAATATGCATCAGATTTTCTATCTCTTGAAGAACCAATAGAACTGGTTGATGGGTCACATGATGAACCTCTCACTAAAATAAGATCTGCTCAGTGTCAAGACATCTTACAAAATGCAGAGAAACATGGAGCACCAACAGGCTCATCTAGAGAGCGCAAGCAACCTGATAGATATTCAGGGTATGTTGCATTGATGAGTCACATTAGTGATTCATAACCATCCTCATATGAACAAGTTACAAAGAAACAAGTTTGGAAATATGCAATGACAGAAGAGTACAAATCTATAATGAAGAATGATGTTTGAGAGGTTGTTCCCAAACTTGATGGGAAGTCCATTGTGACTTCCAGATGGATTTACAAGATAAAGCATGATGCGGATGGTAGCATTGAGAAGTATAAATCTAGATTCGTTAACATAGGTTTTTGTCAAAAAGAAGGTATCGATTATGATGAGACCTTTTCCCCTATGGAAAGGTACTCCAAAATCCAAGCAATGATTTCACTTACATCTGTTCTAGGATGGAAACTTCACCAGATGGATGTGAAGACAACCTTCCTCAATGGTGAGGTTCAACAAGAGGTTTACATTCAGCAGCCTGAAAGATTTGCGGTGCATGGGAAAGAATCCCATGTTTGCAAACAAAAGAAATCTATATATGGGCTTAAGCAATCCCTTAGGGCTTGGTACTCCAGAATTGATAGCTACCTTTAGAAATTGGGTTTCAGTAAGAGTGAATTTGATCCAAATTTGTACTTCAAAGTAGTGAAGAACCAACCGTTGATATTGGTTCTATATGTTGATTATTTTTTCTAACTGGAGAGGAACACATGATTTCTTGGTGCAATAGGGAGCTCACCTCAAAGTTTGAGATGAAATACTTAGGTCTAATGCACTACTTTCTTGGCCTTAAGATCTGTCAAAGAAAATATGATTTTTTTTATCTCAATGGAATTACATTGTGGATATATTGCGTAGGTTTTGAATTATATATTGCAAATCTATGACTACACCGATGGTTTCTAATTTGAGGAAACTTCACGAGTCAAGTTCTGGATCAAATCCAGTCGATCCCACTTTGTATAGGCAGCTTATAGGATCGCTAATGTACTTGATACATTCGAGGCTTGATATATGTTATGCCGTGAGCATTGAGTAAATTTATGTCTGATATGAGACACAGACACTGGATAGATGCTAAGCATGTGCTTAGGTACCTTCGAGGTACAATTTCATATGGACTTAAATAAGCCTCCAGTGGAGGAGTCATGTTACTTGGTTATATAGACTCAGACCGGGGAGGAAGCATTGTGGACCATAAGAGTACATCTGGCTACTTTTATAGCATGGGATCAACTATGATATCTTGGTCTAGCAGGAAGCAGGTCTCCATGTCCCAGAGCACTACTGGAGTAGAATACATAGTTTATAGTGTTTCCTATCGAGAAGTAGTGTGGCTCAGAAAGCTACTTGTAGGGTTGTTCGGTGAAAAGATTGAGCCTACAGTTATTAGGTGTGACAATTAGAATTGCATCAAGCTTTCCAAAAACACAGTGTTTCATGACAAGTCAAAGCACATTGAAATGAAATATCACTTCATTCGAGACAGGGTCCAGAAAGGTACAGTGAAACTTTAGTACATTGCTACTAATGAGAAAATTGTAGATGTGTTAACAAAGCCTCTGTTAGTGACAGAGTTCAGGTAATTCCTAGATAAGCTTGGTATGGCAAAGAATTCCTCCCTCGCTGAGAGGGAGTGTCAAATATACAACATCAGGAGACATTCTCCAAACCAATCTTGTGTATCCAAGATTGATCCTCCCTTATAGAGGTGAGCACTTTGGTTTCCTTATGTGTAAAGGTTATTCCTCCCGTATAGAGGTAATTGATCAAAGTAATGATGTTGTAAAGTCTTGTTGGACAAGGCTCCAGTCATGATTCTCACGTGAACCTTATGTATAAAGGTATCCATGGTATGGACCTCCCATATAGAGGTGGACCTTCGGTATAAAGGTCACGCTTTACTTGTTAAAAGTATTTAATGTTGTGTGATGTATTATTAACCGTGATCACCAGTTGTTATTAAGTATTCTTTAGAGATTGATCACCTCTAAAGTGAAATACTTTAGCATGTGATCATTTGGTACAGAATAATCTAATATGATCACAACATCCGATCATTCTTCTTAGTTTAATGTAATGTGATGGATAATTAAAGTTAGCACATATTGACCATGCAGTAAAATATAAAGAAATAAAAGATAAAGCATAGAGATCAAGAGAATTCGAAATTGCCCATGCAAACACTTCAACTAATTAAAGATAACTTGAATTGTTAAAGATTTAGTTAAGTATCAATGCTTCAGTTAAATCATCAATTAAAGATATGCCTCAGTTAACTAAAGAAATCACAATGGTCACTTCAAGTAAATCAATCAGCATGATTTCAATTAACTAAGTGTTAAATAAGAAGGACTAATTAACTAAAGTGTTTTCACTTTAGTTAAACTAAAAGATGACACTTCAGTAAATCAAGGAGAATCAATTAAAGAGAGTTAACTAAGTGACAACAAATAAGATCTAGTTAACTAAGTGACGACACTTAAGTTAGCCACCTAACTAGGTGGGAAACCTTTCAGTTAAGAGGCAAGTTCATCCTAACTAACAACTCAGTGAGATAAAGCACTGCATGAGAAGTGGGGCGCACCTCTGCATGCAAGATTAATACATTGAGTTTGAGGGCGAGTTCATCATGAAGTTAGAAGATAAAAATAGAAGAGAAGAATGTATAAATATTTTATACAGGACTGATGAATCCAATGTGAAGTGAATTCTCTTCTCCATTGAAGGCGAGGCACTTCTCTTTGTGCAGAGTATTGTTTGTGCTTGTTATTGTTTTGTTGGGCACACATCCGTTTGATCTCTCTTCTCTATTGCTTATGTATATTCATCAAGAGTGTTTGGTGATCTCTTATCTTCTGAAAACAATCTGCTATGTTGTAAAAGAAATCATTCTTCGTTATCCAATATATTATACTGAGAATAATTATTGGGTTTTTTTTTCTCATAATTTTGAGGATTTTCCCCAGGGTATATCTTGTGTTATGGTTGTACGAATTTCATGGATTGAATTGTCTCATTTCTTCAAGTCTCTACATCTAAAATAATTAAAGATCAAAGCTTAACCAAATTTCAACAAATATAATATAATATTCATACATTGAACTTATAACAATGCATTTTAGACTTGAGGGTTAGCTCAAGTGGCCATGATCTAGATATGGGACATATCCCCCCAAATTTAGGGATTTCATGGGTTCAATTCTCTTTACTTCCTTAGGGTTAGGATTCGTAATCAAGTTTGATTATTAATCCTGTTTACCATACATGAATCATGGGGAAGTACTCATAGATTTTTCTGTGAGGTTATTCCTTGGAAAAAAAACTATGCATTTGACCTTACTAACTAAATCACATTAACATGCACTTCAAACTCTTCATAGGTTCAAACAAACTTTGAATTCCACAAAGGATAGATTTGACAAGGTTGTATAACAAAAACTTGGCCCAGGAGGCTATGTTAAAATAAAAGGGAGATGTGTAGTTACTAAAATTTAAAAGATTTCGTTATTTACTTATTTAACTATTATCTATAAGTTTCTGTTACTAAATTGCATTATTCATGATATGTGTCAACCAACTATGGTGTTATTCCCACCAAAGAGGATCTAAAATTTTCATTAACAAAAGGATATAAAGCCTTGGTTGAAATGAAGAAAGGAAAGGTACAATACAATAATTCTACTATCAACAAGGAGGTAAATAAATTAAATGTATTTTGAATGGTTAATTATAAATGGGTTTAATGGTTATGGATTATAAAATAATTGTAAATGTTCTGCATGCACATGAAGATGTTGTCATGGATGAAGTGCCCAACTTCGAGGTTATTGGTAGTGATCAACTACAGTTTGACCCTACCACTATGTCCACTATGGATGAAGCATTTGGATTTCTATAGTTTTGGATTTCTCCCGACCTCAAATATCACATGGATCTTGATGAATTTTCCAATGAAGTTTGGACCAAGCTGGAAAGAACCTTTGGATAGTAGCATGGTATTAGAGGGAATAAGTTGGAGAATGAACTTAACAATTTGGGCCCGATAACTATCCAATACTTCTCCATAGAATTTGAATCATGTGCTTCCATCTTAATGGGGGATGATGCACCAGTTCAAATCAACCATTCATTCAAGGGAGAACTTTCTAAAAATTAAGTTATTGGAGTTGATGCAATGGTTCTAATCCACCATTAATCAGCTAAGGGAGAACTCACTAGAGATCAAACTATTATTAATGAATATCTCTTATCTAACAGTCCCTTAGGAAACCTCTAGTTCCCTTCTAGTGTTGCAAAATAGGTTGGACATGAAGTCTCTAAATTAGAACTCTAGGGAACACAACTGGGGGTCAGGTTCCTCTCACAAGGGTACACTCCCTTAGTACTAGTTCTCCATGGTCAATGGCATGGATAGGTCTCTCCATCTATATAAGCTCCGGTCCTCTCTGTCAGGTACCAGTCTCCGGGAAGTCCAAGGTGATGGCGAGAATGAGGAGGAATGAACGACTCTCAAAATAAATTCTCACATTTTATATGCATAGTCTTATATTTCCACGTGGCTTCTCCACATGGGACCACTTTTCCCCTCTTAATCCTCTCTTGATATAATTAAATAATAGTTTAATTAAAGCATGAATCTTAGTCATGGTTTAGAAACTTTGTTGAGTCTAAGGAAATAAGCTAAATCCCACTAGGTTAATTTCTCTTAGCCCATTTCACTTCCCCACTTGTGGAATCATATCCCCCCCATTTCTTCTTCATCATTCTTCATCTGTAATCATCAAATATTTTATATTATAAAAATGTACATGTTGACAGTGTCTTTTTCATCCTTGACCATTTGTTTTTGGCTTCTATCCTTTTTGTCAATATATACAATATTACATTAAGGGTTCAAAAATGGGGTGTTACATCCCCCCTCCCCCCTTAATTTATGCACCAACCTTGGTGCATATCAGCACTATGTACATTTACAAAAATTCCATCAAAATTTCTAAATAGGTGTGGGTATGCCTACCACATTGCATCCTCTAGCTCCCAAGTTGCTTCTTCATGGTTGTATTGGGTCCATTGGACCTTTACATTCCCTATGAACCTATTCCTCATCAATGTGATTTTTCGGTCGAGGATAAACATTTGTTGCACCAAAATATCTCCTTTCCACCTGAATCAAATCCCAATCAATGATATGGTTAGGATCAAGTAAATAATTTTTCAATAATGACACATGAGACACATTATGCACTTTTATGTAAGCAGGAAATGCAAGATCATATGCAACGGGCCCTATCCTAGCTAATATATCAAATGGCCCGCAAAATCTACTCACTATATTAGGACAAATCCCTTGCTTCAATGAAATTTTCTTTGTCCTGACTTTCAAAACCACACGATCCACCATTTTAAATTCTTTTGATATTCTACTTCTTCCTACATAACTTTTATGTCTATCCTGTGCTATTTTCAAATTCTGTCTAATCTTAAGCATTTTCTCTTCCATCTCTTTAAGCAATTCCGACCAAATCACTACATTGTCAACTAGATTATCCCAACTGATTGGAGTATTTCACTTTCGACCATAGAAGGCTTCAAATGGACTCATCTTTAGAGAAATGCGACATCCATTATTATATGCAAACTCTACCAAATATAGGTAGTCTTCCCATTTTGATGGTTGATCCATCACATGCATTCTTGACATATCTTCAATAACTTGATTGACTCTCTCAGTCTACAAATCTATCTATGGAAGATAGCATGTGCGTAAATTCAATTTTGTTCCAAATCCTTTGAATAGGCCTTTCCACAAGTTTGAAGTAAAATTTGGATCTCTGTTTGAAATTATTTCTTTAGGTATCCCATGTAACCTAGAAATCTCTTTCATATAAATATATGTTACATTAGCTTCCTTATGAGTTGAATTGACTGGTATAAAGTCAACAACTTTTGTTAACTTATCCACCACCACCATTATGGAATTGTGTTGCTTTCTCATCTTGGGAAACTTTAAGTGATGAATTCAATGTTCACCACATCCCATTTCCACTTGGGTATTGGAAATGGTTGATACAATCATGTTGGATGTCTATGCTCAAACTTTACTCTTTGACATTCCATGCACCTTTCTATATATTCAAAATATCTTTCTTCATTCCCGACCAAAAGTATTGACTTCTTACTGCTGCAATTTTCTTTTGATACCCAGGATTCCCTAGATATGGAACATTATGCATCTCATTCATTACCAATTTCATTAGTTCCCCTAAATTAGGAACATAAACTCTAATGTTGTATATAAGATGAGTAAATCCCATTGTAATGTTATGCTGGAGAAATTTTGACTCTCATCCCCCTCACTTGTGCCCTAGTTTCCATCAAACCCAACTACATTGCTTGGAGGTTGGGATTCTTGTAGGAGAGAAGCAGGAGATACAGAATTGAAGGTTTCATGAGGTTCCTTGATTGAAGGAAGGTATTATGTACTTTCTTCATTCATTAATGAAATATTGTACATTCTTCCATTTCCAAATCACCGTGTTCATGTATATCTCAATTTTGATTACTTATTGATGTTTATTAGATCAATACTTTATGTTATTTTGAATATCAATCTTCTATTTGTAGTCAAATTGGTTTGAGGAAGGTATTTGAGTGGTTTTGTAGGTTCCTTGATTGGAGAGTAAGAGGAGGACTCAAGAAGAGGCTTGGATCATCCTTCTGTAGTAAGGTACATACCATCTTTAACCCTAAATATTTTGTTTAATTTCTATATTTGCAGAACCTTTGATGTCTTTCTATGAACCCTAGCATGTTGGTGGCATCACTCCATCCATAGGAACTTTTTCCTCACAACAGAATTGGAGAATCCACTAGGAAGAAGCCTATTTGCTTTGGGGTTTCCAAGGATATTTTTCTAGGATATTTGAAGGTCTGAGTTTGATTTCAAGTTAGGAACAATCATTCAGCTTTGTTAGACACTTCTATTGTCAATTTGAGAATTGGATTTGCAATTTTTGTGACTTTCAGTACCCACACGCAGGTGACCGAACTTACAGGTGCGGTTTTTCCTCGTACATGCTCGTCATGGTCTTTTGACCTACGTGTTACACCCTACTGTCACTATTGTTCACCAAAGTGTCCCTCCTGTAGGTGATTTTTTTCACTTTCAGGCTTGTTTGGGGGATTTTGGTTGCATTTTTTGGAGTCTCTACTGATCCTAGGTCTGTGTCTTACCTTCTGATCTGCATTAATTTGATGATAGGGATATTTTTGAAGCAATTTGGGCTTGTTTCAAAAATTTGGGGCTTGTTGACCCAAGTTGGGCCTTTGTGAACTAGTTTGGTGTCTTTTAACCCAATCTAAGTCTAATTGATCCTATTTGCTCCTATTTGACTGTATTTGGAACCTATTGAGGGTATTTGAGCCTATTTGTACCTTTTTGAGTGAAAAATACTCTTTTGGTAGGGTCCTTGTCCTTTTTTGTGCTTTTGATCTTTCCTTGGGAGTGGAAGCTCAAGTGTTCTTTCTTTTGTTTAGGACCTTGAATGAACTGATTATGTGCAGACCTGGATTTACCAAACCATATTTATTAGTATGTACTTTTCTTGTATTGGGTCTAAAAGTATTCGTTGCATTCTTTTCCTAGTTTTGGCATGCTTACATGAATAAGAAGACTAGGGTTTATGGTTGCTTTCACTGTTTGATAAGGAGATCATAAAGTTTTGGTGTTTGCTTTGGTAGTGTGTTAATTTGAGTTTAGTTTTGGTTCTCATATTGAAAAAGGATAAAAAATATGGTTCATATTTAAATTTAGTGTTGGTTGGAAGTTTTGTGAGTTCCTTAAGGGATTTGGGATTGCTTCATATTGAAAAACAAAGACAAAATTTCTTTTGTATAGCTAGTTGTTTTGGTAGTTGCATGCTTAGGTTTTAGGATCGATTTTGCATATTAGACTTTGAATTTTTACCTTTTGCATTTGAAAAGACCAAAAAATTGCATCTTACATGGAAAGTTTGCATATCCATTCCAAATCATATCTTTAAAACTTGCATTGGAAAGAAATTGAGAGTGAGAAGTGCATGTTTGAGGTGATTGAGTGCTTCTTATTTCAATTAAAGAATATATTTCTTTAGCTGCACTTATTTTACTTCTTTTGGAAAGTTTTGAAAATTCATTTTAAACAAGCAATCAGTAACTTGGATAGGATCTTAAGTTTTCTTCTAGTTTAGAAACACACCTAATTGCTAGGTAGGATTGTGGAGGTAGGGAGTTGTGAGTTAACTCCTCCACGATCACTCACACTTGTCAAAACACAGGTTTCATTCGTTACGGAGAAAACCCAATCTTGTAAGAGGTGTGGCTGGGAAGATCCTCTACCACAGGATTAAAGCATGAGGTCGTGTGAGGTTGATTTTTGAAGAGATCCCTTCAACACTCAATTGAGCATCTACCAGGAATTTTGCGTGTATGGGGGCTTTTGACAGTACAGAGTGTTGTTGCATTATTTCAGGCTTAGCTACCCTCCCCATACACACGATTCTGACTTGCAATTGTTCCCTTGGATGTTGTATTCAAATTAGTAGCCATAGAATCATGTCTTTAGGGTCATACACAGTCACTAGTAGGGGATTTTTTGCGACTACCTTGAGTGGACCTTGTAATTGGAGTATTAGTACCCTTGGAGGGTGTTTTTGCAGATTTATCTAGGAAAACACTTGCACCAAGAAGGGAAACACACCCAACCTTGGTAAGTACTCTCAGATATTCACTGATTAGACTTGGGCCCTCATCATCCTAGGCTGATCTTTGGGAGATCATACCTTACTCTTCATTGGATTGTGCTTGCAGCCAAGTACTCTTTCAGTGCGAGAGGTGTTTGCTTATTTGACATCCTTTCAAGAAATTTTTTGTGTATGTTGTTTGATTTTTATTTTTTGTAGACTTTCTTCTTAGTGTCTTCTGTGAGACACCGTGGTTGATCAATCTCCACGCAAATGCAGAAGGATTCACGAACAATTTCCTGAACATAGATAAGTCCCTGCACCGAGTTGAAGACTAGATTATTTTGATCCACCCCCTTAGGGGGAAGAAGAGGAAAACTAGGAGCATCAAACAGAACAACCGGTAGAAGGAAATAGTTATAGGTTAGGTGATTCCAAGAGTCCTCTTGATGAAGGACACTTTAGAGATATTGAGGAACAACTACATAACTCTCCTAGAGTTCATTCTCCTCAACTTGACAAGAATTTAGGTCCCATTGAAATTGAGGACCTCTCAGATCCATCTAGACTTCTAAACCTGCCACAAATTCCTATTTTTTCCCAGTTAGTTGGTATCAACATTCCTAATCCCTTGTCTAGAAAGTTCAATATGGAAAACATAGAACACATGTTTACTTTAGGGGACATGTCTGCTACAGTTAGTACTTTCCCTGTAGGAGGAGTTACTTTTAGTATGACATCCATAATAGAATCAAGTTGGTTTCCCCCAACATCGGTGGTACTTACTGGTACTAGTTCATTAACTCAAGTGATTTCGAATCCTTTCTCTTTTGGATTCCCTTTTTCAGGCTATCAACCTATGACTGCCACCATTCCTCCTAGTTCAACTTTGACTATTGCTTTAGGTAGTGGCCCATTTATCCTACCCTAAAATGGACAAATGTTTATGTCTAACCCGCCCTTCACTAGATTTGTTTCTAATTATACCTTACCCCAGTTAAGATTACCTTTCCAATCTATTGGAGGGATGAGTTCAAGTAAACCCTTTAGTCCAAATATATCGCAAGGTATTCCATTTATACAAGGGGGCACTAGTACTGGATTTCCATGGGGGAAAAATGTCACTCATGGAAATATCCCTTTTTCAGGGATGGGAGGTCCTAATATGGCTAACCCTATTACGACAATTGTCTTACAAGTTAGCCAACCTTTTTCAGGGATGGGAGGTTCTAATATGGCTAACCCTGTTATTACAACTATCTTACAAGGTAGCCAACCTTTTGGAGGGAGGGGAGGGACTGTTGGAACAACTTACCCTAATTTTCAACATGCTCATAACTTTGGACAACTTATTCCTCTTTTCACTAATCCTGGAGATCCATATATTCTAGGACAATCACACACCAACACCAACCAATGGGTAGCTAATGCTCCCGGAAACTAGAACACAATGGCTCAGACAAATTTGCCATTTTTGGCTACTTTGAATTTGCCCGACCTTTCGAATTTGACTAATGATCCAGTGTTACATGACCTGAGATGGCCAACCCTACTCAAAAAAATTCCTTTAGACATTCCTAAGTTTGAAGGTAAACCCAAGGAAGACCCAACTAACCATGTGATGAATTTTCATCTATGGTGTTCATCCAACTCTTTCATGGATGATTCTATTCAATTGTGTCTTTTCCAAAGGACTTTAATTGGTGTAGCGGCGAAATGGTATGTTGAGTTACCACGAGCATCTTTTCAAACTTTTGATGCAGTTGCAATGGTCTTTCTAAACCACTTTCAGCTCCCAACTCGTTATGAAGATGGAACCGAGTTGTTAACATCCTTTCGCCAGGATAAATCTACCCATATCTCTGACCACATTCATGAATGGAGGAGGAGACATAGTTTGATTAAGGCTTATATACCTGATGAATTCCCTATTGATTGGTTCATTAAGTCATTGCAACCTGTTATCGCAAAATGTGTGGCTCTTTCTAGGGTTTAGACCGAAGAGTAGCCTATATTTAAATCCCAACAATTGGATTTGGTTTATTCACAATCCAGGATGTTGTATGAGATTCTACCCATTGCTCCTGGAGTGGAATTTGGCCCAAAGAAACTTATTCCGACACCTCATTTTGATGGTGTGATCAGTGCAGTTGAGAACAATCCAGTTAGCCCAGGTAATAGATTTTTAAGTCAAAATTCATCGGCAAATGGTCAGAATAACACACAAAGCCTTAAACCCAACCCTCCCTTTGATGTTATGTCAGTGCAGAACTCTTAAGGAAACCAACAACCTGGAGGGAATAAAAACAAGAATAAGAAAAATGGGAATAAGGGGACAAACAATGTAAACAATAACAACAACACTAATGTTGGTGGGGAAAATAATGAAAAAGCTAAGTTGAAATTCCCTTGCTTGTTATGCAAGGAAGATCATCTAACTTACAAATGACCTAAGATGGAGATGGCGCAAACTTTGTTGGATCAATACAAAGGGGCCTCCCATACTGCTGTATTAACCAATCTATTTCCTCAACATCAACAACAAATGGTTATTGGTGCACATCAAAACCTTGTAGCCTCTCAAGGGGGAAACCAGGGAGTCTCCTCTCAAGGGGGCAGTTTAGGATCAGGAGAAGTTTTCATGTGTGAACGAGATTTGTATCTCCAGACTAGGAACAAGAATTATGAAAATAATGCATCTGGATCCAAAGATAAGGAACCCCTTAATTCTAATAATGACAATTCCTTGCATATAGAGAAGCCTCCCAATGTTATTATGCCTCGAATACCAAAGGGTGTTCTTAAGAAAGCAACATTTAATCCTAATGCATGTGCTACACAAAATTATAGAATAGTTGAATATTTGGCTCAAGCTCCATGTACAATGTATATGCTTGAGGTCCTCCACACTTTTCCAACTCAAAGGAATACCTTACTTTCAACTTTAGGATCCCTAGATCCTGCGGATATTCAAGCGATCACTTTCTATTTTTACAATTGGAAGCCTAATTTATTCTACCATGATGATTTTCAGATCTAAGTTATATATGGAAACACTAAGATTCATCGGAAAATTGTAGACGAGGGTACCTCCACATGCATCATGTTATTATCATGCTGGAAGGATTTAGGATCACCTGACATTGTGCCTCCTATCCCCATGTTGAAATATTTCGACGACCATCCTTTTCAACCTCATGGGATTATCTTGGCTTTTCCTATAAATCCGGGGGCAAAGTAGAAGAAGTGGATGTGGAATTGGTTGATTCCCCACTTGATTATAATTTTTTATTAGGAAGAAATTGGACTCAGGCTATGATGGCAGTGGTCTCTTCGATCTTTTGCGTCATCAAGTTTCCTCATGAAGGAAAGATTGTAACAATTGATCAACTAGCCTTAAACAATAATGAGTTCAATCAGGATCATGAATCCAATATTCCTTTAGTTTCCCATTCCGCGAGGAAATTGTGAAAATATTGGTCTTGGAATGTATCCTTCATTAATGGGAACCTTTAATATCCCCCCACTTGAGGACCATATTGATGCGTCACCGCTGCACGCAATTTCAACAGTCGCTACACCTTCCATAAATAAGGATTCTTGATTTAAGTCTTTGAACTCTAATAACCCTTAGAAGTGTTCAGCCTCCGAAGTTGGGTGTAGTCAAATCAACCAACCTTTATATCCCTTGGTTTCAATTGCTAATGAGGAGAAGCCTCTAAGTTCATGCTTAACTTCTCGGGACTCATTCTCGACAATTGACCAGAGGATCCATCCAATAGGGTCATCAGAGATTTATCTCTACCCTATTGATCCAGATGAACGTGTAGATATGTGTTCTATATGGGATGATATACTTCCATGATCTAATGAAGTTTTCCTAGATTCTATATTACAGTCTGTCATTTGTTCAGATAATGATCCATTCACAATACAATCCATCCCCAATTTTCCTTTGAATTCTGATATCAATGATGATAAATCCTCAAACACTATTCCTATTCAGTCTCTGGACTCTTCCATAGAGTTGCAAGTCGGTCTTCCTGCTGAGTTTGATTCTACCTCTAGAATTTTCAACTCCCGTGATGATGAGTTTATTCCCATAGATTCCATCACGTCCTTTAACTTTGATCTTCATCCTGAAGTTGATCTTGTTGATTGTAATTCCTCGGGATTTGGTACTATAGAGTCTCCATTGGTTAGCTCTACCTTTGTTATGCATGTTGTTGATGATAGAGAAGTTGAACATATTTCAACCACAATGACTTGTATCATATCTTTATTTACACATTTTTTGGATATGATCTTGGTAATGTTGTTTCTTGGAGATAGGTTTCTTAGCTAGATTCATGGTTGCTTACTAGTATTTTTTGAAAAATTGTTCGATCATGTCAGGTATATTCGGAACCTTGCATATAGGTTTAGGCCTCCCTGTTGTTATGATGCATTTGAAACTTTTTCCATCTAAATTTTCCACAGGGTCGAACTTGTTGGATATTGGTGTTTTAGACATATTTATATGGATTATGCACCTATCCAATAGTAGAGCCTACTTAACATGGGTCACCCTAGTCAACACCCCTATGCCATTTTGGTGCCCATGTTGAGTTTTTATCATAGGATCGGGAGCCTTTCTAGTTTGACCATTCCTTTGATAAGAAACCTCATATCTTTCTTCCTCGTATCTTGCTGGCCATTCTTTATAAGGATCCCATTTTTGTGTTTAAGTCGCATATGCATTTATTTTGATCCTTCTTGTGCTTCTGAGCCTAATGTTAGCTTCAATACTTTAAGCTCATTATATAATCCTCCATCTCTTATCTTAGTTCCATTAAGTCATATATCAATTTGTCTTTGCAACTTGACATCCTTTGCCCAAAGGATACATACCCTGAGTGTCCTTATCTTGCTTATGTTCCTTGCACTATCATCATAGGTATGTTCCATGCGTTTGGAACTAGTTCTACATGCCCCCGACACACATCTCCTCCCTTTATGAGCATTCTTCTATCCTTCCTTCGAGCTCATTAAAAATAGTAAGGATGCCACGAGTTTACTTTTTCGGGCTCGTTAAAATCTTACATAAAAGATTTTATGGAGTCTTCTTTAATCTCTTTTCATACTCCTTAAATAAGAAAAGATCTCCGAGCTATCTTGTCTCTTTCATACTCGTTAAAGTAATTGAAAGGTTGTCTCTATGGTATAAGTTTAACCCTTTTCCAGATCATTTAGACTATGTACGAAAAATGAATACTCTAGTCATTCATGGCTAGAAGAGTTCTTTCTCATATTGTTTTATCCTTTTTCGGGTGAGGAGAGTAACTTTATGAAAAATACCACCTTGGAGTCTTCTTTAGGATTTTCAGACTCTTTAAATATGAAAACCCTATGAGCATCTACCAACTCGGGCTCAATGTAAAATCCATGAGATGGTGAATAGATTTTGTTGTTTAAGTTTTTCAGACTCTTTAAATATGAAAACATCGGCAAGCACAAACAGATCGGGCTCAATATTAAAATCCATGAATCATTATTTTATCAAGTAGTCTTCTATCTTGTCTTCAAGCTCGTAAAACAAAGAAGAAAGTGTTGAGTTTCCCTTCCATGGACTCATAAAATTACACATGGATGGATCCTTATTGAGCATGATTTTATCTCTTTTTCAAGCTCGTTAAAAAATGAAGAAGGTTTCTAAAAAGAGAAAAGGGAAGGGAAGGATCTCAAATGTCTTTCAATATAGTGGCAACAAGTCAAACTATGTCCTTGTACAAAGCACCTATTTTTATTTTCTCAAACAAGTTGGGTTCTAGTTTTGGCCTTAGGATAAACCTGATCTCAGAAATCTCACTCCTCCAATTGGTTACTCTTCCAATCATATGGAGAATCTATCAATGTCTCGTACATTACATATTTATATCATGTTCCTTTTGTCCACAACTTCCTAAGTCACTATTGTGCCATGCTCACTATTCAAGGATAAAACCTGTGTCTTCCATTCTTCAGTTGCCTTGACCTCATATGTCCGTCATTCCTTGGTGTCAGCATGTTTCATCAAGTACTCAGTACTGATCCAAATCATCACTCCTTGATTTTTCCTTGTGTTGGATGATGGAGGACTCCTTAAGGCCTCCCTTCCAATGGAATTATTCCCATCGACATCAACTCATTTTGTTCTAGGAATGAATTTTAGAGTTGAGATAGTACCTTGGGGATTGCAGTCATCAATGGCAATTTTCCTCGCTACTGGGTAGTGGGAATACATCAATGTCTCCTACTCGACGGATTCTCCAGGTTTTCAACTTCAAGAACATCTATTCACACATGTTAGAATGTACTAGGTACCTTGGGGCCCATTTTCATCATTGGTGGGTTCCCTCACGTTTGTTAATGGTTTATATCAATGATTGGTAATCAAATGGTATCCTCCATGTCCGACTTCAACTCATTTATTCGCATGGTTAGGATTCGTACCTCTAGGCAGTTTGGATTGAAGACCTTGGGCCTATAATAGCATCATCATTTTTTTTTATTGCCCAAGCTGCAAGACTGATCCAAACTTATTTTGGCTCTTGATGAGACATAGATCTAACTTGTTCATTATGGCTGCTATTTTCTAGTTTTGACATAGATTCACCTTTGTATTTTTATGGCTATGTTCATGCTTATATTGTTCTCATGGATCCACGCTTGTATTCTTGTGGCCATGATCTATGCTTCAATTATACATATGTATCAGATCCCTATTGTATCATCCTAGACGGTCACATTCCACCATTTCAACATGGACATTTATCCCAGGGAAGAGGTTGTCTGACATTTTTCCTTTCTTTCAGGTACCTCACTTGAGCCTACGATTCTTGGTTTCTCTGGTTTCTGTGACTCCATAGCCCAACCACTGATTTTTTATAAAGTATTCCGGCCATCGTATTCCCCTATGACCTCATACATTAGGCGGATTTTGTTATAACCAAATTTGACACTTCTTCGTCCGTGACGACATTTGCATGTTTTTCTCTCATGACAACACTTTGGTGACGACACTTCATGAGGCTATTATGGGTCATACAAAAGGAAAGTAGGGATGGAAGATTCATATTTGGGACCTTAGTAGGATGTACTTACCTCATTCATGGTCCATTCAACATTTAGGAATCTTATGAACAAATTTGGAGACCAAAACCCCTCCTGAAAAACCCTAGAAATGGCAGTTTTTCATCATTTTTTCACCCACGCATAGGTTGCACGTGGCTCACCTGTGTGTTATGCGTACATTGCTCCATTTTTCACCAGTGTGTGCCTCCGAAATTACCAAAAAATATAATAAATCTAAAAAAAAGGGTGGTTTTGGAACTGCCTCCTCGATTGTAGCCACTCCCTCCTCGACCCTATATTCTTATTTTTCTATATAAGAGAGGGAGAGGGACCATGAAGGGGATACTTGTCCCATTGTTATGTTATGCTGGAGAAATTTTGACTCCCATCCCCCTCACTTGTGCCCTAGTTTCCACCAAACCCTACTACATTTCTTGGAGGTTGGGATTCTTAGAGGAGAGAAGCAGGAGATCCAGAATTGAAGGTTTCATGAGGTGCCTTGATTGAAGGAAGGTATTATGTACTTGCTTCATTCATTAATAAAATATTAGACATTCTTCCCTTTCCAAATCACTGTGTTCATGCACATATCAATTTTGATTACTTTTGATTTTTATTAGATCAATACTTTATGTTCTTTTGAATATCAATCTTCTATTTGTAGTCAAATTCGTTCGAGGAAGGTATTTGAGTGGTTTTGCAGGTTCCTTGATTGGA
Organism: Larix kaempferi; assembly: GCA_027924585.1. Taxonomy (NCBI): domain Eukaryota; kingdom Viridiplantae; phylum Streptophyta; class Pinopsida; order Pinales; family Pinaceae; genus Larix; species Larix kaempferi. The sequence goes on from BSBM01001365.1 coordinate 6,787,380, forward strand.
GAGAAAGAGGAGGACTCAAGAAGAGGCTTGGATCATCCTTCTATAGTAAGGTACATACCCTCTTTAACCCTACATCTTTTTCTTAATTGATATATTTGCAGAACCTTTGATGTATGTCTATCAACCCTAGTATGTTTGTGGCCTCACCCTAGCCATAGATACTTTTTCCTCACAACGGGATACAACTAACATCCTTTTATGAAACATTTATTCAATTGCAAGGGTGGAATTTCTATTATGGAAATAGGCATTGGAATTCCTTTGACTATATTTTGCTTCCCCTCTTCATCAAGACAAGTAAATGACCTGTTATGACAATCTAATGCCACATGGTGTGCATCTAACCAACCCATCCCAACAAGTACATCATATGAACCAAGTGGTATTATGTTCAAATCTGAAAAGTGTTCATTCCATTCATATCCATAGACAACCCTTTACTAATTCATTAATCTTCCTTTTTTTCCTAGTAGCCAACTGAACCATTCATGATCTATCATGCTTACTTTTATTTAGATGAAATCTTTAAACTAAATTATGAGAAATATAATTATGATTTTTTCCTAAATCAATGAGAATAACAATAGGTTGATTGACGATTTTATCTTCAACCTCAATTGTTTTGGACATATGAACTACCTGTCTATTGTCCAAGGCTGCATATATTATAGGAATTTTCCTGAATACATCCTCCATAGTACCCGCTTCCTATAAATTGTGTACAATCCTCATTCTCTCTCCCTATTGAGGACAATATTTATACAAATGGTTTCCCTTACATCCCCAACATTTTAGTTGATGCCTAGTTCTTTTTCCAAGAGATTATGTCATCCTAGGCCCGTTTTCAATTGGATTACTTGATGATATGAATTTTGTTGGTCCTGAAGAAATATGGTGTGAATCATTTCTTCCTTTCATCCTACTTATCCTTCATCTTATCTCTCCAAGACTTCTGAAAATTTTCCCTTCCTTTGTTATGATCATACATGTGCTTGGCCTTTCAGATTGTTTCTTCAAGGGTGTTGGGTTCATCATGCTGAATTTTATCCTTGTAAAATGAAGGAAACCCACTTAACAATATGTGTATCTTTACCTTCTTATCCTTGATAAACCCAACATATATTAGCAGTTCTAAAAACTTATTTGAATACTCATCCATGCTCATGTTTCCCAACTTGATTTCAAAGAACTCTTCCATCTTCTTATCATAATAATGTTCTCATAAGTACTTTTTGAATTTCCTCAATGAAATCCTCTTTTCACTAATATGCTTAAATTGAACCAACTAGTCCCATCAAATGGAATCCTTTCCTTGTAAGTTATAGATGGAAATCTCTGCTTTCGTGTTCGATGAGTAATTATGCAATTGAAGATATTTTCTCATCCCCAACAACCAAGCTTCCACATGTGCTAACCAATTGAAGATACTTATTCCTCATAGTAACCATTTGATGGTGAGTGCATATTCTCCCTTCTTGTGCTCACCATCAAATGTGGGGGGTTTAATCTTTCTAAGCTACCCTTGCATCTCTTTGAACACATGTACTCTTTTATAATGCCTAACTGGAGACATCTCTGGGTTGTTTCAATAATCCTCAGTTGTATAACTTATTGGTTGCTCGAGGTGGTGAATAATGATTCCTATGACCCTTGGTAGCACTCTGAGAGTGTTTATATTTTTCATGGAATCTCTTCTTTGAACTATCCCTGTCTTCTTTATCATAGCGTTAAACTGACCCAACCTACATTGTTTTTGTATCAGGTTTAAACTTTGCATGAGTTGAGTGTTCAACTTATTTTGTTGCTCTCGAGCCCTCAAAATTATTTCATTATCTTCCCTACAACTTTGTACCTCGATCCTTAGACTTCTCATTGTGTCCACAAATTATAGTGGATTTACACTTTCTCTATGCCCATTTCTTTCTATTTCTACATTACTTACATTGATATCTTGACCTCTAACATCTTCTTCATGGTTGTATGGAAGCTACCCTTCTTCCATATTACTCTTATATACTTCTCTGGAAACCCATCCTTTGACTATGTATAATGCCAAATTGTATCTACAATATGTTCATGTCATTACACTTGTTATATAAATTTTATTTCTAGAATTCAATAAAAAATTTCCATATATACATTTTTTTTTAAATCTTGAAAACATCCATTTGACATTTCTGTCAATAAGACTTACAAGCCTCTTTTTTGTTTAATTCCTGGAAGGATCTGTAAAACCATCTTATGGTAAACTTGTTCATATTTATTCTCCTTCTGATAAGATTTCCTATGACTATATCCATGCTCAATTCAAAACTCCGAGATGAAAGTTACAATCTTCCAAAATCCACAATTTTTCCCAATTTGGGACTATTCTTGTAGATGCACTAATTCTTAGGGACTAACTGTGTAGATATAAAAAAATTAATGGGGGTCAAGGGGGATTCCACCCTTGCAGTTTATGTTGCTGCAAGGTGGGTCAAGTTCAACACCCTTGTTTTCTTTTTTATATATAAATCATTTTATTTTGCGTAATTTGGTGCATAAGATCTGTGAAATTTTCCCCACTTTCAGTTCCTGGAACCCTACATTGAAAACATTACTTTTATATTTGTTGTCCGATCCATATTTCCCATTCATGAAACTACATTACGCTTTTTCCAATGATGAGATCCGAGTCACATCTAAATTTTACACAAACTGTTTAGATCAACCCATCAAACATGTGTGATTAGATCCCAGTTGTTCATGACAAATTTTCCCTTTACCTGTATGATTTTCTCGTCAATGATAAATGAATTTTTTTGGTTGTTAGTAAGTGGTTTATATATTTGGACATCCATTACATTGCCTAATATTTTCTGATGTATACTTATTCAATAGAGTTTTACTGGTTGCATCATATTCATGATTGTTTTATGTGTTCTATGACTAGTTTTTGCAAGGCAATTTGTGAGAGTTTGTAATTGCTTGAGTAGATCTTGGTGTGAACACGATTTTCACATGGTATCAGATCTATAAATTTGTTCTATTCTCCTTCTTTTGTCCCGGAGGATCGAACCAGTCTGAGAGAGGGGGCATTTCAGTCTCCCCAGGGGCGCAATTTTGCATCTCTGGGGCGTAATCAAGATTCACAAAGGCACAATTCAGAGCTTCCATGGATCAGTCACAACAAATAATTTTCACTCCATTCAATTATTTTGATTGGAAGCTGTATATGGAGATCTTGTTGAGGAGTACAGGCCTCTATAGGGTGACTATGGCTACTGAAACTGAGACTACTGCTTTCATTGAGAAGGCAAAGTGGCACAACAGAAGAGATGAGGATTATGGTATCTTGTGTCTCAACACATCAAGGGATCTTATTTTACATATATATGGTCTTACCACTCCTAATGAGTTTTGGTTCAAGCTCCAAGCTTTAATTGGAAAGACTGATGAATTGAGGGGCCACCAACTAGAGAATGAACTAGTTTCACTGAGACCAAGCAATTTCAAGACCTTACAAGACTTTTTCTCAAAGTTTAAAGCTCGTGTTATTCAATTGAAGCAATGTGGAATTGACAAGAAAGATGAGAAATTTATCTTGGCCATCCTCTCAAATATTGGCCTTGATTACTCATTCTTTGTTTCGACCTTCCATGGTACAAAACTTACTGTTCGAAATTGGAAGATGCCTTCACTGACAGAATTCATGGAATCAATCACTTAGGAGCAAGACAAGTTGGTCTTTATGGGCACAATAAAGAATCCATCCAAGTACCATGATTTAGATATTGGATATTCAAAAAATTCAAAAATAAAGAAGAAGGTCAATCCCAAGAAACCACCTGATCAAAAGAAAGACAAGCAAAAAGCTCAAGAGAACTACCCCAATTGCAAATAGAATTCTCAAAAGAAGAAAGAGAAGTCTAAGCCTGCACATATTGCAATAGGGTATTTCATCCTGAGATCTCATTCATGAAGAATACGATTGATCAAATGGCTCAACTCCTTTAGAAAGCCAACATCCCTCTTCTAAAGAGTGCAAGAAAGAAGGAAGGAGGATCCAATTCTGAAGACAAGGAGAGAGTACATGATTTGATGGCAAGAACATCCAAGTCCACCTATTTCACCATTGATTCTGGAGATTCAAGGCATATGGTGTATACAAGAGATTCATTCTCCTCTCTTGATTCTTCTAGTGGTCCAACAATTGTGTTGGGTGATGAATCTGAAACTACTTGCAAAGGTAAAGGCAGTATTGATATTGAGTTTGGTTCCTTCACTAACGTGTTGTATGTCACAGGTCTTGCTGCAAACTTCTTGTTAGTCTACCAGATGACTCACACTAGGTCTTTCAAAAAGTTTGTCTTCACACCTAATGATGTTGAAATATCTGAGATTTCGACAGGTCGAATTGTTGCTTTAGGTATTGCTGACCATAGCTCAAAAGTCTATAGGTTTTCACACTTTGTGCCTTTCTATTCACCTTCTTCTCTCCTCACTAATGCAAATGAGTCAAGAAAATTATGGCATGAGAGGTTTGGTCACCTTAATTATAAATATATTTCTCAACTTCATGAGAAGAATATGGTCATAAGGCTGCCCAACATTGAGTTTTCTAAAGGAGTCTGTCAAATTTGTATCCTAGGAAAACATCCTGAGCATAAGTTTGAAAGAGCCAAGTATGAGCGAACCTCCCCACCTCTTGAGCTCATTCACAGTGACATATCAGGTCCATTCCCCCATGTGTATTTGAATAATGAAAAATACATCCTAACCTTCATAGATGACTTTTCCAGATATTGTTGGGTCTTTTCCCTCCAATTAAAGTCTGAAGTTTTCAGTTGTTTCAAGCTTTTCAAATCCTCAGTTGAGAACCCATATGGAATATATCTCAAGGTCCTAAGATCTGATAATGGTGGGAGTACATCAAATCTTATTTTAAACAATTATGTGATTCTGCTGGCATTTAGATGCAACACACTGTTCCCTACACACCTCAGCAAAATGGTGTTGCTAAGAGGAAGAACATATCTCTCAAAGAGATGGCTACATGCATGCTTAAGTAAATACTTGTCTCCAAAAATTTGGTATGAAGCTATCAAATGTGCAGCATACATATATAATAGAATGCCTCCGCAATCATTGAAAGGAATCACTCCTTTTGAGGCTTGGACTGGGCACAAACCTGATGTCTCTCATTTCAGGATTTTTGGCTCCAAGGCTTGGGCTAGAATTTCACTTGAGAAGAGGAGGGACATGCAACCCCATAGACAACCATGTATCTTTGTTGGCTATTTATAAGACTCCAAGGGTTATAATTTGCTGAACTTGACCACTCAAAAATCATTCATTGATATTAATGTTCAATTCGAAGAAAATCCCTTGTAATCAGTTGAAGTTGGAGAATATTTTGCACCACCACCTGTGAGAGTAAGTGAAGTTTCTCATGATAATTATGAATTTGATATTTCTGATGATTAATACCATCTTATTGCAGATCCAAGTTCACCTACGAGGCCTAAGTGGGATGCTAATACTCTTAAAGCAGCTAGTGAACTTGTGTGGAATCCTCAGGATCTTAGGAGGACTAGATCACAGTTTGAGAATGCTATTTTAGTGAATGATCCTTACCTACTTGAGAAGTTTTTTTTTATGGTTGATTTAGAACCTAAGTAATATGAATAAGCCTCACATGACCCAATATGATAGGAACCATGGATTAGGATTTTCATTCACTTAAAAAGAATGGAACTTGGGAGCTAGTCAAGCTTCCTCCAGGCATACACTTGGTAAGGTAAAAGTGGATTTTCAAGACAAAATTTGCTACTGATGGTGCAGCTGTGAAATATAATGCAAGGCTTGTGGAAAAGGGATTCTCCCAAGTTCATTTCCTTGAATATAATGAGACCTTTGCACCAGTTGCAAAGATGGATTCGATAAGACTAGTCCTAGCAATTTCTACATCCAAGCGTTGGGCAATGCATCACATGGATGTCAAGAGTGCTTTCCTCCATAGATATATTGAGGAGGAGATCTATATGAAGCATCCATAGGGTTATATTTCTCATCCTAACCTTGTTTTCAGGTTGAATAATTCCTTGCATGGGCTTAAGCAAGCTCCTAGAGCTTGGTATGCCAAGATGGATACCTTCCTCTTGTCACAATCTTTCAGTAGATGCAAATCTGATCCGAATGTGTACATGAAGATGATTGATAATTCCATTTTGATTATTGTGGTATATGTTGATTACCTATTAATCATAGGTATCTCCATTTATGAAATAGCTTCATTGAAGACCTCCTTGCATCAATATTTTTCCATGACTGACTTGCAGGGAATACTTACAGAATTTTTGGGGCTTGATATTTCACAATATCACTATGGAATTAAAGTATATTAGTCAAAGTATGATTTAGAACTGATAAAGAAGTTCAAAATGGATAAATGAAAGACTATAAATACTCCCTTCCTTTCAGGAGTAATACTCGAAGAAGTAGATTCTACACCGTTGGTGAACAACACCTTGTATAGGCAGCTAGTTGGAAGCTTATTGTACTTGACTCATACTCAACCTAATATTGCATATGATTTAAGTCTGGAATCAAGATACATGGAGCAGCCACATGAGATTCATTGGAGGGTTGAAAAAATAATATTGCATTATTTGCAAGGCACCAAGTCTGATGGGGTTCACTATGTTGCAGATTCGAGCCTGGATCTTCTTGGTTTTTCTGATTCAGATTGGAGAAGTGATAGCCTAAATCGGAATTCCATTTCCAGATTTGTATTCATTCTTGGAGGAGGACATATTTTCTGGTCAAGTAATAAACAAAGTACAATTGCACTCTCTTTAGCAGAGGCCAAGTACAGAGGAGCAGTGAATGCTGCAACTCAGTGTGTGTGGTTGCAAGGTATACTTTCTAAGTTTGGGATTTTATTTAGCACTCCCACAATCATATTTTGTAACAATCAAAGTGCTATAAGGATCTCAACTAATCCAGTACAAAGGAAAAGAACCAAGAATATTGAGATTCATTTGCACTACATCAGGAATCTAGTGCATGATCACATCATTGATCTGCAAATTTTCCCATCATCTGAGCAAATTGCAGACATCTTCACCAAATATTTTTCAAAGAATACTTTCAGCCATCTTATATCAGTACTTGGGTTGGGTGAACATGTGGTGGAGTTAAGGATTGATCATAAATTCTTCAATTTTGTTCATGTCCATGTTTGAGGGGAGGTTTTTCCCATGAGGTTTTCCTTATTTCCTTGCTTTGTGGACAAGGTAGTATGTAAAAAGGGTGACCATGCCAAGTTATTGGGCTCTATATATTTATGGTTTTTACACATAAAGTTGGGCTTAAGGGGGGGGTGTTGGAATATTACAAACCCATCATTATCCATTTCATACTTAGGATACATTTATTAGTTATTTTTTTTATTAATTCCTAGATGTTGACTAGGTAGTTGGCCATTATTTGTCTTTTGTGTGGACCACAAACCATTTTGAGTCACTATGGCGCACTTATGGATATTCTATATAATATTTATTGATATTTTGTGAGATTTTATTCGATTCCTATATTAGAATGGCAAATTACTACTTTTTACTGTTTTTGGTGAAAAGGTAAACGCTAGTTGACTTTGCTTTAGATTTTTTTTCCATCTCATCCTCCATGATGTTTCCTATTTATAAAATGTGAACTTAGTATGATTTTCCATCCTACATCACTAGCATACTCAGAATTTACCAATTCGTGATCCTTATAGCTGATTTGGAAAGCAGTTTTAGCACCTAGGGGGCTTTTTCATATTTTTAGTAAGCCTGCTTTTGTCAGGAATTTGAATGCATTATTTGGATTTCAAATCTCTGATGTAATTATATATTTGGACAACCATTACATTTCCTAAGTTCGGCTGATGTATAATTATTTAATATAGTTTTACTGGTTGCATCATATTCATGACTTTTTTATGTGTTTTATGACTAGTTTTTGCAAGGAAATTTGTGAGAGTTTGTAATTGCTTGAGTAGATATTGGTTTGAACAATATTTTCACAACCCTATGTTCGATTCTACTACATAATCTTTGGAGAAATTACCAGTATGGATGAAAATCCCAAGGCTACCAATGGAATTCTGGTATGTAGAGGCCATTCAAGCTGTAGGTAATGTTGTCACATCCATTATAGTTGGAGCTACCATGATGCATATCGTATTTCTCAGATCCATGAGCCAATATTTTTCTTGATATGAGCATATTGATCATCGGTGATGCATTTGTTTCAGAGACAACAATAGTATATTCCCCCCTTGTCATGATTGATCCAGCATGACCCCATTGAGATGATTATGGTTTGGTCCTGGTTCATTTTTACATATTGAGCATAGCCATTGGTCGGTGACGCTCTTTTTCACATTTTCAGTTGCACATGGTTCCAGAGGTAGGTATATGGTTGAGCAAAGGTATATATTGCATATGGCTTTTATATCTATATCTATAGTTTATTTTAATTACTATGACTATGCATGTTCTACCGATAGTGGCATTTGAGCTATGGTATTTGAGACTTGTGTCTTGAGTGGTCAAAGAGTCCTTAGTGCAAGGCCATTACATATGCTTGCTAGTACGACCTACCTTACACATAATTACTTTTACTCATGCTTTGATGGAATCACTTTTTCACTTTTTTTCCATTCATCCATCGCTTCCAGTATTTGATATTGACCCTGACTTGGACTTAGACTACTGAGATTAAGGATTTCCCCACATATGCCTTTGTGTTGGATGGACTCCATGTTTACTTTGTGTCTCGGGTCTGGAGTGTGTGGGTCCCTTCCTGTCTACATGTATGATTCCTTATAGATGGGTTGTGTGGCCAGTGTCACTAGAATGTCTTCCTTTAGCTCTCAAAAGTAAGTACTTCCCGAAAAACATCGGAACAAATAAATGCTATATATAAATGGATGCAAATCCAACTACAAATAAATTGTTTTTAAACACTAATAAACAAAAAAAATTGTAGCTAGTCAATGTCCAAGGGATGATCACTCATCATTTGTATGATGTAAGACCATTTTACCCTACAGGGCAACAGGTTGGTAACTCCATTGCACCTATGAAAGATGGTGAATAATAGTGGTAAGACTGAGTCATTATATGAGGCCCACAAGGCTATTCAGGGCACCTTCCCTTGGAGGATGGCTAGTGAAATATAGATTAAATGTTAAATGTTAAATGCTAATTGTTGCAAAAATATGGAAAAATAAATGCAATAAAGGATGCTTGTCTAGAGTCTATTGGAAACATTCCAAGAACCGTACCCATTTGTGAGGCACCACCATTCCCTAGTGTCTTTTGTCCTTGATATGACCAAGTGGTTTTCCTTTTCCCTTATGTCCGAAAGATCATAGTGTTGAAGTTATCAAGTCAATTCCCTTTTTCCTAACCTTGTTTCATCCACCTCACCCATCCTAGCATTTTTCTATAGGGAGATTCATGAAAGACTTGATGGTTTCTCTGATACAGGTATATTATTATGTGATTTTGATGGCCATTGTTATGTATTGCATGTTTTAGTCTAGTTATTAACATAAACTTGTGAGCATTAATCCTTTAGTGTGCATGCAGGCTTATCTAGAGTATTGATCAGGCTTCAGTTTGAGTATTTTGACTTGGTCAAACCTAGTTTGAATTCGTCAACACTTTTCCCGAGGTAGTGAATGTAGTGTCTGAGATTGTACATTTGTTATCGAGATGTATCCAATACACCATTTCCATGCTCAATTTGTGGTTTTTGGCCACTATGCAGTAGTTCCATGGATTATTATTATTATTATTATGGCCACACTTTTATTATTGGGTGTGGTGTTGGGATTCATATGCATATCTTGATGGATATATGGAGTATTTGTAGTCATTGTTGATGGATTTTATGTCTCTGATTCACTTGGTGCACTCAGATGTGTATTTTGGGCAAAGGAAAGGGACTTATTGATGGTTTCATTCTTCAACATGATGAATTGTCATTTTATTCATAAAAAATGACCATGGCTTCTCCAGAAAAATCGATTTAGCTAATGAGGGATAGGAAATGAATTCGGGATGATGTTTTATGATGAGATGAATCTCTACATACATGTTTCATGTGTTATATTCTTCTAAGAAGGACTCTACATATTTCTATATTGGCCTCAGGGAGGACGTCTTCCTTGGGGGCACACTTCATGTATCTCCATGCTATATTATTGTATATTTCTAAAAGGGGATGCCTCATATTATTTGATCCCATAGAGGCCCCTTTACCATGTTTCCCGCATGTTATATCTTGACATTATGTTGTATTGGCCTTTCATAAGGCATTATTGTGCAAAAGTGCGACCCCCTTTGACTTTTGTCATTATAATCCATGTATTGTAAAATTAAAAATCTCCATCGTTGATGATCTCTATTGTATATTTCAATATCAACCACTCATTAAAATTTTGATTAGGGATTTTGTCTCTCTCAGATCTATTTAATATAGAGTACCCCTCATTGTAAAGTGACATTTGGCTCTGAGACAATTTGAATAAAAGAGATTTTTGTAGAAATTATTGGATCTTCTTTGTGGTATGTTCTTTTACTTAATTGGAAATTCTATTTCTATTATCATTTGAGTAATTTCCTATGGATTCAAGAATATTTTGGGAAAGATATTGTTTGTATGTAGGAGGGCGACTTCACTTGGGCATTTTTGTGGGCTTCCCCAACTCGTTTCACTTAAAGATGTTATACAATCAGGGGGTTTTCAATAACATCATTTGATATTTTATATTATCTCTATTTATTTTTCATCTATAGTTTCTATTTTCTTGTCCATCAAATCTTACTTCAGTAGTTTGCTTGTGCAGGGAAGAGGGGCGCACTACCTCCATTGGCCAAATCAATTTCACTTGAAGACACATCCAATTGACATCAAATTGATCAAGAATGGATAGATCATCATTTGCAAGGAATATACAAGATTTTTTGGGTAAGATATACTCTATATATCATTTTTTGAATTTGTAATCCATTAGTCACAAAAATCAATTGTTAAAACCCTCATTTTAGTAACTAGGAAAATTTCAGGCCTCACACCACCTAGAAAATCAAAATTACGGCACTCGTGTATTTGAGGAAATCTCGAAAAAAAACCAAGATACTCCTAGGAATATTGGTTGGACTCCATATTCCCATATAGATCAGGCACTGTCTCTTTAGGCAATTCACCCTCCCTTGGGTTGATGTATTGTGTTGGTCCTGCTACTTGTGATCATCAAATATTGTCATATATGTCATCCAAGCAATCATTTGAGGTGTTATAAATCCTAATCACTAAGTCTAGTCTTCATCTTGGGTATTTTTATAATTTCTACTTCAAATCCCCCCAGGGTATAGACTTGATCATTTTGTATATAGCACTTCCAACCTAGATCACTTTAATTAACCAATATAGCAAGAAATAAACTATTTGGGATCATTTTAATCTATATTAATCACTATCCATCCCCTTAAGCCTCTCTTTATTTATATATTTTGTATTTAGGCTTTATAGGAAAGATCTACTTATTCCCAATTTATCATAACCTTGATTGAGTTCTTGGATTTCTGCTAGTCTCCTTAGGCTAGCAAGGGTCTCTCCCTTTCCTATCTAATAGCATAAAGTGACAAGAATCCCTTTCGGTATGACAACCATCTCATTTAATGGTGATTTGGATCCTTGAAGTGTCACCGATTTAGTTGTCCCTTCCTAAATCGTCATGAATAGGATCATCTCTAGTGGGAACTGTAATATGAGTGATAACAGGTACCTACTTAGGATCCTCCATCCTAACAGATGAATTTTTTTAAATTGATAGGCAATGGTCAGCAAGAAAGGTTTTGGTGGACTTGGAACTCACGAATGGCCTCTATGAATCCATGGAACTGATAATACGTGCTCATAAATGCATTCAAACCCTATACTATATGCATGTGCCATTTATTTATGTGCATTGCTATATGGTAACATACTTTTAGACTGTTCCAAGTATTTTTACCAAAAAAAATTGGAAAAAAAGGAGATTGGTCCATCTCAGCCTCTTGAGACTTCAATAGGGAAAGTATTGGAAGGCAGAAGGTTGGCCTCGGTTTTTTATCCTACCTCTTGTGATAAACTTATTGATGGAAGGAAGCTAGTCAATTTTGTTTTTGGATATGCCTATATCAAATGGATCAAAAAGAGCCGAAGGTGCAGCATACTAGATCTAATGGAGGAGAAAGGAGCAAGGATAACATCATTTCCACTTTCATGGGAGCACAGTTTGGCCTCAATCAAGCTATCCAGTTCCTCTGATAATCTAGGTATGAGTACTTCTCCTTCCCTTCCACTTGTGGGATCTCATGTATTGAATGGTTCACTAAAAGGGATTCAACCTCCTAAGGAGCTAGTTGTTGATCCTGCCTCTTGTGATAACTTTAGTTATGGAAGGAAGCTAGTGAAATTTTTAGTCGGATATGTATCTATCCAATGGATCGAAAAGAGCCGAAGGTCCAACATACTAGATCCAATGGAGGAGAAAGGAGCAAGGATAACATCATTTTCATTTTCATTGGAGAGATGCTCAGCCTTAGTTAAGATCTCCAATTTCTCTACTAATATAGGTATGAGTACTTCTCCTTCCCTTACACTTGTGTTTTATGGAAAGGATTCAGCCTCCTGAGGATCCGATTGACTATAATACTTCCCAGTTAGAATCTAACCCCAATAACGGGGGGTATTTGAAAAACCTTAGTCATATCAAAGGTCTAGAGGACATTTCTAAAACACCATTCCTTATGGTAGCCCTTGTTTCCTACGAGCCTAGCTCAATATCCTTTGGGAGTTCATCCATAAGGGGTAGCACTATAATTTAAGGATGATGGTTTGGAATCTAGTTCATAAATATGTCTACTCTGGGGGTTTGAGGGTCATCAAATTGGTGATTCTTGGAGTATTAGAGGCAGCTATAAAATCAGCCTTGTTGTATGCTTGGTAATGACCAATTAGAGAAATTAATTAAGGGCATAAAAAATATATTCCAGGGGCCCTTATAGTAGGAAATCCCCGAGGTTCTACTATTAAAATACTCTCCATCAATGCTAGAGGCCTGGGGGACAAGTTTAGAAACTGGCCCTCAAATTACTAGCTGAGACCGAAAAACTAGAAGCTATTTTGATTCAGGAGACTATGGTGATAGGAGCACCTTTAGAAAGGGATTTATTGAAAATGTTGTAAGGCTAGGAATTTCTTACCATTGAATGAATGGGTCTTGCGACGATTGTTGATAGGTTGGAATCAATCAATGAGTCTCCTTAACTTGTAAGTTGTGCCTTCAAGTCTTTGCATAGACTTGCTCGATCGAAGCCAAGGTTTCACTTTTATGTTGTTGAACATTTATAGACCCTGTAAAGAAAAATGAAGTTTTGGGGACTAGATATTTTAGATGCATGTGTGTACTTGTGACAATATGATTTTGGGAGGTGACCTTAATTTCATTTTATTTAGTTCAGAGTTATGGGGAAAAAATGATAGGCTGGATAATTTGGTGAATAATTTTCAAAATCGATTGGAAGAAAGGAACTTAGTGGATGTGGAACCCCTAGAAGTTGTACCTACTTTTTCCAACAATAGAGGCAGGGGGTGTGATCTCCACGTGACTAGACAAATTTATGATCAATGGAAAAAATCTTCTACAAGTTCACTAGATCTGCTTATGGGTCCATGACTATAGATTCTTGGATCACTTGCCATTCTTCCTAGAATTAGGAAGTCCACAAATAAAATTGTTTCTCTATTTAAATATAATATTGGGTTAAGTATGAAAGAGGAATCCGTAGATCTGGTTAAGAATTCTTGGGTTCCTTTCAACCTTGCCTTAGATTCTTCCCCATGTGAACATTTTTTCTAGTCTTTAAAGGAAGTAAAGAGATTTTCTTTTATTAGGATTCTACAATATTTAGAATTAGGGGTATTCAATCAAAATAAGTTGAAGAATTATTGAACTCCTTCACTAGGTAGGTTGGAATGGTTCCGAGTGTGGAAGACCTTAGAAGGATGAAAGAGTTGGAAAATACAAAAAACAAACTTCTTTGGACAATGAAAGGGACTAGAGAATTAAGAGGGATTAGAGAATGAAGAGTCGATCCACCTAGTTGGTTGTGGGGGACAACAATACAAAATTATTTCACAACTTTGCAACACAGAAAAAGAGTCAAAACATGGTGTGGGAAATGCCAAAAGTGGATGGTACTCGAGTCAAGGATTTTCATGAGGGTTTTGCAACAATGGAAGTTGAACATTTTGGAACTCTCTTTAGAGCTCTAGAATGTGCTAAGATAGATGATATTTTAAAAGTGGGCACTCAATTTACTCAAATGGTTGGTGATGAGGTATGTACTCAACTATATAGGCTAGTGTCCCTAGCATATATCCTTCAAATCTTGAGTTCTCTTGGTAAGGATAAAATCCGTAGTCTAGATGGCTATTGGACACTATATTTTTTCTAAGATTTAGTTGATATTTTGGGGGAATATTTACTGAGGGTGGTTGAGGAGGTTAGACTCTTAGGAAAAATCCCAGGAAACATTAAAGCTAAATTTATAGAATTGATCCCCAAGAAAGATTGTCCAAGTTCATTTGATGAATGCATACCTATTTTGTTATGCAACTATGTATGTAAGTTCATAGCAGGTTGTATAAAGTCAATCCTTTGAAATTATGTGTCAAAAGAACAATTTAGGTTTCTACAAGGTTGAAAAATACATGAGGCAATTGTCTATACATAGGAGGTTATACATTCCATCAAATATGATCATTTCCTTGCAGTGGTAGTTAAAATTGATAGGGTGTCTTGGGTCTATTTACATATTCTCTTAATCCATCTTGGTTACTCCCATTCGTTTGATGGATAACGGGGTGTTTCTCGTCTGCTAATTTTTTTTTCCTCATTAATGGATCAACCTATACCTTTTTCAAAGCTTCTAGGGGCTTCCATCAGGGTTGTCCCTTTTCCCCTTACCTATTCCTTTTGGTGATTGAATGGCTGAGTATGGAACCGAGATAGTCAAAACAAAGACAACAATTTATTGGGGTCTATTTGGGTGTTGGGCCTAAGGTTTTATGTTTTGTAAACTAGTTTTGTGTTGATGAGAACAAGGGTTGTGTAGTGGAGCGAACAAAAGACATCATGCTCGTAAATAATGGAAAGGGTAGTGGTTGATTGAGTCAACCAAGAAATTGGTTAGGTAAGTTAGGAAGTTAGTTATATTTTGGGTCCACTTAGTGGGCCACGGGGCTAGGCCAAAAAGTATAAATATGTAATGGGTTGGGTAGTAGAGGTTGTTGATGAATTGAGAAAAGAATGAGACAAAGAAGTAGAGGATCCCATGTATTATTTTGTATGACTAAAGAACTTGATGTAACAAAGAGAGATGGATCTGTAGGTTGTGTGCGCAAATCTATGAGAACATGAAATGCTTTCTTTAATGGGATCTATGAATAAAAGAAGAATTGTTTTTCTTTTATCCCATTTGGGTTTCCATGTTAAAATATATGGTGTCCCGTGTATGTGAATGTTTATGGATATGTTTGTTGTATTGAAAATGAAATGCTAATTAATAACAATTACTTAGTGTAATAGAATGTGAATTTTATCTGTCATAATATACCGCGCAATTGATTTCTACATGATAATGGTTATGTGGACTAATAGATATATGTCAAAGTATGGTTAATGTATATTGTGTTAAAATAGAGCATGATCCCCTTCATTACTGCAAAATATTGGTTCTTTCATCTCCCATAGGTGCTTTGGGTGAGACGTTTCCCATTTGTAGGTATTGTCGAAAGGGATAGTATATTGGGGTTTGTTGGTTTGTGTCATAGTGAATTTGGTTCTATCCACAATTAAGCCAACATATGTTTGTTGGTTTATGTCATAGTGAATTTGGCTCTATCCACAATTAAGCCAACATATGGTTATGTTTCCAGGATTAGGATCTAAGATTGAAGGGGATATGATATTCGACTAATCCAGAGATCTTGGAATGGATAGAAAAGAAGGAGCTTTATTTTTCCGAAGAACAAAATAGGAATCCCAAAACTAGTTCGCAAGAATGGTTGGGAAGGTAAGTTTTCTCAAATATACATGAATTTTTCTTTGCTAATTTCTCCATATTATTATTTGAGTGGTTGTCGAAATTAACAGAATAAAAGAAATGCTTCCATGGAGGTGAACCAATACATTGGAATCCTAAATTAGTCCAAAGGCTTAAAGGTATTGATAGTAATATTTCCCGTGATGTTTATTACCGTCTTGATAGTATACTTTTGGGTTATGTCATTGAGTTTTCTATAGAAAATTTAAAGTCTTATAGAGCAATTGAAAGAGACTTTTTCAAAGGACCGCGAGGTAGGTATTTGAAATCTATGTATTTGTGGATCAAGATGTTACTTTGTGAAAAGGGTATTATGAGAATGGAGTCTGAGTAAGAAGATTCACACATTGGGAACTAGGTATCAACCAAAGGAAGGTCTAATAATATATTGGAGAAGAGCGGGTTGAAATACCGAGGGGAGAAGAGAGTGAAACGAATGAGGAGTATGGGTTTCTGCAAAGTGGAACAAGGTTTTGACACTTTAAGAGGAGAAGGAATGTGACAAGGATAAAGGAGGTTCACAGTGTGACCAAAGGTTGTGAATACATCGATGTGTTGTAGCTCAGAGAAGAATGGGTTGTTAGGATATCTCATCATTCAGTTATGTACTTGCATGCATGCATTATATGCACCTGCATGCTGCCCAGTCACCAGTTTGATGCCTCCAGCATCTAGTCCCTAGTCTTCCAACACTCGGGAGCTACTTTCCACTCAGATTTATCCCTCCTAGTCAGGAAGGCACCCTCTTCTCACCTTCCACTGCAGAAGGGTGCCTTTTATCACCTACTAGTCCAGTTCACTTCAGTTAGTTAGTGTATTTCCTTGATTTGAGGCTAGACCGACTCCTAACTGTTGTTTTCACTCCGATTGACCTCTGATGAGACTTGACTACCTATTATGAGGGAAAATAACTCCTCATGTGCCCTCCACTGAGCCTCCATCCGTACATTAGTGCCACATACCATCAGTTACACTTATTACACTTAGTTAGACTCAGTTTGACACCTGTCTGATAGTGACTTGTGCATTGATGACCACCACTGATTGATGATGAGGACTCCTAGTTGGAGCCAAGCTACACCATGCAGTATATTCGAATGACCTCCTAGGCTAATTCAAATTTCTCACTCATTGTGATAGTATTGTATTGTAATTCTACCATTCTAGATTATAGAGCACTGATGCATCTCTCTTGCACAATTTTTACTCCAATTTGTTTTACATCATAGTGATTGATTTTCTTGTTCAATAGATCTGCTGTGACTAATTTTACATGGTATCAGATCCATTGCAGGGACATGATCTCTCTCCTACAGGTGTTCTACATGAAGAATTGAGTGAATTTGCTCAAAATTACTGAAGTTTTGGCATGCAAAATCTCATGTGCGTTCGCTCATGTGCATGCAAGGCTGAAAAATACACTCCAATCCACTCCAAAAGCTTGAGTTTTCCATAGAATTCCTGGATTTGATACATTGGATCCATTCAAGATTGCTTGATCTCCAATCCCAGGTGTGATGCAACCCTAAAAGGGTGGATTGTTCGACCTTACGGTTCTTGTTTTGATTGTGATTTGCAGGTTCTTACTTCCTCCATTTGCATTCGCTAATGCAGAGATGGAAACTTCTTCTTCACAAAATCTTCTTACTCCATTCAACTATTATGAATGGAAACCAAAGATGATTGCATGCTTGAAGAGACAATGTCTTTTTGATGTGTGCATTGGTATTAAAAGAGATTTTGATTCCGATGAAGAGCAGAATGATTGGATTAATGATTGTGACAGAGCTTTTGGGACAATATGTCTTGCTATGTCTCCTTGTATGTGCTACCTCAGTTTTACTGCTGAAAATACAAGAAATCTATGGGCCCAACTCAATAGATAATTTGGAAAGCAGGACGAAGAGGATCATGATAGCCTTTTGGAGAACAATCCCAGTGAGATCTCCTTATGTGCTCTCTCCGATTATGTCTTGGCCTCATCCATTGTTCAAGATGAAGAAGAAATTGTAGATTCAACACTCATTCTCTCAAAGTATTCTATTTTGAATTCTGAGAAAGATAAACCAGCTCATACTCTAGATTCCAAAGAGGTTCTTGAATCCTCTCTTTCACATGAGTTTGCTGGCATGCAGAATAATGATTTGCTTGATGTTTTGGAGGTAAAATCTAATTTTGGACGTGAAGCATTCATTCTCCTTGATTGCATGCCTCCTATTAACTTTTGTTCTATCATTTGCACAGTTTCTCAGAGTTTTACTGAAGATAAAGAGCACTACCATTCGCTTGAGTTCAATTCTCATGCAATTTTTGCTGATTTTGGTTTCGATCTCACCCCTGTTGGTTCAAAGGAGATCTCAAGAAACCATTTGTCAAATATTGGAGCTGATTTGACTTCCATTAATAAGAAGTTCAAGTTTCAAGATCTATTTGATCTGATTGGAGCTATTCCTACCTCACTTGGTTCGAATCACAGGTTCCAGGATCATCCTCATATTTTTAGATTTTTTCTCACCATTTTCGGTATGAAGAGCAAGTTCATAAAGTCTCCACATTCGCTTGCATCCACTGATGGAGGATTCAAGCACATGTTTTTGGAGCATGATTAATTTACTCCCAAGAGTAAGATACCTTCAGACACATCTACTTAAGCTTGGAGCAGTTAAATCTTTTGGTGTGTTACAGTTCATTTTGAGGGGGGGGGTTCCCATGAGGTTTTCTCCATTTCCTCGGTTCATGGATTGTTCTTTATTTGGATTATTATTGTATTGGGGTGACCTTTGGTATCAGTAACCAGGGCCCTAAATTTTATTTTTTACATCATAGTATAGCTTGAGGGGGGGTGTTAGGATATCTCATCATTCAGTTATGTACTTTGCATGCATGCATGCATTCTGCATGCATTGCATGCACCCGCATGCTGCCCAATCACCAGTTTGATGCCTCCAGCACCTAGTCCCTAGTCTTCCAGCATTCGGGAGATACTTTCCACTCAGATTTATCCCTCCTAGTCAGGGAGGCACCCACTTCTCACCTTCCACTGCAGAAGGGCACCTTTTCTCACCTACCAGTCTAGTTCACTTCAGTTAGTTAGTGTCTTTCCTTGATTTGAGGCTAGACTGACTCCTAACTACTGTTTTCATTGCGATTGAACTCCGATGAGACTTAACTACCTATTCTGAGTGCAATTAAATCCTCATGCGTCCTCCACTAAGCCTCCATCCCTACATTAGTGCCACATACCATCAGTTACACTTATTACACTCAGTTAGACTCAGTTTGACACCTATCTGATAGTGACTTGTGCATTGATGACCACCACTGATTGATGATGAGGACTCCTAGTTGGATCCAAGCTACACCATGCATTATATTCGAATGACCTCCTAGACTAATTCGAATTGCTCACTCATTGTGACAGTATTGTATTGTAATTCTACCATTCTGGATTATAGAGCACTGATGCATCTCTCTTGCACAATTTTTACTCCAATTTGTTTTACATCATTGTGAATGAGTTTATTGTTCAATAGATCTACTGTGACTAATTTTACATGGTATCAGAGCCATTGCAGGGACAATATCTCTCTCCTACAGGTGTTCTACATGAAGAATTGAGTGAATTTGCTCAAAATTACTGAAGTTTTGGCATGCAAAATCTCATGTGCATGCAAGGCTGAAAAATACACTCCAATTCACTCCATAAGCTTAAGTTTTCCACAGAATTCCTGCATGACTCATCCAAGGTCTAAATGCAGAGGAAGAGTAACTCCCATGGAAGAGGAAGAGGCAATTTGGAGCTAGTGAGACACTTGGGTTATATTCCCTTGCTCTATGACAGCAATGATGAAGATGCTATGAAACCTATGACACAAATTAGACATGAACGCTGACATATGACATGTCAAGGATAAAAATAGCCTCCAAGAGGGCTCTCAAGGGATTTAGGGCAGCTAATATGATTCTACATGTGATTTGGTGGAAGTGGGAGACTAGGAATTGTTGTACACGTGGCGTTCTTTGGAATCTCTTCCCAACTTGAGTTGGCATGAGTCTCTTGGAAGGAATTCGACCCATGGAGGACATTAGAAGTTTATAAATGTCAATAACAAAGAATGAAACCAGCTTTTTATCATTTGATAAATTTGGAATTGTATTTGTGAAGAGGGAGAGCAAGTGGATGACTAGTTTCTTGCCATAGCCAATTTTGAGGGTGAAAGATTCCCATCCAAGTTGGTAATTGGAAAGGCCATTCAGACCTTTCATTTGGATCTTTAATGGAGTCATTTGTTGCAGGTGTAAGCTATAGGGAAGATCATGGTTTCTTCTAATGCATCACATTGTCTCAACCATTTCCATTTTTGAAGGCATATTCTTGCTCCTTGAGGGAGGGCTTTTTGATGAGCTATTGTACTCTTTGGGGGAGATTATAATGCCCCATTTATTTTTTAATATGAAGTAAATACACTGTTATTCATCTCCAGAACGTTTCAGGTCTAAATTCCAAGTAGAAATGTATAAATCTCATTTTTAATGAAAGAACAGTGCCATTTCCCCACTACCTTGTTGTGCACCAATGTAATGTTGATGGATTCGAAGGATAAATAAAACAATGATGTTTTATTTATGAATGGAATTTTATTGATGTATTATACAAGTTTCATGTTCAATAATCAAGCATTTGAATTCATTTTACTCAGTTTATTTACATTTGAAGAAGATTTGGTGCCATTTCCCCAAGGGTCGAATTAGTGGTTTTTGTTGTTGTTTGGGATAAGTTTAGAACATACTTAATAACTGATTAATGGTTCACATGAGACCTTAATAACATACTTGAGACATACCCTACCTATTTTCATAAATTCAAGTGGGTTTGGAGGCATTTGGGACACCATTTTCAGTACTTACCCCAGGGGGATTTGAACCCCAAATTACTAGTAAAATTGCATACTTGGTCCATAATCTTAAGAGAGTTTGCAGAGGTATTTTGGTGGACATATATCATCCCTGAACATCATATTCAAGTCCTAATATCATTCATATACCTTCCTTGAATATTTGATGGCATTTGGAGCCAATTTGAGACATAGAGACCAATACTAGTCAAAGGGAAATTACTAGTAAAGTTCTTTACATTGGATAGAATCGAAAGAGGATTTGAAGAGGTATTTTAAAGGCCCAAAAGAATCCCTGAAACACATATTTATGTTCTAACATAATCCATATACCTTCTCAGAATATTTGGGAGAAATTGGAGCAATTTGGAGACCTAGAGCTCAAAACTAGTCAAAGGTCGAACTAGGGGAAAAAAAGTGAAAATTGCCATTTTAATAAAATTCTTAAAGAGGGACATTACATTGAGCCACCATTTGAGCTTAGATACACCTTTGGAGTGCCCTTTTTTTCCAATCCCCCATTATCATCTTGGAGAAGAGAAATACCTTTGGAGCATTGGATCACCTCACCATTGTAGCTGCTCAAGTTCAACCAACCTCACCCTTGAGGTAATCTCATTTGTAAAGCTATTTTTTCATAAATAAAATTTGTTTTACAGTGTAGATTTGAGTTTTTACTATTTACTGTAAATTTTAATATGCACATGTTAGATTCATCTTTTAGTTTTTATATTAGTTTTTAATGTTTAATCGAGACTGCTACTACGAAGTTAGTAGATGCTCATTAGCACAAGCTTGGGTGAAAACCCAAGTTACAGTTTTTGGCGACTCCGCTTTATTTCGAATCTTTGAATCTTTGTTTAGATATATATTTCCTCTTATTTTTGTTGTTATTGAGCTTTATTGTTGTAGATATGTCCTACCACTAAGCCCATAGCTTGCTTCCCTAGCCATTGGCCGTTTCTACAGCCCACACAGTCCAAAATTTTAATTTTCGGCTTTCGTTTTCAGCAACTTTTTTGTCCCGAAAATCGCAGGTTTTTACACCCATAGCCACAATTCACATTGCGGATTTTTAGCCGAAAGCCACGATCTACATCGCAAAATTGTAGTCGAAAGCCACGATTTCCAACTCTGTATTTTGACCCAGAACTTTGCTTCAGATCATGAGTTTTTCCCCCTTATCCGCGATCTAGATCGTAGGTTTCTGCCCCATCGTCGTGATACCATATCACAACTTGCAGACCCACAACTGCGACTTAGATCCCAAGTTTCTCCCAGAAAGCCGCGATCCAAATCGCGACTTTTTCCTTAGATAGCCGTGATTTACCCCTATACCTTGCGATTGGTTTTTCCGAGTTTTTCTCACACATTTTGGCCCATATTTTCCAGCCATCTCATTTGCACTTTGACAGCCTATTGTTTGATTTGCAGCCGTAGATATTCATTTACATTTTCTGTTATTTTCTTTACTATATCATTTTAAAGAATTTTCAGTATTTTTATTGAAACAAAAGTTGTTAAAGCATTTACAGTTAATTTTTCATATTTGCAAGTTGAAATCGGCATTTTAATTTGATAAATATTCACCCAAGCGAGGCACTTTACTTTTTGGTACATAACCACACTTACACACACTTTGTCACCATTAATCCAAGTGAGCCATAAAATTTTTACTTAACTCAACCAATTTTCTAACCCCACTTGGGGAACATCAAAAGAACATTGTAGTTAGGTAGGATTGAGGGGATAGGTATCCAAATAACACCCCTCACTCATTTTTCATTTGAGACAGTGGTTGAAAAATAGGGTACCAAAATATCTTAGTACTTATTGACATGGTTATACACCAACTTATCAGAAAGGCCTCTCCCTTGGGAGGGTCGAAGTAGAAAGACTAGTTCCGGAGGGCTGAGTGGAATACCGCAATCCATTCAGTCACCAAATGACACCTACTCGTTGTTCTCATTGTACCACCCTTGTGGGAGTACAACAGTGATAGAACAGAAGTTGCGGATTCACCTTTCTGGATGTGTCATGAATGGGGTATCTTAGTGGCCTTTCTTCTAGGATTGTCTACCCGGTGTCCCTCCCAGTAGGGGGATATCATTGGCCTTTGGTTCCACGTGTTGTATTGTCTAACTTGGATTTCATCACCTTGCAGAGAATACAACTTGTTGAATCATAATAGATTTTTAGTTAGGTGCTTGCATGCTCTCTTACCTCCCCTTGGTTTAATGAGTACACCATTTTTATTTTAGGAGCTGTTTTCCTGTTGGTTTTCTGACCACCCTTTTTTATCACTCCACTTACTATAGCACAGTTGTTATAGTAAGTGTTTAGAGTTTCATTGTTGGCCTGAGTGCCACAGTTTTTTTTTTGCGCTCCCCTCCTGCACACATGGTTGTATTAGGGTTTTTGAGATTTTTACACTCCCCACTACCTACTAGTGTTACTAGCTATCTGTCACCATTGAGTCCCCGAGACGTTCTTGGCATTTCCAAGGTGAAACTCCGCAGAACGGTTCACTTGACACCACTCGTCATAGATGTAGATCCTTGTCACTTAACTCCACACATCATCGGCACAGAGCATCGTCACCCGATTCTGACGCCCCTGATTTCACATCTGATTCTGAGGTAGAATATGAAAACCCCACATACACAGAACCAACTAGCCCCATGGATGGAATCACTTCCAACCCCTTCTTTACAGGAACTGCTGGTGGAACATCTTCCACTACCCCAGCTACCACATTAGCAACCACTACCACAACGACCCTGGGCATGCCCTCAATGGGACCCACCCCTACTTTGGGTATGCCCACTATGGGACCTTCTCCTACTTTGGGTATGCCCTCCATGGGACATACCCTAGGCATGCCCTCGACAGGACCTACAACTACTATCCCTGCTACTATACCAAACCCAACAGTTACTATACCTAATCCCAACCCATCTGTAACCCATGTTACACTTGGTGGCGCAGGACCCTCCCATACCATCTCCATGCCTTTATTTGGGGGTCATAACCCCCTCACAACTAATATTCCCTTTGGAGGTAGTGGCCTAATCAATAATGCTATCAATAGCACATATGCCCCATTGACCATGTCAAACTCCTCTGCGAGTTTTCCATTTATGGCTAGTCTTAACCTACCAGACCTGGAAATATTAACAAACGATCCTATTTGACATGATCCTACTTGGACTCACATGCCTACAAAACTACCGTCAGACATCCCAAAGTTTGAGGGGAAGGCTGGGGAATATCCCCAAAATCATATCATGTCATTCCATCTATGGTGTTCTTCAAACTCCATTGTTGATGACTCTATTCGCCTACGTCTGTTGCAAAGAACTTTCACTGGCTCGGCATCCAAATGGTATATCGAGCAACCGCATGGGACCCACCCCTCCTTCACATCCCTTGCCTTGAAATTTCTACAATTCTTCCACCTACCTATCCACTACGACGTAGGAGTAGAAATCCTTTTTTCTTGTAGATAGAACACGGCTACACACATCACGGACCATATTCATGAGTCGCGTAAACGCCGTAGTCTATGCAAGATCAAACTAGATGATCGTATTTTATTGGATTGGTTCCTAAAATATCTCCTCCCGGCTATAGCCAAATATGTGGCTTTTGAATGACCCCATTCAGAAGAAGAAGCCATCCTTAAAGCACAACAGTTTGATTTAATCTAAGCCCAACCTGTCTATTTGTACACCATCCTACCTAATGCCCCCTGTGGAAATCCATCCCGAATTGACGCGCTGGGGGAATCCCATGCCGCCAATGGAATCATTGGTCATGTTGTGTCACATAACCAACCCTTTTCAATCATTCCTAACAATCCTGGCCCTGACCTTTTGTGGGCCAAATCTCACTCCGAAGCAACAATTTCATACGCTCCCATGGCACACTCTAACCACACTCATGGACCCTCATGTCCACCACAGTGTTATGGTCATGCACCTTCAGCTTATGTACCTCCTACATATTATCAGCAACAAGCCACTCATGCTCCTGGTCATTCACAAGCCCCATCGGTAAATTACCAACCACAAGCAGCACCTTCTTCCCCAACACTTCCAATAGCTCAAACTTACCAACAACCACAACAAGCACCTGGACCACCTCCAAACCCTCCCACTTACTATCCACCGCAGCCTGATCCAACACCTGTGTGACCTCAAAATACCCCTACTACCCAAGGGAAAGTGTATGCGCAACATGATCAACCCCAAAACCAGAACAACCAACATAATCAAGGAGGTCAACAGAACCGCCGATGAGGATGCAACTGCGGGAACAATCAACCTCAAAACCAAGGCGGTTAGCCACCCAATCCTTCGAACAATAGTAACCCCGCTCCTACCAACCAAAACCCTGATCGTCCACCGAAACAGGGTCAAAACCAAACAAACCATCCATGTTCCTTTTGTTCGGTATACGGCCATTACACACACAATTTCCCACATTTGGAGCGAGCGCGCCAAGTATGGACTGATGACGCCTAGCACCAAGGACACATGGCACAGCCTGCGCCACCTCCTCAACCATAACCCATGGTGTTGCAAAACCCTTTACCTACACAACAAGTAGTGAACGCTCATCCAATGGATTCCCCACAAGGACTCGCGGTACCACAACAGCAAATCACTTATGCTACAACCGATCACCAACAAATGGATTCAGGTACTCATCATCTGTTAATGATGTCATCAGATGATGTTCACTTACAGACACACCGAAACCAATACGACTCAAACCTTGAAACCACACCTACTGATCCAACCACAAACACCCTTCCAACTGATCAGCCATTACACATACCTACTATGCCATTGGATGGAGGTCCCAAAGCCCCTCGCTTCCCCCTCCGACGGATCAACAATAATCCTAATGTTCGAGCCGCCTCAAATTATAATATCGTGGAAGACCTAGCTCAATCCCTCACTGCTATGTTTGCCTTGGAAGTCCTAAAAAAAGTCCTACAGAGAGGAAATTATTGTTATCTGCCATCAGTGCGATATACCCTAACGACTCATGTTTGATGGCATTCGACTTAGACCAAGCCGAACCACGTTTTCCTTCGACATTAGCTTTTTAGGTTTCTGTGTCTATTCAAAACCTTGTCATTCATCAATGCATCATCGATGAAGGTGCCTCCACCTGCGTAATGTCGACATTTGTCTAGAAGAAACTCGGATCCCCCACACTGCAGCCATCCACTACCGCATTGTGAGCTTACGATGGTCGTTCAGCTCAACTGCAGAGCCTTTTGGCTAACGTACCCATGCAATTAGGTGGAAAAATGGTCCTCATCGACATAGAGGTCATCAACGCCCAACTTGATTACAACCTCTTACTTGGACGTAGTTACATGTATGCTATGAAGGCCGTCGCTTCATCTGTCTTCCGCATCATGATGTTCGCCCATGAGGGACTTGTGGTCAAGATTGATCAAATAACATACTACGATCCTAATTACCCCGTCGCACCTGAAAATGTTCTAACCATGATTGAACAACCCATTCAAAGCCTAGCCACATCATTCGTCTCCACCATTGGACTCGGGATATACTTAGATACTCCCATTACTTCCACATTCCAATATATCCCACCCCCTTTGCGGATAACTGATATATCTGATTTGTGCACCCTTTCACACAACACATAGCCACCTGTTTGTGAAAATCCTCATAGCAGATCTAAGAGCTGATGTATACCTGACAAGAAAGATTAAGATTAAGCAGGAAAATAGAAGAAGAGTGGTCAATGTAGTGTAAAGGAGCAACATAATTATGATACAGTAGAACTCAAATAGAAGCAAAATAACATCACACACTAATTTATTAATTACAACATGGAAAAATAAATAATACAATGGTGAGGATTCGAATGCCAAGGTGGCAATTCGAATTAGCCTTCATGGAGTGATCATCAGATAATTGGAGTGTCATCAAAGCACAACTAGGAGTCTTGATCATCATAAGTGGAGTCATCAATGCACAAGTAACTGTCAACCAGGTGTCAAACTGGGTCTAACTGAGTGTGGTAGGTGTAACTGGCACATGGAAGCACTAACTGAATGAAGGAGGCTCAGTGGAGGGCGCATGAGGAGTTAACTGGAGTCAGAATAGGTAGTCTAGTCTCACTGGAGGTCCATCAGAGTGATACAGTCAGTTGAGAATCAATCTAGCCTTAAATCAAGGAAAGATCTAAAGGTAACTCAACTAACTGAAGTGCAACTGAGTGGTAGGTGAGAGAGGGTTCCTGGGATGCATATTGCAATTGCATGCAGGGTGCACTAAGCACTAGGAGGGATAAAACTTATTAGAAAGAAGCTCCCGGAGCTAGCTAACTGAGGGCTAGGTGCTAGGACTGATGACTGGGATGCATGCATGCAAAATCATGACTGCATGCAAAATGCATGAATGACTGAAAATGCAAAAATGGAGAATGATGTTAGGACTAGGATGGAGTATAGGAATATCCCAACACTGTTCAACAGTCCCCATTACTTCCACAACCACCCGCAATGCCTAGTCATATCGGAGCAACACCGATTCACACTATCCCATTCTTTTTTCCCCCTTCAGGAGTCATCAGCACACCAGTAATGGCTATGCTCAATATTCCAAGGTTAATGCTAGGACTACTTGTGTGGTACCTACCTGCCCCAACCCCTCCCTCGACACTAAATGTTGTTTTAAAACCGGTGCAACCCATCAATACCTCTAACCGTCCACCCGCCGGTATAGCGAACATCCAAAACCGACCACCTCCAACAGTGGCCACTGCATCAACATCTAGTTATGCTCCCCCTCCACTCTGCAACACTGGGGGCAGAGGCCCACAAACCTACACAACTGGACCTACAACCCGCACCGCCCCATCGACTCCAAAACTGGCAAAGAATCCCCCAATAGTTTATGCTCCCCCCAAGTGCTCTGTGTGAGACGATATAGGCCATGCTACCCATCAATGTCCACACTTGCCAATGCTTCAGGAACACATGCAAATGTTGGATGATGATGCTAACATCCCCGTTGTTAAACTTGAACTTCCCCCTCATCCTCATGACAAATCGTAGCGTACCAATCACCCTTGTGCAATATGCGGCATTTACAACCCCTGCTCACATCACTGCCCTGATCTCCCAGATTACAAAGCAGCTCTATACGAATTGAATAATGATGACCTAGAGATATCCCCGCCTCTCATTGAGGAAATATATCCTCCAAAATCTTCCTCCTTGGAAGAGATTAATACCATTTATATGATCTCATCCACAACTGCACCCCAGTCAACCGATTTGACAACACAGTGCTTCTGCAATGATGAGGAAATCCTTGAAGCACTTACGGCACTCGACTACCCCTGGGATGATATGCACCATCGATCATACTTCATCCCTGAATCATCTACCTCTTCCATGGAAAATCAATTCTTTGTTGAATCCAAATATTTCCTTCCCACCAAGGTAGGCTGGTTTAAGGATCCAATCCCAGCCCCTGATGCCTTTGAAGAAGGAAACATGGACAATATTTCACCCGTTATCAAATTTGACATCTCTACCAAGCCCAGAATAATTGGACTAATTTCCTTGGGCGCATCATGCACGAAAAATGAGGTACAAGCTTACAAGAAAATCTTCCAAGAGTTTCAAGATGTATTTGCATGGTCCTATAACGAGATGCCAGGTCTTGATCCCGCTATTGTAGAACGCCACATTGACACTTGACCCAACTTACCACCTGTCCGCCAAAGACAACACCCCATCCACCCATCTAAGCTTCCTGTCGTCAAAGCAGAAATTGAGAAGCTTCACACAACAAAATTTATTTACCCCATAGCCTACACAACCTGGGTTTCTAACCCAATACCAGTTAATAAGAAGCAAGGCACCATCCATGTCTGCACTGACTTCCACGATCTAAACCTAGCTTGTCCCAAAGACAACTTCCCCACACCATTTATCGACCAACTTATCGATGCATGTGCGGGGCATGAGATACTATCTTTCATGGATGGTTTCTTTGGGTATAACCAAATTCACATTCGCAAAGAATATCATTACAAGACCGCCTTCACCACCCCATGGGGCACTTTTGCTTACTGTGTTATGCCTTTCGATCTTAAAAATGATGGAGCCACCTTTAAGTGGGCCATGACATATTTTTTCCATGACTTGGTCAACATCATCTTGGTCTACCTTGACGACCTCATGGCCTGATCGAAAAAATGGTCCGATCATCTAAATGACCTCCGACAAGTCTTCCTACGTTGTGGAAAATATCAAATTCGCTTGAACCCACTTAAGTGTGTATTTTGCGTTCCAGCAGGCAAGCTGTTAGGTTTCATCATCTTACAGAAAGGTATTGTAGTTGATCCATTAAAGGTACAATCCATCTTAGACCTACCATCACCACGAACACTTCGACAGTTACAGAGCCTACAGGGGAAAGCTAACTTCCTCCACCGTTTTGTCCCAGATTATGCCATGACAGTTCATGGCTTCCTTTGTTTGCTCCGTATTCACATCCCTTTTATGTGGGACAAACAATCGCAAGGAGATTTTGATGACCCGAAGAAATCTCTCACCAATGCCCCTTTGATTTCCCCTCCAGATTTCTCTAAAGACTTCATCCTTTATGTTTCGGCATCTGACCATGCCGTTTATGGTGTTCTCGTACAAGAAGACCTTGCTCGTCAAGAGCATGTCGTTTATTATGTGAGCCAAACCTTATATGGCCCACCACTACATTACCCATAAGAAGAGAAACTGGCCCTCGCTGTCGTCTTTTCAGTACAGAAGTTGCGACATTACATCATCATGAGCCACACTAAAGTTGTCGCAGACTCCAACCCAATGGTTTATTTCTTAAACCGCCGCCTTCTGCAGGTCCGTGTCGCTAAATGGGTTATCATCTTACAAGAGTTTGATCTATCTTTCACAACACCTAAGACTACCAAATCCCTAGTGCTTTCCCAACTCATTATAGTCCTACCATCCCTATCACCATCACCCTCGATCAATACTAATCTAACTGATGACCATGTGTTCATTATCTCGTCAGATGACCCTTGGTACGACGACATTTTGATTTACCTCCGCACACAAAAGTTTCAACCGGAAGTCGACCGTGACGGACGTCATTGTATCCGTCACCATGCTTCTCACTATCTCCTCCTAGGAGATGTTTTATATTGACGTGGCGTTGACACCATATTACGACGTTTCCTTTCACAAAAAGGAGCATAACAAGTTCTTAATGATTGTCATAGCGGTGCCTGTAGTGGCCATTTCTCAGGAATGGCCACAGCCCAAAAGGTAATCTACGCAGGGTACTTTTGGCCCTCATTATTCACCGATTGCATCACAGTAGTCAAACATTGCCAAAATTTCCAGCACTTTTCCCTAAAGGCAAGAACACCCCCCGCCCCCCTTCATCCAGTCGTCACCATTGGCCCCTTTTGCAAATGGGCCATCGACTTCATGGAGTGTAATCCTGCATCAACTGGTGGCCATAAATACATTGTTGTGGTCATCGATTACTTTACCAAATGGGCCGAAGCCATGCCTACTTTCAACTGCAAAGCCGACACTATAGCCCGCTTCTTCTTCAACCATGTTATTACTCATTTTGGAGTGCCTAAACAACTCGTCTCATACCATGGTTCGCACTTTGAGGACTCTGTTTTGCGAGAATTGTTAACCCTCCTTAAATTCAAACACCAATACGCCTCCCTCTACTATTCCCAAGGGAACGGCCAAGTCGAAGCTATTAACAAAATCTTGAAGACAATCCTCCAATGCACTACCAACCAACATAAGTCCAATTGGCATCACATGCTTTTCCCTACACTATGGGCTTACCGTACGTCCGCTAAACCACCACCGGTTTCACCCCTTTCCATTTGGTTCATGGCGTGGAATCTATCCTCCCCATTGAGTGTCAGATCCTGACATTGCATATTGCTATCGAACTCCTCCTGGATACTTCACCAACTGAACAACGGTTACTTCTTTTGGAGAAAGCTGACAAAGATCACCGTGCATCCCTCCAAACCATTGAAGCCGCGAAGAACCGATCCAAAGTCAGTTACGATAAACATTTTCACCCACGAGCATTTAGTGAAGGAGACCTTGTACTCGTTTACGATCATGCCCACGAAAAAATGGGCAAAGGAAAATTTCAATCCATGTGGCAAGGCCCATACATCATACATACTTGCCTCGGACATCGGGCATACATCCTGACCGACTCAGAAGGTAACCCCCTACGAAACCCGCGTAATGGGTTGTACCTCAAACGTTTTTACCCATAAAAATATTTTGGACATCATAGTCCATATTGTACAGTCTTTATTTTCTTTTTCACTGTCAACTTTCAAAAACCTTACATATTGTTTTCCTGCATAACCACAGATGGATCCTGTTCCACTTTACTATGTTGGCTTCACTGACGGTGCAAGTCGATGGTCCCCAAATATCGCCTCCGTAGATTGGGTACTCTATTCCCCCTCACATGAGTTGATTCACCTCGACGGAGTGTGCATAGGTGCTACTACAAATAACTAGGCTGAGTACGACGCTGTGACCGGTCTCCTGACTACTTCCCTCTAGATGGGCATAAGTCACCTTAACATCTTCCTCGACTCCCATCTTCTTGTCTCCCAACTCGACAACTGTTACCAGGTATGCGATCCCTATCTCTTTAGAAAGTTCCTGCGCACTAAACAAATGGTTAGACAGTTTGAACCCATTTCATTCACTCATGTCCCAAGAAATCTCAATAGTGTAGTAGACCAAATGGCTAACAACATTCTAGATTGGCATGTTAACCAAACCATGTAGGACATCAAAACATACATCCCATAGGCATAAAAAAATCATTAAATAAACAAAGGAAACCATCATAGTATTGCATCCACATGCATACAAAAACAAAAATAGTGCATCAATGTGCATATAACGTGCCTCCACGGGCATACATAAACACAAATTGCATCCACGTGCAACAAAACATAAAAACAATGACAAGATGTGCATCCACGTGCATACATGACTACATAAAAAATGCATCCATGTGCATAAATATATATATATATATATATATCATCATATAGTCATAATGTCAAGAGTGCCCTCCACACCTGAATATACAAAAAGTACATCAGCCGTACATAATACATATCCACAAAACATCCCCATTTGCTCATCAACATTTGGGGGCAAGTAAAAGAGAGCCTAATCCTCGTCATCACAGCCCGCCGCCTCCTCTGGATCCTCCTCCTGCATATCATACTAGTCCCTAGCTCTCATCTCTGCAACCAACACAACTATCCACCGCAAAATCGATCTCCACTCATGCAGAGCATTGTAACATAAGTCTAACACACGCTGGTCCAACTCTCTCCAACCATCATTTGGCACACCATCCAACAGCTCATCGATGGTCTCATGTATTCCATCTACATCATCGTCTCGATGACGTGAAAATCCTTGTGTTGGTGGTGGAGGTAATCGGGTTTCCACCACCACATGACCTCTACGAACCGGATTCCCTGGTGGAGGCCTCGGACCCACATCTACAAACACCAACACTCGAAGATGTCAGCATCATGAAAAACACCTCTAGCTATCATCATAGAAACACATACAAACATGATGTACTAAAAGAGAAAAACAAAAACAAAAGCGTACCATCTGTCCCCTAGTCATGTCCTTGAGCTCGAGGCATCTCGATATCACCCCAGAAATCCATAGTCCAGTACGGATAGTCATCGAATAGAACTGGCATCTGCTCCCACTGCTCATACATCTCTGTCGTGAAGAACTGTCGAAATGCACCGCCACCACTCTGGAACATCATCTCTCCCCACCGCACCATCCGCGGATCACTGATCGAACCATCCCGGACCGGCACACGGGGCCGCAATGTAGGAACCCGCTCAAAAAAGAAGCAACACATAAATGAAGCATAGCTAAACTCTCCCCCCTGCAACCTCACATTGCTCAGCTTTCGCTGAACACAAGCAAGGAACATATGCCCCTAGGAAAAGTATGTCCCAGTCATAACTCAATGAATCAATAGCATCTACCCTAGCAACAATCAGTGGGGCTCCTGTGCTCCAATTACTCGCAACACACAAGCTGAGACTACTCGCATCACCGGATACCGCAAATCAGAAACTAACAGTGCACTAGCATGCACATGAGACCCCAGACGAAAAAATATCTCAAGGAGATCCTCTATATCAACATTAGTCGGTATCCTGGGATGAGTATCTCCTATCACACCCAAGCAGGGCAATCCAGTCAGAAAATAAACATCTGTCAAGGTGAGATCCAATCTCTCACCTTGAACCATAAAGGCCTGGATATCCGGGTCCCAAAACCCGATCAGCTTGTTCAACAACAAATTTGCTGAACGCATAAGGGGAATCTGAGCGAACTTTAGCAGTCCACCCAAAGCCAACACAGCCTGCGCATGATGGTTCTCCTGGATGATTTGCATCAGAGAGCCTGGAATCTCTCTCTCCCTCCACGATTACCTCGGCAACCTGAGCATCCTGCCAAGTAAACATGAAATTTTAAAAATTAGAAGCATGCCTTACATTTCCCCCCAGCAAATGATCCAGATCGCAATTGTAGGTCCCATAGCCGCGATCTCAGATCACGACTGTGGAAGCCATAGCCGTGATCCTCATCGTGGCTGTGGAGACCACAACCGCGATCCACATTGCAGCTGTGGGAACCATAGTCGCGATCCACATCGCGACTGTGAAGACCACAACCGCGATATGGATCGCGACTGTTGAGACCACAACTGTGATCCACATTGCAGTTGTGATGGCCACAACCATGATCTAGATCATGTAAAAGGGATCAGGAGTTGCGATAAACCACGTTGGTCACCCAACGTGACCAATGCGCCACCCCCGAGGCCCAGACTCCCCCCCTCCCCCGAAAGTAAATAAAGTTAAAGATTAGAGATAATAGGCTTACCTGGAACTCATGGAATACAAATCTGATGGTCGGTTCTCCCACAAATGACGAAATAACTATGGCCAACTCAAAACTCCTGTCAAACTAAATCGTGAAAATGACACATGTCACCATGGGTCCACTTGCTATTTATAGACATTTGACCAATTTTCAAACAACCATTCCGGAGTCATACGACGTCCATTTTTCAAATCGTTGGTACCATTGGATTCAGTGCAATGAGAACTTCGTGGTGGTCAAGTCAGTTTCTCAATTTCACCAGACCCTTTTTTTGGGCACTTTTTACCTGCCTCTTGTCACCTCGATTTACGTGCCACATCGATCGTTGTCCATATTTGACAAATTTCATATCACCGGATTCAATTTTTTGTGCTTGTGACAATGCTTGAGATCATTTCTCGCTCTCACCACCATATTTTTCAGGCATCTTTTCCCATGCCCGTCATCACCTCGATTTACATGCCACATCGACCGTTGTCTATTTTAGATAAATTCTATATCGTCGGATTCAGTTTTTCATGCTCGTGATGATGCTTGAGATCATTTCTTGCTTTCACTTAAAAACTTTTTGATTTTGTGTCCACACACCTTACCGCCTCGATTTACGCGACACATTGGCAGCTGTCATATTTTACAACATTTGTGCATCACAACTTATACATGAACCATTCACTCCTTCCATACTACAATTATAATGTTGTTTTTCTTTCATTTATCAACTCGCAAGGAGGCCCCATCCGTGTTCCCCACCTATCATTGAGATTGAACACTTCCTCCTTGCCTCACCATTTTGTTCGATATAATTTTACCCCTTTTTCGGGCCGAGCAATTCCTTTACGAAAAAGGCACTTAGGGAGTTTCTGTTAAGCTCTTTTCTGACTCCTAAAACAATGAAAAGGTTGTCGAGCAATCTTGCTTCCTTTCATGCTCGTTAAAGTATCTGAAAGGGTGTCTACCTGGTATAAGTTTACCCCTTTTCCGAACCTTGTAGACTAATTACGAAAAAGGAATACTCTAGTCACATCGACTAGAAGAGTTCTTCACTGCATCCTTTTATGTATTTTCGGTCCTTGGAGACTAACACACGAAAAAGAACCCCCTTGGATTATACTTACTGCTTTCAGACTCTCTAAAATGGAAAGCAACCACGAACATGAACTATCCTAGGCTCATACAAATCCACATGACATTACCATTTTAAGCACACTTTTATCCCTTCTTTGAGCTCTTAAAAAACAATGAAGAAGGCCCCAACGGTGCCTTTCGGTGCCACAAAAAATCATAT
This sequence comes from Larix kaempferi, assembly GCA_027924585.1. Taxonomy (NCBI): domain Eukaryota; kingdom Viridiplantae; phylum Streptophyta; class Pinopsida; order Pinales; family Pinaceae; genus Larix; species Larix kaempferi. Next base: position 6,822,780 of record BSBM01001365.1, read on the forward strand.
ATAATCACAGTATTATGGAACCTTCCCCAATTTAGTTGCCTTTGTTTAGAATATTCTGCGATATGCCACCTTGAGAGTTTCGCGATACCATACATTAGTTTGTCCTCCTGAGTCTCTCCCATTGCAGTACATACCCTTGACCCCTTAAGCTTTGATCCCCATACCTAAAGCAAGTTTCATACGCTGCCAAGTCATCCATGCCATCATGCTATGAACAAAGGAAGTTTGAGCCCCCCCACTCTGTAACCCTAGTTATTCCCCATCCCCACAGTATGTCAGTCCCACCATCAGTACTATCACCTTTTGGTTGTACACCGCGCGCTCCTATTAAGGAAACATCATTGCCTTGATAGTTGCAGGTCTCCCTCTATCGACACCAACCAATCTATTCTAGAGGATAGACCCAGAGGTCCCTGTGCTTTGGACTCATCACCATCAGTGGTGAGTGCCTATGGATCATTTTGAAAGGATTCCTTAGTGCCTCTCTGAATGATTGTTTCTCACATGCTCGACGTCAACATCTTGATTGCATCGTTGAGATTCGTACATGGTATCGGTCCTTTCAGTTATTAGTCGAAGACCTCGGATGTCACCTGACTCTAACACATTGGTGAGTCTACTTTAGGAACAACCAGTTACATGTTCCTCTGGATATCTAGGCTGCGCTTAGCGAGAGTATTCGGAAGTACCCCAGTTGTATACTTCTTCGAGTACACAATTTAGATACAGTTCAGTGTATCCTTGAGATTCTGACTCACAGTTATTGAGGCAATCCAGTTGTTGGATACCTTCAGATCCAGCAGTTCATCAACACTTCTGAAACCACATTCAGAATGATTGTTTCCTTTTTACCGTGTATCAGTTCTTCAGATCAGTCATAGTATGACCATAAGTATGTCCTAGCATTGTATCCCCTCTAGACCATTATGATGTACACAGCAGGTTTATATGTATTGTTCAGGTCCCCTTTTTTGGGCCTCATTGTTATTTATATGTCTTGATACGAGCATGGGTATGTCTACCTCGTCCTTTATCAGAGATTATTCCTCATTCATTTTGAGGCCATGTATTTTCAGTTTTTGCAGTTTGTATGGGATCGTTGTTCCAGTCTCCAATTGGTCTCTTCTCTCCTCCAAACCCCGGGAAAAAGACAAAGAACTATGATGTCTATCGGCCATATGATGAGCTCTTGCCCTCACACATTAAGGGACAATCTGTTAACACCCAAAAAGTGCTCACTAGCTCATTTCCCTATTCACATGACCCATTTGTCCACTTTTCATACCATTTTAGCCTCTAAAACCTTCAAAAGGTCACAAAAAAGACCAAAATCCATCGTTTTCTCCTCAAAATATTTACTTTTTCCTCAAAAAATACAAAAAACCCTAAAAAAGGGTCCAAAATTCCCAAAAATCAATTAAAAGGGAATAAAACTCAAAAATATATTCAAAAAAGGAAAAATAAGGGAAAAAGAGAGAAGTCTGGCTTATTGCGCCATTGGATCAGTTAGAAGGACAGAGATATGATGAACCTATTAAAGAAGAAAATTGTCATATCTCAAAGCACATATGTGCTTTCCTATTTGATTCTCAACTAGGGATTTGAATTCTTGAAACTTGCTAAAGGTTTCACTCTTAGCCTTTTGGAAATAAATCCATGAATTTCTAGAGAAGTCATCTATAAACAATACATAATATAAATAGCCAATCAGGGAAGGGGATGACATGGGAACACATACATCACAATGTATTAAATCTAAAATCCCTTTAGATCTAGTATTATTGCTAGAGAAACTCTTTTTAACATTCTTCCCAAGTGCACAACCCCTACATACACTATCATGCTCAAAATCAAATATGGGATACCTTTGACCATTTGATGTAATCCTGGTAGTGCTTTGTAGTGGAGGTGACGAAGCCTCCTATGCAATAGCTCGCATGTACTGATAGTGTTGTGAACCATAGCTTGAATGTACTTCCCAGGTGCCTTGTAGAGACCTCCCTCTCTAACTCCAATCATTGTTTCATATTTCAAGTCTTTGTTATTCGGCCATAATAGTGCTTGATTATCCATGAAGATAACTCGGAATCCCTTATCTTCAAGAACCAAAACTGATAGGAGGTTCTTCTTCAATCTTGGAACATAAAGAATGTACTCCACATGTAAAATATCCCCTGAACTCAGTTATATGGAGGTGGATCCAACTCCTTGGATTGAATAGGTTGTGTTGTCTCCCGACTCTAATTTGCATGCAAAATTTTTCTCCTTGAGATTGGTGATGGTGCTCTTATAACTAATCATATGTTTGGATGCACCACTATAAACCAACCATGTGTCCTCACTTGTGATGAAAGATCCAGAAAGTGTTGAGACTAGCCCTCTTTGTCTCCTTTTCTTCGGGTGCATTCTTTTGAATAGTTTCATCTTCTATAGCAGTGGAAACATGAAACCTCCTTTTCCCTCTTTATTTTCTTTTCACTCCCTTGAATAATGTCCCTTCTTGTCACAGTTGTAGCATCTAACCTTTGACTTGTCAAATTCCTTGTTGTATACCTTCTTCTTCGCATGGGAAAAATTATTTTGAGAGAAGTTGTTCTTGCCTTTCATCATCCTTTTCGTGAGGGTAAGGTTTTCTTATTTGATGCACACTGGCTTGCTTTGGATTCGCCCCTCCTCCTAGAGGCAGTCATGCCACAAAATTTTGAAGTTATATTGTACATCTCGACCATTTACCACAACCAATAATTTCTCCCATAAAGATGGGATACCATCAACAGCGGTTTGGAGAAGATCATCTTCATCCACCTCTACTCCAATGCTAGTGAGCTGATTTCTTACCTAAGATATCTTGGTGAAGAAGGAGACCAATGTCTTATCCTTCTCCATCTTTAGGTTTCGAAGCTTATTCTTCAATTCCCTCTTTTGACTTAGGGCCCTCTTCATATATAGGTTTGTCAATGTATCAAAACACTCCTCTGCGGTCTTCAATGGAGTGATCATGGACATCAAATTGTCCTTTACCAACATAGATGATCCATTTGGCTTTAGCTTAGTTCTTCTTGGATTTGATGGACCCTGCATTAGATGTAGGATCCTCCACCACAGTGAATACATCGCCATCCAAGTCATGTTCCTCCAATATGTTCAACACCCTTGGCTTCCAAGTGTTGAAATTCGAAGTGCCCTCAAGACGGTCTTCTGGTCGAACAAAGATTGATGCCATGGCTCTCAAGTACTGTGCTCAACTCCTCAGGATCTATGTAGGCTCAATTTTTCTTGACAAATTTTAGCTCCTTCATGCCCTGATCTCTAATACCATTTTAAATTTGTGAGCAAATATCATGATCTATTTTTACCTCATAGTGTCTTTTTATTAAGTAAGATCGCCATTGCTTAATTGCATGTAGTATGGCCAACATTTTCATCTAATAAATGGGATTGAGTAAATTGTTTCCTTTAAGTTCGAGGTTTTCAAATACAAGAGCATTTCCTTATTGCATTAAATTTGCATCAATTGCATGCCCCAAGACATCACACTCCAAAATAAAGGTCTTTTGAAGTCAAGTGTGGCCAAGGCACTAGTGCTACACATGGCCTTCTTGAGTTTTTTAAAAAGCTTGGGTTGATTCTTGAGTCCAAGAAAATGCATCCTTTTTCAATAATGATGTTATAGCTATAGTTGTCCTCTTTAGTAATTGTTTTTATATTTTTTTGAAGCTATGATAGGGTTGTATTGGATATATAGGGACAATATTTCATCATTTTTCTTGTTGATATGTTCTAAATCGTACTTTTTTGTTTGCATAGTTAGAGGACATATACTTTGGTCCTTTTTTGTAATGTTATTGTAGACATTTTTAATTGTTTTGGATGAAGCAAAATTGTACTTAGAGGTCATAATGAGCACATATATGCTTTTCCTCTTTTGTATTATGCATACAACACATGAGAAGAGTCATTTCCATTCTCACCATGAATATAAATTGTTATTTTTTCCTTCAAAAAAATGGTTTAAGATATGTTTCTATTCAACCATAACTCTTGAAAACTTGTAGTAATAACCCCTCAATCCTAAGAATCCACTAAAATTCTTCAAGGCCTTGGAAATTGGCCATTCCATCATAGCTTTAATTTTTTATGGTCCACCTTGAAACCCTCATGAGAAATAATATGAGCTAGATGTTCCACTTCCTAATCACGAAAATCACACTTGAAAGGATTTGCATATAGTTTTTACTTGTCCAATATATGTAATACCATGTCACCATGGTGTACATGCACTTCCAAACAATTCCCATAAATTAGTATATCCTCAAAAAATACTAACACGTTTTTTTCGAGGAAGGGATTGAAATAGAATTCATAAAGATTTGAAATGTTGAAGGTACCTTATCAAGGCCAAAGATATCACCGGAAACTCATAATGATAATATGATATTCATGTGTTCTAAATTTTGTTTTTGGATATCTTTATCCCTCATTCAAATTTGATGGCACCCTTATTGAATATCCAACTAAGTGGACAAAAAATTCCTTGCAAATCATCTAACAATTCATTAATGGAAAGAACAAGAAACTTATCTTTAATGGTTTATCTTGTTGAGATCTCTATAATCTAGGCACATATGCCATGAACAATAATTTTTGTAAATATCACCACTTGTTAAGAGAAACGACTTTATCTAGTTTGAATGATGCCAACCTCTAGCATTTCTTGAACCATGCACTCAATCTCACTCTTCTAGGCATAGGGGTATTTATAAGGCCAAATGTTAGGAGGGAGGATCCCCATGATCAATTGAATAACATGATCACAATTTTATGAAGGAGGACTACCTTTGGGCATCTCAACAAATACCTTGGAAACATTGTTGATGACTCTTTGGAGATCGAAGGGCACAAAGCGTTTAGATGCTTAAACATCTTGTGAGCAAAATTGTGCAATTACTCTTAGGTTTCTATTTTTTCAAACAATTTTAGCATGTTGATAGATCTTATAACATCAGATGGGTTTCCTTGCATACCTTTGAGTTAAGTTTCCTTTCCTTTTGAGGAAAATATAATTAAAAGTTCCTAAAAGATAAAATCAATTATTCCCAATGGTTTTAGCCATTGAACCACTAACATGACATCAATACCACTAATTTTGAATGCAATCCTTGAGCTATCCAATAAATAATACTCATAGAAAGCTTAATAATATTACAGTCGAACAATTTATGGTACCTCAATCTACAATCATTCCTTGAAACTCTAGTGTTGGATATGTAAAGCAATTGAGAAGTTGATAATTTTTACTTAATGAATTTATGGGAACTACCATAATCAATAAAAAATGTTTATTTTTTCCTTCTTCTTGATTAATCCTTTTATCTTATGAGTTTGAGTTCTAATGCCAGCCAAAGCATCACAAGATATGGGTGAGTGGAATCATTGTGCTCTCTATAGGTGTTAGTGACAACCCTTTTGGTAGCATATTTTTTATTTCAACTCTCTTTGCCACTTTGAATGCCTTATCCAAGGAATACACCTTATGTTGAATGCTTTATTTTAAAGTGCCCATAAGGAGATCCAACAAAATTATCCTCTTGAATGTTCTTCACTCTAAGATTCAACTTTTGAAATTGTTGAAATTGGTATGCAACTTTACCTATTTTCTTGAGATTTATCAATTATATTATAGAAGGTGTTTCTCATACTATTCCCATAGTGTGCTATAATTTAATTTATAAAAATGGACCAAGAGAAAATATATCCATTTTTTGCTTTCACAAAACCATCAATACCACACAAATTTATTAGGTTCTAAATATACGATGCAATAGTTAACTTTTGTAGAGTTGGCACTTGGTGTATATTAAAGAATATCTCCATCTAGAATATCCATGTTATGGGATCATTACCATCAAAATTACTCATATTGATCTTGGTAATAAAGTAGTTCCTTGTTGTTGAATTGAAATCTCATATTTGATGTAGATCTTGGAGCCTTGACTGATCGTGTACCTTGGACTCAATATTCTTGTTCTTGAAATGTGTTAAAAAGTTCTACATATATGTTCAAAACTCGATCCTCTTGTTCTCCTTATCCTCTTCTTGAGGAGGAGAATTTATGATAATAAGGCTCTTCAGTTCCTTAATAAGGCCCCACTTTATGTCTTTGAGATCATATTTGCTTTCCATCTCCTTGATATAATATTTTATTGCCATCATTTTGAAATTATATTTTCATTCCATGTTTGGCTTGGTATCATCTTCGAAAATTTTGAATTCTATTTTAGTTACCATATTTAGGTCGTCAACCTTCTTTGCCATTGTAGTTTCCATGATCACTATTTTCTCTTTCAACTTCGACACCTTAAATTCCACTTCATTTTCTTCCAATGATAAGTATGAGCACTGGAAAGTATTTACATGAGTCACATTTCCCTTATTACGTTTAGACATGTTGCGTTGAGAGTTTTTCAAGATCTTGTCTACTAGTCATACATGAAAATATTACATCTTCACCAAATCTAGTCTTTTATTAATTTAATATTTGCATGATATACTCTGAGACAATTATTGAAAATTAGCAAAACCTGTTGTTTTCCCCTCATTTGTGGAGGGTGAACTTGTAATAGCTTCCACTTCACCAATATTTATTGAATAGGTATGAAATGTGTCTTTGAAACACTATTGTCTTTCTTCTTTCCAATTCTACCAATGGCACACAATTTTGATATTGACATTTTTAGGTATGACTTTTCTATTAGAACCAATTGTTTAAGCCTAGTTTGAGGACCAAACAAAAAAACTAACTTGTACAACTTGTAAATTCAAAAATATAAAAAACAAAGTTTCTAATTTTTTACCCAATGTTCTTCACTCTTTCCTCTATCAAATATAAGACTCCCATAAATGCCAATGATCTAAAGAGAAGTTAGAGAAAAAAATGGTAAGATGGTTCATTTAAAGGAGACAAACCAATGATCATCTGCTCTAATACCAAAATTTATGGACCAGATAGACATATAAGAATTTAGGAGACCAAATTCAATAATTCCATTCATAAGTCAAGTAAAAAAGTGAATGAATAAGAATCTCTTTTGTGGGGTGCAACATCCTTTTACAATATATCAAATACACAATATACTATGATCATTCAAATGAGCCATGTTGATGTATATATAGGAGACAAAAATGGACAACAATAAATAATAGTAAGTTGACATAATTATAATTAATCCAATGATAATAAATAAGGGTTATAATTAGGGCTTAACATGGTTTCTAAAAATGAAGGTATTATGTAACCCATTATTAACAAGTAAATTTTTTGTGAGTATCCTAAATTTTTCTTCGATACGTTTTCCACCCTTTGCTTTGGGATATTTTATGCTCACATCAAATTTACCATTCAATGTAGTTTTTAAGTAAATTATGATTTTATCATTTATGATTGTAGGTTTATGGAGAGATTCATTATCTTCTTTTTGTTTTGGGGGGTTGCAAGGGGCATCGACTAATGCCCCCTTTCCTAGTGGTTCAAAGGTAGAACCTCTAATGCCAAAAGTTTCTAGAACCTTCCAATGTATTTTGATTCCTTCTGGAACTCACTTATGTATTGTATAAATCAAAGTTGTTATTTCCATGTGATTTTACTTGCACAAAACAAAGTTTATAGAGAAATCTCATGTTCTATTGTTATTGTTGTTTGCTTTTATTTTTTATTTTTCTAACTTCAAAATCAAGCAAATTTTGTCACATTTTCTCACAACAAAGCAAATTAGAAAAGAGAAAAAAATCCAACATGCATTGCAAATACATCCCACTTACCTTTCAAGAGCAAGCAAGCCTTCCTCTATGGTCTTATGAATTTGTTGCAATCCTCATTCTTGCCACTAAGATTTCTACATCATTTGCAATAGAAATTTTGAACATTTCAAGCAAATTGACTCCTAATTTGTCCTCACAAAACTCTTATATAATTGTAGGCCAAGACAAATATTTTGAATCTTGTTCAATATAATGTCCAGTCTAAATATTTGTTCATAGAATTGAATTTGGGGTTCAATTGTTCTCTTAGATTTTTTCATAGGCATTCCCATCATGCCATTTGTGGTGCTATGTAATTGAGGTGTGACTTGGTCCCCATTCCTCTAATATCTAAGGAGTGGAGGTTTGAGGAGATTGGGTATTCGATCCTTAAACTCTTGAGAAAGGAAGGATAGAAGAATTTGTATCATTAACAGTAAAAAGCCAAACTACTCTCCCGTGTGCCACCCATTTGGGAAATTTGTTTAATGAAACCCCGATAGTAGGTGCCAAAACCCTCACCCAACACCCAAATCCCATTTATGGGTGCCAAAACCCCTTTCTCGACACCAAAACCTCATAAATCGACAAAATCCAATCAATATAATGAATTGGAAATTATTTTAAAACATATGGGTGGTTAAGTTCCAGGTTTATGATAAAATTATATTAAATATAAAAAAGAATTTAATAAAATATAGCAATTATATGATAAAGTATTATCAACTATAAAATTACCCATTTTCTATAAATAATAAAACGACCCATTTTCTATAAATAATATAGAATATAGGACCTAAAAACTATATAAATTACAAATACATTTTCTATAAATAAAAATAAAACCATTATACTAAGTTAAAATACTTATTTATATTTATAATAATTCTAATTCTAATAAGAACAATAAGCAAGTATAGGTTTGTCTTCATTAGAATTAAATTATAAAGGAACATTGACCTTATAACAAATTTCATGTAATTGAATCCTAATTCATATTTATAAACTTTAACATATTCATCTTGATGATGGATCATATTGTCACATCCCTTCCTGTCAATCCGATGCAAAGGAGGGAACATGACCAAACATGCCAGGCTTATTTTACAATCTCAGCCCCATACATTACTAAGAAATTCATGGATAAATAAACTTATGTATACATACTACATATTCATACTCAATCAAACACAACGGAATTAAACACTAAATATATATACACACACACAGTTTCATCATGCATATAACAATCATCAAATATCACATTGCATAAAGCAGGATGCCATTCATTTCATCAGCATGAACAATTATCATTAAAAATTAACACATTGCAGAACACATAATGCATGTATTTTAAACCACAGAGAACACTTATCTTTGAGATGAAGTTGTCCAAAAAACTGGCTATGTGAGAGCAACGTTCCACCCAACCATAGATCTCTGTCCACCCTATATTCTTTTAGCTAAGAGATCACCCCCGAGCTGGGTTGTGTATCCACTAAGGAGGAACTAGACAGGCTCACTCACAGCCATGGTTTCACTCAACAACTATGCTAAGCCAACACACAGTTGGGTTTATCAAACATGTACTAAGAAAATGAGGAGGATGCTAATCCAGTGAGCTCAACCACAGAGCTAAAGGCATCTCAAAATGAATTCAACAGTCATGACACCCACAATACCTACCTCACCCAACACAAGGAAGGTCCCCTTCTCTGCAACACAGTCCTTCAAGCATCCCTTCCCTCCAGTGCTCTTTAGGGTGGGCATAGAAAGTTCCATCTTCTAATTCCTTGAGATTCCAGCCATCACTAGGTTTATCAAGCAACCCAACCTCTGTTTAATCATTCACACTTGGATTTCTCAAAATTCTGTCATCAAATAACTCAATCCCGTCACTGGATTTCTGGGCTATAAAAACTAGGTTTTCCAATGGATTTCGGGGTATCTAATACTCTCAAATTCACCCCAAGGTTCATATCTATGGATCCCCCATTGGATTTTACTGTCCAATACCAATTCTGGGTGTTTATGACACTTTAAAATGTGGGTTCTTGCAAAGTTGCGATTTCTGTTTTTTCTCACTACTGGCAATTCGTAATGGATGAAAATTGTTGCTGGGTTCTTCTACAATGGAATGGGAATGAGGAAAAATCCATTCCCATTAGGTAGAGTGACTTGTGGTACAATAAAACAGAGTCCATACTCTGCCATGTGAATTTCTGGGATGCCCATGCTCCATTGAAGCCATGGACTGAAATCTTCAACAACTTCCTTACAACAGAAATAAATGTCATCAAGGGAAGTCAAATGGGTTCTCACAATGACATTTGGCAGCATATGGTTCATCCCCACAACCCCCTCACCACTCCCTAGTGGATACACATGGCCCCTTCTCATTCGTTGCTCCCATAGACAGTTTTGGTATTTTATTTCAATATCAAATATTTACATCATTTACAATATTCCATGGCTTAATAGAACATGGGTAACAAAATATCAAATGCTTGTCCATTCTAAATAAAATCTGAACATACACTAGTGGGGCCTTGGCCTTGAGCTCCATGCTAGGGAAACATACATCACATGTATACAATATTTACATTAAAAACCAATATTTCATAAGGGTCAAAATTGGAGTATTACATTCCCCTCCCCCTTAGAACAACACCGTCATCGGTGTTCTCAAAATTGAACAAAAATGGGAATGCCTCTCTCATGGTATCCTCCAGTTCCCATGTATCCTCATCGGGACTAAGGTGCTCCCATTGGACCTTTACCTGCCCGATGGCTCTGTTCCGGAGCAAAGTGACCTTCTTGTCGAGGATGCGCATAGGATCTACTTGGAACTCTCCCTAAGGTTCCACCTGTATCACATTCCAATCAATCATATGATTAGGATCATGTACATACTTCTTAAGCAAAGATACATGGAAAACATTATGAGCTCTTATGTTAGCAGGCAATGCAACTCAATATGCAACTAGCCCTATCCTATCTAGGACTTCAAATGGCCCACAATATCTTGGTGACAACTTGGCACAACTCCCCAACTTGAGAGAACTTTTCCTTGGTTTCACTCTCAAATACACATGATCCCCAATCCGAAATTCCTTATGCACTCTTTTCAAATCTGCATAACTCTTTTGTTTGTCATGAGCTGCCTTTAAATTCTGCCTGATATTAACAACTTCCTGTTCCATTTCCTTGATCATCTCTAGTCCAAGTACTACCCTATTCACTGGGCTATCCCAATTCATTGGAGTCCTGCACCCCTTACCATACAATGCCTCAAATGGACTCATACCCAACGATGCATGATGTCCATTATTGTATGCAAATTCTACCAAGTGTAGGTAATCTTCTCACTTGGATGGTTTATCCATCACATACATTCTCATCATGTCTTCAAGAACCTGATTCACCCTCTTAGTTTGGCCATCTGTTTGAGGATGATATGTTGTACTGAAATTCAATTTAGTTCCCAATTCCTAAAACAATCCTTTCCAGAAATTGGAAGTGAATTAAGTATCACGATCAGAAATTATTTCCTTGGGAAATCCATGCAATCTTAATATTTCTCTCATGAAAATATTTGCAATGTCATTAGCCTTGTGAGTGGACTTGACTGGAATAAAGTGAGTTACCTTTGATAGCTTGTCCACCACAACCATGATTGAATCATGCTTCTTCACTGTCATGGGAAGACCTGTTATAAAATCCATAGAGATCACTTCCCACTTCTATTCCGGAATGGGTAAGGGCTGCAGCAATCCTGCTGGATGTTGGTGATCCGCCTTTACTTGTTGGCACTTTTGACACCTAGCAATGTACTCAGCTATGTCCTTCTTCATACCATGCCAAAAGTATTGCTTTCTTGTTGCTGTTATAGTCTTCTAATATCCTGGATGTCCAGAGTATGGCATTTGATGTATTTCATCCATCACTAGCTTCTTCAAATCTACACTGTCTGGAATGTACAGTCTATCTTTATAGATGAGGATATCATCTTCACCAAGCCGATATCCTGCATGCTTTTCATCCACATTACCTTGCTACAACTTATCTTTAATTTGAAGGCAAGTTTCATCACTATTTTGGGCTTCAAGAACTCTTGTCTTCAAATCTGATTTACACATACTTAATGCTGCAACATGGAATTTTATGCTAAGAGCATCTGCAACCTTATTCTCCTTCCCTTTTACATGCTTAATTTCAAAATCAAATTCACAAAGAAACTCCATCCATCTAGCTTGCCTAGCATTCAAGTTTGGTTGATCAAACAAATACTTCAAGCTCATGTGGTCTGTTCTAAGCTCGAATCTCCTTCCCATCAAATAATGTCTCCACATCTTGAGAGCATGCACTAAGGATGCTAATTCTAAATCATGTGTGGCATACTTCTTTTCATGCTCTTTTAATTTCCTTGACTCATAGAAAATCACAAATCCTTCTTGCATGAGCACTCCACCTAACCCTTCGATGCAAGCATCTGTGCACACTACAAAATCCTTCGTTGGATCTGCTATCTTCAAAACAGGAGTGCAAGTAAGCTTGATATTCTCACATTTTTCAGACCATAAAAGCTTGATATTCTTCCTTTGCAATGAAGTGATTGGGTGAGCTATCTTGGAGAATCTTTCAATGAACCTTCTGTAGTAACCAACAAGACCCATGAAAGATCTAACATCTGAAACATTCTTTGGAGTAGAACAATCCATGATGGCATTAATCTTTTCTGGGTCCACTGCAATTCCTTCTTCAGAAATGACATGACCCAAATACTGCACCTTCTTTTGATATAATTCACACTTGCTTAACTTGGCATACAACTAATGTTCTCTAAGGACTTGCAACACCATCCTTAGATTCTCTTAATGCTCTTCTTCATTCTTTGAATAGACAAGAATGTCATCCAAGAACACAATCACAAACTTATCCAAATGTTTGCTGAAGACACTATTCATGAGACACATGAATGTAGCAGGTGCATTGGTAAGACCAAATGGCACCATAGTGAACTCATAATGACCATATCTAGTTCTGAAAGTTGTCTTATGAATTTATTCTTCCGTAATCCTTACTTGATGGTACCCATACCTCAAGTCAATCTTGGAAAACACTTTAGCTTCCTTCATTTGATCAAACAAGTCATCAATTCTTGGCAATGGATACTTGTTCTTGACTGTCACTTTATTGAGCTGCCTGTAATCAATACACAGCCTTAAGGTCTCATCCTTCTTCTTAACAAATAATATCGGTGCTCCCCAAGGAGACACACTAGGCATGATATACCTCTTGTCCATTAATTCTTGTAGCTGCATCTTCAACTCTACCAATTTCGGTGTACTCATTCTATAAGGAGCTTTGGAATTCGGCGCTGCCACTGGAACAAGATCGATGGTAAAATCAATATCTCTCTTTGGTGGTAGTCCTGGCACTTCATCCAGAAATACATTGAAATTGTTGCAACAATGGAAAGTCTTCTATCATTGGACCTTTCTCCTCTTATGAATATGATATATGGACTGCATATAATTGACAACCTTTCTTATAGAACTTCTTCAACTGTAAGGCTGAAATTTGTTTTACTGAAATTTGCTTGGGTATTCCTCTTACCAATTTTGGTCTTCTCTCTTCATAAATGCATTCAAGTGCCTTCTCATAACAATCCAACTTGGCTCTATGCTTTTCCAACCAATCCATGCCAATTAAGGCAGCATAAGAGCTTAATGGTAGTATATTTAAATCTGCATGTGTCTGGAGTCCATTCAATTCTATGGCACACTCCACCATTACTTCACTAACTTCTCTCTTGGTCCCTATGGCTAATTGAACTAAATAAGACTTACTGTGCTTCACTTTTCTAAGAGAACAACCTTCAACCACTTTTAGGGAAACATAAATATGAGTAGATCCTGGATCAATCAAAATAGAAATAGATTGCTTAGCAATCTTACCTTCAACTTCCACCACTGATGATTGATGGTCTGCCTGATGATTATCCAACGCTGCATAAATTCAAGGCGTTGCTCTTTGTGAAAATCCTCATAGCATATCTAAGAGATGATGTATACTTCACAATGAAATAATTTAGGAATAAGATCAAGAGTGGTCAATGCCGTAAGATGAGCAACAAAATAATAATACAGTAGAACTCGGATAGAAGCAAAAATACTTCACACACACTAATTCATTAATCACAATATGGACAAATAAGTAGTACAATGCATGAGGATTTGAATGCCAAGGTGGCAATTCGAATTGGCCTTCATGGAGTGATCAAAAGGTCACTCGAGTGTCACTAGAGCACAACTAGTAGTCTATCTCATCATCAGTGGAGTCATCAATGCTCAAGTAACTGTCAACCATCATTCAAACTGAGTCTAACTGAGTGTGGTAGGTGTAACTGAGTGTAACTGGAACTAACTGAATGAAGGAGGCTCAATGGAGGGCGCATGAGGAGCTAACTGAAGTCAGAATGAGCAGTCTAGTCACACTGGAGGTCCATCGGAGTGGTAAGGTCAGTTAAGAGTGAGTCAAGCCTAAAATCAAGGGGAGAACTCAGTTAATTGAAGATAACTAGACTGGTAGGTGAAGAATGGCGCCTTTTTCAAGTGGATGGTGAGATGTGGGCGCATCACTAGATAGGAGGGATCAATTTGAGTGGAAATAAGCTCTCGAGTGCTGGAAGACTAGGGACTAGGTGCTAGAGGTATCAACCTGATGACTGGGTAGCATGCGGATGCATGCTGCATGCAGGAATGCATACAAGACTGAAAATGCAAAGGATGAAAATGCTAGTAGGACTAGGATGGAGTATAGGAATATCCTAACACCCCCCCTTAATCCATCCTAGGCCCTAGTAACTGATACCAAAGGGCACCCAATACAATGAATAATAATAACAGTCAATAAACCGAGGAAATGGGGAAAACCTCATGGAAAAAATACCCCCCCTCAAAATAGACTATAAGGCGCACACAAAAATAAATGCTCCAAACTCAAGCAGGTGTGATGCTGTTAGGATATCTCATCATTCACTTTTGTACTTTGCATGCATTTTGCATGCATGCATTGTATGCACCCGCATGCTTCCTAGTTATCAGTATGGTACCTCCAGTCAAGGTCCATCAAATCAGTTGGGATTTTTACTACACAAACAAGTCAGGGTCCATCAAATACTACCATTTATTCTCTCACTTCATGCCTGCGCAGCACAACCACAGGGAAACGCCGCAGCAACAGTGTTTTTGTTGCTCCAGATGCCCATTGCCACAGTAAGTCCAAATTTTCTTCCCAACTTGTTTCATATCAAATATCCTATCATTGTATTGTGATATCCCTTCTATGGTGTTTCGACTGATATTAAAAACTGCAAGTCTTGGTATATCATTGGCTTGTGGTAGCAATCACGACCCATATGAATGTTGGAACCTGTGGCGAGAAAATACCAAATTTTTATCTTCTGAAAGCATATTGTCTTCCGAAGTGGGTCATTGTTGGCACTTGATCATTGTTTAATGCTCCTGCTAGCCTAATCCTCCCCTCAACAGGATACTCCAACCAAGGACTCCTCGTGCACATCCTACTCCATCTGGAGTTGCTCCCTGCCCCAACGATAGCCCATGCTAGATTAATCCATAATTCCTTCACTTGATATGTTGAGGGAAACACACCTAACATGGGAAGGGATCAACTGGCTTCTTGGCTGCAGCCAATGTCTAATATTAAATGAAAAACATTGGTATCCGATCAAACTTACAATGCCATTCTTGTGGACTGGTTATGGTGAGAATGAAACATATGATTGAGTAGGTAAGGCCTATATGTACCTTCAGGCTTCATTAACATGTGTCACCTGGCGTTGTCCTGCCAAGAGGAATTAAAAATGGGATTCCAACAATAGTAGAGAAGAACAACATTTCCATCTAGGATCATCAATTCCAATATTGATCAAGAGAAATTATCGATTGAATGGCATTGGGCCTATAATTCAAAACATATATAATAAAAAGTCAATTCACAAATTGTTTGGAAATAGGGTTTTCCAGGTATGGGCCAAACTTGTGTAGTAGAGGGATTCAAATTAAATATGGTTATATGGCCTCTTGAAGGTTTCCCAGAAAGGCATCCAAAATCAGAGCTCCATGAGTCCAAAGACCATAATAACTCCCCATACACTGAAATTTGGAGATGTTTACAATGTATTCCTCCAGGGGATACTTTCGCATTAAGCCTGGTATGAATGCACCCATAACCATAACACGTGATACCTGTAATGGTTCATATTATATACTCGAATCAAGCGTTGTAGAAACCTCTAAAGAAATATAATGCAAACTCACTGAGTATATACAAAGAAAAGGTTACCTTGGTAGACTTGAACATGATTTGTGCAAGATTTAATTGAGAAACATTAGAGATCCCTTCGTTAATCCTTGGGATCCCATGAGTATAACAGAGAGATTTAGGTATGTTTTCAAGGGATTATGTATATCCTTTGTTCAAAGTATTCTGCAGTATGTCACCCTGAGAATCTCCCCATATCATCCATCAGCTTTTCCCCCTAGAGTCACTTCAATCTATAGTACATACTGCTTATCCCTCAAGCTATGATCCCCGCACCTAAATATCAATTTCCTATGCTGCAAGGTCAACCATGCCATCATGCTCTGAACAAAGGAAGTTTGAGTCCACCCACTATATGACCCCAGCTATTCCCCATCCCCACAGTATATCAGTCCTACCATCAGTACTATCACACTTCAGTTGTACACCTCGCGCTCCTGTCAAGGAAACATCATTGCCTTGATAGTTGCTGGTCTCCCTCTGTCGAGGCCAACCAAATCTATTCGAGAGGATAGACCCAGAGGTCCCTGTGCCTTGGACTCATCACCATTTGTGATGAGTTCCTACGGATCATTTCGAAAGGAGTCCTTAGTACCTCTCCAAATGATTGTTTCTCACATGCTCGACTTCAACACCTTGATCGCATCGTTGAGACTCATACAGGGCATCAGTCCTTCCAGTTATTTGTTGAAGACCCCGAATATCACCGGACTCTACCAAATTTGAGAGTCTAATTGAGGAAACAACGAGTTACATTTTCCTATGGATATTCGGGTTGCGCTTAATGATAGTATTCAAATGTACCCCAGTTTTATACTCCCTCGAGTATACAGTTACAAATACTCCTTAGGAGTTGATTCAAAGTCATTGAGTCCCTATAGACATTGGACACCTTCAGATTCAGTAGTTCATCAACCCTTCTGACACCTTAATCAGAATGGTTGTTACTCTTTTCCAGTGTATGAGTTATTGAGATCAGTCATGATATAACCATGAGTATATCCCAGCATTGTGTCCCCTCTAGACCATCATGATGTACCATCATGATGTACCATCATATTTTTATGTATTATTCAAGTCCCCCTTCTTGGGCCTAATTGTTATGTATATGTCTTGATACGAGCATGGGTATGCCCGCCTCGTCCATTATCAAAGATAATTCCTCATTCATTTTGAGGCCATGCATTTTTTCAATTTTTGCAGCTTCCAAGGGGCCGTTGTTCCAGTCTCCAATCGGTCTCTTCTCTTCTTCGCAGCCCAGGAAAAAGACAGAAGAACTATGATGTCTATCGGCCATACGATGAGCTCCTACCCTCACACATCAGGGGGCAATCTGTTAACACCCAAAAAGTGATCACTAGCTCATTCCCTTATTCACATGACCCATTTGTCCACTTTTCCACCATTTGAGCCTCTAAAACCATCAAAAGGTCACCAAAAAGACCACAATACACCCTTTTTTCCCCTCAAAATATGTATTTTTCCTCAAAAAAACCCTCAAAAAGGGTCCAAAATTCCCAAAAATATTCAAAGGGAATAAAAATATTCAAAATATTCAAAAAAGGAAAAAGAGGGAAAAAAAGACCCAAACCATGTTGGTTACTACCATTGGTTTCCTCAAAACCACAATGGTATTCCCCATCACCAAAAACTATAAAAAGGTGATAGGGGCTCCTCACTTTTCATTCACATTTCATCATATCCTTATGCTGCCAAATTTCCTTTGAGAGTCATTGCCTCCCATTTCGAGTTTGAAGATCCCCATTGAAGCTTTGGAGAAGAAGAGACCATTAGATATTGGAGCTTCTCAACCTTGGAGTTGCTCAACACCCATCATCTTCACCATTTGAGGTAATACAAAATTAAATATTTTTCAAGTTATTGTTTTTCCATAGATCTTATTGCTTATGTTCTTAAATTCAATTTTTTATCTCTTTTTCACATGTTAATGTTAGATAGTTGTTTTTGTTTTATATTGAAACTGCTATTACAAGTTAATAGGTGCATCCTTGCACATGCTCGGTTGAAAAAACAAGCAACAATCACCCACAAACAGATGGTTAGAATAAAGTTATCAACAAATGTTTGGACACTTCTCTTCGTTGCTTCACCTCCGAACAACAGCATCAGTGGGAAAAGTGGCTCCCTCTCGTTGAATGGTGGTACAATACCTCCTACCACATTGCATCTAAAATGACGCCATATGAAGCAATCTATGGTCAGGAACCACAAGTGATTCTTCCATACACCCCTAGCAGTTCACTAGTTCAGGAAGTTGACATGGTTCTTCGAACCCGAAATCAGATTCTAATAATTTTGTAGGACCATCTTCACATGGAAAGAAATAGAATGAAACAACAAGACGATCAACACCATTATGAGCGCACTTTTCAAGTAGGTGATATGTTTTTCTTCATCTATATCCTTACAAGCAATCCTCCCTAAAACTCAAAGGGCATGATAAGCTGGCTCCAAAGTTCTATAGGCCATATAAGGTTCCTTAGAAGATTGGGTCTGTTGCTTATAAATTGGAACTTCCTCCTTCTTCCCGTATTCATCCAGTATTTCATGTCTCTTGTCTAAAGAAAGTTCTTGGCACCAACATCAGTGCACAAACTGTTTTACCAAAACTGGATAATGAAGGATCCATCATTTTGGAGCCGAAGGTCAGCCTCACTGGGCGCAGTCCTCAGCTTCACTCTCGATCCATCATAGATGTATTAATTCAGTGGCATGGACTGCAACCAAAGGATGCTACATGGGAACCACTTCTTCAGATTCAACAACAATTTCCACATCTAAAGTTTTGAGGACAAATATTTTTCTAAGGGAGAGGGGATGTTAGGAACCTGTTTCAACCCTTCTTTTTACTTTGTTAGTATATTGTATTATCCCATAGTATTATATGTTCCATGGTATTGATCCATAGAATTGGACGCATATGCTTTTTAATTCGTCCCATAGTATTATATGTTCCATGGTATTGATCCATAGTATTGGATGCATATACTTAGTATATAAGTACGTGTTGAGTCCAATGAAGGCATCCATGAGTTATTTGTAGTGAGATTTATCAAAGGACATTGCCCCCTCGAAGTGTCCCACGATCAATAAATCTCTTCTGTGTTCTGATATTTCTGATATATCGGCATTTTCATCATTTCGTTGTTGGAGGTTCCTCACATTCCCATAGGTGCTTCGGGTGAGATGTTGCATGTTCGCAGGTAATGCCAAAAGGGCCATAATATTTGGGTTGGTTGGTTTGTGTCGTAGTGAATCTTGGTTTGTCCACAAGTAAGCCAACATTGGGTAGGGAATTAGCCATCTCACACTTAATTTTTGTGTATCATGTTTTGTGTTTTTTTTTAAATTGTCGGAAGGGACATTGATTGTCTTAAATATATTTTACTCTTATTTAGGAAAGCTACATGGTTGGAGGTAAACGATGCTAAGTCATCCATTTATTCAAAAAATTGGAGTGAAGATGTCTCTTTAGGATTGAGATGTGTGTTTCCACTCCATCAGTTAATTCTTAGTGGAGGATTTCAACACTTGGGTTTTAAGCTCAAGCCAAACAAATGCACCAAGTTAGATTGGGACTAGATTTTAGATAGGGTAGAACAAATGATCAAGTTTTGATGTAATAAGTGGCTCTCCCAAGGGGGTTAGTTAGTACTAGTCAAGTAAATCTTGGAAGCCATACCTATATATTGGACCTCATTAGTTGTGGTCCCTAAAAGGGCCTTGGATAAAATAAGAAGATGTTATAACAACTTTCTCTAGCAAGGTTGTTCATAGTCAAAATGAGTACACTATGTGAGTTGGAAGAAGGTGGCCAAACCAAAATATTTAGGAGGATGGGGACTAAAAGATACTTTCCTTTTCAGTCATGCTTTGGCTGCTAAGTCTCTTTGGAATTAATCTCGAAGAACGTCCTCTGGAAGAAGATTATGAAGCATATTTATATAGCTCCTAGTACCATTTCTGATTGGATCATAAGAGAGACTAAAAGCACACACAAAGCTTTAAATAAGTGGTGAGCAATGACATTGGCATTCTCGATAATTGTAATATTCTTAGCTTGGAAGGTGGGATATGGGAACTCTAATAGAGTGAGTAAGGGTGATTTAATGGGATGCATTCAAAACACTATGCTCCCAAACAAGATAGTATTCCAGCTACAAGAGTTAGATAAAGCGATGCTAAGTAAAATTGTGAAGCCCAAAGAGACATCAATTTGGTCACATGGATGGCTATTTGAAAAAGATCCAAGGTTATTATTACATCATATTCCATTTTGGAAGACTTTTACAAATGAAAATAAGGCTCATATTAGAATTTCAAATGAAAATGACTCTCTCATTTGGGGATACAATAAAGCAGGTGGTTTTTATTCAACCAAGTTGGGATATCAAGGTTCATTTGGGGAGACTATGGATGATGTCAAATCGTTGTGGGCACGACTATGGAAGGTGTTTGCTCCAAAAAAAGCCAAAATTTTAATGTGGCTAGCTCTAAATGGAAAAGTATTAACCTAGGACCAGTTAAAATTAAGAAGAGGGAAGGTGGGACCTAATATTTGCTTATACAGGAGGAAGAATCGAATGAACATATGTTTATAACTTGCCCATTTATAGAGCAGGACTAGATTGAATTGGAAGTCTAGAGAGTTAGACCTTTATGGAAAGGTAGGACTATTAATTCAGGTATAAAAAAATGGTTTAAGGATAGACAAATTAAGAAGTAGAGGAATTTTCCTTTTTTTAGTTTTCTAGGGATTTTGGTTCACAAGAAATGTGAGGGTTTTTGAAGACAATATTTTCCCCTCTTTCTAGATAGTAGCTCAAACGAATTCCATGTTACAGTTCTTTATAGAAGTGGACACTCGAAAAGCTCCCCGTGTTGCAAAAGATATTAGGATGGATCTGAATAGTCCTTAGTATTTTTTTTTATGGTGCATGTAGATGTAGAGATGCTATTATGGGTTTAGGTTTCTATCTATTCATTTCATGGTCACATGTTTTCCACTTCAAAGCGTAGGTAGGGGAACAAACAATCTCGATGAATTCAACTATTTTTAATTTCTTCTAAAATTTGGCCTTTAAAGAATTTTTCTCACCTTATAGGTCAAAGGGGATTCCCAAATCACCATAAAATGGATGAATAATAAGGTCTTTATGGTGAACATCATATTACATAATTTATCCCAAGAACTATTTCGATTGAAAATCCATTTACAAAAAGTGGATTACCGCCATGTTTATAGAGAATAGAACTCATAGGGGAATGGTTTGTCAAAGGCTAGTCTAGAGCTGAGGGAAAGCTCATTTGTTATATTTTAGTATGGGAATCAAATCATCTTATCAAGAAAGACTACAGATTTGTCTGAATTTTAGCTAGAAGGGGCAAAATATTTGGTCATTGAACTTATGTAAGATTCATTAAGAGAAGAACCTGAGTGATATTGGTTATTTGGTAACCTGATTAATGGTGTAATAAGATAGATATATGTGGGAACACTCAAGAACAAGTGGGAACCTAGAATTTAGTTTTTTGGTGTTAAACACATGTACATATTGTACTTTATTTCATTTCGTATATAAAACATGTTTTTTTTTCTCAAAAAAAGGACATATCTACCTATCTCAATGAATTGAAACTATCTATTTCTTCAAAGGAAATGAGTAGATTTATTTTTTTCCTTTGAGTGGAGGGTGCCATATGATCACACTAAGGAGTTTCTAAACCTAATAAAATAAACATTGTAGAAACCCAGTAATCCAAAGATAAATTGATAAATTTGACACAATGTGGGATTGTTGTTAAACCTTTTGTGTTTTGATTGAATATAGATTAACATGATTTCATAAATAATCCATACACCATTTGAAAACCAAGGCTTATTGAGAGCAACTTATTCTTTGTCTACCAAGAAATTGAACTCCATAGTAAAAACCACATGCATATGGGAAAATGCCATTGTTTTCTCAAGAAAATATTCCACTTGTATCTATGCATGGGGAGGACCATAGGTCTTTCAGAACCTAGCATGTCATATGAGAGAAGATAGTCCTAGCTTTTTATCCATGTTGAATTGTGTTTAAGTAGAAAAGATTTTATAGTCATAGAATATATTCTAATATGCCACAAGATAGGAATACCTGATTATTGTTTCACACACACACACACATCCATACTACACTTCTCAAAAAGGAGGGAAAGACAGTGAAACACAACACAATATTCGCCACACAAAACATTGATGCAAATTCCTTTGCAACCACTATAAAGAAGTTGAGAGGAGGAAATGTTTTTTTAAGATAAATCATTGGATATTGTGTACTACTAAGCTAAATGTTGATTATCATCCAAATATGAAATCTAAAGAATACAAGTGTTGTTATAAAATTGAACAAGTTAGCACTGCTTGCATTTTGTGGTGTTAAGGTAGTGGTATTAACACCAATTATAATTTTTTGGTCATGTTAAGGTGGTGATAATGTTTCTTAATATTATTGGGAATGGAATTTCTTCTCATCTATGTTAAAAGAAATGCCATGTTGTAAAGTACCATAAAGTGATGCTAATCCCTCATTTGTCACATGGACATGCACAAATAAGATTTAATTGTGAGGATTTGCACCATAAACAAAACAACTTCGCAAATAATTATTTTGTAAAAATGTAATTCAATTATTTATTTTTGTTTTATTTGTTCAAATAAATGCTCAAGTTTAATTTATGAGGTTTTGCACCACAATAACAACAAATTCAATTATTTATTTGTATACCATTTGAACAAATAAATTCACATGATTTTGCACCACAATAACAAGAAGTTTACAAATAATTATTTTGTAAATAACTGAATTCAATTATTCATTTGTAGTACTATTTAAACAAACAAATACCTAGGATTCTTAATATTGACACATAATTAAAGACAACCATTTTTATTTATTATTATTATAATTTATTACTATTATAAAGTAGTCATAAAAGTGAATTGAATTGAAATTTGATTATTCGATTGCAAATATTTTTATTGATCTTATTAAATTTCTTGATGGATATTAGTATCATTATTAGGTTTTGAGCACAAGGCATGGGTCTCAAATCCATGAACATGGTCAAGGGCCATAGACAACACCTTGAACCACTACACATGAACTATTGGGGGTATTCTTTAGCTCCAATTGAGGGCATTAGCACCATTATGAAGTTTTGAATAGTATGCATGGGTCTCACAATTTTGTATAATGTCACGGGAGGCAACTTGGGCCTTAGGCCCTAAAGGAAGATTTGAAGCACACCCATTAAATCCCAATGCTATCCTTGGCATTTGAATGTTGATATATGTGACACTAGGTACGGGACTTAGAGCCTTGTATGTATTTGTGGATAGAATCATAGGAATTAGGACCTAAAGGAAGGTTCTAGGAATTTGAGGCTAAAAGTGATGAAGCAAACCATCACATAGAACCTATCAAGGGTATCCTTCACTTCCGAATGGGGATAGCATGCCATTGGAATATTTTGAGCACTAGGTGGCCTTGAACATGGTTGGGTGAATAATAATAGGGATTGGATGATAAAGCAAGCTACTAGGCATCCATGGACATGAACAACACCTCAAACCACCATACATGACCTATTGATCAGGTTATCCTTACCTATGATTGGGGATATGGATGAAATTATGAGGTTTTTGATACTAAGTATGAGTCTCTGGGCTTAGACATGTTGGGGGTGGGGGGACTTAGGCCTTATTTTGTAAAGGGATATTTTAAGTAGTCATGTTTGAGAATGATTCCTTGATCTACCACACATGACCTCCTAAACATATCCTTGGCCCGTGAGTGAGGTTGTTGGAAGTATTGTGAGGTTTAAGCAGTAGTGGTGGGTATGTTGTCCCTATACATATCTGGGGTGAAAACTTAGGTTGTAAGCCCTACATGAATATTAAAGGAACCCAATCCCATGAATGAATCCTTGAACCAAATCGCATGACCTCTCGATAGGGTATTTGGCCTCCAAGTGGGGATAATTTATTTTAAATTTTGAGCTATGGGTCTCATGGTCCTTAAGATGATCAAGGGAGGAGCATATGATTTAGGTCCTAAACAAATATTTCATGTTTCCAAGGCCAAAAACATCATCTAAAACTAACATATAGACCTCCCAATGGAATCATTTACCTCCAAGTTGGCATATTGGCACCATTGGAGTTTTTCAGAACTAGTTATTGGTTTTGACACCTTAACCAATATAAATAAATGAAACTTAGACATTGGACCTAAAGGTCTCTTCTAGGCACAATGTCCAGGAACAAGGACTCCAACCACCATGAATGACCTCTTTGTGGGATATTTTTCCCTCACTTGGATATTTGGCACCACTAGAAGGTTTTGAGCACCATGGATGGGTTGTGGGGCCTTGAACACGCTTAGGAGAAGAAAACTAGACCCTATGACCTAAAGTAACCTTCTAGGAACCCAACACAAAGAATAATTCCTCAAACATCTATGCCTCAATATGGGAAGTAAAATTCACCTCCAATTTGAGATATGGGCACAATTTGGAGGTTTTGAATATTAGGTATAGGTA
Organism: Larix kaempferi; assembly: GCA_027924585.1. Classification (NCBI taxonomy): domain Eukaryota; kingdom Viridiplantae; phylum Streptophyta; class Pinopsida; order Pinales; family Pinaceae; genus Larix; species Larix kaempferi. The sequence goes on from BSBM01001365.1 coordinate 6,847,536, forward strand.
ATGGAACCTTGACCATACTTGAGAAACGAAACCCAAGCCTTGGGCATTAAAGTAACTTCTAATGTTTAAGGGCTATGAATGAAGCCTTGAAACACCATTCATTCTCTATGTATGGGATCTTTGGACTCAAAGCGGGGATATAATTAATATCTCTTGCAACATTTGATGCACCCAAGGCCATGAACAATGCCTAAAAACACCACATATGACTTCCCAATGGTATGCTTTCCCTCTAAGTGGGAATGTTAGTGTCATCAAGAGGTTTTGAGCATTATATATGGGTATATATTCCTTATTATCAAACAAATCTACACTAGGAGACCTACCTAATAATTATAGTCAATCTAGCCCTTCCATTGCTAGATCCCTCTCTATTCGAACTTGTGATTTTTTAGTCTTAGGGGGTTGTCCCTAAATGGTGTACCCTATCATATAATCCAATAAATATGCAAGAAATCTAATATCATTAGCACACAATGCTCCCTATTGTACTATCAACTATAAACAAACAAGAGCAATGATAAGTTTCAAATAATAATTTTAAATGGTTGGGTTCAAATCCTAGAGAAGGTTGCAACAACGAATTAATGGAATGACTAGAGTATTGAAGATGCACCTTAGGTGAAATAAATTAAAAATAAGTATAGTGTGAGATACCAAAATATTATAAACAACTTAATCTATAACAACCAAAATATTCAAAGAGCTCGAACAAAGAATAATTGTACCAAATCACATATTACCCAAGAGATTGATTAAATTAAATAGTGAGTTGTAGGTGACAGGATACCCTAGATCTCCTTTCTTGCAATGGAGGTAGTGGTATAAGGTCTTGGAGATGGAAGAGTGAAGAGTTTTTTGTTGCTACAACTTGTCTAGAGAAAATAATATCCAACCCTTCCTCTCCTTCTCAAATATGTATATATAGAACCTTGAAATTTGAACTAGTTTCTTGGGAAAGAGGAAATAAATCTCATTAAGGAAAAATCTCAACATGCACACTAGGTATGATCTTTGTTGTTGCTTTTGGAATTATTTTTCCCTAACTAATTGACTTTTATACTATTTTAGGATACTTTTTCTTCTTTCCTTCTAACAATGGAAGATTTATATCGTTTTACCCTTTCTTTGCATGCAAGGATAATATTCCAAAGTAAAAATCAAGCTTTAAAGCTTTTAACAAACCATGAAAAATCTCAAATATACCTAAGAGGTCAAACTAAGTTTTGGAGTGGTCAAATTTAGCATATGGAATCAAAAGTTGGAAAGTCAAGATTAGTAAGAATGACCACTAAACCTATCAATTCGAATTAGGGTTTTGCAAAACAATTTTAAGGTTTTTTGATAAGGAAAATTTTATAAATTCGTGCAAATGGAAACCTTCCAGCAAGTTGCAACATGTCACATTGAGATAACCATCCACTCGCTCAAAACTAAGCCCTTGAACCACATTGTCATCCACTCATCACTCTTTCAACAGTGAGCCCTTGAACCACATTGTCACCACTTGCTTGAAACCATGACATTCAAGCTAAAGAGAGAGATTGATTTTGAAGGAAAGAGCATTAATATAACTTATTGCAAAAAGGTTAAAAAGTGAAAAAGCAAAAACAGTCTCATTGGACTTGCCGCGATAAAGTAGAAACGCTGCAAATTCACCATGAATAAATTTTGTTTGATTTATTTTTATCTTAATTAGATTCATTTCCTTATTTAGGTTTTGATCGTTTTATTCTACCTAATTCTAGAGTTAGCATAATTGTTGTTTGTTGAAAATAATTCAGGATTTCACATGCAGGTTTAATAGAGGAAACGCCACGACTTTGCAGGACCAGTTAGAAACAAATTGTTGCTTGTTGTGAAATTTTCATCAAAATTCTAGCAAGGGAGTTACAGGGGAATTACGTAAACCAAGGAATATTTCCAATTTGGAAGCATAAACTAGATATTGAAATTAAAGTTTACTGCTTTCATATCTATAGTTTTCTCTGTTTTTGAAAATTGCTGATGGTATTAACTGTAGCGACGAAAATGGAAAACCCTTCGATGATTTTGACAGAAGTGCGCCACAGCATGATATTCAAAGAGCTGGAATTTGTCAGATCGATGCAACCTTATCGCTGAATTTGTTCCAAATCGAATTGCTAATGAATCGGAGCCATAAATTACTGAATTGATTATTTGATAGTTATCAATAATCATTTTGGTCTTGTCATTGTTAGTATGTTAGAATTTCTGCATGTGAACAAATGGCAGGGTAATGCTTGCTTGTATTTGAATTGATTGATTCTGGTTCTTTTGATTTATATTTTAATCAAGATCATAAAGTAGTAGCTAGACTATAGTTGATTTAGCAGGTGTAAATATTAGTGGTTATGATTTATATCAATTTGGTCAGAATTCATACACTACGAAGATCTGATGCGATGATCGTGAATTTGATATGTTATTTTAAGTACACCTTAAGTGTGTGTTTGCGTGTAATTCGATGAAATCGTATTTTTTAATATTATTTTAAATTTTAACTTGTTTTGTTATGTCTTTTTGAAAAAATATTATGTGGAATTTAAAATTACTTGTGGATCTTCAACTAAAATTAAATTACTTGATTTCCTTTTCTTTAGTACATTTTGTTTATATAATTTGTTTTTCTTAGTTTAGTTATTTAATTAGGAATACTCTAGGCCAACGCCAACGGAGCCATAAAAGTTGTGAGGATTGATCATTTCAACTACTTTGGGTAATTAGACACCTTGAGATCGGATCAATTTCTTCTTGTTGAGGTACGTGCACAACTCCCGCGACAACAGCCCTAAAGGAAGTTTCTAAGCATCCAAGGCCATGAGCAGTAGCTGGTAGCATCACACATGACCTTTCGACAATATGTGTAACTTAAAGTGCTAATATGTGCACCATTAGGGTTTTTTTAGGATCTTAGGGTCCTAGACATAGTTGGAGGAGAATACGTGGGGTGAATTTACTATAAAATAATCTTCTAGGAATCAAAGGCCATGAATGACGGCTTAAAGTACCACACATGATATGCTATTAAAATTTTTTAGCACTAGGTATGGGTCTCGAGGCTCTGCACCTGGTTCAGGGAGGAATCTAGTTATAAGAATTTCATGGGATAATAATATAAGGAAAATCCAAAAATCATCCAATTTAAGTAGAGATTCTTTAAATACGCCATGTAACAAGGAAAAAGACAAAAGTTGAACCTACGTTGATATTTTCAGTTGAAATCACCATCTAGACTCTCATGAATTTGTAATGAGAGAGTTCTATAAGACAACCCCAATCATAGAGAAAATGGAGGACTAGCATTCAAAATGGAAATGTGAAGCAATTTAAGGTAAGTTAATCATAGAGTCTATAGAGAATTGGAAATTATGTTTTTGTTGTTAATGGTGGTGGTATAAGAGGAGGAAAATAAAACATTGGCATCACCATTCCTTCAATGTGAGTTATCTTAGCTAGGTACTGCATAAAACTCATTTGACAAACTAAAAAAGATGGGACTCTCTTTATTTGATTTTAATGACACCTCCTCAATAACTCCAGGGTGAATTCCATGGGGGTCTTGCAATATTTTATAACAACAAGTATAATATGAATCAATTTTGAATAATGATATTTGTATGTCATGCTCATGAGACTATGGAGACACATCTTTGGGAAACAAACTTCACCCCATACTATTATATTACTTAAGCATGATAGGAATACACACTTGAATTCATTGATGGCCCATTTCCACGGTGGTAGAACTCTATGCTAAGAGTAACCAACCATCATTTTAGGGTTGAATCCTTATTTACATAAACACCCATATGTGAAGCCTTTTTCCTCCTTTACAATATAGTTTAATAGAAACTTGTGCCCATAAATGCCTGCAAAGAACATTTATGACATCTATGATTATTATCATACAATGATGTGACTACCACATAACTACTTGAGTACACAAAGAATGCATGATTTTATGTAATCCATCTTCTAAGCTTGATCTTATTTCTCTCCTTACTTCCTTTATCTCTTTGTTGACTTCATATTTTACCGTGTTTGTCAATTCATTAGAGAAATTGAGGTAAAAAATGGGCTTCAAAACAATAATATTTACAAAAAAAAACCAATAGGATTCAAGATGATGATGTCAACCATGGGGGACAAATCACCATTTTATGATAAAAAGTAAAAAGGTAAAAAAATGAAAAACTACTTTTTGAACTCGTATTTTCAACTTATCTCCATGTATATTCACTTAATGGGGAATTCAATCCCACATCCAACAAGTACCCACATGCCATACTTTTGATGGACCCCTCTCGCCGAAAAACAAGAAATTCATGAAAACAAATTCTTCTTTTTTCCTCCAAAATTTGATGAGGTTTAACCTAATATTAATTTATGATTCCACTATTATTTTATAATTTTTCTTAGGACCCCCATTTTAGACCACAAAATTTCTCTAATGCTTCTTTTTCCTTGTGTAGTTCGGCTTCAATTTGATCCATCCTTGAGTTTACACCTTCAAGAGTTTTAGAGTCTTGGGCTAGTTTTGTTCCAATTTTTCCACCCAGTCCTTCATTTCCTACATAGTTCTTGTGTACGCTAGAATGTTTGCTTGTCAAGACTAAATTTAAATATAATAATTAATAATTATTATATTTAATAACATTTTTTTAATAACATTATTATTGTTATTATTATTATTAAAATTTATTATTAATAATATTTTAAAAAATTTATTTAAATTTTATAATAATAGTTTTAATTTTAAACTATTTAAATTTGTATTTTTTGTAATAGTTTCAAATTAGGGTTTAGTGGATGGAGGAGGGAGAACGTGGAAGGAGCGTGGCGAGCAGGGAGGAGGGAAGAAGTGGCGAGTAGGTGGGAGTGGAGATGGATGCGAGGAGGGAGGCTAGTGCGGGGAGGAAGTGGCTTGGAGCAGTGAAGGAGCAAGATGGGGAAGTTGTGGGCGTCATGGAGATGGGAAGGGAGCGGGTTGAGGAGGGACGCAGAGTGGAGTTGCGACAATGGATAGATGAGAGGACAGGATTTGATTTGTGTGCCGAGAGGGATGGAATGGGAAAGGGATTTTGGGGTTGCATGACTTGAGTAGGGGTAGATGCATGACTTAATTAATTATTAAATATTATTTAGTATTATTAGTTATGTGATTATTTTATGTTCCGAGTAGTAGGACTAATAAAAAAAGAGATTAACTATTTTATAATTTTATTTTTTTAATTAGTTTTAAAAATTTAACATTTATAATGTGATATGGAGAAATCTATAACTTATAGAATTTAAACATAATAATTAAAAAATTATATAATAATAAAATAAAGAATATTAAAATATAGAAAGAGTATGTTCAATTAAAAGTAATAAAAGTAATTTAAGTGATTAAATTTTATTTTCTAAATTGTTTATTTGAAACATATAATATTAATAAATTTATTCTAAAGATTAAAATATGTAAAAAAAAAATTGCACTAATTTTTTTAGTTTGCAGGAGTGGCTTGTGGTCTAAGAAACCATGGTCCACCCATAGGCATCTAAGTCATCAAAATGCACTCCTTTTGGTCTAAGGAATTGGGACCTAGGGGCATCTAAGCTATCAAAATCACCCATTCCTTTATATAAGAAACCACGACTCGGGGGCATCTAAGCTCTCAATTTCACTTGAGGATCACACCTGACCCTCGAAACCATGACTTAGGGACATCTAAGCTCAAAATCACCCACTCCCTTGGTTTAAGAAACCACAACCTAGGGGCATCTAAGACATCATAATCACCCACGAATAAGACATCATAATCACCCATGGATCACACTCAACCTAGGCCACACAAACAGGCCTGGTCACACCAACCCTCAACCCTTAACATGGTTAGGTGGCCTAAATAAAACTTGACATCAAGATATGTAAAATTGATTTGTTAATATTAAATTAAAATTTTCAATATTTAATAATTAAAAATTAAAATTAAAATAATATTTTAAATGATAAGAAAGTATAAAAAATTAAAATGAGAAATTGTTGAAAATATTATATTTAGCAATTCTCATCAAAATTATACTATCGATTTAAATAGACATTAATTATCACCTCATTATCTTTAATTTAATAAAAAAACTAAACTATATTTAAAAATTATTAATATTTTATATTTTTATAAATAAACAATATATAACTAAAATTTCAAAATACATTTAAATAAATTTAAATTTATTTACATTTTAAAATACTTTTAAATAAATCTAAATTTATTTATATTTTTAAAATACATTTAAATAAATCTAAATCTATATGAAGTGAATTTTATCTAAATTGCCATGAAGGGTGTCACTTTTTAAAATAGGGTACTTGGGTTCCTCTAGGTACTATATATATAAGTAGTTGTAACAAAACAATAAAATTAAACCTATAGGGAAAGAGACTATGAATCCATGGCATATGACGATGATAAGTGGGTATTGCATTTGAGGTTAGGTTAACATTAAAAAATTAATATTTATAATGTGATAGGGGAGAAATCTATAAGTTGAACATAATAATTAAAAAATTATATAATAATAAAATAAAGAATATTAAAATGTAAATTATAATAATAAACAAAGGAGTATGTTCAATTAAAAGTAATAAATGTAATTTAAGTGATTAAATTTTATTTTCTAAATTGTTTATTTGAAGCATATAATATTAATAAATTTATTTTAAAGTATTCAAATATGTAAAGTTTTTTCTGCACGAATTTTCCTAACTTGCGGTGTAAGAAACCATGACCCACCCATAGGCATCTAAGTCGTCAAAATGCACTCCTTGTGGTCTAAGAAATTGGGACCTAGTCACCCACTCTTTTGGTATAAGAAACCACAACTTGGGGGCATCTAAGCTATCAAATTCACGTAAGGATCACACTCGCCCTAGAAACCATGACTTAGGGACATCTAAGCTCAAAATCACCCACTCCCTTGGTTTACGAAACCACAACCAGGGATCACACTCAACCTAGGCCACACAACTGGGCAGTGTCACACCAACCCTTAACATGGTTATGCGACCTAAATAAAACTTGACATCAAGATATGTAAAGTTGATTTGTCAATATTAAACTAAAATTTTCAATATTTAATAATTACAAATTAAAATTAAAATAATATTTTAAAAGATAATCATTTTAAGTGTAAATGTATATGAAAAAAATGAAATACATTTAAAAATAAATAATATTTATTTTGTTGTTGATAAAATGTTTTTATTTCTTAATGGAGGGTTAGGGTTTTTCGGGTTTTTCCTGCAGAATTAACACAATGTTGCTAAAAACTACTTGGAGTCCAACTAGCCTTCGAGTTAGCTCTAGTACCAACCAAGTGTTAAAAAAGTGGGAAGTAAAATTTATGGTTTTCAGCCTTTTGTCGGTAATTTTTGCAGGATTATCTCGTTTACTTTTTAGCCTTTTTTGGTTTTACTGATTCAATAGGTTCTACTTTCTAAATCTCTATCCTTGTCGCTTAGGGGTTTGTGGGGTCCATTTTTTCTGATGGTTTGAGTGTGGGGTCTCTTGTTTTCTCTTGCTTTTAGTTTTTGGTGAGTCTTGACAGCTGGAGCTCTGTCGTTTCTAGATCCTGTGAGATGGCTCGCAGGACAGGTGGCTTCTCAGATGGGACAGGTGGGCTCTGTCAGGGGGTAGGTGTCTCAGATCCTTTTCAGTACAAGGGATCGTCTCTTTCACCTTTTTTCTCTTCTCACAACTCCAAGGGTTTGGTTGGAGGTAGCAGTGTTGGTATTGCTCCTAGGGTTCTACCCAGCAAGGTAAATCACCATGCGTGTGACCCTGCTCACAAGGTGGACTTGAGCCGCTACAAAATCAGAGGAGAAAAGGCTCGAGCTAGGCGAAACCTTACAACCATTAAATTTAGGGATGGTTTGGATAGGCTTTCTATCTTATAGGAAACCAACTTGGACAGAATAGAAATGTTGGCAGAGAGAGCAGTGGTGGGAAGATTCGAGTTCACCTCGAGACACAAAGGAGAAATCATCGAATGGATGAAGAAAGCTTGGGTTCCTGTTATTGGGACACTGCCGAGGATGAATTTGCTCATAAATGGATGGCTTATGTTTATTTTTGCTGATTCTACACAACTGGAGGTGATTTTGAAGGATTTTTGGATATTTAAGAATGGGTCTTTGTGGCTAAAGCGTTGGCATCTTGCCTTCAACCCATTATCTAAGATTCAAAGTAGTAGGCATCTTTGGATGTTGATTCTGGGTCTGCCTATAGAACTATGGACTGATAATATTTTGATTGGCATGACTAATGCCATTGGAAAGTTTGTTCAAGTTGATAATAACTCCCTTTATGGTTGTGATAGAAGATGTGCTAGGGTAATGGTTGAGTTTGATATGTGTAGAGGGTTGCCGGCTGAGCTTGATATTTCTTGGGGATCCAGGGTTTGGCTGCAAAGATTGGATTTCTTCAAGGTACCTTTTTGTTGTTTCGATTGTCATCATACTGGCCATGTGCGAGCGAATTGCACTCGGGTTTAGGTATAGAAGCAGGTTCTTAGTAGCACAAAACAGGATCCTGCTGCGGTGGATGATGTTTTGGGTAAGTTATTCAGTAGCCCCATTTTTTCTAATAATGTTTTAACCAATGAGGATTTAACTTATATTCAAGATATGGAAAAATCCTTTGACCATCGTATTTCGATTGGGGAGGTTAAACTCAATCTTGATTTTCCTGGAGCTGTGGCAAACCCTCCTACCTCTCCTTTAGATTTTGTTTCGATGCCTGAGGGTGGGGGCAAGTCGTCCATTAGAAGAGATTTATTTGGGTCCTGCCTAGGGGGAGGGGTTATTGAGTCCGACTCTTTTAGAAAGACCCTGGAGCAGGATGAACTGGTAATTACTAAACCCAGTTCTGGTCAGAAGGGTGTTGATAATTCGGGGGATTTTCCTATTATTGAGGAGGGGCTTTTGCAGGAGAATGTAGATCCTGGGGGTATTTTCTTACCTACTGAAGCTGATCTTCTTCGAGATTCTGGATATGTGGGAACTGTGGGATCATCTTTCTTATCGCCTCTTCCTATGTTCTCAAAGAACCCTTCAAATAATCCAGAGGTTTTAGCTTCTACCTCACTGAAATTTCAGAATGTTACCATAAGACGCAAAAAAGGTAAATATAAGGGTTCTCCTGATAATGGTTTGGGAGGGAATTATCATCCTTTATCTTCTAGATTACCGGATGAGAATTTTGGGGGTGAGTCACGCAACTATGTTGGGGATCTTAGAGCAGGCTTTCCCCTGGAACAGGGTTCTTAATGTCTTTATGCTCTTTGAATGTCCATGGGGTGGGTAAGGTTGCTCGGCTCAGGGCCTTATCTCATCTTTTAAAAACTACTAGGTCTAATATTTTGTTGCTTCAAGAAACCATGTGTGAGGCTTCGATGGTTGTTTCGAAGATTTTTGGTTTGGTGCCAAAATGGGAATTGTTTGCTATCAGTTCGACTGGGTTATCTGGAGGGTTATTGTCGGCTTGGGACCCTCGTATTTTCTCCTTTCATGCTTATAAAACCAGATGGAGTATCTTACTTGATGGGTGCTATAAAATTAATAATCTAAAATTTTTTGTATTAAATGTTTATGGGACATATCAGGAGAGATTTGATTTTTGGAATTCTTTGGAAACCTCTGATTTATTAAATATTGCTAACCTAATGATTGCAAGTGTCTTGAATTTCACTAGATGGGCTAATGAAATTTGGGGATGCCATGCTCGATTGGATTATATGGGGGATTTTTTTCATAGATGCTTGAAACTTATAATCTGGTTGATGTTTGTCCTGTGGTTATGGTGTCGACTTGGTCAAATGGCCGGCAGGGTGAGGAAGGCATACATAAGCGTCTGGACAAGTTCTTGATCAATTCTGCTCTTCTAGAAACTGGGGGAAACTATAAATCTTGGGTTGGTAAGCAGAAAATCTCGAATCACTGGCCTATTCATTTTCAATTTCATGATTTAGATCATGAGGGACACTATCCCTTCAAATTTGACAGTTCATGGCTTTGTAAGGAAGAATTTTTTTTATTGGTCTATGATTATTGGTCAAAGTTGGATGGGGTTTCTTCAATGAATCCCATGGATACTTTCTGCTACAAATTACGTATGCTAAAAGCAAATGTTACTGAATGGATTCATGGACAAAAGAGGAAATATTTGATGGATCTTATAAATATTTAAGAGGAGTTTCATACACTTCTTAGTAGGAATATTATGAAGCCAATGAATGATGCAGAATTGGCTCTTCTAAAGTCCTTGGAGGTGAAAAAGGATGAAATACTAGAGAGGGAGGAAAAGGAGTGGAGGCTCAAAAGCAGAGCCATATGGATTGAGCATGGGGATAAGAATTCCAAGTTTTTCCACTCTTATGCCTCTTACAGAAGGAATCTGGATGTTATCTGGAGCATTTATGATGGTTCAGGTTCTGTATTATCTGGTAAAAATGAGATTTAGGAAGCAGTTAAAACTTATTTCAGCAACATTTATACCGATCAGAAGGATTGTGATCTTATGGATCAACTCAAGGTGGCTAGACTATATCCAATATATTGTGACTCTGAAAATTCTATGAATCTGGTTAAGGAGGTAACTATAGATGAGGTGGAGGAAATATTAAAACTTTTCGCTAAGGAGAAAAGACCAGGGCCTGATGGGTGGACTGTGGAATTATTACTACATTTTTTTGATATTATGGGATCAGACATTCTGGGTATGGTGGAGTACTCAAGGAAGATGGGGTACATTTCTGGTGGCCTCAATGCTAAATTTCTAACCTTAATCCCTAAATGCAATGATCCTAAGCATTTTGGAGCTTACAGACCCATAGCCTTATTCAATTTGGCTTATAAAATTGTGTCTAAAGTCATTGCTATAAGACTGAAGCCTATATTTTCTAAGTATATTTCCAAGGAGCAATTTGGATTCTTGTAGGATAGGTAGATACTAGATGATGTTGGTATCACTCAGGAGCTCCTGCATTCTATAAAAAGTAAAAAGAGGAAAGATGTTATACTAAAGATGGATTTGGAAAATGCATTTGATCGGGTCCATTGGGATTTTCTGAGGATTGTGCTTATACAAATAGGGATTCCGCCATTGGATATCAACTGGATCATGGAGTGTGTGAATTCTATGAACATAACAGTACTGGTGAATGGGGATCCGACCGATTTATTCAGCTTCTCCAGGGGTATTCGTCAAGGATGTTCACTTTCTCTATTGTTGTTTCGGTTATTGATGGCCTAAGCCTTTTAATTTCACAACCTAAGCAAGAAGGAAGTATTAAGGGTCTCAAAGTGGCAAAAAAATTATTTCTGTCTCATATACTATTTGTGGACGATGGACTGTTGGAGGGCACAGATTCGATTGATGAATGGAAAGTATATCAGAACATTATTAAACTTTTTTGCAGTGCGTCAGGCATGAAGGTAAGTGACAAAAAATCCTATTTCTTTTATCATCTGCTAAATGAGTCTAAGTTGACAAATATACAGTGGGCTTTGCCATATTATGCTTGTGAATTGGCCGTGGGGTTCAAATACCTGGGATACTATATTAAGCCAAATGGTTACCTCATTAAATACTGGTAGTGGTTGATCATAAAAGTGGAGGCTCGCATATCAAATTGGTCATATAGATTTCTTTCTATTGGAGGGAAACTCATCTTGGTGAAGGCAGTATTGACTGCTATACCACTTTACTAGTTCTCTTTACTACTTGTTCCATGTGCCATCATTAAAGCACAACAAAAATTACTTTCTAATTTCTTATGGGCTGGAGGTCTGCAGAAGGAGTCCATTGTTATGACTGGTTGAGATACAATCACTATTCCGGAATGTTCTGGAGGTTGGGGCATTAAAGACATTCCTTCATTCAGTGAGGCGTTGAGGCTAAAATCATTTTGGAGAGGCCTTTTCAGCAAGACACTATGGTCCAAAGTGTTACACTTGAAATACATTAAAATGAATTTAAGCCATTGGTTTCAATTTTATGGTAAAAATAATAAGGGCGTCTCGCCTATATGGAATGGTTTTTTGAAGGTTTACAATTGGTTAGCCGCGGATCTGAGCTGAAGGATGGGAGATGGGAAGGAAATATCTATCGGGGTAGATCCCATTATGGGACTTGTTTATTCTTATAGACTTTCAAACGATGTTTTGAGACATATCAGAGGTTTAGGCTTGTATACTTTGAACAGTATTATTAAAAGTTCAGTGATTCTGGATATTGGTTAGATGCTAAGGATCTTCGTATGGTTGGGAATAATGCTTATGAGTGGGAAAGATACATTGGTTCTTTAAATACAGCAGGATGTAGAGCTACAGGGGATAGGGATAAAACCATTTGGCTGGGGGATGAAAAGGGAGGTAAGCTGACTGCAAAAGCGGCCTACAATTCTATTATTAGACAGAAGTGTATTTTTCCCAGCCATTGGTGGTATAAGTGTTTGTGGCAATGGAAGATCCCAATTAAGATGAAATGTTTTATGTGGTTTGTTTTTATGAATAGACTGAAAACCTGGGACAATCTTATATTGAAAGGATGGAATGGACCTAATATTTGTATGTTATACAAAAGCTAATGCTGAGAGCACCTCACATTTATTTATGGATTGTGATTTTTCCAAGAAACTGTGGGATAATGTGGGTTTGTCACTCATATTTGTTCTAGAATGGGGTAAAAATGATATCACCTTAAGTATGTACTGTTGGATAAAGGCTTATAAATCATTTGACATCCTTCCGGTGATTATTTGCTGGTGTATTTGGCACATGAGAAATAGTGTGTTGTTTGATAATATGCCTCTTAACATAAATCTGGCATGCATGTCTGTATTGAATTTTTTTTCCATTTATCAAAGCAAATAGATAATCTGTAAGAAAAGGAATGCGGATTTGATAAATGTGTTGGTGGATATACCAGTTTTTTTCTTTGATGGGGCAACAGCTATGGGCGATTGTGCAGCTGGAGGAGTCATTTTCCTTAATCAGAATCATTATTTTACTTTCTAGCTCAAGTGTGGCAGAGGCACCAATATGAAGGCAGAGATTTTGGCCTTATGGATGATTATCAGGGTGGAAAATATTTTTGGTTTGGTAGATGTCAAAATTTTTGGGGACTCACACGTCACTATCAAATGGGCCTTAGGTGAATATAATTTACAGGTGTCCACTTTACTTCATTGGTGCAACCGTATCAGATATGAATTAGATAGTTCTCAAGTATTATCTATTCATCATATCTATCATGAGAAAAATACTCTAGCAGATAAACTCTCAAAACAAGCACTGGACACTGAGGAAGGCCTGCTGATTTGGGAAGAATTTTTGGATTCTGTGTTAGAATCCAATGGCTCTGTTCATTTTCTTGATGATTGAAGTTTTTTTTTGTAAAAGTCTTGTAAGGCTTTGTTAGGAGACTATTTTGGACTATATGTCTGTTGATGATTTTGGTCTTAGTGACTGGACAGTTTTTGTGATTTTGGTTTTATGCTGGAATCATAGGTCATCTTTGTACTATTTGATTTATATATATAAATATCAATAGTACGCTTTTTTTCACTGAAAAAAAGTGTAAATGTATATATTTGTAATAAACACACAACATCATCTCCACCCATACACAAATAGAGCCACTTTCTCCACCCTCAAAAAACTGTGAATAATTAAAATGAAAAATAGTTGAAAATATTATGATAAAATAGATAAAAATCTTAATTATGATAAATAATAAAATCTTAATTATGATAAATAAATAATAAAATCTTAATTATGATAAATAAATAATAAAATTTTAATTATGACAAATAGATAAAAATCAGCTTTGATATAATAAATAATAATAATAATAAAAACTTTTGTAAATTTTTAACTAAATCAAATATATCATGGAAATAACTTTTTTATTTTTAAATCATGAAAGTTTTGTGGAAATTAAATTTATTAACATGAGGCTGAATTTAATGTATTTGCATTTATAGTGATGGGATGTTGGAATTTAAATCTTTTGACAACTTTTGTTTTGACCATTGGATCTTAACAATAATATTCATCCAAAAGTTGTAATTAAGGAAAAATTTCAACATGCACACTAGGTATGATCTTGTTTGTTGTTTTTGGAATTCATTTTTCTTTATTATTTGGCTTTTATACTATCTTGGGATACTTTTTTTTCTTTCTTTTAACGATGAAAGATTTATATTGTTTTACCCTTTCGTTGCATGCAAGGATAATATTCTAAAGTAAAAATAAAGCTTGGCTTTTAACAAACCATGAAAAATCCCAAATATACTTAAGAGGTCAAACTAAGTTTTGGAGTGGTCAAATTTAGTATAGAGAATCAAAGGTTGGAAAGTCAAGCTTGGTAAGAATGACCACTAAACCTATCAATTTGAATTAGGGTTTTGCAAAACAATTTTAAGGTTTTTTCATCTGGAAAATTATAAATTCATGCAAATGGAAACCGTCCAGCAAGTTGCAACATGTCACATTGGGATAACTACTATTGATTCGTCACTCTTTCAACACTGAGCCCTTGAACCACATTGTCACCACTTGCTTGAAACCATGACATTCAAGTTAAAGGGAGAGAGAGTAAAATGGTGAAAAAGTGAAAAAGCAAAAACAGTCTCATTGGACTTGCTGCGACAAAGTAGAAACGCTGCAAATTCACCATGAATAAATTTTGTTTGATTTATTTTTATCTTAATTAGATTCATTTCCTTATTTAGGTTTTGATTGTTTTATTCTAGCTCATTCTAGGGTTAGCATAATCGTTGTTTCTTGAAAATAATTCAGGATTTCACTTGCAATAGAGGAAAAGCCACGACTTTGCAGGACCAGTTAGCAACAAATTGTTGCTTCTTGTGAATTTTTCATCGAAATTCTAGCAAGGGAGTTATAGGGGAATTACGTGGACCGAGGAATATTTCGAATTTGGAAGCATAAACTAGATATTGAAATTAAATTTTACTGCTTTCATATCTATAGTTTTCTCTGTTTTTTAAAATTACTGATTGTATTTTTGTTGCAGGTTTTAATTAACTGTAGCGACGAAAATGGAAAACCCTTCGATGATTTTGACAGAAGTGCGCCACACTTACATGATATTCAAAGAGCTGGAATTTGTCCGATCGATGCAACCTTATCGCTGAATTTGTTCCAAATCGAATTGCTAATGAATCGGAGCCATAAATTACTGAATCTATCCACCAGCAGAAAAGGAATTTCAATGCATTATAAAGGGAGGACAAATTCGACAGTTTAAAGGGAGGCGGTCTCCAGAGATAAATAAATAGATAAATAGAAAAAAATCTTAATTATGATAAATAGATAAAATCAGCTTTGATTTAATAAATAATTTAATAATAATAAAAACTTTTGTAAATTTTTACGTAAATCAAATATATTATGGAAATAAATTTTTTAGTTTTAAATCATGAAAGTTTTGTCAAAATTAAATTTATTAACATGAGGCTGAATTTTAATGTATTTACATTCATAGTGGTGGGATGTTAATTTAAATCTTCTGACAACTTTTGTTTTCGCTATTGGATCTTAACAATAATATTCATCCAAAGGTTGTAATTGAGCTCCGTTTACACCGTCGGATCTAATCGAAGGGTTGAGTTTAAATTGCTTTTTTCAACGTCTAGATTGTGGATGATATCGAATCCCATAAAAAACACTCCAGAATCAATCCAATTAGGTTTGTTTAAAACGGAGAAGGCTCTGCTCCTCTGTTCTTTTTCTTTTATGTTTGTTCTGTGTTTGTTTTAAGTATGCATGTGGTGTTGTTCTGTGATGTATTCTGTGTTTTGTTTGTGGCGTTGTTCTGTGGATGTATTCTGTGTTTTGTTTGTGGTGCTGTTCTGTGGATGTAAATTCTGTGTTTGTGTATGTTTTGTTTTGTAATGGATGTAAAGCGCTTTCTCTCGGAAACCAAGTCGGAGTTCATAATCGTGGAAATCAGAACCGAATACGGCCACGAGGATCCGCCCAAACTGGACGAATGGCTCGTGGAGCAGCTGGACGAGTTCTTGATCCACCAGGACGCGGTCGTGTTTGGCAAAACTCTGGCGGAATTGCTGCCGCCGGGTCTCCGCTCTGGAGCTCCATCTTATTTGAGCAGTTCTTATCATATTTATAGATCAATTATTCAGCAATCAGGCCTTGCAGCTTTTTTCTCCATTGCGTTTCAGATAATCTGTATGGTATCAGATACTATATACAGGAATCGAGCAATCACTTCTTACAACTTCCTTCTCCATTGGGTTTTACTGTTACAGCTAAAGAGACGATGGATCTATGGCATCTGACGATGGTAAGTGAGTATTGCATTTCAATTTCTGTGATTAGGGATTGTTTTTGTTTGTTTTTTTAGCTGCTCTGATAATTAATTTGATACAGTTTGCTTTAAAAAACTATTTAGATTTTTATCCTCTAAATTCTGATGTTGAACTTAATAACAGGAACGAAGTAATCACACTGGAGCGGCTATGGTACAGCCAGACAATAAGCCCAACCATCTCAGGTTACAAGTACAACTACGTTTTCCTTCATATACATATTTTATGCTTTGAGTCAAATAATAATGATAAGTTGTAACTAGCCCATAGAAGAAAGAAAGGAACAAATGAATTTAACTCCATAAATTCTGTAAACCACATTAGATTGGATGAATTTTTGGTATTGTGCTTTCCACAAATTTGTAGACTAGATTAGATTGGATGAATTTTTAAGCAGCACCCAGATCGCAACGGAAATAATTCCCATATTGTCATTATTTGTTAATAAATCTGAACAACACCCATTAAATTCCATGTAAATGTAAATCCAGATTGATTTCATAGCCTTGGCGTTGCCTCTTTACCCATTAAAATAAAATGAATGAAATAACAATTTTCTCGGCCCTCATCCTCTACCTGTTGCTTTAATTTTAAACCAGGGCCATAGAATGCACGTACCCTCATCCAACCTGCTGCCGGTTTAAAATTGGTTTGGATAATGGACTAAACGTATCCTCCCGGAGAATTGGACGTTAAACCTACACACGTCACGTGTTCAAGACACGGGGAGAAACGTCGACAACCAAAAATTCCAACGCGATAGATTTCTCTAAACCCTCCATTTCCGTGATGGGAGGAGATTTGCAAGCCAATGGAAAGCCGAGAGTAACCATCTCTTTCTCTTAACCTTCCCAGCAGGCGGATAACCCGATTCTGTGTGTGAAACCTGTGACGAATCGTATCAGAAAGTTTGGGAGACTCTTCATTTCTCATGCGTTCAAGAAAGGGCTCGCCGATCGGTTGCAGATTTTGTGTTCCGACTTTATAGATACCGAGTTTGTGGATGCTTGCATTGGAGTTACGAGTGCCAGAATGCAAGGGAGGGCTTAATACGTCTGCCTGTGTTCTTGTCCCATCTTATTTGAGCAGTTCTTATCATATTTATAGATCAATTCTTCAGCAATCAGGCCTTGCAGCTTTTTTCTCCATTGCGTTTCAGATAATCTGTATGGTATCAGATACTATATACAGGAATCGAGCAATCACTTCTTACAGCTTCCTTCTCCATTGGGTTTTACTGTTACATTATCTGTTACAGCTAAAGAGACGATGGATCTATGGCATCTGACGATGATAAGTGAGTATTGCATTTCAATTTCTGTGATTAGGGATTGTTTTTGTTTGTTTTTTAGCTACTCTGATAATTTGATATAGTTTGCTTTAAAAAACTATTTAGATTTTTATCCTCTAAATTCTGATGTTGAAATTAATAACAGGAATGGAGTTTAGCATGTTTACTGGCCGTGGAAGAAGAAGCGGGCATGATGAGAATGTAGATCAGAATCAATTTATACAGAGGAATCACAATGGAGCGGCTATGGTACAGCCAGACAATAAGCCCAACCATCTCAGGTTACAAGTACAACTACGTTTTCCTTCATATACATATTTTATGCTTTGAATCAAATAATAATGATAAGTTGTAACTAGCCCATAGAAGAAAGAAAGGAACAAATGAATTTAACTCCATAAATTCTGTAAACTAGATTAGATTGGATGAATTTTTGGTATTGTGCTTTCCACAAATTTGTAGACTAGATTAGATTGGATTAATTTTTGGTATTGTGCTAATCTCTGTGATGGGAGGAGATTAGCAGGACCACGCTGACTGTGTTATGCCTCATGGACGGCGCTGACTGTGAGATTTACTGACCTCAATTCATGAATTGCATCATTCTGAATGCTTCTCCACTATGGATTGCATTTTCCTTAAATTGAATCCATGAGTGCTCAGGATTTACTGACGTCAATTCATGAATTGCATGATAAAGAAACAATTACAAATCTGAAGGCTTCTCACTCTAAATTATATTTTCCTTAAATTAAATCGATGAGCTGCATTCTACAGTAGATATAGTACAGTTTCATTCATTTCGGTGCCTGACCTGCATTTTACAACAAATATTTAGTAATCAGATTTTTCTTCTCCGTAAATTTTATTCATAAGTTATATATTGTTCATAAGTTGCAGCTTGATGTCCATTATTTAAGAGTATGATCCTTTTTATTCTTCCACGCTGCCCATCATTCTTACTAGACCTTTAGTTTGATCATGTAGTCCCTTCTTAAAAACAAAAGGAATACTATCATTCTGAAGCCTCTAACACCTAAAATTCTTTTTTGACGACGGCATGGGCATAACCAGAGCAGGCCATAGAGTGTGTTAATGCAGTTCGTTATTTCGTTGAGATGCAGTTTTGAATGCCAAATTATTGATGGTGACCTTCCACTTCCTCAACCTCCTTGTGTTTGTTTAATTGCCTTGAAATATATATATGCTTAATTAGGCAGTATCCCAGTTCATTAGAAATTAATTATGACTAAGCCTGAAAACAATTCATGTTCTATTATAATGGAAGAAATCTCTGGAATGACATAACACCAACCGTAGAGTTTGGATTTATAAATGTAGAGTTAAGATATAAATTTAAAGTAAAGTTAGAGTTAAGATATAAATTTAAGGTGAAGATGGAATAGATTTTTGATATAAATTTAGCATGAAGATGGAGTTAAAAGATGTAAATTTAAGGTAAAGAAAAATTTAGGCTCAGTTATATATTTGGGCACATATTTGAACCACTTAACCTGAAGAGAGAAGTGGTTCAATAAATAAAACATATGAACGACAGGCAATAAATCATAATTAGTTTAAGTTAAATTATCCACTCGATTTGTTCCACTATTTCCTACAAATGATTGAATCTGCTGCAGGATCAAAACCTAGACAACATATTAAATATATGATCAGTAAAGAGTGAGAATTCAATAATATCTGATCCTGAAGGGCCTCGGCAAGAGCAAGATCGGGGTGAATGTAATCGAGACCTTCAAATAAGTCCATAAAGCTATCCGTTACCGTGTAAGGAAAACCTGTGTTTATATAATGCACCTCGAGCTGCTGATTGCCGTTCATTTTCTCTTATTTTCCTAAAGATTGTTACAATCAATCCGACTTCCCCTGCTCTACAATGCTTCCAAATTCATAGCTCCAGCAAAGCTGCGGAAAATGAAAAACAAAATGAAAGAAACAAAGAAGAATTCAAATGCGCGCGGCTGCTTCACTCCCGCCGCGAAAACAGTACAGGTTATCTTACGGCCATTTCTAGCTTTTAGCTGAAATCGTAAAAAATGCTCGAGATCATCGATCTGCTAGAATGAAAATAAAGAATTCAAATGCGCGCGGCTGCTTCACTCCCGCCGCGAAAACAGTACAGGTTATCTTACGGCCATTTCTAGCTTTTAGCTGAAATCGTAAAAAATGCTCGAGATCATCGATCTGCTAGAATGAAAATAAAGAATTCAAATGCGCGCGGCTGCTTCACTCCCGTCGCGAAAACAGTACAAGTTATCTTACGGCCATTTCTAGCTTTAAGGTGAAATTGTCAAAAATGTTCGAGATCATCGATCTGCTAGAATGAAAATAAAGAAAAAGGACAAGAAGAAGAAGAATAAGGAGAGCAAATAAAGCGTGTGCCTAAACCTTGCCGGAATCAATTCAGAGAATCCTGTACTCAAAGCCGTCCGATGAATGCGCAATCTCACCATGAGATCGGACAAGTTTCGTTGCAGCATCGAAGGGCAGATCAGATCTCGCCAATTATGTCCAGATGGTTTACAAAGCCATAAGATTCCGAGACTTAACTAGCAAACCCCGCGATTCGATCCCTGGCATCTTGTATGTCACAGGCACAGAGAATCGATCGATTAGGCATAATGACATTTATTTCATTCACACTGCACTTTCTTTTTATCTCCTTTTTTCTTTCTTTAAGATTCCCCACTTCGTGGCCCTGACGACCCCTGTCGGAGACGTGCTGCTTGCCACGACGATTCCACGTCGGTTGTCCGGAAACTTAAGACCCTCCGGTTCTTCCTCGAGCGACCTTTACACTGTCGATCGGCATCGATATGTGTTGGCATCGGCAAATTGGCATCTTCCGCTTTTGTCTTTAATGGGTTTTATTGTTTCTTCGTTTCCCTCTGCAACTTGGGGGGCTAATGTTTAGGCCTTAGGAAGATGAGCAACTTCTCTCTGTTTACATCACCACCTCACCATTGAATTCTGAGGGGTTTGGATTTTGCAGGAGTTTTAATGAAACAAATCATTCAAGGATCTTTCCTCTGCAAGTGTTTTTTTTATTATGTTATTATTGTGTTCTTAATAGGTTAAGCGAAGCATAATTTATAAAATTTGTGAAATAAAGTTTTTTTAGTTTTTCAACTCAATTTTCCTTTCATTGCATTATCATTTGTCCTAATAGTTATTTTTCATTCAAGATTATCAAGCTAAGCATAATTTATAAAATTTATGAAATAAAGTTTTTCTTTTTGGTTTTTCAACTTAATTTTCCTTTCATTGTATTATCATGTTTTTATTAATTTTATGAAGTGTTGGATTCTTCCTATCATCTTACCACGCTTGTAAGTGAAAAACACTTATACACTAAACAACAAGACTCTCAACACATATCACATGGCTTCCATGAAGCATGATCAGGCATCTCCTTAGTGCCCACCATACACAACAAGATACAATGATGAGTAGATTAAGGTTTTTTCTCCAACTCTATAATTTAGCTACCATAATTGGCTTTCCATCATGTTTACTAATCGTACAAGTTGTTTGATGTTGTATAGAGTAAAATTTAACAAACAAAATTATATATATATATATATTATTTATTTAATCTATATATATATATTATTTTGTATAGTTAGTTTTTTTCTATGCTTTTTTTATAATTATATTTTTCAACTTAATAAATAAATATTGTGTTTATTTTAATTTTGTTCATTTTTCATATTTTTATTAAGCATTGTGGAATTTTCATAATTTTATCTCACTAATTTAAAATGAACACTTAATTTTCCATATTGTTTTCATGTTTATAATTTTATGAGATGTGAAATGTAATTTTTTTGTAATTAGTACTTAACTTAGTTTTTCCATATTAAAATAGTTCAGTTAATAATAAAGAGTTTGTTGAAATACTTTAGAGTTAAGTTAATAATGATGAGTTTGTTGAAATAGCTTAAAGTTGTAGTTTATATTTTTTTCTTAGTTTAAATTTTTGTTAGATTATAAATTGCTATATTGTTTAATTTTGGTAAATTGTTTTTTAATGTTTTTTCATGGTTATATATATATAATTTGAATATTTAAATGAGAATAAGATTGTAGAAAATATTTGTTTTTATTAATATTAAATTGTACATTTTTTTATATTGTTTGCATTAGTATGTTGACCATATGAGTTCTATTGAAAGTCTTGTATAGAGTGTTTCAAAGGACCATTTTGGGAAATTGCCTGGAAACAATTTCTTAACTCGGTATCTTGACACATGTGCCTTGTTGTAGCTGGAAACTGGGACGCCGTTGCGCTAGTAATAGGTGGAGGGAGTTAACTCCCAGAGAAGCCCTCCCAGTACGCCCCAAGTTGGGTGGTCGACCATGTATACACAAGGTTTTTAAAGTGGTCTAACGAGGGACCCCCCTTTGTTGACACTCTATTCATGCAACCTAGGAGTTAGGATCTCTTTCCTTGGTAATTATAATTTTAACCTCCTCTAAACCTTAGCTACTTTAGCCACTCTCATACAACCCATATAAATTGCAACTACTAACTTTTAGAACATCACACTTATAAATCATACAAATTTTAACATTTGTAAGTCCTAAAACCTTCTAAATTTATATAGCACCAAAATATCTTAACTACTTAAACCCATGTAACAATAACACCTAAATTTCTCTCTCTCTCTCTAACCCCCTAACCCCTAATCTCTCTCTCTCTCTAAACCACCAACCCCCAATCTCTCTCTTTCTCTCTGAACTCCTAACCCCGAATCTCTCTCTCTCTCTCTAAATCACTAACCCCCAATATATTTCTCTCTCTTAGCTCTCTCTCTCTCTCTCTCCACTCCTAACCCCCAATCTCTCTCTACTCTCTCTAAACCCCCAACCTCCAATCTCTCTCTCTCTCTCTCTCTCTCTCTCTCTCTCTAAACCCTTAACCCCCAATATCTCTAACTCTCTCTAAACCCATAACCCAGTATCTCTTTATCTCAACCCCTAACCACAAAAATCTCTCTCACTCTCTCTATCTCTCCCTCTAAACTCCTAACCCTAAATCTCTCTATCTCTCTATAAATCCCTAACCCCCATTCTCTCTCTCTCTCTCTCTCTCTAAACCCCTAACCCCAAATCTCTCCCTTCATATCTCTCTCTAAAACCCTAACCTCCAATCTCTTTGTCTAAACCTCTAACCTCCAATCTCTCTCTCTCTCTCTCTCTCTCTCTCTCTCTCTCTCTCTCAGCCCATAACCCATATCTCTCTCTCTCTAAACCCCTAACCCCAACCTTTCTCTCTCTAAAACCCTAACCATCAATCTATTCCCCCTCTCTCTAAACCCCTAACATCCAATCTCTCTCTCTCTCTCTAAACCCCTAACCCCCAATCTTTGTCTCTCTAAAACCCTAACATCCATTTTCTCTCTTTCCTTCTTTCTCTCTCTCTAAGAACCTAACACCCAACCCCACTCTCTCTAAACCCATGACTTCTCTCTCTCTCTCTCTCTCTCTCTCTCTCTCTCTCTCTCACTCTAAACCTATAATCCCCAAACTCTCTCTCTCTCTCTCTCTCTCTCACTCTAAACCTATAATCCCCATACTCTCTCTCTCTCTCTCTCTCTCTCTCTGTCTTTGTATATATATCTATCTAAAACCCTAACCCCAATAACTCTTTCTCTAAAACCTAACCCCAAATCTCTCTCTTTCTTTAAACACCTAAACCCCAATATCTCTCTCTCTAAACCACTAACCCCAATCTCTCTCTCTCTCTCTCTCTCTCTCTAAACTCCTAAGCCCAATGTCTCAATCTCTCTCTCTCTAAACCCCTAAACCCAATCTCTCTCTCGCTCTCTCTCTTAACCATAAACACAATTCTCTCTCTCTCTCTAAACCCCTTATCTCCAATATTTCTCTCTCTCTCTCTCTAAACCCCTAACCCCCAATCTCTCTCTCTCTCTCTCTCTCTCTCTCTCTCTTAAAACCCCTAACACCCAGTAGATCTCTCACTCTAACCTTTAATCTCTCTCTCTAAACCATTTACCGCCAACCTCTCTCTCTTTATCTCTCTCTATAAACCCCTAACCCCCAATCTATCTCTTTCTCTCTCTCTCTCTCTCTAAACCCCTAACCCATAATCTCTCTCTCATTTTCTCCCTCTCTCTCTAAACCCATAATCCCCAATCTCTCTCTAAAATCCTAACCTCCAATATATCTCTCTCTCTTTCTCTCTCTGTAAATCCCTAACCCCCAATCTCTCTCTCTCTCTCTAAACCCTTAACCCCCAACCTCTCTCTCTCTCTAAACCCCTAACCCCCAATCTCTCTCTCTCTCTCTAAACCCCTAACCCCCAATCTCTCTCTCTCTCAAAACCCCTAACCACCAATCTCTCTCTCTCTCTCTCTAAACCCCTAACCCCTAGTCTCTCTCTCTAAACCCCTAACCCCTAGTCTCTCTCTATAAACCCCTAACCTCCAATCGCTCTCTTTCTCTCAATCCTCTAACTACCAAACCCTTGCTCTTTCTCTCTCTCTTTCTAAACCCCTAACTACCAATCTTTCTCTTTCTCTCTAAAATACTAGCCCCAATCTCTCTCTCTCTCTCTCTCTCTCTCTCTCTCTCTCTCTCTCTTTTCTAAACACCCAACCCCCAATATCTCTCTTTCTTTGAACCCCTAACCCCAAATCTCTCTCTCTCTCTCTCTATCTAAATGCTTAATATCCAATATCTCTATCTCTCAAAACCCCTTACCCCCAACCTCTCATTTTCTCTCTCTTTGAGCCACTAACCCCTAATCTCTCTCTCTCTCTCTCTTAAAATCCCCACTCTACACCCACCTACCCATCCCTCCCTCTTTATCTCCCCCCCCCAATGACTAACCATCCATACTCCCCCCACAATCCCTCTCTCTCTCTCTCTCTCTCTCTCTATCTCTAAATCCTTAACCCCCAATCTCTCCCTCACACTCTATACACCTAACCTCCAATCTCTCCCTCTCTAAATCATTAATCCCCAATCTATATCTCTAAACCCCTAACCCCCAATTTCTCTCTCTCTCTATACCCCTAAAAACCAATTTCTCTATCCCTATAACCCTAACCCCCAATATTCATCTCTCTCTAGATCCCTAGCTACCAATTTCTCTCTTTATATATCTCTCTATTTCTATAAACCGCTAACACCCAATCTCTCTTTCTGTCTCAACCCCTAACAAACAATCTCTATATATGTCTCTCTCTAAACACCTAACCCCTAATCTCTCTCTCTCTCTCTCTCTCTATCTCTAAAACTCTAACCTCATCTCTCTCTCTCTCTCTCTCTCTCTCTCTCTCTCTCTCCATGTTAACCCCTAACCCCCAATCTCTCTCTCTCTCTCTCTCAAACCCCACTCCTCACCCAGCTACCCCCCACCACTAACCATCCATACTCCCCCCATGATATCTAGCTATATCTAAACCCATATAAACCCCTAATCTCTCTTTCTTTATCTCTGAACCCCTAACCCCTAATCTCTCTCTCTCTCTCTCTCTCTCTCAACCCTTAACCTCCAATCTCTCTCTCTCTCTCTCTCTCATTCACTCTTTCTCTAAATCCCTAACCCCAATATCAATCTTTATATATCTCTCTCTCTAAACCCCTAACACCCAATCTATCTCTCTCTCTCTTTCTCTCTCCCTCTCTCTAAACCCCTAGCCTTAAATATCTCTCCCCCTCTATCTAAACCCCTATCTTTCTATCTATCTATATAATCCTCTAACCCCCAATCCCTCTCTCTCTCTATCTATCTATATATCTAAACCACTAATCCCCAATCTCTCTCTCTAAACCCCTAAACCCTGGTCTCTTTCTCTCTAAACCCCTAACCACCAATCCCTCTCTCTCTCTCTCTCTCTCTAAACCCGTAACCCCCAATATCTCTATCTCTCTCTAGCCCTCTTACCCCCAATATATCTCTCTCTAAACCCCTAACCCCAAATCTCTCTCTCTCTCTCTCTCTAATCACCTAACCTGTAGTCTATCTCTCTTTCTCTCAACCCCTAACCCCCAATCTCTATTTCAATCTCTCTCTCTAATGACCTAACCTACAGTCTATCTCTCTTTCTCTAAACTCCTAACCCCCAATATCTCTCTCTCTCTCTCTAAACCCCTAACTCTCTCTCTCTCTAAACCACTAACCACCAATATATCTATCTTCCTCTCTAAACCCCTAACCTACAATCTCTATCTATCTCCAAACCCCTAACCTACAATCTCTCTCTCCCTAAACCCCTAACCCACAATCTCCCTCTCTAAAACCCTGACCACTAATCTCTCTCCTTTTATCTCTCTCTCTCTTTAAACCACTAAGCCCCTATCTCTCTATCTTTCACTAATCCCCTAACCCCCAATATCTCTCTCTCTCTCTCTCTCTAAACCCCTAATCCCCAATCTCTCTATCTTTCACTAATCCCCTAACCCCCAATATCGCTCTCTCTCTCTCTCTCTCTCTAAACCCCTAATCCCCAATCTCTCTCTTTTTGAACCCCTCAACCACAAATCTCTCTCTCTCTCTCTCTCTATAAACCCCTAACCCCTAACCCCCAATCTCTCTCTCTATCTCTCTCTCCCTCCCAAAATCACCACTCCTAACCCATCATCCCCTCACCACCTTTTATGTCTATCTTCCTGCCCCCACTAACCATCCATACTCCCCCTGTGATCTCTCTCTATCTCTAAACCCCTATCAACCCCCAATCTCTCCCTCTCTCTCTCTCTCTCTATATATATATATATATATATATACCACTGACATCCAGTATCACTCTCTCTCTCTTTAAAGTCCTAACCTTCACTCTCTCTCTCTAAACTCCTAACCCACAATCTCCATCTCTCTCTCTAAGCACCTAACACCCAATTGATCTCTCTCTAATCTCCAATTTCTCTCTCTCTAAGCCCCTTGCCCCTAATCTCTCTTTATCACTTTCTCCCTCTCTAAAACCTAAACCCCTTATCTCTCTCTCTAAAATCCTAAGCCCCAATATCTCTCTCTCTCTTTATGTAAATCCCTAACCTCCAATATCTCTCTCTAAAACTCCCCCCTATGTCTTTCTTTATCTAGACCTATAACCCCTAATCTCTCTCTCTCTCTCTCTCTCTAAACCCCTAACCCCTAGTCTCTCTCTCTCTCTAAACCCCTAACCCTCAATCTCTCTCTCTCTATCAAATCTTAACCCCCAATCTCTCTTTCTCTCTCTCTGTCTCAACCCCTAAACCCCAATCTCTCTATATCTCTCCTTCTCTCCCTCTCTCTCTCTAAACCCCTAATCCCTAATTTCTCACTCTCTCTAAGCACATAACCCTTTCTCTCTCTCTAAACCCATAACCCCCAGTATCTCTCTCTAAACTAATAATCCTCAATCTCTCTCTCTAAACCCCTAACTACCAATCTCTTTCTCTCTAGACCCCTAAACTCCAATCTCTCTCTCTCTCTCTCTAAACACGTAAACCCCAATATCTCTCTCACTAAACCCCTAATCCCCAATCTCTCTCCCTAAACCACTAATCATTGGTTTGTCTCTCACTAAATCCCTAACCCCCAATATCTCTCTCTCTAAACCCCTAACCACCAAACTCTCTATTTTTATCTCACTCTCTCTAAACCCTAACCCCCAATCTCTCTCTCTCTCTCTCTCTCAATCCCTAACCCCCCCTCTTTCTCTCTCTAACCAAACCCCCCACTCCTCAACCACCTACTTCTCCCCCCTCTCTATATATTTCTCCACCCACTGCTAACCATCAATAATCCCCCTGTGATCTCTCTCTATATCTAAAAACTAATCGACCTCCACTCTCTCTCTCTAAACTCCTAACCCCCAACCTCTAATCTCTCTCTCTAAACCCCTTATCTCCAATATATATATTTTTCTCTTTCTCTCTCTCTAAACCACTAAACCCAAATATCTTTCTCTATCTCTCTAAACCCCTAACCTATAACCCCCAAGATCTCTCTCTCTCTAAACCCATAACACCTAATCTATCTCTCTCTTTCTAAACCCCTAACCTCCAATATCTCTCCCTCTCTCTCTATCAATCTAAACCTCTAACTGTCAATCTCTCTCTCTCTCTCTATCCAAACCCTTGGTCCTTAATCTCTCTCTCTAGACCCCTAACGCCTAACCTATCTCTCCCTCCAAGCCCCTAACCTTCAATATCTCTCCCACTCTCTCTATCTATTTATCTAAACCTCTAACCACTAATATCTCTCTCTCTCTCTCTCTCTCTCTCTCTCTCTCTCTCTCTCAACCCATAACCCCTAATCTCATTCTCTCTAAACCCCTTACCCCTAGCCTCTCTCTTTCTCTAAGCCTCTAACCCCAAATGTCTCTCTCTCTCTCTCTCTCTCTCCCCCTCTCCCTCTCTCCCCCCTTACATAAGCCCCTAACCCACAATCTCTCTCTCTCTCTAAAACCCTAAACCTCTTTCTCTCTCTCTCTCTCTAACGCC
Organism: Larix kaempferi; assembly: GCA_027924585.1. NCBI lineage: Eukaryota > Viridiplantae > Streptophyta > Pinopsida > Pinales > Pinaceae > Larix > Larix kaempferi. The sequence goes on from BSBM01001365.1 coordinate 6,875,728, forward strand.
CAATCTCTCTCTTTAAACCCCTTACCCCCAATCACTCTCTTTTTTTTCTCTTTCCCTAAACCACTAGCCCCCAACATATTTCTCTCTCTCTAAACCTCCAATTTCTCTCTTTAAACACCCTTCTTTCTCTATATTTATATCTCTATCCTAGAATCTCTCTCTCTCTCTCTATCTCCTCAAACCCTCACTCACCATCCACCTACCCTTCCCCTATCTATGTCTCTACCCCCCCTGACCACTAACAATACATGCTCCCACTATGATCTTTCCTTATCTCTAAACACATATTAACGCCAAACCTATCTCTCTTTCTAAACCCCCAATCTCTCTCTCTAAACCCTAACCAGAATTCTCTCTCTCCCTCTAAACCCCTAACCTCCAATATTTCTCTCCCTTTAAACCCCTAACCCCCAATATCCCTCCTTCTCTCTCTCTCTCTGTCTCTCTCTGTCTCTCTCAAAACCCCCAACACCCAATAGATCTCTCACTCTAACCTCCAATCTTTCTCTCTCTAAACCACTTATCGCCAACCTCTCTCTCTTTATTTGTCTCTCTCTCTCTCTCTAAACCCCTAACCCCAATATCTCTCTCTATAAACCCCTAACGCTCAATATCTCTCTTTCACTCCCTCTCTAAACCGCTAACCTGTAATATCTCTCTTTCTCTCCCTCTCTCTCTAAACCCATAATCCTCAATTTCACTCTCTCTCTCTAAACTCCTAACCTCTCTCTCTCTCTCTCTAAATCCATAACCCCCAATATCTCTCTCTCTCTAAATCCCTAACCTCCAATCTCTCTTTCTCTCTAAACCCTTAACCCCCAATCTTTTTCTCTCTCTAAACCCCTAGCCCCTAATCTTTCTCTCTCTAAAACCCTAACCTCTGGTCTCTCTAAACCTCTAACCTCCAATTTCTCTCTCTCTCTCTCTCTCTCTCTAAATACCATGACCACCAAACCCCCCCTCTCTATCTCTCTCTAAACTTCTAAACTCCAATTGCTCTCTCTCTCTCTCTCTAAACTACTAACCACAATCTCTCTCTCTCTCTCTCTCTCTCTCTAAGCCCCCAACCCTAAATATCTCTCTTTATTTGAACCCCTAACCCCCAATCTCTCTCTCTCTCTCTCTCTAAATGCCTAACACCCAAAATCTCTCTCTCTCTCTCTCTCTCTCTCCCCCCCCCCTCTCTCTCTCTCCTATAAAACCCTCACTCTGCATCCACCTACCCATCCCTCCCTATTTATCTCTACCCCCCAATGACTAACCATCCATACTCCCCCCATGATCTCTCTCTCTCTCTCTCTAAATCCCTATTAACCCCTAATGTTTGTATATAACTCTAAACCCCTAACCCCCAATATCCCCCTCACTCTCTATGCACCTAACCTCCAATCTCTCTCTTTGAACCCTTGACCTCCAATCTCACTCTCTCTCTCTTAACCCCTAACCTCCAAGGTCTCTCTCTAGACCCCTTACCATCAATCTCTCTGTCTCTCTAAACCATTAACCAATCTCTCTCTCTCTAAACCCCTAACCCCCAATTTCTCTCTCTAAACCCCTAAAAACCTCTCTCTCTCTCTCTCTCTCTCTCTCTCTCTCTCTCTCTATATATATATATATATATATATATATATATATATATCCCTAACCCCCAATATTTCTCTCTCTCTAGATCTCTAACCACCAATTTCTCTCTTTATATATCTCTATATTTCTTTAAACCCTTAACACCCAATCTCTCTCTCTCTCTCTCAACCCCTAACAAACAAACTCTATATATGTCTCTCTCTAAACACCTAACCCCTAATATCTCTCTCTCTCTCTAAACCTCTAACCTTCTCTCTCTCTCTCAAAAACCCCACTTCTCACCTAGCTACCCCTCCCCCATATGTATGTCTCTTTTACCCCCACCACTAACCATCCAAACTACCTCCATCATATCTAACTATATCTAAACTCCTATAAACCCCTAATCTCTCTCTCTCTCTAAACCCATAACCTCCAATCTCTCTCTCTCTCTCTCTCTCTCTCTCTAAACCCCTAATCTCCAATCTCTCTCTTGCATTCACTCTTTCTCTAAACCCCTAACCCCAATATCAAGCTTTCTATCTCTCTCTCTCTCTAAACCCTAACAATCAATTTCTCACTCTCTCTCAACCCATTACCCCCAATCTCTCTCTTTCTCTCTCATTCTCTAAACCAATAACCTCCAATCTCTCACTCTCTTTATCTAAACCACAAACCCCTAACCCCCAATCTTTCTCGCTCTCTCTAAACCCCTAACCTTCAATATCTCTCCCTCTCTCTCTAAACCCCTCTCTTTCTATCTATCTATATAAACCTCTAACCCTCAATCTCTCTCTCTCTCTATATATATCTATATAAACCCCTAATCCCCAATCCCTCTCTCTCTCTTTAAACCCCTAACCCCTAATCTCTTTCTATCTAAACCCCTTACCCAGAGTCTCTCTCTCTAAACCCCTAACCATCTATCCCTCTCTTTCTATCTCGCTCTCTTTAAATCCGTCAACCCCAATCTTTATATCTCTCTAAGCCTCCAACCCCCATTCTCTCTCTCTCCCTAAACCCCCTACCCCTAATCTCTCTCTTTCTATCTCCATATCTCTCTATATTCACCTAACCTATAGTCTCTCTCTTTGTGTCTCTCAACCCCTAACCCCCAATCTCTCTCTCTCTCTCTATCTCTCTAAACCCCTAAATCCAAATCTCTCTCTCTCTCCTACTCTAAACTCCTAACCACTAATTTCTCTCTCTCCCTCTCTCTCTAAACCTCTAACCCTCTCTCTCTCTTTGAATCCCTAACCACCATTCTCTCTGTTTGCCTCTCTAAAACCCTAACCTACAATCTTTATCTATATCCAAATCCCTAACCTACAATCTCTCTCTATCTCTAAATCCATAACCCCCATTCTCTCTCTCCCTCTCTAAATTCCTCACCTCCAATCTCTCTCTCTCTCTAAACCCATACCCACCAATCTATCTCTCTCTAAACCACTTAGCCCCTATCAATCTATCTTTCTCTAATCCCCTAAACCCCAGTCTCTCTCTCTCTCACTAAAACCTTAACCCCCAATTTCTATATTTCTGAACCCTTAACCACAAATCTCTCTCTCTCTCTAAACCCCTGACTCCCAATCTCTCTAAACCCCTAACACCCAATCTCTCTCTTTAAACCCTTAACCCATATCTCTATCTCTCTCTCTCTAAACACCTAACCCCCTATCTCTCCCTTTCTCTCTCTCTCTCTCACTCTCTCTAAACCCTAACCCATAACCTTCAATATGTCCCTCCATCTCTCTCACTCTAAACCCATCACCCCTAACCCCCAATCTCTCTCTCTCTCCCAAAAACATCATTCCTAACCCATACTCCCCTCACCACCTTTTATTTCTATCTCCCCGACACAAATAACCATCCATACCCCCCTCGTGATCTCTCTCTATCTTTAAACCCTTATTAACCCCCAATCTCTATCTCTCTATACCACCAACCCCCAATCTCTCTCTCTCTATACCACTCCCCCCAATCTCTCTCTCTCTCTCTCTATACCACTAACATCCAATCTCTCTCTCTCTCTCTCTCTCTTTCTAAACACCTAATCTTGAGTCTCTCTCTCTCTCACTCCAAACCCCTAACCCACAATCTCCATCTCTCTCTCTCTAAGCACCTAATACCCAATTGATCTCTCTCTCTCTAACCTCCAATTTCTCTCTCTCTAAGACCTTTACCCCTAATCTCTATTTATCTCTCTCTACCTCTCTAAAATATGAACCCATGACCCCCTATCTCTCTCTCTAAACTCCTAACCCCTAATATCTCTCTCTCTCTCTCTGTAAATCCCTAACCTCTAATCTCTCTCTCTTTGATCCTACCCCCCCTTTCTCTCTATATATAGACCTATAACCCTCGATCTCTCTCTCTCTCTCTCTCTAAACCCCTAACCACCAACCTCTCTATCTCTCTCTAAACCCCTAACCCTTGATCTCTCTCTCTCAAACTGTAACCCCCAATGTCCCTCTCTCTCTCTCTCTGTATTAACCTTTAAACCCCAATCTCTCTATCTCTCTCTTTCTCTCTCCCCCTCTCTCTATCTCTCTCTTTCTATCCCTCTCTCTAAACCCCTAATACCCAATCTATCACTCTCTCTAAGACCATAACCCCTGATCGCTCTCTCTGTCTCTAAATGAATAATCCCCAATATCTCTCTCCAAACCCCTAACCTCTAATATCTATCTCTCCATGCCCCTTACCTCTAATCTCTCTCTCTCTCTTTAAACCCCTAACTACCAATCTCTTTCTCTCTAGACCCCTAACCTCCAATCTTTCTCTCTCTCTCTCCCCAAACTCCTAAACCCCAATCTCTCTCTCTCTAAACCCCTAAACCCCAATCTCTCTCTCTAAACCACTAATCACTGGTATCTCTATGTAAACCCCAAATCTCTCTCTGTAAACCCCTAACCACCAATATTTCTCTTTCTATCTCTCTCTCTCTAAATCCTAACCCCATTCTCTCTCACTCAGCCCCTAACCCTCTCTCTCTCTCTCTCTCTCTACCCAAACCCACCACTACTCACCCATCTACTCCTCTCCCTCTCTATATATTTCTCCCCCCCACCACTAACCATCGATAATCCCTATGTCATCTCTCTCTATCTATAAAGCCTAATCAACCCCCAATCTCTCTCTCTCTAAACACCTAACCCCCGATCTCTCTCTCTCTCTCTTTAAACCCCTAATCTCCAATCAATAATCCCTATGTGATCTCTCTCTATATCTAAACCCTAATCGACCCCCAATCTCTCTCTCTCTCTAAACCCTTAACTTGTAATCTCTCTTTTGCTCTCTAAATCCCTGACCTCTAATATCCCTCTCTCTCTAAACCCCTAACCCACAATATTTCCCACCTCTCTCTCTAACTAAACCCTAACACCCAATCGATCTCTCTCTAACATCCAATCTCTCTCTAAACCGCTTACCCCAATCTCTTTCTTTCGTTAAACCACTCACCTCCAATCTCCCTATCTCTATCTAAACTCCTAACCCCTAACCTCCAATCTCTCTCTCCCTAAACCCTTTATCCCAATATCTATTTTTCTCTCTCTCTAACCCCCTAATACCCAATCTATCTCTCTCTTTCTAAACCCCTAACATCTAATATCTCTCTCTCTCTCTCTCTCTCTATCTAAACCTCTAACAACCAATCTCTCTCTCTCTCTCTCTCTCTATCCGAACATCTAGTTCTCAATATCTCTCTCTCCCTCTGTAGACCCCTAATCCCCAACCTCTCTTTCTCTCTCTAAGCCCTTAACCTCCGATATCTCTCCCTCTCTTTCTCTCCCTCTCTAGACCCCTAACCCCCAACCTCTCTCTCTCTCTCTCTCTCTCTTAGCCCCTAACCTCCAATATCTCTCTCTCTCTCTCAAAAGCCCTAGTCCTGAATCTCTCTCTCTCTCGAAACCCATAACCCCTAATCTTATTCTCTCTAAAACACTTACGCCTAACCTCTCTCTTTCTATAAACCCCTAACCACAAACCTCTCTCCTTTTATCTCTCTCTCTAAACCCCTAACCCAATATCTATTTATCTATCTCTCTCTGAGCCTCTAACCATAAATCTCTTTCTCTCTCCCCTTACATAAGCCCCTAACCCACAATCTCTCAATCTCTCTTATTGTAAACTCGTTCACCTCTCTCTCTCTCTCTATCTAAACCCCTAACACCCAATCCATATCTCTCTCTAACCTCCAATCTCTCTCTCTTTAAACTCCTTACCCCCAATCTCTCTCTTTTTCTCCCTTTCTCTAAACTGCTAACCTCCAACATCTCTCTCTCTCTCATCCCTTTACACCTAATCTCTCTATCTCTCTCTCCCTCTCTAAACCCCGAACCCCTGACCCCTTATCTCTCTCTCTAAACTCCTAACCCCCAATCTCTCTCTCTCTCGCTCTCTCTCTCTCTCTCTGTAAATCCCTAACCTCCAATATCTTTCTCTTTGAACCTACCCCCCTCCCTCTCTCTATCTAGACCTATAACCCCCAATCTCTCTCTCTCTCTAGACCCCTAACCCCCCAATATCTCTTTCTCTAAACCCCTAACCACCCATATCTCTCTCTCTAACCCATAAACCTTGATCTCTCTCTCTCTCTCTCAAACCTTACCCCCCCAATCTCCCTCTCTCTCTCTCTTTGTATCAACCTTTAAACCCCAATCTCTCTATCTCTCTCTTTCTCTCCCTCTCTCTCTCTAAACCCCTAATCCCCAATCTCTCACTCTCTCTAAGACCATAAACCATGATCTCTCTCTCTCTCTCTCTCTCTCTCTCTCTAAACCCCCACAAATATCTCTCTCTAAACCAATAATCCCTGATATCTCTCTCCAAACCCCTAACCTCTAATATTTCTCTCTCTATGCCCCTTACCTCTAATATATCTCTCTCTCTTTAAACCCCTAACTACCAATCTCTTTCTCTCTATACCCCTTACCTCCAATCTCTCTCTCTCTCTATCTCTCTAAACCCCTAAATCCAAATCTCTCTCTCTCTCCTACTCTAAACTCCTAACCACTAATTTCTCTCTCTCCCTCGATCTCTAAACCCCTAACCCTCTCTCTCTCTTTGAATCCCTAACCACCATTCTCTCTGTTTGCCTCTCTAAAACCCTAACCTACAATCTTTATCTATATCCAAATCCCTAACCTACAATCTCTCTCTATCTCTAAATCCCTAACCCCCATTCTCTCTCTCCCTCTCTAAATTCCTCACCTCCAATCTCTCTCTCTCTCTAAACCCATACCCACCAATCTCTCTCTCTCTAAACCACTTAGCCCCTATCAATCTATCTTTCTCTAATCCCCTAAACCCCAGTCTCTCTCTCTCTCACTAAAACCTTAACCCCCAATTTCTATATTTCTGAACCCTTAACCACAAATCTCTCTCTCTCTCTAAACCCCTGACTCCCAATCTCTCTAAACCCCTTACACCCAATCTCTCTCTTTAAACCCTTAACCCATATCTCTATCTCTCTCTCTCTAAACACCTAACCCCCTATCTCTCCCTTTCTCTCTCTCTCTCTAACTCTCTCTAAACCGTAACCCATAACCTTCAATATGTCCCTCCATCTCTCTCACTCTAAACCCATCACCCCTAACCCCCAATCTCTCTCTCTCTCCCAAAAACATCATTCCTAACCCATACTCCCCTCACCACCTTCTATTTCTATCTCCCCGACACAAATAACCATCCATACCCCCCTCGTGATCTCTCTCTATATTTAAACCCTTATTAACCCCCAATCTCTATCTCTCTATACCACCAACCCCCAATCTCTCTCTCTCTATACCACTCCCCCCAATCTCTCTCTCTCTCTCTCTCTATACCACTAACATCCAATCTCTCTCTCTCTCTCTCTCTCTCTCTCTAAACACCTAACCTTGAGTCTCTCTCTCTCTCTCACTCCAAACCCCTAACCCACAATCTCCATCTCTCTCTCTCTAAGCACCTAATACCTAATTGATCTCTCTCTCTCTAACCTCCAATTTCTCTCTCTCTAAGACCTTTACCCCTAATCTCTATTTATCTCTCTCTAACTCTCTAAAATACGAACCCATGACCCCCTATCTCTCTCTCTAAACTCCTAACCCCTAATATCTCTCTCTCTCTCTCTGTAAATCCCTAACCTCTAATCTCTCTCTCTTTGAACCTACCCCCCCTTTCTCTCTATATATAGACCTATAACCCTCGATCTTTCTCTCTCTCTCTCTCTAAACCCATAACCACCAACCTCTCTCTCTCTCTCTAAACCCCTAACCACCAACCTCTCTCTCTCTCTCTAAACCCCTAACCCTTGATCTCTCTCTCTCAAACTGTAACCCCCAATGTCCCTCTCTCTCTCTCTGTATTAACCTTTAAACCCCAATCTCTCTATCTCTCTCTTTCTCTCCCCCTCTCTCTATCTCTCTCTTTCTATCCCTCTCTCTAAACCCCTAATACCCAATCTATCACTCTCTCTAAGACCATAACCCCTAATCGCTCTCTCTGTCTCTAAATGAATAATCCCCAATATCTCTCTCCAAACCCCTAACCTCTAATATCTATCTCTCCATGCCCCTTACCTCTAATCTCTCTCTCTCTCTTTAAACCCCTAACTACCAATCTCTTTCTCTCTAGACCCCTAACCTCCAATTTTTCTCTCTCTCTCTCTCCCCAAACTCCTAAACCCTAATCTCTCTCTCTCTAAACCCCTAAACCCCTAAACCCCAATCTCTCTCTCTAAACCACTAATCACTGGTATCTCTATGTAAACCCCAAATATCTCTCTGTAAACCCCTAACCACCAATATTTCTCTTTCTATCTCTCTCTCTCTAAATCCTAACCCCATTCTCTCTCACTCAGCCCCTAACCCTCTCTCTCTCTCTCTCTACCCAAACCCACCACTACTCACCCATCTACTCCTCTCCCTCTCTATATATTTCTCCCCCCCACCACTAACCATCGATAATCCCTATGTCATCTCTCTCTATCTATAAACCCTAATCAACCCCCAATCTCTCTCTCTCTAAACACCTAACCCCCGATCTCTCTCTCTCTCTTTAAACCCCTAATCTCCAATCAATAATCCCTATGTGATCTCTCTCTATATCTAAACCCTAATCGACCCCCCAATCTCTCTCTCTCTCTAAACCCTTAACTTGTAATCTCTCTTTCGCTCTCTAAACCCCTGACCTCTAATATCCCTCTCTCTCTAAACCCCTAACCCACAATATTTTGCACCTCTCTCTCTAACTAAACCCTAACACCCAATCGATCTCTCTCTAACATCCAATCTCTCTCTCTAAACCCCTTACCCCAATCTCTTTCTTTCGTTAAACCACTCACCTCCAATCTCCCTATCTCTATCTAAACTCCTAACCCCCTAACCTCCAATCTCTCTCTCCCTAAACCCTTTATCCCAATATCTATTTCTCTCTCTCTCTAACCCCCTGATACCCAATCTATCTCTCTCTTTCTAAACCCCTAACATCTAATATCTCTCCCTCTCTCTCTCTCTATCTAAACCTCTAACAACCAATCTCTCTCTCTCTCTCTCTCTCTATCCAAACATCTAGTTGTCAATATCTCTCTCTCCCTCTGTAGACCCCTAATCCCCAACCTCTCTTTCTCTCTCTAAGCCCTTAACCTCCAATATCTCTCCCTCTCTCTCTCTCCCTCTCTAGACCCCTAACCCCCAACCTCTCTCTCTCTCTCTCTCTCTCTCTCTCTTATCCCCTAACCTCCAATATATCTCTCTCTCTCTCAAAAGCCCTAGTCCTGAATCTCTCTCTCTCTCTAAACCCATAACCCCTAATCTTATTCTCTCTAAAACACTTACGCCTAACCTCTCTCTTTCTATAAACCCCTAACCACAAACCTCTCTCCTTTTATCTCTCTCTCTAAACCCCTAACCCAATATCTATCTATCTATCTCTCTCTGAGCCTCTAACCATAAATCTCTTTCTCTCTCCCCTTACATAAGCCCCTAACCCACAATCTCTCAATCTCTCTTACTGTAAACTCGTTCACCTCTCTCTCTCTCTCTATCTAAACCCCTAACACCCAATCCATATCTCTCTCTAACCTCCAATCTCTCTCTCTTTAAACCCCTTACCCCCAATCTCTCTCTTTTTCTCCCTTTCTCTAAACTGCTAACCTCCAACATCTCTCTCTCTCTCATCCCTTTACACCTAATCTCTCTATCTCTCTCTCCCTCTCTAAACCCCCGAACCCCTGACCCCCTTATCTCTCTCTCTAAACTCCTAACCCCCAATCTCTCTCTCTCTCTCGCTCTCTCTCTCTCTCTGTAAATCCCTAACCTCCAATATCTTTCTCTTTGAACCTACCCCCCTCCCTCTCTCTATCTAGACCTATAACCCCCAATCTCTCTCTCTCTCTAGACCCCTAACCCCCAGTATCTCTTTCTCTAAACCCCTAAACCACCCATATCTCTCTCTCTAACCCATAAACCTTGATCTCTCTCTCTCTCAAACCTTACCCCCCAATCTCCCCCTCTCTCTCTCTTTGTATCAACCTTTAAACCCCAATATCTCTATCTCTCTCTTTCTCTCCCTCTCTCTCTCTAAACCCCTAATCCCCAATCTCTCACTCTCTCTAAGACCATAAACCATGATCTCTCTCTCTCTCTCTCTCTCTCTCTAAACCCCCACAAATATCTCTCTCTAAACCAATAATCCCTGATATCTCTCTCCAAACCCCTAACCTCTAATATATCTCTCTCTCTTTAAACCCCTAACTACCAATCTCTTTCTCTCTATACCCCTAACCTCCAATCTGTCTCTCTCTCTAAACCCCTAAGCCCAATCTCTCTCTCTCTCTCTCTCTAAACCCCTAAGCCCCAATCTCTCTCTCTCTCTAAACCCCTAAGCCCCAATCTCTCTCTCTCTCTAAACCCCTAAACCCCAATCTCTCTCTCTAAACCACTAATCACTAGTCTCTCTCTCTAAAACCCAAATCTCTCTCTCTATAAACCCCTAACCACCAATATTTCTCTTTCTATCTCTCTCTCTCTCTAAACCCCTAATCTCCAATATTTCTCTCTCTCAAAACCCCTAAACCTCAATCTCTCTCTCTAAACCACTAATCACTAATCTCTCTCTCTCTAAAACCCAAATCTCTCTCTCTGTAAACCCCCAACCCCCAACCACCAATATTCTCTTTCTATGTCTCTCTCTCTCTCTCTCTCTAAATCCTAACCCCATTCTCTCTCTCTCTCTCAACCCATAACCCTCTCTCTCTACCCAAACCCCCCCACTAATCACCCATTTACTCCACTCCCCTCTCTATATATTTCTCACCCCACTGCTAACCATCAAAAATACCTATGTGACCTCTCTATATCTCTAAACCTTAATCGACCCCCAATTCTCTCTCTCTCTCTCTAAACCCCTAACCCCTGATATCTCTCTCTCTAAACTCCTAATATGCAATCTCTCTCTCTCTCTCAACCCCTAAACTCCAATCTCTCTCTCTCTCTAAATCCCCAACCCCCAATCTTCCCCGCCTATCTCTCTCACTAAACCCCTAACACCCAATAGATCTCTCTCTAACCTCCAATCTCTCTCTCTAAACCCCTTAGCCCCAATCTCTCTCTCTCTCTCTAAACTCCTAACCTCCAATTTCTCTCTCTCTAAACCCCTTACCCCCAATATCTCTATCTCTCTCTCTCTAAACCTATAACCCCTAACACCTAATCTATATCTATCTTTTTTAACCCCTAACATCAAATATATCTCCCTCTCTCTCTATCTATCTACACCTCTAACAACCAATCTCTCTCTCTCTCTCCAAACCCCTAGTTCTCAATCTCTCCCTCTCTGTCTCCCTCTGTAGACCCCTAAACCCCAACCTATCTCTATCTCTCTCTAAGCTCCCACCCTCCAATATGCCTCCCTCTCCCTCTCTAGACCCCTAACCCTCAACATATATTTTTCTCTGTCTTTAAGCCCTTAACCTCCAAAATCTCTCCCTCCCTCTCTATCTATCTAAATCTCTAAACACTCTCTCTATCTCTCTCTCTCTCCAAACCATTAGTCCTGAATCTCTATATCTCTCTAAACCCTCTTAACTAGTAACCCCCAATCTCTCTCTCCCTCTAAACCCCTAACCCCTTGTCTTTCTCTCTAAAATCCTAACCATGAATCTCTCTCTAAACCCCTAACCTCGACTCTCTCTCTCTCTCTCTCTCTCAACCACTAACCCTCAATATCTCTCTATCTAAACCCCTAATACCTAATCTCTATCTTTCTCTAAACCCCTAACCTCTAATCTATCTCTCTAAACCTCGAACTGCCAATACCTTTCTCTAGAAACCCAAAACCTCTATTCTCTCTCTCTCTCAAACCTTAAACCCGAATCTCTCTCTCTCTCTCTCTCAACCCCTAAACCCCAATGTCTCTATCTCGCTCTTTCTCTCCCTCTCTCTCTAAAACCCTAATCCCCAATCTCTCACTCTCTCTAAGCCAATAACCATCGATATCTCTCTCTCTCTCTCTCTCTCTCTCTCTCTCGATATTTATCTAAACCCCTAACCACCAATATCTCTCTCTAAACCAAGAATCCCCAATATCTTTCTTTCTAAACCCCTAACCTCTAATATTTATCTCTCTAAAACCATTACCTCCAATCTCTCTCTCTCTCTCTAAACGCCTAACTACCAATTTGTTTCTCTCTAGAACCCTAACCTCCAATCTCTCTATCTCTATCTCTAAACCCCTAAACCCCAATCTCTCTCTCTCTAAACCCCTAACCCCAAATATCTCTCTCTCTAAACCAATAATCACTGGACTCTCTCTCTGAACCCCCAATCTCTCCCTCTCTTTAACTAAACCCCCAATATCTCCCTCTCTTTATCTAAACCCCCAATCTCTCTCTCTCTAAATCCCTAGCCTTCAATATCTCTCCATCTTTCTCTAAACACTAGCCTTCAGTATCTCTCCCTCTTTTTCTATCTATTTATATAAGCCTCTAACCCCCCATCCCTCTCTCTCTATATATATCTATCTAAACCCCTAATTACCAATCTCTCTCTCTCTAAACCCCTACCCACTAATCTCTTTCTATCTAAACCCCTTACCCACAATATCTCTCTCTCGAAACCCCTAACCACCAATCCCTCTCTTTCTATCTCCCTCTCTCTAAACTCGTAACCCACAATCTTTTCATCTCTCTAATCCTCCAACCCCCATTCTCTCTCTCTCCCTAAACCCCTAACCCCCAATATCTCTCTCTTTCTATCTCCATCTCTCTCTATAATCACCTAACCTGCAGTATGTGTCTCTATCTCTCAACTCCTAACCCCTAAACTCTCTATATCTATCTCTCTAAATGCCTAAGTCCAAATATCTCTCTCTATCTCTCTAAACCCCTAAATCCAAATCTCTCTCTTTCTCTATCCCTCTAAATCCCTAAATCCAAATCTCTCTCTCTCTCATACTCTAAAATCCTAACCCCTAATCTCTCTCTCTCTCTCTCTGAACCCCTAACCTACAATCTTTATCTATCTCCAAACGCCTAGCCTACAATATATCTCTCTCTAAATCCTTAACCCCCAATCTCTCTCTCCCTCTCTAAATCCATAACATCCAATATCTCTCTCTCTCTCTCTAAACACCTAACCTTCAATCTCTCTCTCTCTCTAAACACCTAACCTTCAATCTCTCTCTCTCTCTCTAAACCCCTAACCCACAATCTCCATCTCTCTCTCTCTAAGCACCTAACACCCAATTGATCTCTCTCTCGCTAACCTCCAATTTCTCTCTCTCTAAGGCATTTACCCATAATCTCTCTTTATCTCTCTCTAACTCACAAAACCCCAAACCCATGACCCCTTATCTCTCTCTAAACTCCTAACCCCTAATCTCTCTCTCTCTCTCTCTGTAAATCCCTAACCTCCCATATCTCTCTCTCTGAACCTAACCCCCCCCCCTCTCTCTCTATCTAGACATATAACCTTCGATCTCTCTCTCTCTCTCTCTCTCTCTCTCTCTCTCTCTCTCTCTGTAAATCCCTAACCTCCCATATCTCTCTCTCTGAACCTAACCCCCCCTCTCTCTCTATCTAGACATATAACCTTCGATCTCTCTCTCTCTCTCTCTCTCTCTCTCTCTAAACCCCTAACCCTCAGTCTCTCTTTCTCTAAACCCCTAACCACCAATCTCTCTCTCTCTAAATCCCTAACCCTCGATCTCTTTCTCTCTCTCTCTCTCTCAAACCTTAACCCCAAATCTCCCTCTCTCTCTCTCTCTCAAACCTTAACCCCCAATCTCCCTCCCTCTCTCTCTCTCTATGTATCAACCTTTAAACCCCAATCTCTCTATCTCTCTCTTTCTCTCCCTCTCTCTAAGCCCCTAATCCCCAATCTCTCACTCTCTCTAAGACCATAACCCCTAATCTCTCTCTCTCTCTCTCTAAACCCCTACCAATATCTTTCTCTAAACCAATAATCCCCAATATCTCTCTCCAAACCCCTAACCTCTAATATTTATCTCTCCATGCCCCTAACTACCAATCTCTTTCTCTCTCTAAATCCCTAGCTACCATTATCTTTCTCTCTAGACCCCTAACCTCCAATCTCTCTCTTGCTCTTTCCCAAAACCCCAAAACCCCAACGTCTCTCTCCCTCTTTAAACCCCTAAACCCCAATCTCTCTCCCTCTCTTTAAACCCCTAAACCCCAATCTCTCTCTCTAAACCACTAATCACTGGTATCTCTCTATAAACCTCAAATCTCTCTCTGTAAACCCCTAACCACAAATATTTCTCTTTCTATCTCTCTCTCTCTCTAAACCCTAGCTCCATTCTCTCTCACTCAACCCCTAACCCTCTCTCTCTCTTTCTCTCTCTCTCTCTCTACCCAAACCCACCACTACTCACCCATCCACTCCTCTCCCTCTCTCTATATTTCTCCCTCCACAACTAACCATCAATAATCTCTCTCTCTCTCTCTCCTTAAACCCCTAACCCCCGATCTCTCTATCTCTCTAAACCCTAATCTCCAATCAATAATCCCTATGTGATCTCTCTCTATCTCTAAACCCTAATCGACCCCCAATCTCTGTCTCTCTCTCAACCCTTAACCTACAATCTCTCTCCCTCTCTCTCTCTCTAAACCCCTAACCTCCAATATCCCTCTCTCTCTAAACCCTTAACCTCCAATATTCCCCACCTCTCTCTCTAACTAAACCCTAACACCCAATCGATCTCTCTCTAACATCCAATCTCTCTCTCTAAACCCCTTACCCCAATCTCTCTCTTTCGTTAAACCACTCACCCTCAATCTCCCTCTCTCTATCTAAACTCCTAACCCCTAACCTCTAATCGCTCTCTCCCTAAATTGTTTACCACCAATATCTCTTTCTCTCTCTCTCTCTAAACCCCTAACCCCTAACCTCTAAACCCCTAATACCCAATCTATCTCTTTTTTTCTAAACCCCTAACATCTAATATCTCTCCCTCTCTCTCTATCTATCTAAACCTCTAACAACCAATATCTCTCTCTCTCTCTCTCTCTCTCTCTCCAAATCCCTAGTTCTCAATCTCTCCCTCTCCCTCTCTAGACCCCTAATCCCAAACCTATCTCTCTCTCTCTAAGCCCTTAACCTCCAATATCTATCCCTCTCTCTCTCCCTCTCTAGACCCCTAACCCCAAATCTCTCTCTCTCTCTCTCAACCCCTAACCTCAAATATATCTCTCTCTATCTTTATATTTAAATCTCTAACGACCAATTTCTCTCTCTCTCTCTCTCTCTCTCTCTCCAAACCCCTAGTCCCGAATCTCTCTCTCTCTCTAAACCCATAACCGCTAATCTTATTCTCTCTAAACCACTTACGCCTAACATATCTCTTTCTAAAAACCCCTAACCACAAAGCTCTCTCCTTTTATCTCTCTATCTCTAAAACCCCAACCCAATATCTATCTATCTCTCTCTGAGCCTCTAACCCAAAATCTCTTTCTCTCTCCCCTTACCTAAGACCCTAACCCACAATCTCTCAATCTTTCTCAATGTAAACCCGTTCACCTCTCTCTCTCTATCTAAACCCCTAACACCCAATCCATATCTCTCTCTCTAACCTCCAATCTCTCTCTCTCTCTCTCTAAACCCCTTACCCTCAATCTCTCTCTTTTTTTCCTTTCTCTAAACCGCTAGCCTCCAACATCTCTCTCTCTCTCTAATCCCTTTACCCCTAATCTCTCTTTATCTCTCTCTCCCTCTCTAAACCCCGAACCCATGACCCCTTATCTATCTCTCTAAAATACTAACCCCCAATCTCTCTCTCTCTCTGTAAAGCCCTAACCTCCAATATATTTCTCTTTGAACCTACCCCCTCCCTCTCTCTATCTAAACTTATAACCCCCAATCTCTCTCTCTGTCTCTCTCTCTCTAGAACCCTAACCCCCAGTATCTCTTTCTCTAAATGCCTAATCACCCATATCTCTTTCTCTAACCCCTAACCCTCGATCTCTCTCTCTCTCTCTCTCAAACCTTAACCCTGAATCTCCCTCTCTCTCTCTTTGTATCAACCTTTAAACCTCAATCTCTCTATCTCTCTCTTTCTCTCTCTCTCTCTCTAAACCCCTAATCCCCAATGTCTCACTCTCTCTAAGATAATAAACCATGATCTCTCTCTCTCTCTCTCTAAACCCCCACCAATATCTCTCTCTAAACCAATAATCCCCAATATCTCTCTCCAAACCCCTAGCCTCTAATATTTCTCTCTCTATGCCCCTTACCTCTAATCTCTCTCTCTCTCTCTCTTTAAACCCCTAACTACAAATCTCTTTCTCTCTAAAACCCAAATCTCTCTCTCTGTAAACCCTTAACCACCAATATTTCTCTGTCTCTCTCTCTCTAAACCCCTAATATCCAATATATCTCTCTCTCTCTAAACCCCTAAATCCCAATCTCTCTCTCTAAACCACTAATCACTAGTCTCTCACTCTCTAAAACCCAAATCTTTCTCTCTGTAAACCCCTAACCACCAATATTTCTCTTTCTATCTCTCTCTCTCTCTCTCTCTCTCTCTCTCTCTCTCTAAATCCTAACCCCATTCTCTCTCTCTCAACCCATAATCCTCTCTCTATCTCTAAACCGTAATCGACCCCCAATCTCTCTCTCTCTCTCTCTCTCCCTCCATAAACCCCTAACCTACGATCTCTCTCTCTCTAAACTCCTAATATGTAATCTCTCTCTCTCTCGCAACCCCTAATCTCCAATCTCTCTCTCTCTCTAAATCCCTAACCCCCAATCTTCCCCACCTCTCTCTCTCATTAAACCCCTAACACATAATAGATCTCTCTCTAACTTCCAATCTCTCTCTCTTTCGTTAAACCACTAAGCCCCAATCTCTCTCTCTCTGTCTAAACTCCTAACCTCCAATTTCTCTCTCTCTAAACCCCTTACCCCCAATATCTCTATCTCTTTCTCTCTAAACCCCTAACACCTAATCTATATTGATCTTTCTAACCCCTAACATCCAATATCTCTCCCTCTCTCTCTATCTATCTACACCTCTAAGAACCAATCTCTGTCTCTCTCTCCAAACCCCTAGCTCTCAATCTCTCCCTCTCCCTCAACCTCTATAGACCCCTAACCCCCAACCTATCTTTGTCTCTCTCTAAGCCCCTACCCTCCAATATCCCTCCCTCTCCCTCTCTAGACCCATAACCCTCAACCTATCTTTTTCTCTCTCTCTAAGCCCTTAACCTCCAATATCTCTCCCTCCCTCTCTATCTATATATCTATCTAAATCTCTAACCACTCTCTCTCTCTCTCTCTCTCTCTCTCTAAACCCTCTTATCAATAACCCCCAATCTCTCTCCCCCTCTAAACCCCTAACCCCCTATCTTTCTCTTTAAAATTCTAACCATGAATCTCTCTCTAAACCCCTAACCTTGACTCTCTCTCTCTCTCTCTCAACCACTAACCCTGATATCTCTCTATCTAAACCCCTAACCTCTCATCTCTATCTCTCACTAAACCCCTAACATCTAATCTATCTCTCTAAACCTCTAACTGCCAATACCTATCTCTAGAAACCCCAAACCTCTATTCTCTCTTTCTCTCTCAAACCTTAACCCCCAATCTCTCCCCCCCCCCCCTCTCTCTCTCAACCCCTAAACCCAAATATCTCTATCTTTCTCTTTCTCTCCCTCTCTCTCTAAACCCCTAATCCCTAATCTATCACTCTCTCTATGCCCATAACCACCGATCTCTCTCTCTCTCTCTCTCTCTCTCTCTCTCTCTCTCTCTCTCTCTCTAAACCCCTGACCACTAATATCTCTCTCTAAACCAAGAATCCCTAATCTCTCTCTTTCTAAACCCGTAACCTCTAATATTGATCTCTCTAGAACCCTTACCTCTAATCTCTCTCTCTCTCTCTCTCTAAATTCCTAACTGCCAATCTCTTTCTCTCTAGACCCCTAACCTCCAATCTCTCTATCTCTATCTCTAAACCCCTTAACCCAAATCTCTCTATCTCTCTCTAAACCCCTAACCCCAAATCTCTCTCTCTCTAAACCACTAATCACTAGACTCTCTCTCTCTAAACCCCTAATATCTCTCTCTGTAAACCCCTAGCCACCAATCTCTTTCTTTCTATATATCTCTCTCTAAACCCTAACTGTCATTCTCTCTCTCTCAACCGGTAACCCCCCCCCCTCTCTCTCTGTGTACCCAAACCCTCCACTACTCACCCACCTAGTCATCCCCCTCTCTATATCTTTCTCCCCCCATTGCTAACCTTCAATAATCCCCTTGTGATCTCTATCTATCTCTAAACCCTAATCGACCCCCAATCTCTCTCTCTCTCTCTCTATCCAAACCCCTAGTTCTCAATCTCTCTCTATCCCTCTCTAGACCCCTAACCCCCAACCTATCTCTCCCTTTCTTTCTCTCTGTCTGTCTAAACCTCTAACCACCAATCTCTCTCTCTCTCTCTCTCTCTCTCTCTATCCAAACCCCTAGTCCTGAATCTTTCTATCTATCTCTCTCTAAACCCCTAACACCCAATCTCTTTCTCTCTCTCTCTCTTAATCCATTACTCCCAATCTCTCTCTATATCTCTCATTCTCTAAACCAATAACCTCCAATATCTCCCTCTCTTTATCTAAACCCCCAATCTCTCTCTCTCTCTCTCTCTCTCTCAACCCCTAACCTTCAATATCTCTCCCTCTCTCTCTAAACCCTAGCCTTTAGTATCTCTCCCTCTCTTTCTATCTAGTTATATAAGCCTCTAACCCCCCATCCCTCTCTCTCTCTCTCTCTCTATATATATATATATAAACCCCTAATCCCCAATCTCTCTCTCTCTCTAAACCCCTAACCCCTAATCTCTTTCTATATAAACCTCTTACCCACAATATCTCTCTCTCGAAACCCCTAACCACCAATCCCTCTCTTTATATCTCCCTCTCTCTAAACCCATAACCCACAATCATTTTATCTATCTAATCCTCCAACCCCCATTCTCTCTCTCTCTCTCTCTCTCTCACTAAACCCCTAACCCCCAATCTCTCTCTTTCTATCTCCATCTCTCTCTATAATCACCTAACCTGCAGTAATTGTCTCTGTCTCTCAACCCCTAACCCCCAATCTCTCTCTCTCTCTATCTCTCTAAACCCCTAAATCCAAATCTCTCTCTTTGTATATATCTATCTGAACCCCTAAATCCAAATCTCTCTCTTTCTCTATCTCTCTAAACCCCTAAATCCAAATCTCTCTCTCATACCCTAAAATCCTAACCCATAATCTCTATCTCTCTCTCTTAACCCCTAACCTACAATCTCTATCTATATCCAAACCCCTAACCTACAATATCTCTCTCTCTCTGAATCCCTAACCTCCAATCTCTCTCTCCCTCTTTAAATCCCTAACCACCAATCTCTCTCTCTCTAAACCACTAAGCTCCTATCACTCTATCTTTCTCTAATCCCTTAACCTCCAATCTCTCTCTCTCTCTCTCTCTCTCTCTCTCTCTCTCTAAACCCTTAACCCCCAATCTCTCTATTTCTGAACCCCTAACCACAAATCTTTCTTTATTTAAACCCTAACCCCCAATATCTCCAAACCCCTAACCCCCAATCTCTCTCTCCCTCTCTAAATATCTAACCTCCAATATCTCTCTCTATATACCCCTAACCACCAATATCTCTATTTCTATCTCACTCTCTCTAAACCACTAAGCTCCTATCACTCTATCTTTCTCTAATACCCTAACCTCCAATCTCTCTCTCTCTCTCTCTCTCTCTCTCTCCCTAAACACTTAACCCCCAATCTCTCTATTTCTGAACCCTTAACCACAAATCTCTCTCTCTCTAAACCCCTGAACCCCAATCTCTCTAAAACCCTAACCCCTAATCTCTCTCTCTAAACCCCTAACCCCAATCTCTCTCTCTCTCTCTCTCTAAACCCCTAACCACCTATCTCTCCCTTTCTCTCTCTCTCTCTCTCTCTCATCCACTAACCTCTAATATCTCTCTACACCCATAACCCTCAATCTCTACCTCCCTCTCTCTCTCTCTAAACCCCTTTCCCCTAACCCCCAATCTCTCTCTCTCTCTCTCTCCCAAAAATGCCACTACTAACCCATCCTCCCCTCGTGATCTCTCTCTATCACTAAATCCTTATTAACCCCCAATCTCTCTTTCTCTCTACACCACTAACCCCCAATCTCTCTCTCTCTCTCTATACCACTTTCCCCCAATCTCTCTCTCTCTCTCTATACCACAAACATCAAATCTCTCTCTCTCTCTAAACGCCTAACCTTCACTCTCTCTCTCTCTCTCTAAACCCCTAACCCACAATATCCATATCTCTTTCTCTAAGCACCTAACACCCAATTGATCTCTCTATCTAAAGCCTCAAATTTTACTCTATCTAAGCCCTTTACCCCCATTCTCTCTTTATCTCTCTCTCCCTCTCTAAACCTTGAACCCCTAACCCCTTATCTCTATCTCTAAAATCCTAACCCCCAATCTTTCTCTCTCTCTCTCTCTCTCTCTGTAAAGCCCTAACCTCCAATATCTCTCTCACTATCTAGACCTATAACCCCCAATCTCTCTCTCTCTCTCTCTATCTCTGTGTCTATCTATATATATAAACCCCTAACCCCCAATCTCTCTCTCTCTCTCTAAACCCCTAACCACCAATCTCTCTCTCTCTCTAAACCCCTAATCCTCGATCTCTCTCTCTCTCAAACCTTAACCCCTAGTCTCCCTCTCTCTCTCTCTCTCTCTCAAACCTTAACCCCTAGTCTCCCTCTCTCTCTCTCTCTCTCTCTTTGTCTCAACCTTTAAACCCCAATCTCTCTCTCTCTCTCTCTCTCTCCCCCTATCCCTCTCTCACTAAACCCCTAATCACTAATCTCTCGCTCTCTCTAATAGCATAATCCTCGATCTCTCTCTCTCTCTCTCTCTCTATAAACCCCCACCAATATCTCTCTCTGAACCAATGATCCCCAATCTCCCTCTCCAAACCCCTAACCTCTAATCTTTCTCTCTCTATACCCCTTACCTCTAATCTCTCTCTCCCTAAACCCCTAACTACCAATATCTTTCTCTCTAGACCCCTAACCTCCAATCTCTCTCTCTCTAAACCTCTAAACCTCAATCTCTCTTTCTCTATACCCCTAAACCTCAATCTCTCTCTAAACCGCTAATCAGTGGTCTCTCTCTCTCTCTAAAAACCCAATCTATCTTTTTGTAAACCCCTAACCACTAATATCTCTCTTTCTATCTCTCTCTCTCAATCCTAACCCCCATTCTCTCTCTCAACCCCTAACCCTCTCTCTGTCTCTCTCTACCCAAACCCCCCACTACTCACCCATATGCTCCTCCCACCGCTAACCATCAATAATCCCTATGTGATCTCTCTCTATCTCTAAATCCTAATCAACCTCTCTCTCTCTCTCTCTCTCTCTCTCTCTCTAAACCCCTAACCCCCAATATTCCCCACCTCTCGCTCTAACTAAACCCCTAACACCCAATTGATCTCTCTCTAACATCCAATCTCTCTCTCTAAACCCCTTACCCCCAATCTCTCTCTTTTGTTAAACCACTCACCCCCAATCTCTCTCTCTCACTCTCTCTCTCTCTCTCTCTCTCTCTCTATCTAAACTCCTAACCCCTAACCTCCAATCTCTCTCTCCGTAAACCCCTTAACCCCAATATCTCTTTCTCTCTCTCTATAAAACCGTAACCCCTAACCTCTAAACCCCCAACACATAATCTCTCTCTCTCTCTCTTTCTAAACCCCTAACATCTAATATCTTTCCCTCTCTCTCTATCTAAAAAAACATCTAACAACTAATCTCCCTCTCTCTCTCTCTAAGCCCCTGACCTCCAATATCTCTCCCTCTCTCTCTCTCCCTCTCTAGACCCCTAACCCCCAACCTCTCTCTCTCTCTCTCTCTCTATCTATTTAAATATCTAACCATTAATTTCTCTCTCTCTTTCTCTCTCTCTCTCTCTCCCCCCAAACCCCTAGTCCTCTCTCTCTGTCTCTCCAAACCCATAACCCCTAATATAATTCTCTCTAAACCCCTTATGCCCAAACTCTCTCTTTCTATAAACCCCTAACCACCAACCTCTCTCTCTCTAAGCCTCTAACCCAAAATCTCTCTCTCTCTCCCCCTCTCTCTCCCCCCTTACCTAAGCCCCTAACCCATAATCTCTCTCTCTCTCTCTAAACCCCTAACACCCAATCCATATCTTTCTCTCTAACCTCCAATCTCTCTCTCTTTCTCTCTAAACCCCTTACAACCAATCTCTCTCTTTTTCTCCCTTTTTGTAAACCCATTATCCCCAATCTTTCTCTTTTTCTCCCTTTCTCTAAACCATTAGCCTCTAACATCTCTCTCTCTCTCTCACTCTCTCTAAACCTCCAATTTATCTTTTTAAACACCCTTTTTCTCTCTATTTATATCTCTAACCCATAATCTCTCTCTCTCTCTGTGTCTAAACCCCTAACCCCCAGTTTCTCTCCCTCTAAACCCTGAACTCCCAATATATTTCTCTGTCTAAACCACTAACCCCCATTCTCTCTCTTTCTCTAAACCCCTAATCCCCAATCTCTCTCTCTCTCTCTAAACCCCAAACTCTCAACATCTCTCTCTCTTAACCCATAACCCCCAATATCTCTCTCTCTCTGTAAACCCCTAACCTCCAATCTCTCTCCCTCTCTCCAAATACCTGAACACCAATGTCTTTCTCTATAAACCCCTAAACTCCAATCTCTCTCTCTCTCTAAAACCCTAACATCCAATCTCTCTCTCTCTCTCTAACCCACTAATCTCCCTCTCTCTCTAAACCCTTAACCCTCAATATGTATCTATAAACACCTCACAACCAATTTTTCTCTCTATCAACACCTAACCCCATTCTCTCTCTCTCTCTCTCTCTCTCTCTCTCTTTCTCTCCCTCCCCAAACCCCTAACCACCCATCTCTCTCTCTCTATCTCTCTCTAAACCCATAACCCCTAATCTCTCTATCTAAACCGTTAACCCCCCATTCTCTCTCCTCCCCCTCTCTCTCTCCAAACCCCTAACCTCCAGTCTCTCTCTCTCTCTCTCTCTCTCTCTCTCTCTCTCTCTCCAAACGCCCACTCCTCTCCCACCTACTCCTCCTCCCTTCTCTATATCTCTCTCACCCCCACCACTAACCATACCTACACCCTTGATGACCTTTCAATATCTCTAAACCCCTATAAACCCCCAATCTTTCTCTCTCTCTCTCTCAACCTATAACCTCCAATCTCTCTCACACTCTTTCTTGTTAAACCCCTTACCCCCATTATTCCTCCCTATATCTCTCTCTCTAAACCCCTAACACATAACTAATCACTCTTTAACCTTCAATATCTATCTCCCTCTAAGTCCTTAATCTGCAATCTCTCTCCCTGTCTCTATAAAAAACCTATTCCAAAATCTCTCTCTCTCTCTAAACACCTAAACCCGTATCTCTCTATCTCTCTCTAAGTCGTTAATCCCCAATCTCTCTCTCTTCAAACCCCTAACCCCCAATCTCTTTGTTTCTATCTTTATCTCTATATCTCTGTGAAACCATTATCCCCAATCCCTCTCTCTCTCTAAACTTCTAACCTCCAATCTCTCTCTCTAAACCCCTAACCCCCAATATTTGTATCTATAAACCCCCAAACCCAATATCTATCTCTCTCCCTAAACACACAACTCCCAATCTCTCTCTCTCTCTGTAAACCACAAACCCCCAATCTCTCCCTTTCTCTTCCTCTCTCTCTTTCTCAACACCTAAAATTCGATCCCTCTATTTCTCTCTCTTTATCTCTAAACCCCTAACCCGTCACCTCAAATCATTGTCTCTCTCTCTCTAAACCCTTAACCCATAACCTCCAATCTCTCTCTCTCTCTCTCTCACTCATGCACACACAATCTCTCTCTAAAACCTTAACCCCCAACCTTTATCTCTCTCTCTCTCTCTCTCAAAAACCCCCACTACTAACACACCCTCCCTTCCCCGCTTTCTATGTCTATCCTCCACCCACCACTAATCATCTATAGACCCCCCCATGATCTCTCTTTATCTCTAAACTATTATTAACCCCCAATCTCTCTCTCTCTCTCTCTCTCTCTCTCTCTCTAACCCTAAACCCAAATCTATCTCTCTAAATCCATAAAATCCAATCTCTCTCTCTCTATTTCTAAACCCCTAACCTCCACCATCTCTCTCTCTCTCTCTAAACCCCTAATCCCAAATATTCATATTTCTATCTCTTTTTCTCTAAAACCCTAACACCCAATCTCTCTCTCTCTCCCTCCAACCTCCAATCGCTCTCTCTCTCTCAACCCCTAACCTCCAATATATTTCTCTCTAAACCATCTCTCTCTCTCTCTCTCTATCTCTCTCTCTTTATATATATAAACCTCTAACCCCAAATCTCTCTCTCTCTCTCTCTAAAATAGTAACCCCCAATCACTCTCTCCCTCTAAACCCAAACCCCTAACCTCGACTCTCTCTCTCTCTCTCTCAATCACTAACCCCCAATATCTCTATATCTAAACCCCTAATACCTAATCTCTATCTCTCTCTAAACCCCTAACCTCCAATATGTCACTCTAAACCTCTAACCGTCAATATCTTTATCTAGAAACCCCAAAACCTCTATTCTCTCTCTTTCAAACTTTAACCCCCAATCTCCCTCTCTCTCCCTCTCTCTCTTTCCCTACCCCTAAACCCCAATCTCTCTATCTCTCTCTTTCTCTCCCTATCTCTCTCTCTAAAACCCCAATCTCTCACTTTCTCTAAGCCCATAACCCTTGATCTCTCTCTCTCTCTCTCTCTATATATATATATATATATATATAAACCCATAACCACCATTATCTCTCTCTAAACTAATCATCCCCAATCTCTCTCTCTCTAAAGCCCCAGCCTCTAATATTTCTCTCTAAATACCTTACCTCCAATCTCTCTCTCTCTAAACCCCTAACTACCAATCTCTTTCTCTCTAGACCCCTAATCTCCAATCTCTCTCTCTCTAAACCCCTAAACCCTAATCTCTCTCTCTCTCTAAACCCCTAACCCCCAATCTCTCTCTCTCTCTAAAACACTAATCATTGGTCTCTTTCTCTCTATAAACCCCCAATAGCTCTCTTTGTAAACCCCTAACCACCAATCTCTCTCTAAACCCTAACCCCCATTCTCTCTCTCTCTCTCTCTATGTACCCAAACCCCCCACTACTCACCCACCTACTCCTCCCCCTCTCTATATCATCCCCCCCCCACCACTAACCATTAATAATCCCCCTATGATCTCTCTCCATCTCTAAAACCTAATCGACCCCCAATCTCTCTCTCTCTCTCTCTCTCTCTCTATCTATCAAAACCCCTAGTACTCAATCTCTCTCTCTCTCCCTCTCTAGACCCCTAACCCCCAACCTATATCTCTCTCTCTTTCTAATCCCATAACCTCCAATATTTCTCCCTCCCTCTCTATCTATCTAAATCTCTAACCACCAATCTCTCTCTCTCTCTCTCTCTCTCTCTCTCTCTCTCTCTCTCTCTCCAAACCCCTAGTCCCGAATCTCTCTCTCTCTCTCACTCTAAACCCCTAACCGCTAATCTCATTCTCTCTAAACCATTTACCCCCACCCTCTCTCTTTCTTTAAACCCCTAACCACCAACCTCTGCCATTTTATCTCTCTCTCTCTCTCTCTCTATAAACCCCTTAACCTCTTTATCTCTCTCTCTCTAAACCCCTAACACCCAATCCATATCTCTCTCTCTACCATCCAATATTTCTCTCTCTCTAAACCCCTTACCCCTAATCTCTCTCTTTCTCTAAACAACTAGCCCCCAACAACTCTCTCTCTCTCTCTAAACCTCCAATTTATCGTGTTAAATTCCCATCTTTCTCTCTATTTATAACTCTAACCCTGAATTTCACTCACTCACTCTCTCTCTCTCTCTCTCTCTATCTATCTATCTATATAAACCCCTAACCCCAATCTCTCTCCCTCTAAACCCCTAACCCCTAATATCTTTCTCAGTCTAAACCATTAACCCCCATTCTCTTTCTCTCCCTCTCTCTCTAAACCCCTAACTCCCAATCTCTCTCTCTCTCTCAACCCTTAAAGACCAATCTCTCTCTCTCTAAACCCCTAATCCCCAATCTCTCTCTCTCTATATATATGTCTCTCTCACAACCAGTAACGCCCAATCTATCTCTCCCTCTAAACCCCTAAACCCCAACATTTCTCTCTAAAATCCTAACCATGAATCTCTCTCTAAGCCCCTAACCTTGACTCTCTCTCTCTCAATCAGTATATCTCTCTATCTAACCCCTGATCTCTATCTCTCTCTAAACCTCTAACCACCAATATGTCTATATAAACCCCTAGCCTCTAATCTTTCTTTAGAAACCCCAAAACATCTATTCTATCTCTCTCAAACCTTAAACCCCAATATCCCTCTCTCTCTCTCTCTCAACCCCTATACCCCAATCTCTCTATCTCTCTCTTTATCTCCCTCTCTCTAACTCTAAACCCCTAATCCCCAATCTCTCACTCTCTATAATCCCATAACCCCTATATATATATATATAAAACCCCAACCACCAATATCTCTCTCTAAACCAATAATCTCTAATCTCTCTCTCTCTAAACCCCTAACCTCCAATATTTCTCTCTAAACCCCTTACCTTCATCTCTCTCTCTCTCTCTCTAAACCCCTAACTGACAATCTCTTTCTCTCTAGACCTCTAACCTCCAATCTCTCTCTCTTTCTCTAAACCCCTAAACACCAATCTCTCTCTCTCTCTCTCTCTCTCTTTAAATGCTAACCCCCAACCTCTCTCTCTAAACCACTAATCATTGGTCTCTCTCTCTCTCTCAAAACTTCCAATCTTTCCCCTGTAAACCCCTAACCACCAATATCTCTCTTTCTATCTCTCTCGCTCTAAACCCTTAACCCCCCTGCTCTCTCTCGCTCTAAACCCCTAACCCCCCCCTCCCTCTCTCTCTCTCTCTCTCTCTCTCTCTCTCTCTCTTTACCCAATCCCCCCACTGATCACCCACCTACTCCTCCCCCTCTCTATATCTTTCTCACCTCATCGCTAACCATCAATAATCCCCCTATGATCTCTCTCTATCTCTAAACCCTAATCGACCCCCAATCTCTCTCTCTCTCCCTTTCCCTCTCCAGACCCCTAACCCACAACCTATCTCTCTCTATCTCTAAACCCATAACTTCCAACATCTCTCCCTCTCTCTCTCCCTCTCTAGACCCCTAACCCCCAACCTATCTCTCTCTCTCTCTCTCTAATCCCTAACCGCCAATATCTCTCCCTCTCTAGACCCCTAAGCCCCAACCTATATTTCTCTCTCTCTCTCTCTAAACCCCTAATCTCTAATAGCTCTCCCTCTCTCTCTCTATCTAAACCTCTAACCACCAATATCTCTCTCTCTCTATTTTCTCTCTATCCAAACCCCTAGTTCTGAATCTCTCTCTCTCTTTCTCTCTAAACCCCTTACCCCCAGCCCCTCTCTTTCTTTAAACCCCTAACCATCAACCTCTCTCATTTTATATATATCTCTCTCTCTCTCTCTAAACCACTAACCCAAGATCTATCTCTCTCTCTCTGAGCCTCTAACCCCATATATATATATATCTATATCCCCTTACATAATCCCCTAACCCACAATCTCTCTCTCTCTCTCTAAACCCCTTAAACTCTTTCTCTCTCTCTAAACCCCTAACACCCAATCCATGTATCTCTCTCTTTTTCTCTTTTTCTCTAAACCACTATCCCCCAACCTCTCTCTCTCTCTCTCTAAACCTCCATTTTCTCTCTTTAAATGCCCCTCTTTCTCTATATTTATAACTCTAACCCAAAATCTCTCTCTCTCTTTCTAAACCCCTAACCCCCAATATGTCTCCCTCTAAACCCCTAAACCCCAATATCTTTCGCTGTCTAAACCATTGACCCCCATTCTATTTCTCTCTCTCTCTAAATCCCTAACCCCCAATCTCTCTTTAAACCCCTAACCCCCAATCCCTCTCTCTCTCTCTCAACCCATAAAAACAAATCTCTCTCTCTCTCTCTCTCTAAACCCCCTAATCCCCAATCTCTCTTTCTCACTAAACCCCAAACCCTCAATATCGCCCTCTGTTAACCCATAATCCCCAATCACTCTCTCTCTTTAAACCCCTAACCGCCAATCTCTCTCTCTCTCTCCCCCCCTCTAAATCCCTAATCGCCAATGTCTTTCTCACTAAACCCATAAACTCAAATCTCTCTCTCTCTCTCTCTCTCTCTCTCTAAACCATTAACATCCACTCTCTCTCCCTCTCTCTAACCCACTAAACCCTAATATCTCTCTCTCCCCCCCCTCTCTCTAAACCACTAACCCCCAATATGTCTCTCTAAACCCCTCACCATCAATTTCTCTCTCTATCAACCCCTAAGCCCCATTCTCTCTCTCTCTCTCCCAAAACCCCCACTCCTCACCCACCTACTCCTCCTCCCTTCTCTATATCTCTCTCACCCCCACCACTAACCATGCATATACCCTCAACGATATTTCAATATCTCTAAACCCCTATTAATTCCCAATCTCTCTCTCTCTCTCTCTTGCTAAACCCCTTACCCCCATTCTCCATCTTTCTATCTCTCTCTCTCTAAATCCCTACCACCCAATCGATCACTATTTAACTTCCAATATCTATCTCTCTCTACAAAAAACCATATTCCAAATTCTCTCTCTCTCTCTCTCTCTAAACAACTAACCCCCTATCTCTCTATCTCTCTCTAATCCCTTAATCCCCAATCTCTCTCTCTCCTTAAACCCCTAACCCCCAATATCTTTATTTCTATCTTTCTCTCTCTCTCTTTGAAACCATAGTATCCAACCCACCTCTCTCTCTAAACCCCTAACATCCAATCGCTCTCTCTAAACCCCTAACCCCTAATCTTTGTCTCTATAAACCCCCAACCCCCAATATCCATCTCTCTCCCTCAACCCCCAACCCCCAATATATCTCTATCTCTAAACCCCTCACCCCCAATATCTCCCTTTCTCTTCCTCTCTCTCTTTTTAAATCCCTAACCTCCAATCACTCTATTTTTCTCTAAACCCCTAACCTCTAAACCCTAATCCGTCACCTCAAATCATTTCCTCTCTCTCTAAACCCTTAACCCATAACCCCCAATCTCTCTCTCTCTCTCATGCACACACTCTCTCTCTCTCTAAAACCCTAATCTCCAACCTCTCTCTCTCTCTCTCTCTCAAAACCACCACTCCTAATGCACCCTCCTGTCTTCCCCATCTATATCTCTCCTCCCCCACCACTAATCATCTATAGGCCCCCATGATCTCTCTTTATATATAAACTACTATTACCCCCCAATCTCTCTCTCTCTCTAACCCTAAACCCAAATCTATTTCTCTGAACCCATTAACTCCAATCTCTCTCTCTCTCCTTAAACCCCTAACCTCCAACATCTCTCTCTCTCTCTCTCTCTCCCTTTAAACCCCTAATCCCAAATCTCCATATTTCTATGTATCTCTCTCTCAATCCCTAACAACCAATCTCTCTCTCTCTCTCCAACCTCCAATCTCTCTCTCTCTCTCTCTCTAAACCCCTTACCCCCAATATTTCTCTTTCTTTATCTTTATCTCAACCCCTAACCCCCAATATCTCTCTCTCTCTCTAAACCCCTAACCCCACGTCTCTCTCTCTCTCTCTCTCAACCGATAACCCCCAATCTCTCTCTCCCTCTAAACCCCTAGCCCCCAGTCTTTCTCTCTAAAATCCTAACCATGAATCTCTCTCTAAACCCCTAACCTTGACACACACACTCTCTGAATCACTAACCCCCAATATCTCTCTATCTAAAACCCTAATTCCTAATATCTATCTCTCTATAAACCCCTAACCTACAATCTATTAGTCTAAACCTCTAACCACCAATATCTTTCTCTAGAAACCTAAAAACCTCCATTCTCTTTCTCTCTAAACCCCTAACCCCTAACTATTAATCACTATCTTTCTATATCTCTCTCTAAACCCCTTACCCCCAATCTCTCTTTTTTTCTCTCTTTCTCTAAACCACAAGCCCCCAACATCTCTCTCTTTCTTTCTATTCCTCCAATTTCTCTCTTTAAATGCCCCTCTTTCTCTCTATTTATAGCTCTAACCTAGAATATCTCTCTCTCTCTATCTCTATCTATCTATATAAATCCCTAACCCCCCAGTCTCTCTCTCTCTAAACCCCTAACCCCAAATATATTTCTCTGTCTAAACCACTAACCCCAAATCTCTTTCTCTTTCTCTCTCTCTAAACCCTTAACCCCCAATCTCTCTCTCTCTCTCTCTCTCGTTCTTTCTAAACTCCTAATCCCCAATATCTCTCTCTCTCTCTCAACCCCAAACCCCCAATATCTCTCTCTCTTTTAACCCATAACCCCCAATATCCCTCTCTCTTTAAACCCCTAACCTCCCATCTCCCTCTCTCTCTCTCTCTAAGTCCCTAACCGCCAAATGTTAGAAAAACAGGATCACAGAGCAATAACAGTAAACATAAATGCAAATATAATCACACAAACACATTACAAGAGAGACACCAATATATCGTGGTTCACCCAAGATGGGCTACGTCCGCACTGAAATTTCCAGTCCTTATTATTATATCATCCAACAAAGTGAAGGGATACAACTTGCAGCACAGCCGCTGCACTTCCTCTTCACACTCTCTCATAGTCTCTCTTCACGATCTTAGAGATATTTACAATGCATAATACCTAATACATCAACCCTAGCTATATTACAATGTCTTTCTTTTATAAGGGAAATACAATGGGAAAATACTACGAGTTACCCAAAACCATGGGCCCAAAAACCGTTGGCGATTGTGCCGAGATCATAACCAAACCTAGGGTACAAACACGGCTAAATAATCATCTATGAGACTGGAAGATCAAGCTCTACAACCAACAATCTCCCACTTGGATACTGATCACACCAACTCCACCGCTGTTGTAATTACTGGACCTTGGACTTGGCAAATTTCACATTTTCACCTTCATGCTAGAAGGCCAACTAAAACTTAGCAGGAACTCAGTTTCTCTTTGGTCACTACCTTTGTGAACATGTCTGCAGGATTCTGGCTAGTATGTATCTTTTCCAGCTTCAACAGTTCATCTCCCAGAACAGAGCGTATGAAATGGTACTTGAGCTGTATATGTTTAGTCCTGGAATGGAATGATGATTTCTTTGCAAGATGAATGGCACTCTGCTTCCGTTGTTGAAAGTGAAACAACCTTTTGCAGTTTCGAAATCCAACTTACTGTTGTTCCACCTATAGTAAACACATACCCTGTGGTGCTCCTCCTACTATCCTTATCACCTGCTATATCTACATCAACATATCCCTGTAGAACAGTGTCTGAACCTCCAAAACATAATTCCTGAGTGGTAGTACCTCTCAAATACCTGAGAATCCATTGTATCTCCTTCTAATGTTCTTTACCTGGATTATTCATATATCTGCTCACAACTCCCACTGCTTGTGTAATATCTGGTCTTGTGCACACCATGGCATACAACAAGCTGCCAACTGCTAATTGATAAGGAATCTTGGACATGTAGTCTATCTCTTCCTGTGTCTTGGGACACATTTCCTTACTTAGATTGAAATGGCTGGCCAAAGGTGTACTTACTGGTTTTGCATTCTGCATTCTGAACCTCTCCAATACCTTTTGTATGTACTCACCCTGAGACAATGTCAATTTGCAATTTTTCCTGTCTCTCGTTATTCTCATATCAAGGATTTGCTTTCCAGCACCCAAATCCTTCATCGCAAATGAATTAGCTAACTTCCTTTTGAGTACATTTATATCCTGCATGTTAGACCCTGCAACAAGCATGTCATCCACATACAATAACAAGATAATATATCTTTCATTGTCTAGCTTCTTGATATAAACACAGTGGTCAGAATGACATCTACTATAACCCTGTTCTGTAAAAACCTGTCAAATTTTAAATACCACTGCCTTGGAGCTTGCTTCAAGCCATACAAGCTCTTCTTCAACCTGCATACCAGATCCTCCTTCCCTTTGACCTCATACCCTTGTAGTTGTTGCATATATATCTCTTCCTCCAAATCAGCATGGAGAAAGGATGTTTTTACATCTAACTGTTCAAGATGCAAATCTTCTACCACCACTAGACTTAAAATAGTCTTAATTGAAGTCATCTTAACAACAGGAGAAAATATTTCATCAAAATCTATACCTTTCTTCTGTGCAAACCCCTTTACAACAAGTATGGCCTTGTACCATTTCTTACCTCCTTCTTCTTCCTTCAACCTGTAAATCCATTTGTTTTGCAATGCTCTTTTACCAGGAGGCAGTTGAACCAAATCCCAAGTTTGGTTTCCTACCAATGAGTCCATCTCCTCATTCATGCCTTGCTCCCACTTCTTTCTAGTTTCCACCTGCATTGCTTCTTCATAACATTCTGGTTCACCAACATCAATCATCAATAAATAATACATTGAAGGAGAGTATCATTCAGGGAGTCTAGTTAACCTGGTAGATCTTCTTGCAGTTGCAGGAGTTTCAAGTACTTGCTGTTGTTCTTGATTTTCTTGCATCTTTGGAACTTCATTTTCTTCAATTTCATCAAGTACTGTGTACTCTGTGTTTTCCTTTTCCTGTTTCTTTCCCTGCAACTGATCTTTATATATGACCTTTTCATTGAATATCACATCTCTACTCCTATTGATTTTGTTCTTTTCATAATCCCATAATCGATAACCAAAATCATCAACCCCATATCCAATAAAGGTACATTTCTTGGATTTAGTTTCAAGCTTTGTTCTATTTTCTTTATCAATATGGACAAATGCTTCACAACCAAAAGTTTTTAGAAATGAGTAGTTTACTATTTTTACTTGTCCATGCCTCCTTTGGAATACCACCATCCAAAGCACTTGAAGACCCTCTGCTTATTAAATAAACAACAATATTTACAGTATTTTCCCAAAACTGTAAGGGCAACCTTGCATGCAATCTCATACACCTTGCATGCTCCATGATCGTTATATTCATCCTTTTGGACACACCATTTTCTTATGGTGTTCCTGGGACTATCTTCTCTCTACGAATCCCATGGTATGAACAGTAACTATCAAAATCCTTGCCGCAATACTCACCTCCATTATCAGATATGAGACACTGCAACCTTTTTCCTGTCTCATTCTCAACCAAAGCTTTCCACTTCTTAAAAGTAGCAAACACATCAAATTTATGTCTAATGCAATAAACCCAAGTTTTTCTAGTTGCATCATCAATAAATGCAACATAATAATGAGAACCACCAAGAGATTGTACATGAGCTGGTCCCCATACATCTGTATGCACAAGCTCTAACTTTTCATTCTTCTTCTGTTTCCCAACCCTAAGAAATCTGACGCTCTTCTGTTTTCCATAAACATAGTTCTCATAGAATTCCAAACTTACCTGCTTCAAATCTGACAGCAACTTCCTTGAGTGGAGAATCTCCATCCCCTTCTCACTCATCTGGCCAAGCCTATGATGCCACAATGCTATAAACTAGATTATATTGGATGAATTTTTGGTATTGTACTTTCCTCAAATTTGTAGACTAGATTAGATCGCAAGGGAAATAATTCCTACATTGTCATTAGTTGTTAATAAATCTGAACAACACCCATTAAATTCCATGTAAATTCAGATGTATTTCATCCATCTCTGCTTCTGGCCCTCATTTTAAACCAGGGTCATAGAATGCACGTACCCTCATCCCCTACATTACATTCCCTACCGGTTGGTTTAAAATTGGTTTAATTTTATGTTTTGTTTTAAACCAGCGTCGGGGATTTAAGTATCCTCATCCCACCTGCTGCCGGTTTAAAATTGGTTTGGATGATGGATTAAATGTATCCTCCGGGAGAATTGGACATTAAACCTACACACGTCACGTGTTCAAGACACGGGGAGAAACGTCGACAACCAAAAAATTCCAAGAAGCGTGGACAACCAAAACTTCCAATGGAAAGCCCAGAGTAACCACACGATAGATTTCTCTAAACCCTCCATCTCCATGATGGGAGGAGATTTGGCCCAACACATAATGCTGAGTCTCCGATTTATAATTCTGAGTTTTTAAATAGCCGAACGTGTTTCCTTAGATCCTATCGAAATTCAAATTCGCAGTTTCTGAACCTTTACATAGCAGAACGTATTTCTTCTGGATCCTGTTGAGAACCGCTTGTAACTTAAAGTTTACACATCATTATGTATCCCTTCATATCTTGTTGAGGACCGATCCGTAACCCTGAAGTCCACATAGCATAGTTAAGAATTGCCGACCGAGAACCTGGAAGTTTGATGCCATTTCTGTGATTCAATTTTTTTTTTACACCAAGTCACCGAGCATTAACTCTACGCTTCTTGAAATCAAGTTTCCGTTTCCGTTGGGTAGATCGCCGTGATCCTCTGGCATCAATAGCTTACTCACCTCTGCTGCCACATAACTGAAGCACCACTCTCCCAACAATCTTGTGAAGTGTCATAATTGGCTCTTGACACCCACTTCGTGTTGCCACCTGTATTGCTTGGTCGAAGGGAACGCTAAGAACACGACTGTTGTTGGTGGTTCGATGGAAGACTCTCTATATTTTATTTATTCACTTGTATCAATCATATGTGTGTACCTATCCAGTGGTAAATTTATATTTCATTGTAACTGATATTTTCTTTTGGCTAAAATTATTACTCCTTCAATGCTTATTTGGATATATAAATGGAAGACTGTCGAATTCGTATTTCGCTCTGACCTCTAAAAAAATGTATCATGAACTTATAAAAATCGTATGGACTTCTATTTCTACCCACGAGGTTGAAATAGAAATGGGTGCAGCTTTGTGAAGAATATATATTGCTGGTGTGAACGTTGGTACAAATCTCCACTCTGTCTTCAATTTCAAGAAACTCATGGTTAACTTAATTCCGTGACCTCTGGCCTCTCTTACTTCTACATAAATACTTGATTAAACTATCATCTCGGTTTCTACCCTTAACAGGTCAGATTGCATTGTGGAGTATCTAGAATTCGCATCGATCTCTGTATTAGTGTTATTTTCTTTGGTCGAAAAGGTCTTTGTTTCTACCATGAAGATGAAATATTAATGCATTCAAGAAACACATTTCTGGTTCTATCTTTGTATAAGATTTTGGTTTACATCTTGTAAAATTTTGAACCCACTTCTTCGCAATCTTGTTATCTCTGTCGATTAAGCCAGAACAACATCTTGTTGAGTTATGAAAGCACTAATCCGTAATCTTGTCACTCGGTAGTATCTCTCTTGATTATACCGAGAACCAATTCGTGTTGAATTTGAAAACCTCTGATGCCAATCTATGTGGAATATTATAACTCTATGTGCAATGCCTCATCCTTAATAGAAACCGACATCCAGGGAACCCATCCACGAGATGGTCGCTAATCTAGCCCTAATTACCTCCCGACTTCTCTGCGTCTCCCTGTGTGTACACCTGTTCACCCAAGTTCGAGTTACTTATAACTCCTGGAAGAATGAATAACCTTAAAGAGCTGTAACCTTATATGCTTTTCGGTCAAAAATTATTCTTGGGTCCATGATAAAAGTGCACCGCAGCGGAGTATTGATTGGTTGGAGTGACACATGTAATTTTGCCAGCGTTATGTGTTGGGCCACCTCTACTTAACTTGTACTGAGGAAAGATTGTAACTAATAGATTTCTCTAAACCCTCTACTTAATTCTGAAGCCTCTAACACCTAAAATTCTTTTTTGATGACGACATGGGCATAACCAGAGCAGGCCATAGAGTGTGTGAATGCAGTTCGTTCTTTCGTTGAGATGCACTTGTGAATGAAAAATTATTGATGGTGACCTTCCACTTCCTCGGAAGTGTTTGTTTAATTGCCTATATATATATATATATATATATATATATATATATATATATATATATATATATAATGCTTAGTTAGGCAGTATTCTAATTCATTAGAAATTAATTATGACTAAGCGTGAAAACAATTTATGTTCAATTATAAGCCCCTAACCCCAATCTCTCTCTCTCTAAGCCCCTAACCCATGATCTCTCTCTCTCTCTCTAAACCCCTAACCCCAACCTCTCTCTCTATAAACCCCTAACCCCAACCCATCTCTCTCCAAACCCCTAACCATCAGTCTATTCCCCCTCACTCTAAACCCATAACATCCAATCGCTCTCTCTCTAAATCCCTAACCCCCAATATTTGTCTCTCTAAAACCCTAACGTCCATTCGCTCTCTTTCCTTCTTTCTCTCTCTAAGAACCTAATACCCAACCCCACTCTCTCTAAACCCATAACCCCATTCTCTCTCTCTCTCTCACTCACTTTAAACCTATAATCCCCAATCTCTCTCTCTCTCTCTCTCTCTCTCTCTCTGTATATATATCTATCTAAAAACCTAACACCAATAACTCTTTCTCTAAAACCTAACCCTTAATCTCTCTCTTTCTTTAAACACCTAAACCCCAATATCTCTCTCTCTAAACCCCTAACCCCAATCTCTCTCTCTTTAAACCCCTAACCCCAATCTCTCTCTCTCTCTCTCTCTCTAAACCCCTTACCTCCAATATTTCTCTCTCTCTCTCTCTCTCTAAACCACTAACCCCCAATATCCCTCCTTCTCTCTCTCTCTCTCTCAAAACCCCTAACACCCAACAGGTCTCTCCCTCTAACCTCCAATCTCTCTCTCTAAACCATTTACCTCCAACCTCTCTCTCTTTCTCTCTCTCTATAAACCCCTAACCCTCTCTCTCTCTCTCTCTCTCTAAACCCCTAAGCCATAATCTCTCTCTTTTTCTCCCCCTCTCTCTAAACACATAATCCCCAATCTCTCTCCCTCTCTCTCTAAAATCCTAACCTCCAATATATCTATCTCTCTAAATCCCTAACCCCCAATCTCTCTTTCTCTCTAAACCCCTAACCACAAATATCTCTCTCTCTCTAAACCCCTAACCCCTAATCTCTCTCTCTCTCTCTCTAAGCCCCTAACCGCCAGTATCTCTCTATAAACCCCTAACCTCCAATCGCTCTCTCTCTCTCTCAATCCCCTAACCACCAAACCCTCTTTCTTTCTCTCTCTCTTTCTAAAAACCCTAACCGACAATCTCTCTTTTTCTCTCTAAACTACTAACCCCAATCTCTCTCTCTCTCTCTAAACCCCCAACCCCCAATCTCTCTCTTTCTTTGAACCCCTAGCCTCCAATCTCTCTCTCCCTCTATCTAAATGCTTGACACCCAATCTCTCTATCTCTCAAAACCCCCAACCCCCAACCCCCAACCTCTACTTTTCTCTCTCTTTGAGCCACTAACCCCTAATCTCTCTCTCTCTCTCTCTCTCTCTCTCTCTCCTAAAATCCCCACTATACACCCGCCTACCCATCCCTCCCTCTCTATCTCCCCCCCCCCAATGAATAACCATCCATACTCCCCCCATGATTTCTCTCTCTATATATATCTCTAAACCCCTAACCCCCAATCTCTCCCTCACTATCTATACACCTAACCTCCAATCTCTCCCTCTCTAAACCATTAACCCCCAATCTCTCTCTCTAAACCCCTAACCCCGAATTTCTCTCACTATACCCCTAAAAACCAATCTCTCTATATCTATAACCTTAACCCCCAATATTCATCTCTATCTAGATCCCTAGCTACCAATTTCTCTCCTTATATCTCTCTCTATTTCTCTAAACCACTAACACCCAATCTCTCTCTCTCTCTCTCAACCCCTAACAAACAATCTCTATATATGTCTCTCTCTAAACACCTAACCCCTAATCTCTCTCTCTCTCCATCTATAAACACTTAACCCCCCAGTCTCTCTGTCTCTCTCTCTCTTAATCTCTCACTCTCTTTCTCTCTCGCTCTCTCTCTAAACCCCTAACCTCATATCTCTCTCCCTGTTAAACCCTAACCCCCAATCTCTCTCTCTCTCTCTCTCTCTCAAACCCCACTCCTCACCCAGCTACACCTCACCCCTCTCTATGTCTCTTTGCCCCCAACCACTAACCATCCATACTCCCCCCATGATATATAACTATATCTAAAACCCTAACCCCTAATCTCTTTCTCTCTCTCTCTCTCTCTACAAACTGCTAACCTAAAATCTCTCTCTCTCTCTCTCTCTCTCTATATATATATATATATATATCATTCACTCTTTCACTAAATCCCTAACCCCAATATCAATCTTTATATATATCTCTCTCTAAGCCCCTAACACCCAATCTCTCTCTCTATCTCTCTCTCTCTCTCTCTCTAAACCCCAGCCTTCAATATCTCTCCCTCTCTCTCTAACCACTCTCTTTCTATCTATCTATATATATAATTATCTAACCCCCAATCCCTCTCTCTCTATCTATCTAAACCACTAATACACAATCTTCATCTCTAAACCCCTAACCCCTAATCTATTTCTCTCTAAACCCCTTACCCATAGTCTCTATCTCTCTCTAAACCCCTAACCACCAATCCCTCTCTTTCTCTCTCTCTCTCTCTCTCTAAACCTATAACCCCCAATATTTCTATCTCTCTCTAACCCTCTTACCCCCAATCTATCTCTCTCTAAAACCCTAACCCCCAATCTCTCTCTCTCTCTCTCTCTCTCTAATCACCTAACCTATAGTCTATCTCTCTTTCTCTCAACCTCTAACCCCCAATCTCTATTTCAATATCCCTAAACCCCTAAATCCAAATCTCTCTCTCCCTCTCTAAACTCCTAATCCCCAATCTCTCTCTCTCTCTCTCTAAATCACTAACTACCAATATCTCTCTCTTCCTCTCTAAACCCCTAACCTACAATCTCTATCTATCTCCAAACCCCTAACCTACAATATCTCTCTCTCAAAACCCCTAACCCACAATCTCTCTCTCTAAACCCCTAACCCACAATCTCTCTCTCTAAAACCTTGACCACCAATCTCTCTCTTTTTATATCTCTCTCTCTTTAAACCACTAAGCCCCTATCTCTCTATCTTTCACTAATCCCCTAACCCTCTCTCTCTCTCTCTAAAACCCTAATCTACAATCTCTCTCTTTTTGAACCCCCCAACTACAAATCTCTCTCTCTCTCTAAACCCCTGACCCCAATATATCTCTAAACCTCTAACCCCTAACCCTGAATCTCTCCCTCCCTCTCTCTCTATAAACCCCTAACTCCCAATCTCTCTCTCTCTCTCCCAAAACCGCCACTCCTAATCCATCCTCCCCTCACCACCTTTTATGTCTATCTCCCTGCCACCACTAACCATCCATACTCCCCCTGTGATCTCTCTCTATCTCTAAACCCCTATTAACCCCCAATCTCTCTCTCTCTCTCTCTCTATATATATATATATATATATATACACCACTGACCCCCAATCTCTCTCTCTCTCTCTATACCACTAACATCCAGTATCTCTCTCTCTCTCAAATCCTAACCTTCACTCTCTCTCTCTAAACCCCTAACCCACAATCTCCATCTCTCTTTAAGCACCTAAAACCCAATTGATCTCTCTCTCTCTAAGCCCCTTACCCATAATCTCTCTTTATCTCTTTCTCCCTCTCTAAAACCTAAACCCTTAACCCCTTATCTCTCTCTCTAAAATACTAACCCCCAATATCTCTCTCTCTCTCTCTCTCTATAAATCCCTAACCTCCAATATCTCTCTCTGAAACTCCCCCACTCTATATTTCTCTATCTAGACCTATAACTCCCAATATCTCTCTCTATCTCTCTCTCTAAACCCCTAACCCCTAGTCTCTCTCACTAAACCCCTAACCCCCGATCTCCCTCTCTCTCTCTCTCTCTCTCTCAAACCTTAACCCCCAATATCCCTTTCTCTCTCTCTGTCTCAACCCTTAAACCCCAATTTCTCTATATCTCTCCTTCTCTCCCACTCTCTCTCTAAACCCCTAATCCCTAATATATCACTCTCTCTAAGACCATAACCCTCTATCTCTCTCTAAACCCATAACCCCCAATATCTCTATCTAAACCAATAATCCTCAATCTCTCTCTATAAACCCCTAACCTCTAATATTTCTCTCTCTAAACCCCTTACCTCCAATCTCTCTCTTTATAAACCCCTAACTTCCAATCTCTTTCTCTCTAGACCCCTAAACTCCAATCTCTCTCTCTCTCTCTCTAAACCTGTAAACCCCAATCTCTTTCTCACTAAACCCCTAATCCCCAATCTTTCTCCCTAAACCACTAATAATTGGTCTCTCTCTCACTAAATCCCTAACCCCCAATCTCTCTCTCTAAACCCCTAACCACCAATCTCTCTCTTTTTATCTCCCTCTCTCTAAACTCTATCCCCCAATCTCTCTCTCTATCTCTCAACCCCTAACCCCCCCTCTCTCTCGCTACCCAAACCCCCACTCCTCAACCACCTACTTCTCCCCCCTATCTATATATTTATCCACCTACCTCTAACCATCAATAATCCCGCTGTGATCTCTCTCTATCTCTAAACCCTAATCGACCCCCACTCTCTCTCTCTCTCTCTCTAAACTCCTAACCCCTAACCTCTAATCTCTCTCTCTAAATCCCTTATCCCCAATCTCTCTCTCTCTCTCTAAACCACTAAACCCAAATATCTCTCTCTCTCTAAACCCCTAACCCCTAAACTAAAACCCCCAAGCTCTCTCTCTCTCTAAACCTGTAACACCCAATCTATCTCTCTTTTTCTAAACCCCTAAGCTCCAATATCTCCCTCTCTCTCTCTATCTATCTAAACCTCTAACTGTCAATCTCTCTCTCTCTCTCTCTATCCAAACCCTTGGTCCTTAATCTCTCTCTAGACCCCTAAAGCTTAACCTATCTCTCTCTCTAAGCCCCTAACCTCCAATATCTCTCCCACTCTCTCTCTCTCTATCTATCTAAACCTCTAACCACCAGTCTCTCTCTCTCTCTCTCTCTCTATCCAAACCCTTAGTCATGAATCTCTCTCTCTCTCTCTCTCTAAACCCATAACCCCTAATATCATTCTCTATAAACCCCTTACCCCTAGCCTCTCTCTTTCTCTAAACCCCTAACTTCCAATCTCTCTCATTTTTTCACTCTCTCTTTCTAAACCCCTAACCCCATATCTATATATCTCTCTCTAAGACTCTAACCCCAAATCTCTCTCTCTTTCCCCCTCCCTCTCTCCCTCTTGCATAAGCCCCTAACCCACAATCTCTCTCTCTCTAAACCCCAATATCTCTTTTTCTCTCTCTCTAAACCCCTTACCCCCAATCTCTCTTTTTCTCTCTTTCTCTAAACCACTAGCCCCCAACATCTCTCTCTCTCTAAACCTCCAATTTCTTTCTTTAAACACCCCTCTTTCTATCTATTTATATCTCTATCCTGGAATCTCTCTCTCTCTCTCTCCCTCTCCCTCTTTCTCTCTCTCCTCAAACCCTCACTCCTCATCCACCCACCCTTCCCCCTATCTATGTCTCTACCCCCCTGACCACTAGCAATACATGCTCCCACTATGATCTTTCTCTATCTCTAAACAATTATTAACGCCAAACCTCTCTCTCTCTCTAAACCCCCAAGCTCTCTCTCTAAACCCTAACCATAATTCTCTCTCTCCCCATAAACCCCTAACCTCCAATATTTCTCTCTCTCTAAACCGCTAACACCCAATCTCCCTCCTTCTCTCTCTCTCTCTCTCAAAACCCCTAACACCGAATAGATCTCTGACTCTAACCTCCAATCTCTCTCTCTCTCTAAACCACTTACTGCCAACCTCTCTCTCTCTTTCTTTGTCTCTCTCTCTCTCTCTCTAAAGCCCTAGCCCCAATATCTCTCTCTATAAACCCCTAAACCCTAATATCTATCTTTCACTCTCTCTCTAAACCCTAACCTATAATCTCTCTCTTTCTCTCCCTCTCTCTCTAAAACCATAATCCCCAATTTTTCTCCCTCTCTCTCTAAACTACTAACCTCAAAGCTCTCTCTCTCTCTCTCTCTCTCTATTTTTCTCTCTAAATACCTAACCCTCAATCTCTCTTTCTCTCTCTCTCTAAAGGCCTAACCTCCAATCTCTCCTTCTCTCTAAACCCCTAGCCCCCAATCTCTCCCTCTCTCTCTAAACCCCTAGCCCCTAATATCTCTCTCTAAAACCCTAATCTCTGGTCTCTCTCTCTAAACCCCTAACCTCCAATTTCTTTCTCTCTCTAAATACCATGACCACCAAACCCTCTCTCGCTCTCTCTCTAAACTCCTAACCTCCAATCTCTCTCTCTCTCTCTCTCTCTCTCTAAACTACTAGCCCCAATATCTCTCTCACTCTCTCTCTATCTATGCCCCTAACCCTAAATCTCTCTCTTTCTTTGAACCCCTAACCCACAATCTTTCTCTCTCTCTCTCTCTCTCTCAAAACCCCTGAATTCATAACACCCAAAATCTCTCTCTCTCAAAACCCCTAACACCCAGCCTCTCTTTCTCTCTCTCTCTCTCTCTCTCTCTCCTTGAGCCACTAACCCATAATCTCTCTCTCTCTCTCTCTCTCTCCCACAAAACCCTCACTCTACACCCACCTACCCATCCCTCCCTATTTATCTCTCCCCCCCAATGACTAACCATCCATACTCCCCCCCGTGATCTCTCTCTCTAAATCCCTATTAACCCCTAATATTTGTTTCTATCTCTAAACCCCTAACCCCCAATCTCTCCCTCACTCTCTATGCACCTAAGCTCCAACCTCTTAACCCCTAACCTCCAATATCACTCTCTCTCTCTTAACCCTCTGACCTCCAATGTCTCTCTCTAGACCCCTTACCTTCAATCTCTCTGTCTCTTTAAACCATTAACCCCCAATATCTCTCTCTCTAAACCCCTAACCTCCAATTTCTCTCTCTAAACCCCTAAAAACCTCTCTCTCTCTCTCTCTCTC
This sequence comes from Larix kaempferi, assembly GCA_027924585.1. Classification (NCBI taxonomy): domain Eukaryota; kingdom Viridiplantae; phylum Streptophyta; class Pinopsida; order Pinales; family Pinaceae; genus Larix; species Larix kaempferi. The sequence goes on from BSBM01001365.1 coordinate 6,918,767, forward strand.
TCTCTCTCTATATATATATATATATATATATATATATATATATATATATATATCGCTCTCTTTATATATCTTTAACCACAAATTTCTCTCTTTATATATCTTAATATTTCTCTAAACCCCTAACACCCAATCTCTCTCTCTCTCTCAACTCCTAACAAACAAACTCTATATATGTCTCTCACTAAACACCTAACCCCTAATCTCTCTCTCTCTCTAAACCTCTAACATTCTCACACACTCTCTCTCTCTCTAAAAAAAACTCCACTCCTCACCCAGCTACCCCTCCCCCCCTCTGTATGTCTCTTTTACCCCCACCACTAACTATCCATACTACCCCCATCATATCTAACTGTATCTAAACCCCTAATCTCTCTTTCTCTATCTCTGAAACCCTAACCCCTCATCTCTCTCTCTCTCGCTCTCTCTCTCTCTCTCTACAAACCCCTAATATCCAATATCTCTCTCTCGCATTCACTCTTTCTCTAAACCCCTAACCCCAATAACAATATTTCTATCTCTCTCTCTCTCTCTCTCTCTAAACCCTAACACCCAATCTCTCTCTCTCTCTCTCTCTCTCTCTAAACCCATAACACCCAATCTCTCTCTCTCTCTCTCAACCCATTACCCCCAATTTCTCTCTTTCTCTCTCATTCTCTAAGCCAATAACCTCCAATCTCTCCCTCTCTTTATCTAAACTAAGAACCCCTAACCCCCAATCTTTCTCTCTCTCTCTAAACAAATATCCTTCAATATCTTTCCCTCTCTCTCTAAACCCTTAGCCTTCAGTATCTCTCCCTTTCTCTCTAAACCCCTCTCTTTCTATCTATCTATATAAGCCTCTAACCCTTGATCCCTCTCTCTCTATATATATCTATCTAAACCCCTAATCCCCAATCTATCTCTCTCTCTAAACCCCTAACCACCGATCACTCTCTTTCTATATCCCTCTCTTTAAATCCGTCACCCCTAATATTTCTATCTCTCTCTCTCTCTTTAAACTTGTAAACCCCAATCTCTCTCTCACTAAACCCCTAATCCGCAATCTTTCTCTCTAAATCACTAATCATTGGTCTCTCTCTCACTAAATCCCTAACCCCCAGTCTCTCTCTCTCTAAACCCCTAACCACCAATCTCTCTCTTTTTATCTCCCTCTCTCTAAACCCTATCCCCCAATCTCTCTCTCTTTCTCTCAACCCCTAACCCCCCCTCTCTCTCGCTACCCAGACCCCCCACTCCTCAACCACCTAATTCTCCCCTCTCTCTATATATTTCTCCACCCACTGCTAACCATCAATAATCCCCCTGTGATCTCTCTCTATCTCTAAGCCCTAATCGACCCCCACTCTCTCTCTCTCTCTCTCTAAACTCCTAACCCCTAACCTCTAATCTCTCTCTCTAAACCCCTTATCCCCAATCTCTCTCTCTCTAAACACCTAACCCCCAAACTATAACCCCCAAGCTCTCTCTCTCTCTCCTAAACCCCTAACACCCAATCTATCTCTCTCTCTTTCTAAACCCCTAACCTCCAATATCTCTCCCTCTCTCTCTATCTATCTAAACCTCTCTATCTCTCTCTCTCTCTCTCTCAACCCTGGTCCTTAATCTCTCTCTCTAGACCACTAATGCCTAACCTATCTCTACCTCTAAGCCCCTAACCTCCAATATCTCTCCCACTCTCTCTATCTATCTAAACCTCTAACCACCAATCTCTCTCTCCCTCTCTCCCTCTCTCTCTCTGAACCCTTAGTCCCAAATCTCTCTCTCTCTCTCTCTCTCTCTAAACCCATAACCCCTAATATTATTCCCTCTAAACTCCTTACCCCTAGCCTCTCTCTTTCTCTAAACCCCTAACCGCCAATCTCTCTCATTTTTTCACTCTCTCTCTCTAAATCCCTAACCCCATATCTATCTATCTCTCTCTAAGACTCTAACCCCAAATCTCTCTCTCCCTCTCTCCCCCTTGCATAAGCCCCTAACCCACAATATCTCTCTCTCTAAACCCCTAAACCTCTTTTTTTCTCTCTCTATCTAATGTCCAAACTCTCTCTCTAAACCCCTTACCCCCAATCTCTCTCTTTTTCTCTTTCCCTAAACAACTAGCCCCCAACATCTCTCTCTCTCTAAACCTCCAATTTCTCTCTTTAAACACCCCTCTTTCTCTCTATTTATATCTCTATCCTAGAATCTCTCTCTCTCTCTCCTCAAACCCTCACTCCTCATCCACCCACCCTTCCCCCTATCTATGTCTCTACCCCCCTGACCACTAACAATCCATGCTCCCACTATGATCTTTCTCTATCTATAAACACTTATTAAAGTCAAACCTCTCTCTCTCTCTAAACCCCCAGTCACTCTCTCTAAACAATAACCATAATTCTCTCTCTCCATCTAAACTCTTAACCTCCAATATTTCTCTCTCTCAAAACCCCTAACACCCAATCACTCTCTCTCTCTCTCAAAAACCCTAACAGCCAATAGATCTCTCACTCTAACCTCCAATCTCTCTCTCTAAACCACTTACCGCCAACCTCTCTCTCTTTCTTTCTCTCTCTCTCTCTCTAAACCCCTAACCCCAATATCTCTCTCTCTAAACCCCTAAACCCTAATATCTCTCCTTCACTCTCTCTCTAAACCCTAACCTATAATCTCTCTCTTTCTCTCCCTCTCTCTCTAAAACCATAATCCCCAATTTCTCCCCCTCTCTCTCTAAACTACTAACCTTGAATCTCTCTCTCTCTCTCTATTTTTATCTCTAAATCCCTAACCCCCAATCTCTCTCTCTCTCTAAAGGCCTAAATTGCATTCTCTCCTTCCCAATCTCTCTCTCTCTCTCTAAACCCCTAGCCCCTAATATCTCTCTCTAAAACCCTAACCTCCGATCTCTCTCTCTAAACCCCTAAACCTCTTTTTTCTCTCTCTATCTAATGTCCAATCTCTCTCTCTAAACCCCTTACCCCTAATCTCTCTCTTTTTTCTCTTTCCCTAAACAACTAGCCCCCAACATCTCTCTCTCTCTCTAAACCTCCAATTTCTCTCTTTAAACACCCCTCTTTCTCTCTATTTATATCTCTATCCTGGAATCTCTCTCTCTCTCTCCTCAAACTCTCACTCCTCATCCACCCACCCTTCCCCCTATCTATGTCCTCTACCACCCCCTGACCACTAACAATCCATGCTCCCACTATGATCTTTCTCTATCTCTAAACACTTATTAAAGTCAAACCTCTCTCTCTCTCTAAACCCCCAGTCACTCTCTCTAAACAATAACCATAATTCTCTCTCTCCATCTAAACTCTTAACCTCCAATATTTCTCTCTCTCAAAACCCCTAACACCCAATCACTCTCTCTCTCTCTCAAAAACCCTAACAGCCAATAGATCTCTCACTCTAACCTCCAATCTCTCTCTCTAAACCACTTACCGCCAACCTCTCTCTCTTTCTTTCTCTCTCTCTCTCTAAACCCTAACCCTAATATCTCTCTCTCTAAACCCCTAAACCCTAATATCTCTCTTTCACCTCTCTCTCTAAACCCTAACCTATAATCTCTCTCTTTCTCTCCCTCTCTCTCTAAAACCATAATCCCCAATTCTCCCCCTCTCTCTCTAAACTACTAACCTTGAATCTCTCTCTCTCTCTCTCTATTTTTATCTCTAAATCCCTAACCCCCAATCTCTCTCTCTCTCTAAAGGCCTAAATTGCATTCTCTCCTTCTCTCTAAACCCCTAACCTCCAATCTCTCTCTCTCTCTCTCTAAATCCCTAGCCCCTAATATCTCTCTCTAAACCCTAACCTCCGGTCTCTCTCTCTAAAACCCATAACCTCCAATTTCTCTCTCTCTCTCTAAATACCATGACCGCCAAACCCTCTCTCTATCTCTCTCTCTCCTCTCTCTCTAAACTCCTAACCTCCAATCGCTCCCTCTCTCTCTCTAAACTACTAGCCCAATCTCTCTCTCTCTCTATCACTCTCTATCTATGTAAGCCCCCAACCCTAAATCTCTCTCATTCTTTGAACCCCTAACCCCCAATCTCTCTCTCTCTCTCTCTCAAAACCCCCTAAATGCCTAACACCCAAAATCTCTCTCTCTCAAAACCCCTAACACCCAACCTCTCTCTCTCTCTCTCTCTCTCTCTCTCTCTAAGCCACTAACCCATAATCTCTCTCTCCCATAAAACGCTCACTCTACACCCACCTACCCATCCCTCCCCTATTTATCTCTCCCCCCAATGACTAACCATCCATACCCCCCCCACGTGATCTCTCTCTCTCTCTCTCTCTAAATCCCTATTAACCCCTAATGTTTATTTCTATCTCTAAACCCCCTTAACCCCCAATCTCTACCTCACTCTCTATGCACCTAACCTCTAATCTCTCTCTCTTAACCCCCCTGACCTCCAATATCACTCACTCTCTCTTAACCCCTGACCTCCAATATCACTCACTCTCTCTTAACCCTTTGATCTCCAATGTCTCTCTCTAGACTCCTTACCTTCAATCTCTTTGTCTCTCTAAACCATTAACCCCCAATATCTCTCTCTCTAAACCCCTAAGCTCCAATTTCTCTCTCTAAAACCCTTAAAAACTAATCTCTCTCTCTCTCTCTCTCTATATATATATCCCTGACCCCCAATATCTCTCTATATATATATATATATCTAACTGCCAATTTCTCTCTTTATATATCTCTATATTTCTCTAATCCCCTAACACCCAATCTCTCTCTCTCTCTCTCTCTCTCTCTCAACCCCTAACAAACAAACTCTATATATGTCTCTCTCTAAACACCTAACCCCTAATCTCTCTCTCTCTAAACCTCTAACATTCTCTCTCTCTCTCTAAACCTCTAACATTCTCTCTCTTTCTCTAAAAAACTCCACTCCTCACCTAACTACCCCTCCCCACCTCTGTATTGTCTCTTTTACCCCCACCACCTGACCATCCATACTACCCCCCATCATATCTAACTATATCTAAACCCCTAATCTCTCTTTCTCTATCTCTGAAACCCTAACCCCTCATCTCTCTCTCTCTAAACCCATAACCTCCAATCTCTCTCTCTCTCTCTCTCTCCTCTCTCTCTCTCTCTCTACAAACCCCTAATCTCCAATATCTGTCTCGCATTCACTCTTTCTCTAAACCCCTAACCCCAATATCAGTCTTTCTATCTCTCTCTCTCTAAACCCCTAACACCCAATCTCATTCTCTCTCTCTCAACCCATTACCCCCAATCCCTCTCTTTCTCTCTCATTCTCTAAGCCAATAACCTCCAATATCTCACTCTCTTTATCTAAACCACAAACCCCTAACCCCCAATCTCTCTCTCTCTCTCTCTCTAAACGCCTATCCTTCAATATCTCTCCCTCTCTCTCTAAACTCCTAGCCTTCAGTATCTCTCCCTCTCTCTCTAAACCCCTCTCTTTCTATCTATCTATATAAGCCTCTAACCCTCGATCCCTCTCTCTCTCTCTATATCTATCTAAACCCCTGATCCCCAATCTCTCTCTCTCTCTCTCTAAACCCCTAACCCCTAATCTCTTTCTATCTAAACCCTTACCCACAGTCTCTCTCTCTGTAAACCCCTAACCACCAATCACTCTCTTTCTATCTCCCTCTCTTTAAATCTGTCACCCCCAATATTTCTATCTCTCTAAGCCTCCAACCCCAAATATCTCTCTTTCTATCTCCATCTCTCTCTATATTCACCTAACCTGCAGTCTCTCTCTCTCTCTCTCAACCCCTAACCCCCAATCTCTCTCTCTCTCTATTTCTTTAAACCCCTAAATCCAAATCTCTCTCTCTCCTACTCTAAACTCCTAACCACTAATTTCTCTCTCTCTCTCTCTCTCTCTCTCTCTCTCTCTCTCTAAACCCCTAACCCTCTCTCTCTCTTTGAACCCCCTAACCACCATTCTCTCGGTTTGCTTCTCTAAACCCTTAACCTACAATCTTTATCTATCTCCAAATCCCTAACCTACAATCTCTCTCTATCTCTAAAGCCCAAACCCTCAATCTCTCTCTCCTTCTCTAAATCCCTCACATCCAATCTCTCTCTCTCTAAACCCCTAACCACCAATCACTCTCTTTCTCTCTCTCTCTCTCTCTCTCTAAACCACTAAGCCCCTATCAATCTATCTTTCTATAATCCCCTAAACCTCAATCTCTCTCTCTCTCTCTCTTAAACCTTAACCCACAATCTCTCTATTTCTGAACCCTTAACCACAAATATCTCTCTCTCTCTCTCTCTCTCTCTCTCTTTCTCTCTCTCTCTAAACCCCCTAACCCCCAATCTCTCTAAACCCCTAACCCCAATCTCTATCTAGCTCTCTCTAAACACCTAACCCCCTATCTCTCCCTTTCTCTCTCTCTCTCTTTCTCTCTCTCTCTAAACCCTAACCCATAACCCTCAATATGTCCCTCCCTCTCTCTCTCTCTCTAAACCCATAAACCCTAACCCCCAACTCTCTCTCTCTCTCTCTCTCTCTCCCAAAAATTCCACTCCTAACCCATCCTCCCCTCAAAACCTTTTATGCCTATCTCCCTGACACCAATAACCATCCATACACCCCTCGTGATCTCTCTCTATCTCTAAACCCTTATTAACCCCCAATCTCTCTCTCTCTATACCACTAACATCCAATATCTCTCTCTCTCTCTAAATGCCTAACCTTCACTCTCTCTCTCTCTCTCTCTAAACCCCTAACCCATAATCTCCATCTCTCTCTCTATCTCTCTAAGCACCTAACACCCAATTGATCTCTCTCTCTCTCTAACCTCCAATTTCTCTCTCTCTAAGAACTTTACCCCTAATATCTCTTTATCTCTCTCTAACTCTCTAAACCCTGAACCTCTGACCCCTTATCTCTCTCTCTAAACTCCTAACCCCTAATATCTCTTTCTCTATCTTTCAGTAAATCCCCCTAACCTCCAATCTCTCTCTCTCTCTCTTTGAACCTACCCCTCTCTCTCTCTATCTAGACCTATAACCCCCGATCTCTCTCTCTCTCTCTGAACCTACCCCCCTCTCTCTCTATCTAGACCTATAACCCTCGATCTCTCTCTCTCTATGTGTCTAAACCTCTAACCCCTAGCCACCAATCTCTCTCTCTAAACCCCTTGTTAACACCTAAAAAGTGCTCACTAGCTCATTCCCTTACTCACATGACCCATTTGTCCACTTTTCCACCATCTGAGCCTCTGAAACCAACAAAAGGTCACCAAAAGACCTTGGTACACCCCTTTTTCCATTTAAAAAGATTATTTTTCCAAGAAAATCATAAAAAACCCTCAAAAAGGGTCCAAATTCCCAAAAATATTAAAAAGAGAATTAAAATATTATTTTTATTCAAAAAAGGAAAAAGGAGGGAAAATTACCTAAACCATGTTGGTCAATACCATTGGTTTCCACAAAACCACAAATGGTATTCCTCACCACCAAAACCTATAAAAAGGTGGTAGGGGCTCCTCATTTCACATCCTTCCATTATCTCATCCTTATGCTGCTGAAATCTCCCATGAGCACTTTTAGCCATTGAAGCAACCTTGGAGAAAGAGACCTATTGGAGTTTGGAGCTACTCATCTTGGGAGTTGCTCAACATCAACCTTCACCATTGGAGGTAATATCGCAAGCACTTGCTTGCCCCCCCACTTTTCAATACAAAAATTATTTCTTATGTTTCTTGTTCTTGATTTTTGAAATATTTAAATTATTTGCTTAGATTCTTGCTTAGATCCATGAAAAGTATTGTTTATTTAGTTTATTGTTTTTATTTCTATTGAAACGGCTACTACTAGTTAGTAGGTGCCCATAGCACTAAGCTTGGTTGCAAAACCGAGCCAACAGTTTTTGGCGACTCCGCTTTGGTTTGAACTTTAGATCTCTAGCTTTGCCATTAAATCTTAGTTTTTATGAGTTTTTAACCATTAGATCCATAGATCTGCCATCTTAGACAGCAGATCCATTGCTGTTCTGAGATTTGGCCCCAAAAAACAGCCCTAAATTTTAAATTTCCGAGTTCGTTTCTCGTTTTCCGTGCACGGCTTCCGCCTCGCGGCTTTTTTCCAGACAGCTCGCGCGGTCCATCGCGACTTTTCTGCATTTTTCCGCGCGGTCCATCGCGCCCTTTTTCCAGACAGTCCGCGCGGTCCATCGCGACTTTTCTGTGTTTTTCCGCGCTGCACACCGCAACTTCGAGGCCTTTTTCCGCGCTGTCCATCGCGACTGTGCGCCCAAAACCTGCGTGGGTCCATCGCGACTGTGCGCCCAAAACCTGCGCGGTCCATCGCGACTGTGCGCCCAAAACCTGCGCGGCTCCATCGCGACTGTGCGTCCAAAACCCGCGCGGTCCATCGCGACTGTTCGGCCATAAACCCGCGCGGCCCATCGCGGCTGTTCGTCACCAAAACCCGCGCGGCTGAATTTTTTCATTCGGCCATCCCGATTTTGAAAAAATATTTTTTACTGTACTTTCTGCCCATAGCACATTTTTTACAGTATCAAATTCTGCATATTTTTCCAGATTTAGAAAAAAAATTTACTATTTAAAAGTGCATACATAGAAATCTTTTTAAAAATTTCAAGAAAGTGAAAGAAAGATTCATTTTGCATTCTTTATCTAGATTCAAATTTTTTCTTGTTTACTTCTTTAGATTCTTGCCCTTAGCAAATTTTATTGAAACGAAGAAATCCATTTATTTCTTTTAGAAGTTTATTATTTACTTTCAAAAATCCAAAAAATCCATTATTTTTTGAGTTATTTTTGAAAAAGCAAATTAATTTCTTTTAGTGAAAAAAGTCTTAAATATTTGCTTATTATTTTTCGAAAAGTCCTTTATTTTTTGAAAAATTTCCCTTAAAGCATTTAATTTTTTCAAGTTCAGTTTACAACACCTCACGTGCACTCACACGATCACTTAATTGAACTAAGACTTAAAACTTACCCTAATTTGAACACACTCTTAACCCCACTTGGGGAACACAAAAAGAATTCTTGTAGCTAGGTAGTATTGGGGGGATAGGTGTTCCAATAACACCCCTCAGTTCATACATCTGAGACATAGAAGTTGTCCAATTAGGGAGCTAAAATCTCTTAGTACTTTTTGGCGCGGTCACAACCGGTTTGTGGGAAGGCCTCTCCCCTAGGAGGGTTGAAGTCGCGAGGATGGTTCCGGAAGCCTGAGTGGGATACCGAAACCCATTCAGTAACCGAAGGGCTACCATTCGCAGTTCTCGGGATATCCCTGTATTGGGGATATTGCGATCAAAGGACCAAACGGCAGATTTACCTTTTCTCGACGCGTCATGAACGGAGTATCCTAGTAGCCTGTCTTTTTAGGATTGATTACCCGGTGTCCCTCCCGGTAGGGGGGATATCTAGCTGTTGTCTCTACATTCATATTGTCTGACTTGGATTTCATCACCTTGCAGGGGATATCGTCTGTTTGAGTCACAATACTTTTAGATTAGTGTTTGCATGATCTTTACCACCTTTTGAGTCTAGTTACACCTATTTTTTCTAGGAGCCGCTTGCATGTTGGTACTCTGACCAGTTGTTGCATTCCTCCACTTATTGTAGCACAGCTGCTAGAATAAGTGCATTTTTTGAGGATTGATTTTTTTGGCCTGTGAGCCTTCTTTTTTTTTTTTTTCTTTTTTTTTTTTTTTTTTTTTTTCTTTTTTTTTTTTTTTTTTTCACTCCCCTTTTTTGCACCCTTGGTTGCATTAGGGTTTTGAGTCTTTTACATACATATATCACCACCTGATACTTAAAACAATATTTTATATAAAAAACATATTCTCACCATTGAGAATTCTAGACGTTCTCGTCGTCTACAGGGCGAACTCCCAGAGTTTAGTCCACTTGGCTCTCCACGTCACGGACGCAGAGCATTATCCCTTGATTCGACACATCGTCGATCATCTAGACGGTCATCCGATTCTGACATACCCCACTTCACCTTTGATTTGGAGGTAGAATCCGAAAACCCCACAGAGTTACCACCGACCACAATTATGTCTGGAACACCAGATGATCCACAATTTACATTAACCATAGGTCAGACATCCGCAAACCCTCCTGCGGGAGTACCATCCATGGCAACATCCACCCCCTTGGGTATGCCCAATATGGGTACCACTCCACATTCAGGAATGCCTAACACAGGACCACCACCTGTCATGGGCATGCCCAACATGGGGGTCATACCCCCTTCGGTTTCCACAAACCCTATCCCAGGAATCCCTAGTACGATTCCTAACCCAAGTGTCACTCCTGTTGCACTTGGGAATGCTATCCCAGGAATCCCTAGTGCGATTCCTAACCCAAGTGTAACCCATGTTGCACTCGGTAGTGCTATACCAGGAATCCCTAGTGCGATTCCTAACCCAAGTGTAACCCAGGTTGCACTTGGGAGTGCTAACCCATATCAGGCCACACCTTTTGGAGGGAACATACCCTCCATACCTAGCATACCTATAGGCGCTACTGGACCCCTACACCATACCACAATGGCTAGGCAGGTCCCGGTTCCGGTCACTACATCCGCTAGTCTACCATACATGGCAAGTCTCAACCTGCCAGATTTAGCTAGGCTCACAAACGACCCCATCAGGCATGACCCTGCTTGGCCCCACATGCCCACTAAGCTTCCCTCTGACATCCCTAAGTTTGAGGGAAAGGCCGGAGAAGACCCCCAGAACCACATCATGTCTTTCCACTTATGGTGTTCCTCCAACTCCATAGTGGACGACTCTATCCGCCTCCGTTTATTACAGCGCACCTTCACTGGCTCTGCAGCCAAATGGTATATCGAGCAACCCCACGGGACGCATTCCTCATTTACCTCCCTTGCCTCGACCTTCCTGCAGTTTTTTCAGCTACGGTCCGCTATGATGCGGGCGTCGAAATCCTACTGTCTTGCAGACAGAACACGGCCACGCACATCACTGACCATATCCATGATTGGCGTCGGCGCCGAAGCCTATGCAAGATCGAAATTAGACGACCGAATCTTTTTAGACTGGTTCCTTAAATCCCTCCTTCCCCTCATTGCGAAGGATGTAGCTTCTGAAAGACCCCAGTCGGAAGAGGAGGCCATCCTGAAGGCCCAACAGTTTGACCTTATCTATGCCCAGTCAGGATACCTATACACCATCATACCTGACGCCCCACGAGGCGACTCTGCACGCGGTGACACACCGGGGGCATCACATGCCGCTGATGGCATTATTGGCCAAATTACACCGCAAGCAAAACCTTTCAGTATAGTGAGCACCATGCCCGCCCCAGACCTTTCTAGGGCTACATCCAGTTCCGGAGCGACAACTTCTTATGCTCCAATAAACCAGACCCATCATGTTCATGGACCCTCTTGTCCACAACATTGTTATGGCCAAGCGCCATCAGCATATGTACCTCCTACATACTATGCTCAACCTACGGTACAAAACCCCATGCAGTTTCCACAACAGCCCATGGCATTACCCACAACCGGTTGCACCGGCTAACCTCACACCTCCACCAGCGCAGGGGTACCAACAACCCCAACAGGCAACTGGACCACCCTCCAGCTCCACCTGCATACTATCCACCGCAACCTGCTCCCGCACCTGCGGCTCCTCAGAATCCCCCCAATGCTCAAGGGCATGTGTACGCACAACAACAGCAGCCCAATATCAAAATAACCAACGCAACCAGGGTGGACAACCCAACCGCGGAAGAGGACGCAACCGTGGAAACAATCAAAACCGCAACCAAGCTCCACAGCCTACCCAGCCCCCGTAAAACAATAACGCGGCGCCCGCTCATCAGAATCCTGATCGGCCACCTAAGCAACCTAAAAATGCTAATTTACGGACAAACCATCCTTGTTCCATTTGCGGTGTCTATGGACACTATACCCACGCTTGCCCACATCTCGAGCGAGCTCGACAACTATGGACAAATGACGCCCATCGTCAAGGGCAGGCGGCTCCTCAGCCACCACCCAACCCCCCACCACCTCCACAACAACCTCTGGTTCTCCAAAACCCCTTTCCAACACAAGGAGTGGTAAACACCCAGCCGTTAGCCCCCCAACAGGGAAACGTGCAACCACAACAAATAACTTACACAGCTCCTGATCAACCCATGTTTGATTCAGGTACCCACCACTTATTGATGATGTCCACCGCTGACGTCAATGTCCAAACCCGTCGAAATCAATACGGACCGACTTCTGAAGCCCCCCCCGCCGAAAAGGATACAACTGCTAATCCCACTGATCAGACATTGCGTCTACCTCAGGTTCCACTTGATGGCGCTTCTAAAGCACCTCGCTTCCCCCTTCGCCGAATCAACAACAACCCCAATGCACGAGCTGCATCCAATTACAACATCGTAGATGACTTAGCTCAATCTCCCGCAGCCATGTCTGCGTTAGAAGTCTTAAAAACCTGTCCTTCTCAGCGCAAGACTTTACTTTCCGCCATTGGGGCTATTGACCCAAATGATTCGAACTTGATGACCTTTGACTTAGACCAATCTGAACCACGGCTGCCTTCTACCATAGCAGTCCAAGTTTCCGTTTCTATTCGGAATCTTGTCATCCATCGATGTATCATCGACGAGGGTGCCTCCACATGCGTCATGTCCACTTTTGTTTGGCAGAAGTTGGGATCCCCTACTCTCCAGCAGTCCACCACTGCATTACGAGCTTATGACGGCCGTTCGGCTCAACCCCTAGGTCTGTTAGCCAATGTCCCTGTCCAGCTGGCGGGTAAAACCGTGCTCATTGACATTGAGGTCATCAATGCCCCACTAGACTATAACCTTTTACTTGGTCGCAACTACATGTACGCCATGAAAGCGGTTGCCTCATCCGTTTTTCGTACCATGATGTTCCCCCATGAGGGACGCGTGGTCAAGGTCGACCAGCTCACCTATTACGATCCCAAGGCCCCTACCACACCTGAAAATGGTCTCACCATGGTTGAACAACCTGTTTGTGGTGCAACTACCTCATTCATTTCCTCAGTAGGACCCAGACTTTACTCCGAGGCACCGATGACCTCTACATTCCAGGCCATTCCACCACCGTCACCGGAGACCCAGGTCGCTAACCTCTGCACTCTTTCACAAACACCCGGTAATCAACCCTCCTTGTTACCCAAACCACCATTGGTCCCTAGTCACATCGGTGTTACACCTATCCACACAATCCCCTTTCTATTTTCTCCTTCGGGTGTAGTAAGCGCCCCGGTTATGGCTACCCTTAGTCTCCCCGGGTTAACATTGGGATTACCCGTGTGGTATATTACGCCTCCCGTTCCTCCACCGACACCAAATGTCATCCTACAACCAGTGCAACCCATTGTTACTTCTGCCCAACCACCTCCCGGTAACACGACTCCTTCGTCGTCGACGAATCCCCCTCCATTCGTCAGGCCCACTGGGGGCAGAGGCCCACAACCATACACTGCGGTTCCCCCACCCAAGGCAGTTAAACCTCCCCCCGTATTTCGTGCTCCTCCAAAATGCTCGCTGTGTGATGAGTTAGGCCATCCAACCCATCAGTGCCCACAGTTACCTGCATTGCAGGAACACATGCAAATGCTGGACGACGACCCCAACATCCCGGTGGTCAAGCTCGATCCAAACCCCATGCCTCGTGATAAATCACTGCGTACCAACCACCCATGTGCGATATGCGGTATTTACGGCCACTACTCCCACAACTGTCCCGACATCCCAGACTATAGAGCAGCTCTCTATGAGATGAACAATTTGGACCTAGAGATGGCACCCCCTACTATCGAGGAGATCTACCCTCCCCCATCATCCTCATCCGGAGAGATTAACACCATCTACATGATCTCTTCGACTACCACTACCTCATCGCTCGATTTGACCACTCAAAGCTCCCGCAATGAAGAAGAGGTTCTCGAGACTCCTACTACCTTTGATTATCCCGGGGAAGACATGCACCATCGTCCATACTTCCTCCTGGAAGAGACTTCATCCACCACCGCTACCCAATCCGCGGTTGAGTCCAAAGATTTCCTTCCTACTAAAATCGACTAGTTAACGGATCCCATGGCCGATATTTCTCCCGTCATCCACATTGACATCTCTGACCCACTTGGTGCCCTTCATACCATTACATTAGGAACCTCCCACAGTGAGCATGAGATCGGAGAATACCAACAACTCTTCCAAGAATTCACTGATGTCTTTACTTGGTCAGATACCGAAATGCCTGGCCTTGACCCCGCCATTTATACGATCTCCACTGGATACCCCTCTGTCCGGTCGGCCCCTTCCATTGATCCCTTTGACACACAGGTTCAACCCTTTCAAATCGACCAGGAAACCACATGTACACAACATGGGGGCAGGCCCAAAACCTTGCCTACTCATCATCATCGTGATCCTCGTCAGCGATACTGGGGGCATCCACCCCACAAAGGGAATCCCCCATCATCATATCATCACTTCAGTATGCCACCACGACCCACAGCCTCATGGTATAACACCCCGCCAGCAGTTGCTCAATGCCCTATTGATCTCTCCCTGAGACAACATCTGCACCACATTGACACCTCTGAGTTAGGGGGCATAATAGATTACCTCGACCCCGGGATAGGGGGCATGATCAATCATTTTGAACCTTCCCCATCATCTCTATCTCAACACCTCAATGAGCCCACCGTTCAAACCAACACACATGTGATCCACAATCACAAACCCCATGCACATAGCATGGGGGGCAGGTCATTAACCCTGCTCACTTTTTCATATTCGTGATCTCAACCATTTTTGAGGTCATGTGTCACTTGTATATTTCAGTTGACTTGATACACCTAGTATTTTGCCCCCACGGGTCATCATTTCTCCCCACCACTGCATCCTTCGCTTGGTGGGATCACCTTTATTTGTAGCCATTTTTTAACCTAGTTCTTTCCTTTAACCATTCCGGAGTCCTTATGACCTCCGTTTTTCGCACCATTTGCACTGCCGGATTCATATTTCCGTGCCCGTGATGATGCTTGAGATCATTTCTCGCTCTCACCAGGACCAATATCAACATTGTGTCCCGACACCTTGTCGCCCCCAGTTTGCGTACCACTTCGGCTGCTCTCCATTTTTGATATATTTGATATCATCGGATTCATTTTTCCGCGCTTGTGACGACGCTAGAGATCATTTCTCGCTCTCACGCCTAGATTTTTCGGGCATTTTTTCCACGCCCCCTCGTCGCCTCGGTTTGCGTGCCACATCGGCCGTTCTCCGTTTTCGATGTGTCTTATATCGCCGGATTCAGTTTTCCGCGCTCGTGATGATGCTTGAGATCATTTCTCGCTCTCACCTTTAGATTTTCCGGGCGTTTGTTCCACGCCCCCCTCGTCACCTCGGTTTGTGTGCCACATCGGCCAGTCTCCGTTTTCGACAATCCTTAGGTCACCCGATCCAGCCGCCGGATTCAGTTTTCCGCGCTCGTGATGATGCTTGAGATCATTTCTCGCTCTCACCTTTAGATTTTCCGGGCGTTTGTTCCACGCCCCCTCGTCACCTCGGTTTGCGTGCCACATCGGCCAGTCTCCGTTTTCGACGTACCTTATATCGCCGGATTCAGTTTTCCGCGCTCGTGATGATGCTAGAGATCATTTCTCGCTCTCACCTTTATATTTTTCGGGCATCTTTTCCACGCCCCCCTCGTCACCTTGGTTAGCGTGCCACATCGGCCGTTCTCCTTTTTCGACAATCCTTATGTCACCGGATCCAGTTTTCCGCACTGATGACGATGCTTGAGACCTTTTCTCGCCCTCATCAATCCATTTTTTGTTCGGTATAATTTTATCCCTTTTTCGGGCCGAGCAACCCCTTTTTACGGAAAAGGCACTTAGGGAGTTTCTGTTAAGCTCTTTTCTGACTCCTAAAACAATGAAAAGATCGCCGAGCAATCTTGCTTCCTTTCATGCTCGATAAACGTATCTGAAAGGGCGTCTACCTGGTATAAGTTTACCCCTTTTCCGGACCTCGTAGACTAATTACGAAAAAGGTATACTCTAGTCACATCGGCTAGAAGAGTTCTCCATCCGCATCATTTTATCCTTATTCGGGCCTTGGAGACTAAACTTACGAAAAAGAAACACCAACAGAGTCCACTTACCGTTTTCAGACTCTCTAAACATGAAAGCAACCATGAGCATGCGCCGTCCTGGGCTCACAAAATCCACAGGACCGTACCATTTCAGAGCACACTTTTATCCCTTCTTGGAGCTCATTAAAACTACGAAGAAGGAAGAATGGTGCCTCTTGGCGCCACGACAGATCATGTCTACTCACATAGCAGCTTCCCCATTCTGGTCGCCTTTGTTCAGAGTATTCTGCAGTATGTCACCCGGAAACTCCCTCGACAGCTACCATCAGCTTCACCCCCCCAGAGTCAGTACATACCCTTCAGTCCCTAAAAGATGATCCCCACACCTACAAGTCAGTTCCCTACGCTGCCAGGTCAACCACGTCATCATGCTCTGAACAAAGGAAGTTTGAGTCTACCCATTTTTGACCCAGTTATTTCCCATCCCCACAAGTATGTCAGTCCTACCAGCAGTACTACATCACTTCAGTTTACACCTCGCGCTCCCAGCAAGGAAACATCATTGCCTTGTTAGTTGCTGGTCTCCCTCTGTCGACGACAACCATATTGATTCCAGAGGATAGACCTAGAGGCCCCTGTGTCTTGGACTCATTACCATTTACGATGAGTGCCTACGAATCATTTCGAGAGGAATCCTCAGTTCCTCTCCCAATGGTTGTTTCTCACATGCTCGACTTCAACACCTTGATCGCATCGTTGAGACTCGCACAGGGTATTGGTCCGTTCAGTTATTGGTCGAAGACCCCGGATACCTCCTGACTCCTCCACATTTGAGAGTCTTCCTATGGATAACACCAGTTACACTTTTTCTATAGATATCCGGGCTGCGCATGGCGACAGTATTCAGATTTACCCAGGTTTCATACTCCCTTGAGTATATAGTTACAATACTCCCTAAGAGATGGCTCACAGTCATTGAATCCATACAGATGTTGGACACCTTCAGTTTCAGCAGTTCAACAGTTATTCCAGTGTATCAGTTATTGAGATCAGCCATGATCATGAGTATATCCCACAATCATGTCCCCTCTGGACCATTATGATGTACCGGTATATTTCTTTACGTATTAGATCCCCCTTCTTGGGACTAATTGTTTTGTATATGTCTTGATACGAGCATGGGAATGCCCGCCTCGTCCTTTATCAGAAATTATACCTCATTCATATTGAGGCAATGTAATATTTTTTGTTTTTGCAGCTTCCAAGGGCCGTGGCTCCAGTCTCCAACCGGTCTCTTCTCTCCCCTAAAACCCAGAAAAAGGACAAAAGAACTATGATGTCTATCGGCCATACGATGAGCTCCTGCCCTCACACATCAGGGGGCAATCTGTTAACACCTAAAAAGTGCTCACTAGCTCATTCCCTTACTCACATGACCCATTTGTCCACTTTTCCACCATCTGAGCCTCTGAAACCAACAAAAGGTCACCAAAAGACCTTGGTACACCCCTTTTTCCATTTAAAAAGATTATTTTTCCAAGAAAATCATAAAAAACCCTCAAAAAGGGTCCAAATTCCCAAAAATATTAAAAAGGGAATTAAAATATTATTTTTATTCAAAAAAGGAAAAAGGAGGGAAAATTACCTAAACCATGTTGGTCAATACCATTGGTTTCCACAAAACCACAAATGGTATTCCTCACCACCAAAACCTATAAAAAGGTGGTAGGGGCTCCTCATTTCACATCCTTCGATTATCTCATCCTTATGCTGCTGAAATCTCCCATGAGCACTTTTAGCCATTGAAGCAACCTTGGAGAAAGAGACCTATTGGAGTTTGGAGCTACTCATCTTGGGAGTTGCTCAACATCAACCTTCACCATTGGAGGTAATATCGCAAGCACTTGCTTGCCCCCCACTTTTCAATACAAAAATTATTTCTTATGTTTCTTGTTCTTGATTTTTGAAATATTTAAATTATTTGCTTAGATTCTTGCTTAGATCCATGAAAAGTATTGTTTATTTAGTTTATTGTTTTTATTTCTATTGAAACTGCTACTACTAGTTAGTAGGTGCCCATAGCACTAAGCTTGGTTGCAAAACCGAGCCAACACCCCTAACCCTCGATCTATCTCTCTCTCCTTCTCTCCCAAACCTTAACCCCCAATATCCCTCTCTCTCTATATCAACCTTTAAACCCCAATATCTGTATCTCTCTTTTTCTCTCACTCTCTCTAAACCCCTAATCCCTAATCTCTCACTATCTCTAAGACCATAACCCCTAATATCTCTCTATCTCTCTCTAAACCCCCACCAATATCTTTCTCTAAACCAAGAATCCACAATATCTCTCTCGAAACCCCTAAACTCTAATATTTCTCTCTCTATGCCCCTTACCTCTAATCTCTCTCTCTCTCAACCCCTAACTACCACTCTCTTTCTCTCTAGACCCCTAAACTCCAATCTCTCTCTCTCTCTCTCTCTCTCTCTCTCTCCCCCAAATCCCCTAAAACCCAATCTATCTCTCTCTCTCTCTCTAAATCCCTAAACCCCAATCTCTCTCTCTAAACCCCTAATCACTGGTCTCTCTCTCTCTAAACCCTAAATATCTCTCTGTAAACCCATAACCACCAATATCTCTCTCTCTCTCTCTCTAAATCCTAACCCCATTCTCTCTCTCTCAACCCCTAACCCCCCCTCTCTCTCTCTACCCAAACCCCACACTACTCACCCATCTACTCCTCTCCCTATCTATATATTTCTCCTCCCACCACTAACCATCAATAATCCCTATGTCATCTCTCTCTATCTCTAAACCCTAATCGACCCCCAATCTCTCTCTCTCTCTCTCTCTCTAAACCCCTAACCCTCGATCTCTCTCTCTAAACTCCTAATCTGCAATCAATAATCTCTTTATGATCTCTCTCTATCTCTAAACCCTAATCGACCCCCAATCTCTCTCTCTCTCAATTCTTAATCTACAATCTCTCTCTCTCTCTCTCTCTAAACCCCTAACCTCCAATATCCCTCTCTCTCTAAACCCCTAACCCCCAATCTTCCCCACCTCTCTCTCTAACTAAACCCCTAACACCCAATTGATCTCGCTCTAAACCCCTTATCCCCAATCTCTCTCTTTTGTTAAACCACTCACCACCAATCTTCCTCTCTCTATCTAAACACCTAACCCATAACCTCCAATCTCTCTCTCCCTAAACCCCTTACCCCCAATCTCTCTCTCTCTCTCTTTAAACCCCTAACCCCTAACCTCTAAACCCATGACACTCAATCTATCTCTCTCTTTCTAAACCCCTAACATCTAATATCTCTCTCTCTCTATCTATCTATAAACCTCTAACAACCAATCTCTCTCTCTCTCTCTGTGTGTGTGTCCAAACCCTTAGTTCTCAATCTCTCCCTTTCCCTCTCTAGACCCCTAATCCCCAACCTATCTCTCTCTCTCTCTAAACCCTTAACCTCCAATATCTCTCCCTCTCTAGACCCATAACCCCCAACCTATCTCTCTCTTTCTCTCAGCCCCTAACCTCCAATCTCTCTCTCTCTCTATATATATATATATTTAAATCTCTAACCACCGATTTCTCTCTCTCTCTCTCTCCAAAACCCTAGTCTTGAATCTTTCTCTCTCTCTAAACCCATAACCCCTAATCTCATTCTCTCTAAACCCCTTACGCCTAACCCCTCTCTTTCTATAAACCAATAACAACCAACCTCCCTCCTTTTATCTCTCTCTCTCTCTAAACCCCTAACCCAATATCTATCTGTCTCTCTCTAAGCCTCTAACCCCAAATCTCTTTCTCTCTCCCCTTACCTAAGCCCCTAACCCACAATCTCTCAATCTCTCTCTGAGCCTCTAACCCCAAATCTCTTTCTCTCTCCCCTTACCTAAGCCCCTAACCCACAATCTCTCAATCTCTCTCTGTGTAAACCCATTCACCTCTCTCTCTCTCTCTCTAAACCTCTAACACCCAATCCATATCTCTCTCTCTAACCTCCAATCTCTCTCCCTAAACCCCTTACACCCAATCTCTCTCTTTTTCTCCCTTTCTCTAAACCGCTAGCCACCAACATCTCTCTCTCTCTAATCCCTTTACCCCTAATCTCTCTTTATCTCTCTCTCTCCCTCTCTAAACCCCGAACCCCTGGCCCCTTATCTCTCTCCCTAAACTCCTAACCCCCAATCTCTCTCTCTCTCTAACCTTACCCCCACTCTCTATCTTTTTCTCCCTTTCTCTAAACCGCTAGCCTCCAACATCTCTCTCTCTCTCTAAGCCCTTTACCCCTAATATGTCTTTATATATCTCTCCCTCTCTAAACCCTGAACCCCTGGCCCCTTATCTCTCTCTCTAAACTCCTAACCACCAATCTCTCTCTCTCTCTGTGTAAAGCCCTAACCTTCAATATATTTCTCTTTGAACCTACCCAACTCTCCCTCTCTATCTAGACCTATAACCCCCAATCTCTCTCTCTCTCTAAACCCCTAACCCCTAGTCTCTCTTTCTCTAAACCCCTAACCACCCATCTCTCTCTCTCTAACCCCTAACCCTCGATCTCTCTCTCTCTCTCAAACCTTAACCCCCAATTTCCCTCTCTCTCTCTCTCTCTGTGTATCAACCTTTAAACCCCAATCTCTCTATCTCTCTCTTTTTCTCCCTCTCTCTCTCTCTAAACCACTAATCCCCAATATCTCACTCTCTCTAAGACCATAAACCATGATCTCTCTCTCTCTCTAAACCCCCACCAATATCTCTCTCTAACCCAATAATCCTCAATATCTCTCTCCAAACCCCTAACCTCTAATATTTCTCTCTCTATGCCCCTTACCTCTAATCTCTCTCTCTCTTTAAATCCCTAACTACCAATCTCTTTCTCTCTATACCCGTAATCTCCAATCTCTCTCTCTCTCTAAACCCCTAAGCCCTAATCTCTCTCTCTCTAAACCCCTAAACCCCAATCTCTCTTTCTAAAACCAAAATCTCTCTTTGTAAACCCCTAACCACCAATCTTTCTTTTTCTATCTCTCTCTCTCTCTCTCAACCCATAACCCTCTCTCTCTCTCTCTACCCAAACCCCCCACTAATCACCCATCTACTCCTATCCCTCTCTTTATCTTTCTCCCCCTACCGTTAACCATCAATAATCCCTATGTGTTCTCTCTCTATCTCTAAACCCTAATCAACCCCCAATCTCTCTCTCTCCCCCCTAAACCCCTAACCCTCAATCTCTCTCTCTCTCTCTAAACCACTAATCTGCAATCTCTCTCTCTCTAAAACCCTAACCTCCAATCTCTCTCTCTCTCTCTAAGACCCTAACCCCTTGTTGATGTATATATAACTTCGGAATGTATTTCATTTGTGTATTTTATATATATTTATTGTACCCTTATAAGATATGTGTCATTCCTCTATAAGGAAGTGTTGTCATGTGGATTGACAAGTGTCACAAGTGTGTGTACTTGCCGATGGGTTATTAGACCACCATGTGTGGGGTCAACCCTGAAATATATATTATAATGTGGATGTACCTAGCTAGACAAGTCGGCCCCATAAGGTCACTGGGAAAACAGGTTAGTATAAATAGAGATCAGGTGATCTCTATTTAGATCATTCGAAAAAGCACATCTCTCTCACTCAGAAAGTGGCGCACTAGTGAGGAGGAGGATCATCTGCTACTAGGAGACTATCTCAGTGTATTTTGGTTGTACTTTGGTTGAGCCATTGCTCTCTCTATCTCTGAGGAAGTTGTGGAGTTTTTCACCTTAGGGTTTTCCCCACGGAAACTATGTGTCTCTTGTCTCTCATGCTTTTGATTCTTGTGATGCTTGTCATGCTTATTGTGATTGTTATGCATTGATATACTGTACATGTTATTCTCTCAGTGAAGATCCTAGAGTATTGTGAATTAATGCTCAAAATTTAACATGGTATTAGAGCTAACCTGAGAAGAAGACATTTTGCAATGACGAAAACTTGAGTTTCTTGTTTATTGGGTTTCTCTCCACAGATTTTGGAAAAGCAGTATAGTAGATTGACTCTACTCATCAAGGCACATCTATCTGTCCAATCGGAATTCAATTCTGAGCATTTTCAGATTTGGCTCTAAAAATTAGGGTTTCCATAAAAATAGGAATTTCTGAAATCTGAAGACATAGCTGGAAGCTCCTTGCAAAAATCGAAGTTTAGAGCTTTGGATCGAGATTTTTGGCTGGGTAGATCTCCGGGAAACACAAACCCTAATTTAGGGCTCTCCCAGTGAACCCGGGAGGACAAAAAGACAAATCTGAAGGGTAAAGCTTTGCTGATCTCAAATTCTGAATGCACCAGGCTGATCAGCTCATCAAGGTGAATCTTTCTATCCTTTCAAAAATTTGAAATTCACATTTTGAATTTTTAGGGTTTTTTCGACAAACCCTAATCCAGGACCAGATCCAATTTTCAGCATTTCAAGTGGTAAGACCTAAATCTTTTCTATTTCCATTTGAAGTACTCTTTAAGATGTCTCACCACACCAATCTTGAGGATAAGCTTGAAGGGGCTGATAACTTCCGAGCTTGGAAGTATAGGATTGGGTTAATCCTAGAAGAGAATGAGTTGGACTCATATATAAAAGAAGACATCCCTATCCCAAAGGATGAAGAGGCTAAAGTATTGCATAAGAAGAACTTGGTCAAGGCAAAGAGAATCATTGCTGATTCTATCAAAGACCATCTCATACCCCACGTGTCTTCTCTAAAGACACCCAAAGAGATGTTTGACTCTTTGACCAAGCTATTTGAAGGGAAGAACATAAATCGGAAGATGACCCTGCGGAACCAATTGAAAGGGGTAAAGTTTCAGAATGGAGAAACCATTCAATCTTATTTTTCAAGAGTCTCCCAGATCAAGGAACAACTAGAAGCAGTGGATGAAATGGTAGAGAATGGTGAAGTTGTCATGACCACTCTGAATGGCTTACCTAGGTCATGGGACTCCTTCATTCAAGGAATCTGTGCAAGAAAGATGTTGATTTCCTTAAGTAGACTACGGGAAGAATGCTCACAAGAAGAAGCAAGGCTTGTGGCATGAGAAGAAAAGATGGGGAATGAAGATCAAGCTCTCACAACTCACACCAAGAAAGGGAAGTCCAAGAGAGAGCCATCTCACTCCAAGAAATCTTCACATCACTTCAAAGAAAGAAGAATATGCTTCACCTGTAATGAGAAAGGACATATTGCCATAAATTGTCCCAAGAACAAGAGGGACAACAACAACTCCAACAAGAAGAAGAAGGGCAGCAAAAGAAGGTTTCATGCTCATGCTACCGAGGATGATGAATCACCCAAGAAGAAGGCTAGGGCAGAAAGTGATGATAACTTATCAAGTGAAGAAGAGTATGTTCTGATCTCTGCTCTCATAGGTACCATCTCCCATGGTTGTAATGATTGGTTGATTGATAGTGGAGATTCCAAACACATGACTGGGTTTAAGGAATCTTTTGTGAATCTATCTGAACATGAATCACCCCATAAGGTGAAACTTGGGGATGATTATCAATACCCAATCAAAGGAAGTGGTGAAGCCTCCTACAACCTAGATTTTGGAAAATCTTTGAAGATGAAAGAATTTCTTTATGTACCTGGGTTCAAGAAGAACTTACTCTCCATATCTGCATTAAATGAAAAAGGAATGAGGGTTTCATTTGTGGATGGCCAAGTCCTAATGTGGCCAAAGGGAAAGAACATAGATGATGCAGTATTGATTGGAGAACAAGAGGGAGGTTTGTATAAATTGAAGTGACAACCTGAACATGCCATGGTACATGAATCCATGGATCCAAGTGAACTTTGGCATAGAAGACTTGCTCATATGCACTATAGAGCACTTCCAATTGCAAGCAAGGTTGTAGAAGGTCTTCCTGAAATCAAGACCAAACATGAAGGTGTTTGCAAAGGATGTGAAAAAGGTAAGAACATTAAGAAGGCTTTCCCAAGCAGTGAAAGCAAGGAAAAAGACATCCTGGAAATCATCCACTCAGATGTATGTGGTCCTATGTCATCCAGTTCTCTAAGTGGGTATGTTTACTATGTCTCATTTATTGATGACTTCTCCAGGAAGACTTGGGTATACTTCTTGAAGAACAAAGATGAGGTGTTTGATAAGTTTAAGGAATTCAAAACCTTGATGGAAAATCAAACTGACAAGAAGATCAAAACATTCAGATCCGACATTAAGACGGAGTTGAATTCTCCTTATAATCCTCAACAGAATGGAGTTGCAGAAAGGAAGAACAGAACTATCATGGAAGTAGCAAGAGCAATGCTCCATGACCAAGATCTACCTATGCATCTATGGGAAGAAGCAGCTAGAACAACTATATATGTGCAGAACAGAACACCCCACAAGATATTGGACAACAAGACACCAGAAGAGGTCTTTTCTGGTAAGAAACCTGAAGTCATCCATCTCAGAATATTTGGTTGTCCAGTATTCACTCATGTCCCAAAGGAAAAGAGGACCAAACTAGATCCTTTAGGAAAGAAGGGTATCTTTGTGGGTTACAGTGAAAGCTCGAAGGCTTACAGAATATACCTTCTGGGTTCAAGAAGATTGATGTCAGCAAGGATGAATATAAGTTCAAGGACAGGTAATCCAAGAAGCAAAGATCAAGAGGGAGCACACTCCAGCAGCTCTTGCAAGGATGCAAATTTTCAAAGGGAGTTGACCATCTTCCTACATTCCACAATAGAAAGGTGTAGAAGAAGCTACTTCAGTAGCTCCTGCCAGGAAGCAAAGACTCAGAGGGAGTCCACCCAACAAACAGACAAAGATAAGTATTTCAATTATCATTTCTTGCCTATTTTTGTTTAAATAATATTATGCATAGGAGATGTATTGTGCATATTAGAATGATTGCATTAATGAACAGGATACTACTAATATGCATGTGATGGGTAAGTGGCTTATGGC
Organism: Larix kaempferi; assembly: GCA_027924585.1. NCBI lineage: Eukaryota > Viridiplantae > Streptophyta > Pinopsida > Pinales > Pinaceae > Larix > Larix kaempferi. The sequence goes on from BSBM01001365.1 coordinate 6,943,808, forward strand.
ACTGTACAACATTCCAGTGCTACTTATCTAGAATGAAACCTCTTTGCTGACATGTTGGGAGTAGTGCAAACTCTTAACAATGTTCTGGTAGAGATTGGAAGGCATCTAGAAAGTTGTGGAACATGGATAAATGTTGTATTGAAGCATTGGATAAGACAACTGCATGACATATTTCTTTATGTGTAAAGAATTTGTTCTGAAAATTATGAGATATTTCTAATCATGCAATTTAACTTGTTTTGTAGGAAAGATCGTATATCTTCACCTACAAAAGAGGGACTACAACATTTGTTCCAGCAACAAAGATATCTATTGAAGATATTGAAGTTCCTAGGATCTGGGATGAAGAAATGGAATGCCATGATCCGTCGATCATGAAGAAGATGTTTGGGATGCAGTCCCAAGACTTGACAGGGAATCACATGTGTGCAGATTGAAGAAAGCCTTGTATGGCTTGTAGAAAGCTCCCAGAACTTGGTGTGATACAAAGAGGAAGCTCGCTGCTGAATTCGATATGAAAGATTTGGGAATGATGCATTATTTCCTAGGTATGGAGGTGTGGCAATGTGCAGGTGGGATCTTCCTTGGTCAAGGGAAGTACACAGTAGATATCCTGGAGATATTCGGGATGATGGATTGCAAGGCCATGGCCACACCTATGGCATCGAATCTGAAGCTTCTATGTGATGCTTCATCTGAGCCGGTTGATGTCTCTATGTATCGTTAGATGATTGGGTCCTTGATGTACCTGACGAACACGAGACTAGATATTTGCTTTGCGGTGAACACATTGAGTCAGTTCCTGACAGATTCGAGGAGTGTTCATCTGGTTGCTGTAAAGCATGTTTTGAGGTACCTGAAGGGTACAGTGGATTATGGGCTCAAGTATGAGGCAAATCAAAAGTTTAATCTGCAGGGTTATGTTGATTCAGATTGGGCTAGCAGTGCTGCAGATAGGAAGAGCACATCTAGATGCTGCTTCAGTATGGGATCAGGTGTGATCTCTTGGTTTAGCAGGAAGCAGTCCTGCGTAGCATTGAGTACAGCTGAGGCAGAGTATGTTGCAGCCTGTTCAGCTAGTTGTGAGGCAGTATGGCTACGGAAGCTACTGTCTGAGTTATTTGATCTCCTGTTGGATGCTACTTGTATCTTCTGTGATAACCAAAGTTGTGTGAAGCTGTCCGAGAATCCAGTGTTTCATGACAGGTCGAAACACATAGAGATCAAATATCACTATATCAGGGATATGGTGCAGAGAGGAGCTGTGAAGCTCCTGTATGTTGCGACAGACGAGCAGATTGCAGATGTGCTGACGAAGCCACTAGCCAGGGTGAAGTTCGAGTACTTCAGGGAAAGGCTTGGTGTTCTTCAGATCGAGGATCCTTCGAGGTAGAAGTGATGGAAACATTTGATGAATCCATTCCAAGCATGTTGGAAGGAGGATCCTTCACATGGATGTGGATGTAAGCGCTGGATGATGAGCATCAGGATGATGTTCTAGTTTCTGCTTTATATGATCAGTTGGATCATTTATATGTATGTATGCATCATGTTGGATGTTGGATATGATCCGTTGGATCATTTATATGTATTTACGCATCATGTTGGATTCTAGATATGATCGGTTGGATCATTTGTATGTATTTTGTATATGCATCATGTTGGATTCTTGGACCATGTATCTGTATATGTATCAGGTGGATACATTGTATGATCAGGTAGGTCATGTATATTGATATGTATTAGGTATGATTAGGTAGATCATGTATGTTGATGGATACATTATGTGGATCATGTATCTATGTATCAGATGGATACACTATGTATGATGATATGTATAAGGTAGATACTTGGTGTGCATCAGATGGATGCATTGCATGATCAGGGTGATCGTGGATGACGAGCTTCTCCAGATGACATGCAGCAGGATGTTGCAGTGATGATGAACAGGATGATGTATGATGAGTATCAGATGATACTTTGTGGCCGTGGATCAGGTTGTGCAGATGAGCATGTCTGGGAGATCCTATAGGTCGGAGTTGCGTACCCATAACAGACTGGGATGCTCTTTCGAGACATTGCTCTGGGAGGACATGTAATTTGTGCCCTGGGAGATCTTCAGGTCGGAGTTGTGTACCCGTAACATCCTGAGATTCTCTTGCGAGGTTTTTTCCTATGGCATGTAATTTGCTCCTGGGAGATCTGGACAGGATTAAAAAGGCCTCAGATGCTTCAGCCAGGTTTTGCCATGACCACATGTAATTTGCTCCTGGGAGATCTGGACAGGATGAAAAAGGCCTCAGATGCTTCAGCCAGGTTTTGCGGTGGACCACATGTAATGTGCTCCTGGGAGATCTGATAGGTAGAGCTGTGTGTTCGTAACAACCTAGGATGCTTCAGCCAGGTTTTGTGGTGAGATCACATGTAATGTGCTCCTGGGATATCCGACAGGTAGAGTTGTGTGCTTGTAACAACCTGGGATGCTTCAGCTAGGTTTCGTGATGGGTCACATGTAATGTGCTCCTGGGAGATCCTACAGGTAGAGCTGTGTGCTCGTAATATCCCAGGATGTTACAGCTAGGTTTTGTGACGCACATAATAAGTCCTGAGAATTCCACAGTATGGCCAGTGATGATGAAGACCTGCAGGTGGTGGGCCTACATCCAGTATGAAAAAGGACTGGCTCTATAGAACTTCCTATGATGAGTAGATTCAGAGATTGGTTGAGATAGCAGCAGCAGTGACGATGATAATGACAATGCATCGATGACGATGATCCCGAGAAGAAGACTTGTCTAGCAGATCTGTGTCGAGAAATACCTTCCTAGTTAAGAGGGAGTGTTGATGTATATGTAACTTCGGAATGTATTTCATCTGTGTATTTTATATATATTTATTGTACCCTTATAAGAGATGTGTCATTACTTTATAAGGAAGTGTTGTCATGTGGATTGACAAGTGTCGCAAGTGTGTGTACTTGCCGATGTGTTATTAGATCACCATGTGTGGGGTCGGCCTTGAAATATATATTATAATGTGGATGTACCTAGCTAGATAAGTCGGCCCCATAAGGTCACTGGGAAAATAGGTTAGTATAAATAGAGGTCAGGTGATCTCTATTTAGATCATTCGAAAAAGCACATCTCTCTCACTCAGAAAGTGGCACACTAGTGAGGAGGAGGATCATCTGCTACTAGGAGACTATCTCAGTGTATTTTGGTTGTACTTTGGTTGAGCCATTGCTCTCTCTATCTCTGAGGAAGTTGTGGGGTTTTTCACCTTAGGGTTTTCCCCACGGAAACTCCATGTCTCTTATCTCTCATGCTTTTGATTCTTGTGATGCTTGTCATGCTTATTGTGATTGTTATGCATTGATATACTGTACATGTTATTCTCTCAGTGAAGATCCTAGATTATTGTGAATTAATGCTCAAAATTTAACACCCCTAATATTCCCCACCTCTCTCTCTCACTAAACCCCTAACACCCAATAGATCTCTCTCTAACCTCCAATCTCTCTCTCCAAATCCCTTACCCCCAATGTCTCTCTCTTTCGTTAAACCACTAACCCTCAATCTCTCTCTCTCTATCTCTCTAAACTCCTATCCTCCAATTTCTCTCTCTCTAAACCCCTAACCCCTAACCTCTAAAACCCTAACACCCAATCTATATCTATCTTTCTAAACCACTAACATCCAATATCTCTCCCTCTCTCTCTATCTATATACACCTCTAACAACCAATCTCACTCTCTCTTTCTCTCTCTCTCCAAACCCCTAGTTCTCAATCTCTCCCTCTCCCTCTATAGAACCCTAACCCACAACCTATCTCTGTCTCTCTCTAAGCCCCTACCCTCAAATATCCCTCCCTCTCTCTGTCTCCCTCTCTAGACCCCTAACCCCCAACCTATCTTTTTTTCTCTCTCCCTAAGCCCCTAACCTTCAATATCTCTCCCTCCATCTCTCTCTCTCTCTCTCTCTCTCTCTCTAAACCGCTATTCCTGAATCTCTCTCTCTCTCTAAACCCCCTTAACAAGTAACCCCCAATATCTCTCTCCCTATAAACCCATAACCCTTGTCTTTCTCTCTAAAATCCTAACCGTGAATCTCTCTCCAAACCCCTAACCTTGACTCTCTCTCTCTCTCTCAATCACTAACCCACGATATATCTCTATCTAAACCCCTAATACCTAATCTCTATCTCTCTCTAAACCCCTAACCTCCAATCTGTCTCTCTAAACCTCTAACTGCCAATACCTTTCTCTAGAAACCCCAAAACCTATATTCTCTCTCTCTCAAACCTTAACCCCCAATCTCCCACCCTCTCTCTCTCTCAACCCCTAAACCCCAATCTCTCTATCTCACTCTTTCTCTCCCTCTCTCTAAACCCCTAATCCCCAATCTCTCACTCTCTCTAAGCCCATAACCATTGATCTCTCTCTTTCTCTCTCTCTCTCTCTAAACCCCTGACCACCAATATCTCTCTCTAAACCAAGAATCCCCAATCTCTCTCTTTCTAAACCCCTAACCTCTAATATTTCTCTCTCTAAAACCCTTACCTCCAATCTCTCTCTCTCTCTCTCTCTCTCTCTCTAAAATCCTAACTGTCAATCTCTTTCTCTCTAGACCCCTAACCTCCAATCTCTCTATCTCTGTCTCTAAACCCCTAAATCCCAAACTCTCTCTCTCTCTAAACTCCTAACCCCAAATCTCTCTCTCTAAACCACTAATCACTGGACTCTCTCTCTCTAAACCCCCAATCTCTCTCTCTCTGTAAACCCCCAACCACCAATCTCTCTCTCTCTGTAAACCCCCAACCACCAATCTCTCTCTTTCTATCTATCTCTCTCTAAACCCTAACTGCATTCTCTCTCTCTCAACCAGTAACCCTCCCCTCTCTCTCTCTATACCCAAACCCCCCACTACTCACCCACCTTCTCATCCCCCTCTCTATATCTTTCTCCCCCCATCGCTAACCTTCAATAATCCCCTTGTGATCTCTCTCTATCTCTAAACCCTAATCGACCCCCAATCTATCTCTATATATATCTATCTATCAAAACACCTAGTCCTCAATCTCTCTAGATCCCTCTCTAGACCCCTAATCCCCAACCTATCTCTCTCTCTTTGTAAGCCCATAACCTCCAATATCTCTCCCTCTCTTTCTCTCTATCTATCTAAACCTCGAACCACCAATCTCTCTCTCTCTCTCTCTCTCTCCCTCCAAACCCCTAGTCTTGAATATTTCTCTCTCTCTCTCTCTCTCTCTCTCTCTCTCCAAACCCCTAGGCTTCAATATTTCTATCTCTCTCTCTCTAAACCCCTAACACCCAATCTCTCTCTCTCTCTCTCTCTCTTAATCCATTACCTCCAATCTCTCTCTTTATCTCTCATTCTCTAAGCCAATAACCTCCAATCTCTCCCTCTCTTTATCTAAACCCCCAATCTCTCTCTCTCTAAACCCCTAGCCTTCAATATCTTTCCCTCTCTCTCTAAACCCTATCCTTCACTATCTCTCCCTCTTTTTCTATCTATTTATATAAGCCTCTAACCCCCCCATCCCTCTCTCTCTATATATATATCTAAACCCCCTAATCCTCAATCTCTTTCCCTCTCTAAACCCCTAATCTCTTTCTATCTAAACTCCTTACCCACAATATATCTCTCTCTAAACCCCTAGACAGCAATCCCTCTCTTTCTATCTCCCTCTCTCTAAACCCGTAACCCACAATATTTTTATCTCTCTAATCCTCCAACCCCCATTATCTCTCTCTCTCCCTAAACCCCTAACCCTCAATCTCTCTCTTTCTATCTCCATCTCTCTCTATAATCACCTAACCTGCAGTCTTTGTCTCTGTCTCTCAACCCCTAACCCCCAATCTCTCTCTCTCTCTCTCTATCTCTCTCAAACCCTAAATCCAAATCTCTCTCTTTCTCTATCTCTCTAAACCCCTAAATCCAAATATCTCTCTCTCATACTCTAAAATCCTAACCCCTAATCTCTCTCTCTCTCTTTGAACCCCTAACCTACAATCTTTATCTATCTCCAAACCCCTAACCTCCAATCTCTCTCTCTCTCTCTCTCTCTCTCTCTCTCTCTCCCCCTCTAAATCCCTAACCCCCAATCTCTCTCTCCCTCTCTAAATCCCTAACCTCCAATCTCTCTCTCTCTCTAAACCCTAACCACCAATCTCTCACTTTATGTCTTTCTCTCTTTAAAACACTAAGCCCCTATCAATCTATCTTTCTCTAATCCCCTAACCTCCAATCTCTCTCTCTCTCTAAACTGTTAACCCCCAATCTCTCTATTTCTCAACCCCTAACCACAAATATTTCTCTATCTAAACCCCCGACCCCCAATCTCTCTCTCCTTCTCTAAATATCTAACCTCTAATCTCTCTCTCTAAACCACTAAGCTCCTATCACTCTATCTTTCTCTAATCCCCTAACCTCCAATCTCTCTCTCTCTCTCTCTCCCTAAACCCTTAACCCCCAATTTCTCTATTTCTAAACCCTTAACCACAAATCTCTCTCTCTCTCTAAACCCATGACCCCCAATATCTCTAAAACCCTAACCCCCAATCTATCTCTCTCTCTCTCTAAACCCCTAACCACCTATCTCTCCCTTTCTCTTTCTCTCTCTCAGTCGCTAACCTCTAATCTCTCTCTCACTCTCTCTAAACCCCTAACCCTCAATCTCTACCTCTCTCTCTCTCTCTCTAAACCCCTTTCCCCTAACCCCCAATCTCTCTCTCTCTCTCTCTCTCTCTCTCTCTACCACTCTCCCCCAATCTCTCTCTCTAAACACCTAACCTTCACTCTCTCTCTCTCTCTCTCTAAACCCCTAACCTGCAATCTCTCTCTCTCTCTCTCTAAGAACCTAACACCCAATTGATCTCTCTCTCTCTATAACCTCAAATTTTACTCTCTCTCCCTCTCTAAACCTTGAACTCTTAACCCCCAATCTGTGTGTGTTTGTATGTGTGTGTGTGTGTGTGAATCCCTAACCTACAATACCTCTCTCTATGAACCAACCCTCCCTCTCTCTCTATCTAGACCTATAACCCCCAATCTCTCTCTCTCTCTAAACCCCTAACCACCAATATCTCTCTCTCTCTCTCTCTAAACCCCTAATCCCTGATCTCTCTCTCTCTCAAACCTTAACCCCCAATCTCCCTCTCTCTCTCTGTCTCAGCCGTTAAACCCCAATCTCTCTATATCTCTCTTTCTCTCCCTATCCTTGTCTCACTAAACCCCTAATCACCAATATCTCACTCTCTCTAATCCCATAACCCCCCGATCTCTCTCTCTCTCTCTTTATCTAAACCCCCACCAATATCTCTCTCTAAACCAATAATCCCCAATCTCCCTCTACAAACCCCTAACCTCTAATCTTTCTCTCTCTACACCCCTTATCTCTAATCTATCTCTCTCCCTAAACCCCTAACTACCAATATATTTCTCTATAGACCCCCTAACCTCCAATCTCTCTCTCTCTCTCCCTAAACCCCAATCTCTCTCTAAACTGCTAATCTGTGGTCTCTCTCTCTCTAAAACCCAATCTATCTCTATATAAACCCCTAACCACCAATCTCTCTCTTTCTATCTCTCTCTCTCACAATCCTAACCCCAATTCTCTCTCTCGCAACCCCTAACCTTCTCTCTATCTCTCTCTACCTAAACCCCCCACTACTCACCCATCTTCTCCCCCCACCGCTAACCATCAATAATCCCTATGTGATCTCTCTCTATCTCTAAACCCTAATTGACCCCCAATCTCTCTCTCTCCCTCCCTAAACCCCTAACCCCCAATCTCTCTCTCTCTAAACCCTTAACCTGCAATCTCTCTCTCTCTCTCTCTAAACCCATAACCTCCAATATTTCTCTCTCTCTAAACCCCTAACCCCCAATATTCTCCAACTCTCTTTCTAACTAAACCCCTAACACCCAATCAATCTCTCTCTCTAAACCCCTTACCCCCAATCTCTCTCTTTCGCTAAACCACTCACCCCCAATCTCTCTCTCTCTCTATCTAAAATCCTAACCCCTAACCTCCAATCTCTCTCTCTCTAAACCCCTTACCCCCAATATCTCTTTCTCTCTCTCTCTTTCTAAACCCATATCATCTAATATCTCTCCCCTCTCTCTCTATCTATCTAAACATCTAACAACCAATCTCTCTCTCTCTCTCTCTCTCTCTCTCTCTCTACCTATTTGTCCAAACCCCTAGTTCTGAATCTCTCCCTCTCCCTCTCTATACCCCTAACCCCTAACCTATCTCTCTCTCTCTATAAGCCCCTAACCTCCAATATCTCTCTCTCTCTCTCCCCAAACCCCTAGTCTTGAATCTCTCTCTCTCTCTCCCCAAACCCCTAGTATTGAATCTCTCTCTCTCTCTCCCCAAACCCCTAGTATTGAATCTCTCTCTCTCTCTCTCTAAACCCATAACCCCTAATATCATTCTCTCTAAACCCCTTACTCCCAACCTCTCTCTTTCTATAAACCCCTAACCACCAACCTCTCTCCTTTTACCTCTCTCTCTCTCTAAACCCCTAACCCAAGATCTATCTATGTCTCTCTGAGCCTCTAACCCCAAATCTCTCTCTCTCTCTGCCCTTACCTAAGCCCCTAACCCATGATCTCTCTCTCTCTCTCTCTAAACCCCCTAACACCCAATCCATATATATCTCTCCCTCTCTAAACCCCCTTACCACCAATCTCTCTCTCTTTATCCCTTTCTGTAAACCCATTACCCCCAATCTCTCTCTTTTTCACCCTTTCTCTAAACCACTAGCCTCCAACATCTCTCTCTCTTCTCTCTAAACCTCCAATTTCTCTCTTTAAACACCCTTTTTTTCTCTCTTATTTATATCTCTAACCCCAAATCTGTGTGTGTGTGTGTGTGTGTGTCTAAACCCCTAACCCTTAGTCTCTCTCCCTCTAAACCCCTAACTCCCAATATCTTTCTCTTTCTAAACCACTAACCCCCATTCTCTCTCTCTCTCTCTAAACCCATAATCCTCAATCTTTCTCTCTCTCTCTAAACCCCAAACCCTCAATATCTCCCTCTCTTAACCCATAAAACCCAATCTCTTTGTCTCTTTAAACCCCTAACCTCCAATCTGTCTCCCTCTCTCTAAATCCTTGACCGCCGATGTCTTTCTCTATAAACCCCTAAACTCCAATCTCTCTCTCTCTCTCTCTCTCTAAAACCCTAACATCCAATCTCTCTCTCTCTCTCTAACCCACTAACCCCCAATATATATATATATATATATCTCCCTCTCTCTCTAAACCCCTAACCCCCAATATGTATCTATAAACCACCCTCACAACAAATTTCTCTTTCTATCAATGCCTAACCCCCCATTCTCTTTTTCTCTCTCCCTCCCCAAACCCCTAACCACCAATATCTCTCTTTATCTCTCTTTCTCTCTCTGTCTGGACCCCTAACCCCCAATCTCTCTATCTCTTTATAAACACCTAAACCCCAATCTATCTCTCTATCTAAACTAGTAACCCCCAATCTCTCTCTCCCTCTCTCTCTCTCTCTGTCTGTTTATCTGTATCTCTATCCAAACCCCTAACCTCTAATCTCTCTCTCTCTCTCTCTCTCCAAATGCCCACTCCTCTCCCACCTACTCCTCCTCCCTTCTCTATATCCCTCTCACCCCCACCACTAACCATCCCTACACCCTTGACGATCTTTCAATATCTATAAACCCTTATCAACCCCCAATCTCTCTCTCTCTCTCTCTCTCTCTCTCTCTCTCTCTCTCAACCTCTATCTCCAACCTCTCTCTCACTCTTTCTTGCTACACCCCTTACCCCCCATTCTTCCTCTTTCTATCTCTCTCTCTAAACCCCTAACACCCAATCGATCACTCTTTAACCTCCAATATCTATCTCTCTAAGTGCCTAATCTACAATCTCTCTCTCTCTCTCTCTATCAAAAACCTATTCCAAAATCTTTCTCTCTCTCTCTTTATCAAAAAACTTATTCCAAATCTCTCTCTCTCTAAACAACTAAACCCCTATCTCTCTATCTCTCTCTAAGTCGCTAAATCTCTCTATCTCTCTCTAAGTCGCTAATCCCCAATCTCTCTTTCTTTAAACACCTAACTCCCAATCTCTTTGTTTCTATCTTTCTCTCTATCTCTCATTGAAACCATAATCCCCAATCTCTCTCTCTCTCTAAACTTCTAACCTCCAATCTTTCTCTCTAAACCCCTAACCCACAATCTTTGTATCTATAAATCCCCAACTCCCAATCTCTCTCTCTCTCTCTCTCTGTAAACCACAAACCCCCAATCTCTCCCTTTCTCTTCCTCTCTCTCATTCTCAAAACCTAAACTTCGATCACTCTCTTTCTCTCTCTTTATCTCTAAACCCCTAACCCATCACCTAAAATCATTGTCTCTCTCTTTGTAAACCCTTAACCCATAATCCCTAATCTCTCTCTCTCTCTCTCTCTCACACACACACACACACTGATGCACACACACACTCTCTCTAAAACCTTAACCCCCAACCTCTATCACTCTCTCTCTCTCTCTCAAAACCCCCCACTACTAACACACCATCCCCCTCCCCCCTTTCTATGTCTATCCTTCTCCCACCACTAATCATCTATAGTCCCCCCCATGATCTCTCTTTATCTCTAAACTGCTATTAACCCTCAATCTCTCTCTCTCTCTCTCTCTCTCTCTCTAACCCTAAACCCAAATCTATCTCTCTAAACCTGTAAAATCTAATCTCTCTCTCTATTTCTAAACCCCTAACCTCCAACATCTCTCTTTGTCTCTCTTTAAACCTCTAATCCCCAATCTCCATATTTCTATCTCTTTTCAATAAACCCCTAACACACAATCTCTCTCTCTCTCTCCAACCTCAATCTCTCTCTCTCTAAGCCCTTTACTCCCAATCTTTCTCTTTCCATATATCTCTCTCAACCCCTAACCCCCAATCTCTCTCTCTCTCTCTCTCCCTAAACACCAAACCCCTAACCCCATATATATGTCTCTAAACCCCTAAACCTCTCTCTCTCTCTATAAACCCTTAACCTCCAATATCTTTCTCTCTAAACCATCTCTCCCTCCCTCTTTTTATATATATAAACCCCTAACCCCTAGTCTTTCTCTCCCTCTCTCTCTCTGAACAAGTAACCCCCCGGCCTTTCTCTCCCTCTAAACCCCTAACCCCTAGTCTTTCTCTCTAAAATACTAACCATGAATCTCTCTCTAAACCCCTAACCTAGACTCTCTCTCTCTCAATCACTAACCCCCAATATCTCTCTATCTAAAACCCTAATACCTAATCTCTATCTCTCTCTAAACCCCTAACCTCCAATCTGTCACTCTAAACCTCTAACTTTCAATATCTTTCTCTAGAAATTCCAAAACCTCTATTCTCTCTCTCTCTCTCTCAAACCTTAACCCACAATCTCCCTCTCTCTCTCTCAACCCCTAAACCCCAATCTCTCTCTCTCTCTCTCTCTCCATCTCTCTCTCTCTATAAACCCCTAATACCCAATCTCTCACTCTTGCTAAGCCCATAACCCCTGATCTCTCTCTCTCTCTATATATATATATATAAACCCATAACCACCATTATCTCTCTCTAAACCAATAATCTCCAATCTCTCTCTCTAAGCCCCTAACCTCCAATCTCTCTCTCTCTAAACCCCTAACTACCAATCTATTTCTCTCTATACCCCTAACCTCCAATCTCTCTCTGTCTCTCTCTCTAAGCCCCTAAACCCCAATCTCTCTCTCTCTCTAAACCCCTAACCCCAATATCTCTCTCTCTAAACCACTAATCATTGGTCTCTATCTCTATAAACCCCCAATCACTCACTCTGTAAACCCCTAACCACCAATCTCTCTCTTTTTATATCTCTCTCTCTAAACCCTAACCCCCTTGATCTCTCTCTCTCTCTGTACCCAAACCCCCCACTACTCACCCACCTACTCCTCCCCCTCTCTATATCATTCTTCCCCCACCACTAACCATCAATAATCCCCCCCATGATCTCTCTCTATCTCTAAACCCTAATTGACCCCCAATCTCTCTCTCTCTCTCTCTCTCTCTCTCTAGACCCCTAACCCCCAACCTATCTCTCTCTCTCTAATCACATAACCTCCAATATCTCTCCCTATCTCTCTATCTATCTAAACCTCTAAACACCAATCTCTCTCTCTCTCTCTCTCTCTCTCTCTCTCTCCAAACCCCTAGTCCCGATTCTCTTTCTCTCTCTCTCTCTAAACCCGTAACCCCTAATCCCATTCTCTCTAAACCATTTACCCCCAGCCTCTCTCTTTCTTTAAACCCCTAACCACCAACCTATCTCATTTTCTCTCTCTCTCTCTCTCTCTAAATCACTAACCCGAGATCTATATATCTCTCTTGAAGCCTCTAACCAAAAATATCTCTCTCTCTCTCTATGTAAACCCCTTAACCTCTTTCTCTCTCTCTCTCTCTAAAATCCTAACGCCCAATCCATATCTCTCTCTCTAACATCCAATATCGCTCTCTCTCTAAACCCCTTACTCCTAATCTCTCTCTTTCTCTCTCTTTCTATAAACAAATAGCCCCCAACAACTCTCCCTCTCTCTCTAAACCTCCAATTTCTCTTGTTAATTGCCCCTCTTTCTCTCTATTTATAACTACAACCCTGAATTTCTCTCTCTCCTAACCCCCAGTATCTCTTCCTCTAAACCCCTAACCCCCAAATATCTTTCTCAGTGTAAACCATTAACCCCCATTCTCTCTCTCTCTCTCTCTCTCTCTCTAAATACCTAACCCCCAATCTCTCGCTCTCCACCCCTAAAGACCAATATCTCTCTCTCTAAACCCCTAATCCCCAATCTCTCTCTCTCTCTCTCAACCAATAACCCCCAATCTCTCTCTCCCTTTAAACTCCTAAACCCCATACTTTCTCTCTAAAATCATAACAATGAATCTCTCTCTAAACCCCTAACCTCGACTCTCTCTCTCTCAATCAGTAACCCCCAATATCTCTCTATCTAAACCCCTAATCTCTATTTGTCTCTAAACCCCTAACCTCCGATCTGTCTCTCTAAACCTCTAACCGCCAATCTGTCTATCTAAACCCCTAGCCTCCAATCTTTCTCTAGAAACCCCAAAACATCTATTCTATCTCTCTCAAACCTTAACCCCCAATATCCCTCTCTCTCTCTCTCAACCCCTAAACCCTCTCTTTCTCTCCCTCTCTCTATCTCTAAACCCCTAATCCTCAATCTCTCACTCTCTCTAATCCCATAATCCCTGATATATATATATATATATAAACCCCTAACCACCAATATATCTCTCTAAACCAATAATTCCCAATCTCTCCCTCTCTAAACCCCTAACCTCTAATATTTCTCTCTCTAAACCCCTTACCTTTAATCTCTCTCTCTCTCTAAACCCCTAACTATAATCTCTTTCTCTCTAAACCCCTAACCTCCAATCTCTCTCTCTCTCTTTCTGTAAACCCCTAAATACCAATCTCTCTCTCTCTCTCTCTCTCAACGCTAACCCCCAATCTCTCTCTCTCTAAACCACTAATCATTGTTCTCTCTTTCTCAAAACCCCCAATCTCTCTCCCTGTACACCCCTAGCCACCAATATCTCTCTTTCTATCTCTCTCGCTCTAAACCCTAAACCCCATTCTCTCTCTCTCAACCCCTAACCCCCCTGCTCTCTCTCTCTCTCAACCCTTAATCCCCTACTCTCTCTCTCTCTCTCTCTCTCTCTCTCTCTCTCTCCTCTCTCTCTGTGTGTACCCAATCCCCCCACTAATCACCCACCTACTCCCTCCCTCTCTATATCTTTCTCACCTCACCGCTAAATCTCAATAATCTCCCTCTCTCTCTCTCTATCCAAACATCTAGTCCTCAATCTCTCTCTTTCCCTCTCCAGACCCCTAACCCCTAACCTATCCCTCTCTATCTCTAATCCCATAACCTCCAACATCTCTCCCTCTCTCTCTCCCTCTCTAGACCCCTAACTCCCAACCTCTCTCTCTCTCTCTAATCCACTAACCACCAATATCTCTCCCTCTCTAGACCCCTAACCCCCAACCTATCTCTCTCTCTCTCTCTCTACACTCCTAATATCCAATATCTCTCCCTCTCCCTCTCTCACTATCTAAACCTCTAACCACCAATGTCTCTCTCTCTCTCTCTCTCTCTCTCCAAACCCCTAGTCTTGAATCTCTCTCTCTCTTTCTCTAAACCCATAACCCATGATCACATTCTCTTTAAACCCCTTACCCCCAACCCATCTCTTTCTTTAAACCCCTAACCACCAACCTTTCTCATTTTATCTCTCTCTCTAAACCACTAACCCAAGATCTATTTATCTCTCTCTGAGCCTCTATCCCTCTCTCTCTCTCTCTCTCTCCCCCCCCCTAACCCACAATATCTCTCTCTCTCTCTAAACCCCTTAAACTCTTTCTCTCTCTCTCTAAACCCCTAACACCCAATCCATATATCTCTCTCTTTTTCTTTCTTTAAACGCCCCTTTTTCTATATTTATTACTCTAACCCCAAATCACTCTCTCTCTCTTTAAACCCCCAACCCCCAATATATCTCCCTCTAAACCCCTAACACCCAATATATTTCTCTGTCTAAACCACTAACCCCCATTCTCTTCATCTCCCTCTCTTTAAACCCCTAACCCCCAATCTCTCTTTAAACCCCTAACCCCCAATATATCTCCCTCTAAACCCCTAACCTCCATTCTCTTCCTCTCTCTCTCTCTCTAAACCCCTAACCCCCATTCTCTTCCTCTCTCTATCTCTTTAAACCCTTAACCCCCAATCTCTCTTTAAACCCCTAACTCCCAATATCTCTCTCTCTCTCTCTAAACCCCTAATCCCCAATCTCTCTTTCTCACTAAACCCCAAACCCCCAATATCGTTCTCTCTTAAACCATAACCCCCAATCACTCTCTCTTTAAACCCCTATCCTCCAATCTCTCTCTCTCTCTCTCTCTCTCTCTCTCAATCCCTAACCATCAATGTCTTTCTCACTAAACCCCTAACCTCAAATCTCTCTCTCCCTCTCTAAACCATTAACATCCACTCTATCTCCCTCTCTCTCTAAACCATTAACATCCACTCTATATCCCTCTCTTTAACCCACTAAACCCTAATATCTCTCTCTCTCCCTCTCTCTCTTTAATCCCCTAACCGCCAATATCTCTCTTGTTAGAGAAACAGGATCACAGAGAAATAACAATAAACAAAAATTCAAATATAATCACACATGCACATTACAAGAGAGACACAGATATATCGTGGTTCACCCAACTTGGGCTACGTCCACACTGAAGTTTCCAGTCCTTATTATTATTCCATCCATCAAAGTGAAGGGATACAACCTGCAGCACAATCGCTGCACTTCCTCTTCACTGTCTCACAGTCTCTCTTCTGATCTCAGAGATCTTTACAATGCATAAAACCTAATACCTCAACCCTAGCCATATTACAATGTCTTTCTTTTATAAGGGAGATACAATGGGAAAATACCAGGGGGATCGTGCCGGGATCATAACCAAACCTGGGGTACGGACATGGCTGAATCATCATCTATGAGACTGGAAGATCTGGCTCCACAACCAACAATCTCCCACTTGGAGACTGGTCACAACAACTCCATCGCTACTGTACTTGCTGGACCTTAGACTTGGAAACTTTCTCATCTTCACCTTCATGCTAAAAGGCCAACTAAAACCGAGCAAGAATTCAGTTTCTCTCTGGTCACTACCTTTGTGAACATGTTTACAGGATTCTGGCTAGTATGTATCTTTTCCAGCCTCAACAGTTCATCTTCCAGAATAGAGCATATGAAATGGTACTTAAGATGTATATGTTTAGTCCTGGAATAGAATGCTGAGTTCTTTGCAAGATGAATGGCACACTGGCTATCACTATACAACCTGCTATCCTTCTTATTCTTACCCAATTCCTCCATAAACCTCTGCAACCAAATCATCTCTTTACTAGCCTTTGTAACAGTAACATACTCTGCTTCCGTTGTTGAAACTGAAACAACCTTTTGCAATCTTGAAATCCATCTACAGTAAACACATACCCTGTGGTGCTCCTCCTGCTATCCTTTTCACCTGTCATATTTGCATCAACATATCCCTGTAGAACAGTGTCTGAACCTCCAAAACATAATGCCTGAGTGGTAGTACCTCTCAAATACCTGAGAATCCACTGTATTGCCTTCCAATGTTCTTTACCTGGATTGTTCATATATCTGCTCACAACTCCCATTGCTTGTGCAATATCTGGTCTTGTGCACACCATGGCATACATAAAGCTTCCAACTACTGATTGATAGGGAATATTGGACATGTATTCTGTCTCTTCCTGTGTCTTGGGACACATTTCCTTACTTAGACTGAAATGGCTAGCCAAAGGTGTACTAAATGGTTTTGCATTCTGCATTCTGAACCTATCCGACACCTTTTGTATGTACTCACTCTGAGACAATGTCAATTTACGATTTTTCTTGTCTCTCGTTATTCTCATACCAAGGATTTGTTTTGCAGCACCCAAATCCTTCATCGCAAATGAATTAGCTAGCTTCCTTTTGAGTACATTTATATCCTGCATGTTAGACCATGCAACAAGCATGTCATCCACATACAATAACAAGATAATATATCTTTCATTGTATAGCTTCTTGAAATAAACACAGTGGTCAAAATGACATCTACTATAACCTTGTTCTGTCATAAACATGTCAAATTTTAAATACCACTTCCTTGGAGCTTGTTTCAAGCCATACAAGCTCTTTTTCAATCTGCACACCAAATTCTCCTTACCTTTGACCTCATACCCTTGTGGCTACTGCATATATATCTCTTCCTCCAAATCCCCATGGAGAAAGGCTATTTTTACATCTAACTATTCAAGGTGCAAATATTCTATCACCACTAGACTTAAGATAGTCCTAAATGAAGTCATCTTAACATCAAGAGAAAATATTTCATCAAAATCTATACCTTTCTTCTGTGCAAACCCCTTTACAAAAAGTCTGGCCTTGTATCGCTTCTTACCTACTTCTTCTTCCTTCAACCTGTAAATCCATTTGTTCTACAATGCTCTTTTACCAGTAGGCAACTGAACCAAATCCCAAGTCTGGTTTCCTACCAATGAGTCCATCTCCTCATTCATCCCTTGCTCCCACTTCTTTCTAGTTTCCACCTACATTGCTTCTTCATAACATTCTGGTTCACCAGAATCAGTCATCAATAAATAATACATTGAAGGAGAGTGTCATTCAGGGAGTCTACTTAACCTGGTAGATCTTCTTACAGTTGCAGAAGTTTCAGGTACTTGCTACTATTCTTGATTTTCTGGCACCTTTGGAACTTAATTTTCTTCAATTTCATCAAGTACTGTGTACTCTGTGTTTTCCTTTTCCTATTTCTTTCCTTGCAACTGATCTTTATACATGACCTTTTCATTGAATATTACATTTATGCTCTTGATGATTTTGTTATTTTCATAATCCCATAAATGATAACCAAATTCATCAACCCCATATCCAATAAAGGTACATTTCTTGGATTTAGCTTCAAGCTTTGTTCTATTTTGCTTCACAACCAAACGTTCTCAGAAATGAGTAGTTTACCTTTTTATCTATCCATGCCTCCTCTAGAATACCACCATCCAAAGCACTTGAAGGTCCTCTGTTTATTAAATAAACAACAGTATTTACAGCATCCGCCCAAAACTGTAATGGCAATCGTGCATGCAATCTTATACACCTTGCATGCTCCATGATCGTTCTGTTCATCCTTTCAGACACACCATTTTCTTGTGGTGTTCCTGGGACCATCTTCTCTCTACAAATCCCATGGTATGAACAGTAACTCTCAAACTCCTTGTCCCGGTACTCACCTCCATTATCAGATCTGAGACATTTCAACCTTTTTCTTGTCTCATTCTCAACCAAAGCTTTCCACTTCTTAAAAGTAGCAAACACATCAAATTTCTATATAATGCAATAAACCCAAGTTTTCCTAGTTGCATCATCAATAAATGTAACATAATAATGAGAGCCACCAAGAAATTGTACCTAAGCTGGTCCCCATACATCTGTATGCACAAGCTCTAACTTTTCATTCTTCTTTTGTTTCCCAACCCTGAGAAATCTAACTCTCTTCTGTTTCCCATAAACACAGTTTTCACAGAATTCCAAACTTACCTGCTTCAAATATGGAAACAACTTCCTTGAGTGAAGAATCTACATCCCCTTCTCACTCATGTGGCCAAACCTATGATGCCACAATGTTGTATCTGTTCATGTGGAAGCTAAAGAGATAGAATGGTCAGTATTATGAGGACATAAATACAATGTACCTACCATGTCTCCTTTTGCTATCACCATTGATCCTTTAGTGATCTTCCACCACTTTTCTCCAAATGTAGATAGACAGCCGCCATCTCCCAACTGCCCTAATGAGATCAAATTTATTTTCATAGTAGGAATATGCCTAACATCTTTCAACAACCAATCAATTCTATTCTTAACTTTTATCCATACCTTACTCATTCCAACAATTTTACATGGCTCATCATCACCCAATAAAACATGTCCAAAATCACCTAGAACATAATCATGAAAGTATTTTCTATGGGGTGTAGCATGACATGAAGCCCCTGAATCTACTACCCAATAATCACTAGTATTATCTAATGCAAGAATCAAATCATCTTGTAACACATCACCTGCTACATTTGCTTCCTGGGTAGTTTCCTTCTGTCCATCTCCTTTCTTCTTTAGAGATCTGCAGTCTTTCTTTAGATGTCCTTTCTTTCCACAGTTTCAACACTCTATTTTTCCCAGTCTAGACTTCAATCTGCCCTTTTTAGAGTTGTTGCGATTACCTTGGCTCTTTTCTCTCTCCTTTTGTCTTCCCCTGGTCTCCATGGTCAACGCATTACCTGATGTCTCACCTGTGCTTTTTCTTCGCATTTCTTCGCTAAGAATAACACCAATAACATCATCAAATTTCAAGGTGTTTGAACCAGAGACAGAGTTACTTACAGCCATGACCAAGCTATTCCAGCTTTCTGGCAATGAACACAAGATTAGAAGATCCCTAACCTCATCATCGAATTTCACACTTACAGAACTTAGTTGATTTATAACCGTATTAAAATCATTTAAATTATCAGTAACAAATCCACATTCAGACATCTTCATATTAAATAAACGATTCATTATAAATACCTTGTTGGAGGCCGCGGGTTTTTCATACAGCTTACCCAATGCCCTCATCAACCCCTGCGTTGTCGTTTCTTTTGAGATATTGAAAACGATCGACGAAGCCAGGCTCAGCCGTATTGTTCCCAGAGCCTTTCTATCAAGAACCTCCCATTCTTCGTCCTTCATAGCCGTTGGCTGCTTTTCTCTTCCTCCCAATGGTAGGAATAGATCCTTCTGGTACAGATAGTCCTCCATTTGCATCTTCCATAACTGGAAGTTTTGGACATTAAACTTCTCGACCTTAAACTTTCCTTCTTCCGCCATTGCTCCCACTCGAACCATAAACCCTATCTTCCTGCGGGTTTTTCTGTCAAATAGACCTTTGGCTCTGATACTAATTGTTAGAGAAACAAGATCACAGAGTAATAACAATAAACATAAATACTAATATAATCACACATACACATTACAAGAGAGACACAGATGTATTGTGGTTCACCCAACTTGTGCTACGTCCACACTGAATTTGCCAGTCCTTATTATTATTCTGTCCAGCAAAGTGAAGGGATACAACTTGCAGCACAACCACTGCACTTCCTCTTCACTATCTCAGAGTCTCTCTTCTGATCTCATAGATATTTACAATGCATAAAACCTAATACTTCAACCCTAGCCGTATTACAATGTCTTTCTTTTATAAGTGAGATACAATGGGAAAATACCACGGGGATCATGTTGGGATCATAAACAAACCTGTAGTATGGACACGGCTGAATCGTCATCTATAAGACTAGAATATCTGGCTCCACAACCAACATCTCCCTCTCTAGACCCCTAACCCTCAACCTATCTCTCTCTCTCTCTCTCTAAACCCCTAATATCCAATATCTCTCCCTCTCTCTCTCTTTATCCAAACTCCTAATCCTGAATCTCTCTCTCTCTCTCTCTAAACCCATAACCCATAATCCTATTCTCTCTAAACCCCTTACCCCCAGTCCCTCTCTTTCTTTAAACCCCTAACCACCAACCTCTCTCCTTTCATCTCTTTCTCTCTCTCTCTAAACCACTAACCCAAGATCTATCTATCTCTGTCTGAGCCTCTAACCCAAAATATCTCTCTCACTCTCTCTCCCCCTTTACCTAATTCCCTAACCCACAATATCTATCTCTCTCTCTAAAACACATAAACTCTTTCTCTCTCTCTCTCTAAACCCCTAACACCCAATCCATATCTCTCTCTCTTTTTCTCTCTTTCTCTAAACCACTATCCCCCAACATCTCTCTCTCTCTCTCTCTCTAAACCTCCATTTTCTCTCTTTAAATACCTTCTTTCTCTATATTTATAACTTTAACCCCAAATCTCTCTCTCTCTCTCTCTCTCTCTCTAAACCCCTAACCCCCAATATATATCCCTCTAAACCCCTAACCTCCAATATCTTTTTTTGTCTAAACCACTAACTCCCATTCTCTCTCTCTCTCTCTCTCTCTCTCTCTCTCTCTCTCTCTCTCTCTCTAATCCCCAATATATCTTTCTCACTAAACCCCAAACCCCCAATATCGCCCTCTCTTAACCCATAACCCCCAATCACTCTCTCTCTTTAAACCCGTAACCTCCAATCTCTCTCTCTCTCTCTCTCTCTCTCTCTCCCTAACTGCCAATATCTTTCTCACTAAATCCCTAACCTCAAATCTCTCTCTCTCTCTAAACCATTAACATCCACTCTCCCTCCCTCTCTCTAACCCACTAAACCCTAATATCTCTCTCTCTCCCTCTCTCTCTAAACCCATAACCCCCATTCTTTCTCTCTTTCTCTCTCTCTCACCCCAAATCCCTAACCACCAATCTCTCTCTCTCTCTAAACCCCTAACTCCCAATCTCTCTATCTCTCTATCTATCTCTCTATTTAAACCTTTAACCCCCAATATCTCTCTCTCTCTCTCTCTCTCTCTCCAAACCCCTATCCTCCAATCTCTCTCTCTCCCCAAACCCCCACTCATCACCCACATACTCATCCTCCCTTCTCTATATCTCTCTCACCCCCACCACTAACCATGCAAATACCCTCGACAATCTTTCAATATCTCTAAACCCCTATTAATCTCCAATCTCTCTCTTTATCTCTTGCTAAACCCCTTACCCCCATTCTCCATCTTTCTATCTCTCTCTCTCTAAACCCATATCACCCAATCGATCACTCTTTAACCTCCAATATCTATCTCTCTCTCTACAAAAAACCATATTCCAAAATATCTCTCCCTTTCTCTAAACAACTAACCCTCTAACTCTCTATCCCTCTCTAAGCCCCTAATCCCCAATCTCTCTCTCTCTCCTTAAACCCCTAACCACAAATATCTTTATTTCTATCTTTCTCTCTCTCTATTTGAAACCATAATCTCTAATCCTTTCTCTCTCTAAACCCCTAACCTCCAATCTCTCTCTCTAAACCCCTAACCCCCAATCTTTGTCTCTATAAACCCCAACCCCCAATATCCATCTCTCTCCTTAAACCCCCAACCCCCAATATATATCTCTCTCTAAACCCCTAACCCCCAATCTCTCCCTTTCTCTTCCTCTCTCTCTTTCTAAATGCCTAACCTCCAATCACTCTCTTTCTCTCTCTCTTTCTCTCTAAAACCCTAACCCCTAAAGCCTAACTTGTCACCTAAAATCATTGGCTCTCTCTCTAAACCCTTAACCCAAAACCCCCAATCTCTCTCTCTCTCTCTCTCTCTCTCATGTACACACACTCTCTCTCTAAAACCCTAATATCCAACCTCTCTCTCTCTATGTCTCTCCTTCCCCGCCACAAATCATCTATAGTCCCCCCATTATCTCTCTTTATATCTAAACTGCAATTAACCCCCAATCTCTCTCTCTCTCTCTAACCCTAAACCCAAATATATCTCTCTGAACCCATTAACTCCAATCTCTCCCTCTCTCTCTAAACCACTATCCTCCAACATATCTCTCTCTCTCCCTTTAAACCCCTAATCCAAAATCTCCATATTTCTATTTATCTCTCTCTCAATCTATTGTCTTGGTTTTGCAACCAAGCTTTGTGCAATGGGCACTTATCAACAAGTGATAGCAGTTTCAAATATTGAAAGCAAAAACAACTATAAATCTAAATCTAAATCTAAACTAGCATGTGCTTATAACAATAAACTTTGAAAAGATTGAAGAACAAGAACAAGAAATAAAATGAAAAATAACTTTTGTATTATGATACCTCAAATGGTGAGGATGTTGTGGTGTTGAGCAGCTCCAAGGTGAGTAGCTCCAAGCTCCAATGGTCTCTTCTCCAAGATTGCTACAATGGTCAAGAACTCATGAGAGATTTTGACAGCATGAGGATAGGATGATGGATGGATGGAAAGTGAGGAGCCCCTACCACCTTTTTATAGTTTTTGGTGGTGAGGAATACCATTATGGTTTTGAGGAAACCAATGGTATTGACCAGTGGGCCGTGGTGGCATACTGAAGTGATGATATGATGATGGGGGATTCCCCTTGTGGGGTGGATGCCCCCAGTATCTCTGACGAGAATCACGATGATGATGAGTAGGCAAGGTTTTGGGGCTGCCCCCATGTTGTGGACATGTGGTTTCCTCGTCGATTTGAAAGGGTTGAACATGTGTGTCAAAGGGATCAATGGAAGGGGCCGACCAGACAAAGGGGTATCCAGTGGAAATCGTGTAAATGGTGTTAATTTCTTCCAAGGAGGAAGATGCTGGGGGATGAATTTCCTCAATGAGAAGAGGGGATATCTCTAGGTCGACGTTATTCAACTTGTATAGTGCTACTCTGTAATCTGGGAGATCGGGGCAGTGATGTGAATAATGGCCATAGATTCCGCATATTGCACAAGGATGGTTTGTGCACAATGATTTATCACGAGGTTGAGGGGGGAATTCTAGTTTGACTACTGGAACGTTGGTGTCGTCATCCAACATATTCATGTGTTCTTGAAGTGCTAGTAACTGTGGACATTGATGGGTGGCATGGCATATGTCGTCGCACAAAGAGCACTTGGGGGGTATGCGAGTTGTGGGTCCAGTGGTGTAGGTTTGTGGACCTCTGCCCCCAGTGTTTTGAAGTGGTGTGGGAGTGTAGTTGGATGTTAATGCGGTGGCCGTTGTTGGAGGTGGTCGATTCTGGATGTTTGCTACACTAGGGGGTGGATGGTTAGAAGTATTGATGGGTTGCACCGGTTGTAAAATGACATTCGGTGTCAGAGGAGAGGTTGGGGCAGGTAGGTACCACACAGGTAGTCCTAATGTTAATCCTGGGAGATTAAGTGTAGCCATGACTAGTGTGCTGATGGCGCCTAAAGGGGGAAATAAGAATGGGATAGTATGAATTGGTGTGGCTCCTACATGAGTTGGCACTGAGGGTGGTTGCAGGAGTAAAGGGGGTTGTTGGTTTGGTACCTGTGTGTTCTGCGAGAGGGTGCACAAAT
Source organism: Larix kaempferi (assembly GCA_027924585.1). Lineage (NCBI taxonomy): Eukaryota > Viridiplantae > Streptophyta > Pinopsida > Pinales > Pinaceae > Larix > Larix kaempferi. The sequence goes on from BSBM01001365.1 coordinate 6,967,506, forward strand.
CAGATATCTCGGTTATATTCAAAGGGGGTGGGATGGATTGGAATGTGGAAGTCATAGGTGATTCCGAGTATAATCCGGGTCTAACTGTGGAGACGAACGATGTAGGTGCATTCTGAACTAGTTGTTCAATCATAGGGAGAAGATTTTTAGGTGCAGTGGGGGCGTATTGGTTTCGACGTGTTTGGAGATTCATGTCAGACGATGACATCATAAGGAGATGATGACTACATGAATCCATCGGTTGGTTTGTGTGTGCAGCATATGTGATTTGTTGTTGTGGTGCTGTGGTTCCTTGAGGAGGATCTAATGGATGAGTAATCGCAACTCCTTGTGTGGGAAAAGGATTCTGCAGCACCATGGGTTGTGGTTGAGGAGGTGGCGCTGGTTGTGCCGTGTGCCCTTGGTGTTTGGCGTCATCAGACCACAGTTGGCGTGCTCGCCCCAAATGGGGGAAAGTGTGTGTATAATGGCTGTATACCCCACATATGGAACATGGGTGGTTTGTTCATAAATTGGGGTTCTTACCCTATTTCGGTGGTCGATCAGGGTTTTGTTTGGCGGGGGTAGCGTTGTTGTTGTTTGGAGGATAAGTCTGAGCGATTAGAGGTTGTGGTGCAGCAAGGACTGCCTATGGTGGGAAATAAGCCATTGGGGCTTGTGAGTGAACAGGAGCATGTGTGGCCTGCTAATGGTAATACGTAGGGGGTGCAACCAGAGGTGGATAGGCTGAAGGCGTGTGACCATAACACTGTGGTGGACATGGGGGTCCATGAGTGTGGTGGGGGTGGGCCATGGGAGCATACGAAGTTGTAGCTCCGGAGTGAGATGTGGCCCGCGAAAGATCGGGGCCGTTATTATTGCGCATAATGGAAAATGGTTGGTTGTGGGATGTAACTTGTCCAATGATGCCGTCGGCGGCGTGGGATGCCCCTAGTGCATCAGTCTAGGAGGAATTGCCATGGGGAGCGTCAGGTAAAATGGTATACAGGTAGCCACACTAGGCATAGATCAGATCAAACTACTGGGTTTTTAGAATGGCTTCTTCTTCTGACTGGGGTCGTTCAGAAGCTACATCCTTGGCTATGAGGGGTAGGAGTGATTTGAGAAACCAATCCAAAAATATACAGTCGTCCAGTTTTATCTTGCAGAGGCTACGGTACTTGCGCCACTCATGGATATGGTCAGTGATGTGGGTAGCTATCTTTTGTCTACAAGACAACAGTATTTCAACTCTTGCATCATAACGTATAGGTAGCTGAAAAAACTGAAGGAAAGTGGAGGCAAGTGATGTAAATGTATGGTGGGTCCCATGTGGTTGTTCAATGTACCACTTGGCTGCAGAGCCAGTGAACGCTCTTTGCAACATTCTTAGTCTAATGGAGTCATCCACTATGGAGTTAGATGAACACCATAGGTGAAATGACATTATGTGGTTTTGGGGATCTTTCCCAGGTTTTCCTTCAAACATTAGGATGTCCGAGGGAATCTTTGTGGGCATGGGGGGCCAAGTGGGGTCATGTCTAATAGGATCATTAGTTATTCTTTCCAAGTCTGGCAAATTCAAACTTGCTAGAAATGGTAGACTGGCCGAGGGGTGTGATGTAGTGGCTGGGACATAACTGTTAATGGTAGCATTATGTAGTGGTCCAGTGGCCCCTAAGGGTATGCTAGGTATGGAAGGTATGTGTGCTCCAACCGATGTGGTGTGGGAAAGGCCAGCGCTCCCAAGTGCAACATGGGTTGCAGAGGGGTTAGGAATAGTGCCAGGAATTCCTGGAATCTGGGTTGTGGTAATGAGAGGGGGTGTGACCCCTATGTTGGGCATACCCATAACAGGTGGTGGCCCTGTGTTGGGCATACCTAAAGGGGGAATGGCCCCTATATTAGGTATGCCTAATGGGGTTGTTGTTACCATGGGTGGCACAATAGTAGTAGTGTTTGTCAATGTATCTCCAATAGTACTGGTGAAAAGGGGATCATATGGTGATCCAACCATGGGGTTGGTTGGTGATATTTCAGTAGGGTTTTCGGATTCAGCCTCAGAATCAGATGTGAAGTGAGACGTGTCAGAATTGGACGACTGTGTGTTTGGCTGATGACGTGTTGAGTCAAGGGATAAGGCTCTACGTCTATGACGTGTAGAGCCAAGTGTACCGAACTGAGGGGGTTGACCTTGAAGACGACGAGATCGTCTTAAATTCTCAATGGTGAGAAATATTTAAAAATTTCAGTGTAAGGTGGTGATGTAAAAAAAACTCGAAACCCTAATGCAACAATGAGTGCAAAAGGGGAGTGAAAAAATAAAGGCTCTCAGGCCAAAAATCAACCTCAAAAAGCACTTATTATAGCAGTTGTGCTATAATAACTGGAGGGATGCAACAATATTGGTCAGAATACCAAAATTCAAACAGTTTCTAGCAAAAAGAGGTGTTACTAGACCAAAGGTGGGTAATGTATCATGCAAACACCTAACTAGAAGTATTGTGAGTCAACAAACGATATCCTCTGCAAGGTGATGAAATCCAAGTCAGACAATATATAGTGTTGAATCAACGGCTAGATATCCCCATACCGGGAGGGACACCGGGTAGACAATCCTAAAGAGTGGCAACTAGGATACCCTGTTCATGACACGTTCGGTTGGGTGAATTTGCATTTTGGTTCTATCGCCGCTGTACACCAAGAAGGTGTACATCGAGAACTTCGAAAGGTATCCTTCGGTTACTGAATGGATTGCGGTATTCCACTCAGACTTCCAGAACCAGTCTGGATACTTCAACCCTCCTAAGGGAGAGGCCTTCTCGATAAATTGGTTGATAACCGTGTCAAAATTATAAGGGATTTTGGTACCGTAGAGGACAACCACTATGTCTCAAATGTAATAATTGAGGGGTGTTATTGGAACACCTATCCCCTCAATTCTACCTAACTACAAAATTCTTTCAAGTGCTCCCCAAGTGGGGTTAAAAGTTTGTTGAGTTTAAGGTAAATTTTAAGGCTCAGTTTAAATTATGTGGCAGAGTGGGTGATAATGTGGTATTTAAACTGAAATTGATTTGCCTCGCTTGGGCGATTGATTACAAATGAAAAAAAAGACGCTTCCAGTTTTGCAAAAACTAAAGGCATTTTTGAAATGTAAATGCTTGAAAAAACTATTCAAAAATAATGGATCTTTGAAATAATTTAAAGGGAAGCAAATAACATAAATATTTCAATAAATAAATGGATCTCTTAAAAGTTGTTTGGGAAAAGTATTGAGCAAATAAACAGTAAAACTTTGATCTAAATAAAATGCAGAAAAATCTCTCTTTCAATTACTAAAAATTTTTAAAAGACTTTTAATGGAGCATTCTAAATAGTAAAAGTTTTAAGTGGCTGTAAAAATGTAGAAAAACTAATGCTATAAAATATGCTAAATGGGCAAAAAATACAGCAAAAAATAATTTTCAAAAAATTGGCCGGATTAAAAAAAAATTGCATCGCGGGTTTTGGGAAAACAACCGCGATGGTCAGCGCAGGTTTCGGACGCGAAGCTGCAATGTGCAGCGTGGGTTTCGGTCACACAGTCGCGATGGGCAGCGCGGGTTTTGACCGTGAAGCCGCGATGTGCAGCGTGGATTTTGGCCACACAGTCGCGATGTGCAGCACGGCAAATGGCCGCGAAGCCGTGATGTGCAGCACGTAAACTGGCCTCGAAGCCGTGGCATGCCGCGAGGTCGCGATGAGCCGCGCGACTGTCGGACCAAAAAACGCGAGGCGAAAGCCGAAAAACGAACTCGAAAATGAAAATTTCAGGCTGTTAATGGCAATAAAAGGGGCCAAGATCTAGAACAGCAATGGATCTGTTGTCTAGGATGGCAGATCTATGAATTAAAATGATTAAAACTAACAAAAACTAAGATCTAAATAAAAAAACTGAGATCTAAGAATTCGAATCCAGCGGAGTCGCAAAAAACTATTGTCTTGGTTTTGCAACCAAGCTTTGTGCAATGGGAACCTATCAACAAGTGATAGCAGTTTCAAATATTGAAAGCAAAAACAATTATAAATCTAAATCTAAACTAGCATGTGCATATAACAATAAACTTTGAAAAGATTGAAGAACAAGAACAAGAAATAAAATGAAAAATAACTTTTGTATTATGATACCTCAAATGGTGAGGATGTTGTGGTGTTGAGCAGCTCTAAGGTGAGTAGCTCCAAGCTCCAATGGTCTCTTCTCCAAGATTGCTACAATGGTCAAGAACTCATGAGAGATTTTGACAGCATGAGGATAGGATGATGGATGGATGGAAAGTGAGGAGCCCCTACCACCTTTTTATAGTTTTTGGTGGTGGGGAATACCATTATGGTTTTGAGGAAACCAATGGTATTGACCAACATGGTTTAGGTACCTTTTCCCTCCTTTTTCCTTTTTTGAATATTTTTAATATTTTTATTCCCTTTTTAATATTTTTGGGAATTCTGGACCCTTTTTTAGGGTTTTTTATGCTTTTTGAGTAAACTTATTCATTTTGAGGGGAAAAAGGGGTGTATTATGGTCTTTTGGTGACCTTTTGATGGCTTTAGAGGCTCAAATGGTGGAAAAGTGGACAAATGGGTCATGTGAATAAGGAAATGAGCTAGTGAGCACTTTTTGGGTGTTAACACAATCCCTAACACCCAATCTCTCTCTCTCTCTCTCTCTCTCTCTCCAACCTCCAATCTCTCTCTCTCTCTCTCTCTCTCTCATGTACACATACTCTCTCTCTAAAACCCTAATCTCCAACCTCTCTCTCACACACAAAACCCCCACTCCTAACGCACCCTCCCATCCTCCTGTCTATGTCTCTCCTCCCCCACCACTAATCATCTCTAGTCCCCCCATTATCAAACTTTATATCTAAACTGCTATTAACCCCCAATCTCTCGCTCTCTCTCTCTAACCCTAAACCCAAATATATCTCTCTGAACCCATTAACTCCAATCTCTCTCTCTCTCTCTAAACCCCTAACCTCCAACATCTCTCTCTCTCTCCCTTTAAACCCCTCATCCCAAATCTCCATATTTCTCTCTCTCTCTCTCTCTCTCTCTCTCAACCCCTTACCCCCAATCTTTCTCTTTCTTTATCTTTCTCTCAACCCCTAACCCCCAATCTCTCTCTCTCTCTCTCTAAACCCCAAACCGCTAACTGGATATATTTGTCTCTCTAAACTCCTAAACCTCTCTCTCTCTCTCTCTCTCTCTCTCTCTCTCTCTCTCTCTCTCTAAACCCCTAACCCCCCGTCTCTCTCTCTCTATATCTCCCTTTAAACCCCTAACCCCAAGTCTTTCTCTCTAAAATCCTAACCATGAATCTCTCTTTAAAACCCTAATATTGACACACACTCTCGCTCAATCACTAACCCCAATCTCTCTCTATTTAAAACCATAACTCCTAATACCTATCTCTCTATAAACCCCTAACCTACAATCTGTCAGTCTAAACCTCTAACCACCAATATCTTGCTCTAGAAACCTAAAAACCTCCATTCTCTTTCTCTCTAAACCCCCTAATATCATTCTCTAAACCCCTAACCACCAATATCTTTCTCTCTTCCTCTAAACCCATAATCCCCAATCCCTCTCTATCTATAAACCCCTAACTACCAATCACTCTCTTTCTATATCTCTCTCTAAACCCCTTACCCCCAATTTGTCTCTTTTTCTCTCTATTATCACCATGTTTTTACAGGGCAAATGGTAGTGTATAATGACGAAGTTGTTATCACCTAGTAAATTTTAAAGTTTGGCCAAGTTTGTTTTTTGGCGAATTTCCAAATGCTCAACACTGGCCGAGAGTGCATGAACCAAGTACCTACACACAATTTTAAAGCAAGTTAAAGGTTCTTTTTCATTTTGGGAAAAAAAAATTAAAAGAAGGGCTCTTTATGGAAAAAATCTTTATGTCTTAAAAGTTTTTTATTTTATTTAGCCTAAACTTTGGCTTTATAAAATAATTTTTGGTTTCTTAACCAAAATTGGCTCTCAGCCTTATGCAAAAGTGTTTGAATATTTTATTTTGTGAACTTTTATAAAAAAATATAGCGTGAAGACTTAGCTCCAAGCTCTAGCTCTTCGTGACCTGCCATACAACACATAAGTCAAGCAACAATACACAAGCCCAATGCACAAGAGACAAGATTACAAGAGTATCCTTGGGCTCACATCATCGAATTTGTTATATTAGCATTGGCATATTTAAACACTAAAAAATAGTTTTTTCTCCTCCATGTGGGATAATTCCTCATATGAAAAAAAAACATGCAGTTTGCAACATCTAAAGAGAGATCGACGGCTCACAATGCTAGAGAGAGATGGATGGTTGATATATTATTTCGCTGGATTCACTAGCTCGAAGGTTAACATTCTAAAGTGGTTTCAAAATTAAAATACCACTATCCACATGTCAACACCACAAAATTTCGCAATTTGAAAGGGTGGTAAGGTAAACCACCTTCCACCATTGCAAAACCACCATTTCCGAAGGTATAAAGCACCAAGCCCAAGGAAGAAGAGAATAATAGTATACACTATACATTAATGAATGTTGTGCATGATGGCGTATATAAAAACCATAAATATTTTCCACTCAACCAATGTGGGATATATCTCACAGAGAAAATTAAACGGAACGAGCAAAACACATTTTCTAGAGATGCCTGTTTTAGTCATTAACTTCAAAGAATTGTTTCCGCCAAATGAATATAAATTTTGAGAAATTGAGAGAGGGTTTTCTTCATCATGGGACATTATACAATAATATCTCTCAGTTTGTACACAGGTATTATGGTTTTCGAGAATCGAAAGGATATTTACAAGGTAATTTTGAGAATTTCAAAATCCTGTCTGAGTCATCAAATTCAAATGCAGATTCCGAGGCGCTGGAAGGGAATCTAGCAAAATGGAGACATGGGTTTTGTTGGGAACATATAGAATTGCAAAAAAATATCTCATAAATTACACATCTATCACCATTTGAGATATGCAGGTGGGCATTTGAAACCTATTTTTCAGTAATTTTCCTCCCAAAAGAAAGGAAATCAGTTGTAACAGTTTCTATTTTAAGAAATAGGAGTTAGAGCTCAAATCTTGGGAGGTTAGGCAGGGATATTCTATATATTCATATGTAATAGACAAACAAAGAGTTCTATTTCCAGTGAGGAGAGACCCATTTTGGGTACAGATTCATTTATCAAGATCAATAAAATTGCAAAGCCAAGCAAGTTGTTTATCAAAGATTCTTGCGTTATTTACTTTACAGTCCATACTTTATTTCCTTCTATGTTCATGTATACCTTTTTTGTTATCATTGCCACTATGTTATTTCTTTTATGCTTAGATGAGAGTTAAAACAAGTCAGAATTGATATGTATATGCTCTGATTTATTAGGTCTGATTATCCATCTTTTCTAAAATCAATATTGGATTCATCTGAAATTGGTGCCCATATTGATGGAATGTCTATTTTTCTTTCCTTTATCACCTGCAAAAGATTTTGACTGTAAATGAATAACTATCCTGCCTCTGTTAAGAATTCCATTGCAAATATTTTCTATTTATCATTATATGTATTCGACTCCATGCCCAATGAACTGTTTTCCTTGTCCAATCCAAAACCCCATATTTTAAATCTTGTTCTTATTAATGATCTAGCCACTGTTCTTGAGTAAACAATCGATCACTGAGGTGACATTGGGTGATTGAATTGTATGAGAGATCCCTCTCTGGATTAGAAGGGCTAACTTCTAATCCTAAAGGTTGGTTTGAGGTTACCTTGGGAGTTTTCTTTCACAGCCAAAGGAAATTTTTGAGTACTAACATTTTGGCACCGTTGCCGGGGAACGAAGGTTCAAAAACTTTCTAGGGGAAAAACAACATTTTTTCAGTTCTAAGGTCTGAGAGTAGCAGACACTTAGGCACATGTTGGTTGTATTTATGCTCCGACAAATCCACTTATAAGAATTTTAGTTTGAAGGTAACTTTACTTGGGAGATTGGGGACTCCATGTCAAAGTTAAGATGTTGAAGGCTTCATGGCGACTCCACATTGAATAAATCCATCATTTCCCTATTTCAAAGGCTAGTGCACTCAATCTTAAATCAGAACCTGCAACTCCATTGTTTCAAGATGGCTTCATTGTAAAAATGGTATGCTCCTATGAACAGGTATCTTATTCCAGGTTTTCCAAATCGAATACCTAATATAGATTGGAAATCCTACTTGCCTAGATTCAAAGATGGAAATGGTGATGATGTTGCTATTCATTTGGTTAGATTTCACATGCATGTACGTAAGCTTGGAGTTTAGTTTCATGATGATTCTTTAATGAAAATGTTCATGGTCAGTTTTGAAGGAGAAGCTAAATCTTGGTAGGAGAAGTTGCCAATTTCTAGTCTTTGTTCTCTTAAAGATTTTCATATGGTTTTCTATGATAATTATAAAGACTCTTACTCATCTTTATCGCTGGTCAAAGATTGTTGTGATAATTTTCAAAGTTTCATTAAAAGTATGGAAATTTTTTATGGTGATGATGAGTTTATGGATGAGGAGATCATAGAGGCATTGCAAGAAAATCATCTTTGTCATCAAGAAGAAACAATAGTAGAGGTTAGCTCGCATGACACTCAAGACAATCTCCAACAAACACTAGTTTTTCCTTTGGTTGTGAATGAAAAAGGACAACATACTATTGGAAGTCATGTTCCTTTACCTAAATTTTATGAAATTCTGCAGCACTCTTGCCATTTTTTGTGTGACCAAGTTAGTGATAATGGTATTCAATCAGTTTTCTCTGCTCTCTATCCATTTTTTGGTCTAGGCATTGAAGAAAAAAATGTTATCTTGGATTCTTTTGAGAGTCAAGTTGAGATTTATGTTGAATTAGATGAGGAGGAAGAAACCATAGTAGAAGATAGTTGTCACAACACTCAGGAAAACTTTCAGAATGTAGTTTCTCCTTTGACTGGAAGTGAAGGTGGCAGTATCCTTGATGTGAAACATGTGCAATAGTCTTGTCAGATATTATATAATCAGGAAGAAGATCAATCTTCTCAATTGAGTCCTTCCTCATGTCTTTCAATTTCAGAATTTTTGGGTCAAGAGGGGTCTATTTTTGTTGATTCATTTCAGAATCATATTGATACTTCTTTTGAAGCACATGTAGAGAATCAGATTTCATATTCAGAAATTTCAAAGAACCAGGAAATTGATGTGCATGAAGCAGATAATCTTAGTCCTATTGGGTTACATGAAGGATTAGGTATATATGATATGGATGATAGGAGAGATAAACATACTGATTCTTTTCCATTTGAAAATAATCTTGAGCATGATAAAACAAAGCAAAGCATAACAGTTAGTGTTTTCCCGGATCCCTTTTTATGCTTATTGGAAACAGTGAGAAAAGTGAATCTTGAAATATTTTTGGATTAGGGATACCAGTTTCAGCATAATCTTGAGATCTCTTTCTTAAAAAATTTATACTTACCTAGAAAAGATGAATGTATCCTTCGGTTGAATATCCATCTTTTGGATTGGCTTCATTGGAATTTCTATATTACTTAATTAAGTAGGGATTTTCACAGATTAGAGTAGGTAGGCAGGTTGAATAAGCTCGGCATGGCAAGCATTTCTTTCAGTAATTTTTCAGTTCGATTTTCAGTATGAATTTTGATTTTCAGCTTGAAGTTTTGAGAGCATATTTGCGGTTTATATTTGGTTCCAATATTCAGATGAAGGATCGGTCACATGTACAAGTTACAGGTTGCAGTTTTCATATTGGGATCAGCCCATTGGTTAAGCACATGGTCTACAGGGTTCTTTGCTACCTCGCAGGGAGGATAGCATCCCCAGTTGGAGCCAGTTGTTATCACCATGTTTTTACAGGGCAAATGGTAGTGTATAATGGGGAAGTTGTTATTGTGAAAATCCTCACAGCAGATCTAAGAGATGATGTATACCTCACAAGAGTAATTATGATTAAGTAGGAAAATAGAAGAAGAGTGGTCAATGCAGTATAATGAGCAACAGAATAATAATACAATAGAACTCGGATAGAAGCAAAAATACTTCACACACACTAATTAATTAATCACAATATGGACAAATAAATAGTAAAATGCATGAGGATTCGAATGCCTAAGGTGGCAATTCGAATTAGCCTTCATGGAGTGATCAAAGGATCACTGGAGTGTCATCAGAGCACAACTAGTAGTCTATCTCATCATCGGTGGAGTCATCAATACACAAGTAACTGTCAACCATCAGTCAAACTGAGTCTAACTGAGTGTGGTAGGTGTAATTGAATGTAACTGACACATGGAGACACTAAATGAATGAAGGAGGCTCAGTGGAGGGCGCATGAGGAGCTAACTGGAGTCAGAATAGGTAGTCATGTCTCATCAGAGGTCAATCGGAGTGATAACAACAGTGAGGAGTTAGTTTGGCCTCAAATCAAGGAAAGACTGGTGGATAACTAAAGTAAACTGGACTGGTAGGTGAGAAAGGAGACCTTCTCATGCATTAGGTGAAAGGAGGACGCATGACAGTCTAGGAGGGTTGAAAATGAGTGGAGGGAAGCTCCGGGGGATAGCTAATTGAGGGCTAGGTGCTGGACTGATGACTGGGATGCATGCAAACCCTAAAAGTGCATGCATGACTGAAAATGTAAATGATCAAAATACTGGTGGGACTAGGATGGAGTATAGGAATATCCTAACACCCCCCCTTAATCCATCTTGGGCCCTGTTAACTAAGACAAAAGGTCACCCAATACAATGAATAATAATAGTCAATAACCCAAGGAAGTGGAGAAAATTTCATGGGAAAAATACCCCCCCCTCAAAAACAGACTGTAAGGCACACACAAAAAATTAAATGCTCCAAACTCAAGCAGGTGTGATGCTTGGTCATATGTCTAGAGGTATCTTCTTTTTGGGAAGAAGTGGATCATGCTCAAAAATCATGTGCTTGTACTTGCTCTTCAGATCGAATGTGATGAGAACAAATCCAAAAGTATGAGGATGATCCTTGAACCTGTGATTTGAATCAGTTGAGGTGGGATAAAAAACATGAATATGCAGATAGTCTTTTGTCTTCTCCTTCGAACCATCATGGGTGAGATTATGCCAAAAAGAACCATCAAATAATAATGATTGCTTGAAATCCAAATCAGATTTAAGACTTGATGAATAGTTTCTTGAGATCTCCTTTGAACCAGCAGGGGTGAGATCAAAACCATCATATGCATGAGAAATTATCTCAAGTAGTGTTTGCTTAGAATCCAAATTAGATCCAAGACTTGAATCATGGTTTCTTGAGATCTCCTTTGAACCATGATAAGTGAGATCAAAACCAGTAAATGCATGAGAAATTATCCCAAGCGGGTGGCAATGGCCATATTCTTCAATAACCTTCTGAAAGCATGGAATAATGATCATATAGTAGTAAATAAGAGGTGATTGCTTGAGGAGAGCGAATGCATTACCTCCAATAGCTGATTTTACCTCCGAAATAATCATGTGATCATGATGCAAACCAACAGACTCTGGTGCAAGAGAGGATTTAGGACCTTCTGCAATATCTAGAGTGTGAGCTGGCATAGAAAGAGAAGAAATTTGGAGCATGAGTGTAGAATCTACAAGTTCTTCTTCTTTGTGGACAACTTCAATATGAGATGTGTTTGATACTGGTTCATGATCAATGAGATCATCAAGGAGGGCAAATTCATCACTTTGCTTGTTCTTGAAAGGGTTTGGACCAAATCCTTCATTATGTTTGCCGAATCTTTCATCCAGGTAGGCCCATAGCTCTTTTGGAGATTCAAAATCATCAATGAATTGATGTACCAAGCATCGAGACATAGAAAGCATCATGGTTCCCATGGATATGTCACCATTATTTAACCAGTCAATCTTTTCTTCAGAGGATTCGAACTCTCTCTCAAAACAATAATCAAAGAGACCATTTCTCTTCAAATGTGCTATCATCTTTGGTTTCCATTCATCATAGTTGAACGGAGAAAGAGGATCATAGTTGAATGGAGGAGGATAGATTTCTTCTGAATACATGGAAGCTGTAGAAGACCTTCAAAACAACAGAGAATATCTGCAACTGCTACTGCTGCAAAGATGCAGAAACTGCTACACTCGAAATCTTGGTAATAACCTGCAAAAAACTCTCAAGAATGGAGATAAACAATACTCTCAACATGCTCTGATACCATGTGAAAATCCTCACAGTATATCTAAGAGATGATGTATACCTCGCAAGAGTAATTATGATTAAGCAAGAAAATAGAAGAAGAGTGGTCAATGCAGTATAATGAGCAACATAATAATAATACAGTAGAACTCGGATAGAAGCAAAAATACTTCACACACGCTAATTAATTAATCACAATATGGACAAATAAATAGTACAATGCATGAGGATTCGAATGCCTAAGGTGGCAATTCGAATTAGCCTTCATGGAGTGATCAAAGGATCACTGGAGTGTCATCGGAGCACAACTAGTAGTTTATCTCATCATTGGTGGAGTCATCAATGCACAAGTAACTGTCAATCGTCAGTCAAACTGAGTCTAACTGAGTGTGGTAGGTGTAACTGAATGTAACTGACACATGGAGACACTAACTGAATGAAGGAGGCTCAGTGGAGGGCACATTAGGAGCTAACTGGAGTCAGAATAGGTAGTCATGTCTCATCAGAGGTCAATCGGAGTGATAATAGCATTGAGGAGTCAGTCTGGCCTCAAATCAAGGAAAGACTGGTGGATAACTAAAGTAAACTGGACTGGTAGGTGAGAAAGGTGGCCTTCTCATGCAGTAGGTGAAAGGAGGGCGCATGACAGGCTAGGAGGGTTGAAACTGAGTGGAAGGAAGCTCTGGGGGCTAGCTAACTGAGGGTTAGGTGTTGGACTGATGACTGGGATGCATGCAAACCCTAAATAATGCATGCAAACCCTAAAAGTGCATGCATGACTGAAAATGTAAATGATCAAAATACTGGTGGGACTAGGATGGAGTATAGGAATATCCTAATAGTTATCACCTGATAAATTTTAAAGTTTGGCCAAGTTTGTTTTTTGGAGAATTTCCAAATGCTCAAAATTGGCTGAGAGCGCATGAACCAAGTACCTACACACAATTTTAAATCAAGTTAAAGATTCTTTTTCATTTCGGGAATTTTCTTTTAAAAGAAGGGCTCTTTATGGAAAAAAGCTTTATGTCTTAAGAGTTTTTTATTTCATTTAGCCTAAACTTTGGCTTTATAAAATAATTTTTTGTTTCTTAACCAAAATTGGCTCCTAGCCTTATGATTTTTTTTAATATTTCATTTTGTAAACTTTTATAAAAAAATATAGCCCAAAGGCTTAGCTCCAATCTCCTGCTCTTCGTGACCTGCCATACAACACATAAGTCAAGCAACAATACACAAGCCCAATGCACAAGCGCCAAGCTTCCAAGAGTAGCCTTGGGCTCACATCATCGAATTTGTTATATTAGCATTGGCATATTTAAACACTAAAAAATAGTGTTTCCTCCTCCATGTGGGATAATTCCTCATATGAAAAAAAACATGCAGTTTGCAGCATCTAAAGAGAGATCGACGGCTCACAATGCTAGAGAGATATGGACGCTTGATATATTATTTCGCTGGCTTCGCTAGCCCGAAGGTTAACATTCTAAAGTGGTTGCGAAATTAAAATACCACTATCCACGTGTCAACACCACAAAAGTTCGCAATTCGGAAGGGTGGTAAGGTAAACCACCTTCCACCATTGTGAAACCACCATTTCCGAAGGTATAAAGCGCCAAGCCCAAGGAATAAGAGCATAATAGTATACACTATATGTTAATGAGTGTTGTGCACGATGGGGTATATAAAAACCATAAATATTTTCCACTCAACCAATGTGGGATATATCTCACAGAGAAAATTAAACGGAACGAGCAAAACACATTTTTTGGAAATGACTGTTTTCGTCATTAACTTCAAAGAATTGTTTTTGCCAAATGAATATAAATTTTTAGAAACCGAGAGACATTTCTCTTCAGTACAGGTCAATCTACAATAACCTCTCTCAGTTTTTGCACAGGTATTATGTTTTGGGAGAATCAAAATGATATTTACAGGATAATTTTCAGAATTTCAAAATCCTGTCTGAGTCATCAAATTCAAATGCAGATTCCGAGGAGCTGGAAGGGAATCTAGAAAAATGGAGACATGGGTTTTGTTGCAGATGGATGGAGTTACATAAACCACTCTCATAATGTACACAACTGTCACCATTTGAGATATGAAGGTGGGGCTTTGAATCCTATTTTTCATCAATTCGCCTCCCAAAAGAAAGGAAATAAGTTGTAACAGTTTCTATTTTAAGAAATAGGAGTTAGAGCTCGAATCTTGGGAGGTTAGGCAGGAATATTCTATATATTCATATGTAATAGACAGACAAAGGGTTCGATTTCCAGTGAGGAGAGACCCATTTTGGGTATAGAGTCATTTTTCAAGATCAATAAAATCGCAGAGCCAAGCAAGTTGATTATCAGAGATTCTTGTGTTATTTACTTTACAGTCCGTACTTTCTTTCCTTCTATGTTCATGTATACCTTCTTTTTTATCATTTCCATTATGTTATTTCTTTTATGCTTAGATGAGAGTTAAAACAAGTCAGATTCATATGTATATGCTTTGATTTATTAGGTCTGAGTATCCATCTTTTCTCTAAAATCAATATTGGATTCATTTGAAATTGGTGCCCGTATTGATGGAATGTCCTTTTTTATTTCCTTTATCGCCTGCAAAATATTTTGACTGTAAATGAATAACTACCCTGCCTCTGTTAAGAATTCCATTGCAAAGCTTTGCTATTTATCATTAAATGTATTCGACTCCATTCCCAATGAACTGTTTTCCTTGTCCAATCCAAAACCCCATCTTTTAAATCACTTTCTTATTAATGATCTAGCCATTGTTTTTTAGTAAAACATTGATCACTGAGGTGACATTGAGTGATTGAATTGTATGAGAGAGCCCTCTCTGGATTAGAAGGGCTAGCTTCTAATCCTAAAGGTTGGTTTGAGGTTACCTTGGGAGTTTTCTTTCACAACCAAAGGAAACTTCTGAGTGCTAACACTTTCTTTCTCTAAACCACAAGACCCCAACATCTCTCTCTTTCTTTCTATTCCTCCAATTTCTCTCTTTAAATGCCCCTCTTTCTCTCTATTTATAGCTCTAACCCAGAATCTCTCTCTCTCTCTCTCTCTCTCTCTCTAAATCCCTAACCACTAGTCTCTCTCTCTCTCTAAACCCCTAACCCCAAATATATTTCTCTGTCTAAACCACTAACCCCAAATCTCTTTCTCTCTCTCTCTCTCAAAACCCTTAACCCCCAATCTCTCTCTCTCTCTCTCTCTCTCTCTCTCTCTCTAAATCCCTAATCCCCAATCTCTCTCTCTCTCTCTCTCTCTCTCTCTCTCTCTTTAAATCCCTAATCCCCAATCTCTCTCTCTCTCTCTCAACCCCAAACCCCAATATATCTCTCTCTTTTAACCCATAACCCCCAATCTCCCTCTCTCTTTAAACCCCTAACCTCCAATATCCTTCTCTCTCTCTAAGACCTTAACTGCCAATCTCTTTCTCTCTAAGATCCTAACCTCCAATATCTCCCTCTCCCTCTCTCTCTAAACACCTAACATCCAATATTTCTCTCTCACTCTCTAAGACACTAACCCTCAATCCCTCTCTCTCTCTAAACCCCACACCCCCAATATCTCTCTCTCTCTCTCTCTCTCTCTCCCCAAAACCCTAACCACCAATATTTCTCTTTCTATATATCTCTCTCTAAACCCCTAACCCCCAATCTCTTTATCTCTCTATAAACACCTAACCCCCAATCTATCTCTCTATCTATATCATTAACACCCAATCTCTCTCTCTCTCTCTCTCTCTCCAAACCCCTAATCTCCAATCTCTCTCTCTCTCTCTCTCTCAACCCCTAACACCCCCCTCTCTTTCTCTCCAAACCCCCACTTTTCACCCACCTACTCCTCCTCCCTTCTCTATATATCTCTTTCCCCCACCACTAACCATCCATACTCCCTCCATGATCTTTCAATATCTCTAAACCCCTATTAAACCCCAATCTCTCTCTCTCTCTAAACCCCTAACCTACAATCTCTCTCTCTCTCTCTCAAAAACCCCATTCCAAAATCTCTCTCTATCTCTCTTTCTCTAAACAACTAACCCCCTATCTCTCTATATCTCTCTAAGCCCCTAATCTCCAATCTCTCTACCTTCAGAGCCCTAACCCTTAATCTCTTTATTTCTATCTTTCTCTCTCTCTTTGAAACCATAATCCTCAATCCCTTTCTCTCTCTAAACCCCTAACCTCCGATATCTCTCTCTAAACCCCTAACCCCCAATATTTGTCTCTATAAACCCCCAACCCCCAATCTCTATCTCTCTTCCTAAACCCCCAACCCCCATATCCCTCTCTCTCTAAACCCCTAACCCCCTATCTCTCCCTTTCTCTTCCTATATCTCTTTCTAAATGCCTAACCTCCAATCACTCTCTCTCTCTAATACCCTAACCCCTAAACCTTAACCCGTCACCTCAAATCACTCCCTCTCTCTCTAAACCCTTAAATCATAACCCCCAATCTCTCTCTCTAAAACTAGAACCCCCAACCTAGATCTCTCTCTCTCTCTAAAAATTCTTACTCCTAATCCACCATAGATAATTTTAGGGGTGAAATTTCTCCCTTGGGCGAAACTTAGAAGGTTCAAAAAATATTTGAGTGAAAAATTTATATTGTAACATATTTTGTTATTTTCTAATTTTCGCCCTAAAATATCAGTTTAACTATAAATATCCTATACTTTATCCCAAAACACTTTTACATTGTTTCATAAATTCGCCCTCGAAATTCCCTTGGAGCTCTATGCTTCGATGGAGATTTTCCCTCAAACTTTCACTTGAAATTATTACAGATTGTAATTCGCCCTTAAATTTTTTCTTGAGATTACTACACATTGTAATTCACCCTTGAATCAAGTTATAGTTGGGTTTGGACACTTCTTTGGAAAACACCAACTAGTTATAGGTTGCGATTATGATTTTGGTGACTTCAAAGGAGCTCAAAGAGGTAAAGAGGCAAAGAAGAAAAAAGGGTTTTCATGATGAAGCTTGAGTGCTAGGTGAAAGAAGAAAAAATTTATTACCTCAAGCAAATTAACCTTGTCTCATCATCCATAAAATATCACGATAATATGGAGGTGATGCCAAGATATCAACAAAAGGATGAGGCCATGAAGATAATTCCCATTTGGAAGAAGGTAAGAGCATTTCAGAGGAATTAATTCAAGTCCTCCCAATTTTCATTTGGAATGAAAACAACCATGTGGGGATTTTGGTCAATTGTAGAAAGGAAGTTCTCATGGCCATCCACAAAGCCATTATTTTGGCCAAGATATTGAAATTCCCATGTGGGTTAGTTACTGAAGTACACAGATCAAGGGGCCCAACATTGTGCATATTAATATCATTGGGGAGTGTGGCCATGTTACTATCAGCGTGGTTCCTATCCCCATAGGTGTTGGATCAATCGTGGTTTCCTGTGTGCTAAGAATGTTCTGTTGTTTCTCAGTACTAGGATCGAAGATGTGTTTACCTCAACTAAGAATTTAGGTGACTCTGGTAATGTGAATTTGTTTTATCTTAAAGAAATATTCTCATACTTATATTGGTTTTAGAGTTTGAGTATGCATTTTTCTCTTACCTAATTTCAATTTATGTAGAAGTTCTTTTTAGTGATATGATTGTGAATTTTATTGGTTATGCCAGGAGTGGTGTTGGTATTGGCTTGGAATTTCGAAGAAAAATGTGCTTTGATACAGGAAGGATATGTATAACATATATATACTAATATTGCTCTGATACTTACCATCATTTGAATCCGATTTGTTCCATAATTTTTTCTTTTCTTTATTGTGTTTAAATATCTGTTTGTCTAAAAATATTTGTGGTTTGGAATTTGCAGTCTTAAATGATGCATTCAAGGGTTTTTATTTTGCCAAAAATTTCACATGACCTGTAATTTGGATCCTCTTCCCAATACCTATTAAAAACCTCCAATACATATGACAAGCCTCCATACTTTGTTATTCACAAAATATCACCAATTGTATACATTAGCATGGTATCAAAAATCTCCCATGAATAATATTTAAAAATGAGTTATCGCAAAATAGAACCAATTGGATGAATTACCATGGATTCACGTACTTAAGGGAACCAAATCCAGTAGTCCACGAAGAAATGTCATTTAATTTACAACTTGAACAATAACCCACTTGACAAATCAATATCAAACAATTACTCCACCTATTGCTACTCAAAAACTTAGAAAGAGAAAAGTATTAATTAAAGATCCCATTTGAAATCATCAAAACTAGAAACCTAGGATAATCTCTAGGATTGAAGTTGAAGAAAATTGCTTGCATTAGCAAAATGGAATCATACCATCCGAGTTTGGAATATCTAACAAGAGTTATATGATGTGAGAATTAGTATCCCGGAGCAGTAATATGAGATTGATGGACACATGAAAGAGAACAAGGCACAAGTAACTTAAATACCATAATTTCCTTTTTATGGAAAGTAACTTCAATTGCCACAATTCCATTCTTCAATGTTGCCATTAAAAAATTGCATGATTCTTTCACCCAACCTTCTTTGCATGGTAGATTGAGGACTACTGAACAATTAAAGGATGTTGGTAATACATATTTCACCTCCATTTCATTGTAAATATTTTGAGATCACTATGTATCCCTTTCTTTACAAATTCTATAGATAACCATGTGGTATGTTTACAACTTTAGTAAGAGCCCCTTACCTTGCATTCACAATGCAATTTTAAGGATTCCTTTATGCATCCCCTTTCATAGTTATAAATTATATCTTACTATACATCTAGGCATAAGGAAATAAACCTTTCTCTAGCATTAGTTTAGAAATATTATTTGCCTATCCCAAACCATTTCTGTTAGAAAGACCATTTATAAATGTGTTAAATCTATCAATAATGGGAAGGATACCCATTTGATACATTCTAAAATGTAGATTTAATTCCATATCCATATTTCCTACTTTGCAAAGTCCACCAATGATGACATTGTACTTAAAAGTACTATGTGCAAGTGCAACACCTTTCTCCTCCATTTTGTCATACAAATTCACGACAAATGTACTAGGTTCAAGTGCCACACCTTTCTCCATACAAATTGATGAAAAAATATGCATATTCCTTGCAAAAACAAGGAATTGTCCTATTGGAAGTTATGAAATTATAAGCCAAACTTTTTACAAAGATGTTGTTCACAAGTTCATTAGCTTCCTACTTTTCCACCAGTTTTATAGTGTATTCTTATGGGTGACATGTAATTGCTAATGCTTGGAATAATTCCTTTCCTCTCTATTTGATTGTTGAAATTTGTGACACCAAGATCTTGCATAATAACGAATTTCTATTTTCTAATTCTTTCTCATACTACAGAAACCTCTTATGCTTTGGTCTCCTCTCAGTTGTAATTGAAATCATTTCCTTCTCTGCTTCTATACAATCCATTTTAAGAAGGGCATGAGATTGATGAGTTGCAACAAAATATTTCTGAAGCTCATATGCCTTGCTTAAATTTATTTATAATTTAGCAATTGTTTCTTATATCTATTTGATATAAAATGCCTTGGTTTCCATGCAAGTTTGGAACTTGTGTTTGTTTCATATTTCTAAGCTCCTTTTTTGGGAAGCTTCCAACTCAATTATTCAAGCAACAACAACATTCATGAATATGATTATCCAATACATCAGGCATCTATGTTTACTAGAACACTAATACAAGAAAATCTATGGATATTTAATGACCAATCTTAAAAGTATATACATTTACCATTGAAGCTTGGAACGAAAGGATCTTGTGGAACGTAAACATAATATATATGAGCATACAGAAGAAGAAAATATTCAATTTTTGGTTAGGAATGCCCCCTTTGGTTCTTCTAAATATTTTCTTAAATATCCACCTCATGCTTCTTTAGTCCATTACTGATGGTTGTAGGTCTTCTAGGGAATTTGAGATGAGGCTACCACCTCTTCCAATATTTACGGACACCTCTCTTCATTTAGAAATCACCCCCTCCACTTGTTCTTTTCTTTAGTTTTCTCATACATACCTTTTTCTTTCCTTTATATTTGAAAATTTCCTCTCCATTTGTATATTTCATACCAAATCATCCTTCTCCACCAAGGCCTCTCAATATAATTGTCTTGATTCATGGTTCCCAAAATATTGCTTATCAAATTCTAGGATTCTAGCTGATACATTTATGAGGTCCCCACAAAATTTCATAGCAAGCCTCTCAAGATTGAGCCAAAACAATTGTGTACCTTTCATTCATGATGACTAATGTTGCACTTATTCATATTTTCCTTGCAATTCATAGCAAGCATACTCTCTAAGAGAGCTACATAATACATGAATGTAGATACAATTGACTGAAACCTCTTTAAGGACAAGGATGCCATATTACCACTTATTTTAACAACCAACATCAAATTTTTTTCCTTAGTTATATCATCTTTAGTGGATTCTATCCCTCTAAGACCCTCATTAATATTGACACGAGATACATGCAGTAATGATATTTGGGTTTATTTTTATTTCTTTTACCAGGTGGCATATCTCGGGGAATACCCCTAGAAAATTCCCCTTATTGCAAGGATGGTATTTAGGGTGAATCCTCTATTCCTTAGGGCACAAGGCCAAGTCAACAAGATGTCTTGAATTTATTACAATAATATACACATTATGGGCTCAACACGTCACTTTACTTGGAATATAATCTATGTGGGGAGGATAACACTCCATCCCACAATCACTTGGGCTAGACCCAATTGAAAACACTGAATTTTATTCTACACCAAATTTCATTTATTAATAATCCGTGATCTTCTTCAACCATATGAATTTTTAATTCACCTCATTCCACATGAATATACATATGAAATTATTTACAAAGAGATGAGAGGAATGGGAACATTCCTACTGAAAAAAGATTATGAAACCCTTGCATTTACCCATATATGCAACTAGCATTGGAAATGAATACTTTCTCAGTTGAACCACTAGTGGACCTATGTTTATGGAAACATTTCTTCCCATCAATATAGAAAATGGTATTCTCATCTTAGGACTAACACATTCAAAATTTCTAATCATTTCAATCATCCCAACATTACCACCTTTAGTCTATGTCAATATTATATCCAAATTTGAAGTTCAAAGATGTAAAATGAAACTTCTACCAGCATTTGACATAAAACAAACTTGGAAGTCCTTCCAAGAAGCTCTGGAACCTTCACAATTATATATCTTTTGGAAATCCTTGTATGAAATTTTAGCACATGTAGAGTCCTTCATACAAAATTTTAACACAACTCATAGATTAGGTTATGAGCTTTTCCTCATTAGAAAAAAATCATATTGTCTACGTTTTCACTTTGGTCATTATTGGATATGTCGTTGGCTTTGGGATTGAATTAGTCTTCCCCATAGAATGTTTCCAATTTTGGACATAACAAAATATTACTCGTGAAGACTTAATGCATAAATAAATCCCAACTGATAATAATTTCTAACCCAAAATACTAATGATATTCAATTCATATAAGCGAGCACTATCATAAGAACATAGATTCTATAGTGGCACCTTTCAAAACGCATGTCTATTCTTGAGGGATTCTTCTTGGCATAGAAACTGATGAAATTAAAAGATGTAAAAGGTTTTGTTGTAGATTCTCTGGTACATTTTAGACAAGGATTGAAACTTATTGGTTGAGTGGTGAATCCTTAAGAGACCATGTAGAAGAAGAAGAAGAAGAAGATGGAGTTGTTTGAAGGATTGGATGATTAATTAAATTAGAAGATGTAAAAGGATTTTCTATAGATTCTCTGGTACATTTTAGACAAAGATTGAAACTTATTAGTTGAATGGTGAATTCATAAGGGACCATGTAGAAGACTAATATTTAATTCTTGGAAGGATGGGGTGCTATTAAATAATTAGTTCTATTTGATATCATATTATGCATTACACCTCTTGGCTATGTAGCTTGTTTTATATGCTACAAGTGCACTCTAAAGGGAAATTTCAAATTTCTCATGCAGTAAATAAATGAGCACAATTGTTTTTACTAATATGATAAGACAGTGGAGCTTCAGATCTATTGCATTACATGATGCATGAGAAGAAAACACATGCCATGAGAAGAAAACAATCATTTTTCTTATAGGATTATGATTAGTCAAGATGCCTTCACTTTTGGAATTGAGAAATAAGAAACAATGATAGAAGATATAGTTCAAATTCAAGTTTCTTGTGGTCCCCTTATCAAACAATAGTAATAAAAATATATTTGGGTTTCAAAGATGGTTCAGTAATTTCATAGAACTACTATTAGAACATGTTTAGGATAAATACATAACAACTAGAGATAAAGAATCGTATTCCAAGCTGATGACCTTTGAATTAAATATGCCCCTACTATTAGGAAAACCATCTACCTATAGAAAAGATATTAACATCAGTTAGAAGCTGCATTCCTAATCCAAAGAGTAGTTCCCCACATGTATAGCTTTACTTGCTCATAATGTTGTCATCAATTGGTAGCCTACGTGCACACATGAAGAGGGATGCTCCACCATTTGGGCATTACATGGCAGCAAATCACAAATTCCCGAACCATTTTACAATTATAAAGAAGCTTTATGAAGTATTAGACCAACTGATAATTAGACCTCAGTTGAAATGAAATGAAAGAAGCTAAAGAACAAAAATTACACACACATGTTCACAGGAACCACAACCAAAAACATCCCACATTCTTTAATAAATGAAAAAATATGTAGAAGCAATATCTGGTCCATAAGAAAGGTTCAAAATCTATTTGTAAGCTTGTGAAAAATTATAAACATAGTCTTAAAGTTTAGATTTGAATACAATAAAGAAGGAAATTCATGCTAAAGTGAAAAAATCACTATATCTTGTGTGCGCATGGGAAGCCTCCAATATGGACATAAATTTGCTCACTTTAGCTTGTATGCACATGGGAAGCCTCCAATATGGACATAAATGCCAAGGGCATAAGAGTTAAATAAGACAGAAAGAAGTGTGAAAGTGTCAAGCCCCCCTATAATGATCTAACAACTCTATATTCTCAACCATTCAGTGCTTCTTGAGATCAAAATCCAATGGTTGTCATCAAAGAGTTGTTACACTATTTTAGGGAGTTTTCTTGAGATCGAAAATCCAATGGTTGTCATCACAGATCCATTACAAAATTTTAGGGAGTTTCTAATTTCAATTATTACTCAAGATATTGACTAATAGATGTTGTGGTTCCTTTGTTGGGTGGATTCTTTCTTGTTGTTTAATTTCTCCCTTATTAGAGGCCACACTTCCTTGATTATTGAGTATTTACTCTAGTCACCAAGGAATTTTGTATTACTGGTCTTTTTTCTAGATGGTTGGATGTTTTTATCATTGATTAAGGCACTTTGTATTACTGGTAATTTTTCTATATGGTTGGACATTTTTATTAGTGCCTAGGTATTTATTTGCATCCTTGCGTAGTCTACATTTGCCATTGGAATTTCTGTTATCTTGGGCGTTTTTATATCCCTTCCAAAATTCATGCAGTCAAGAGAACCACATCCAACTCTCAGCCTTCATACAACCATAAGAAAGCAACAAAACATATGCAAACTTTTTGGGTAGTACATGGTAGTTGTTGGCATTAAAACGTTTTGGCTTCTAGTGGATGTTTCCTAAGTCTTCTTCCATGCAATATGATTAAACTCATTGCATTTTGATATCCATCGTTAAATAAACCAAGTGATTTCTCACTGCTTATTAACCACACCAATTCACACTACCATCAGTTGGCCAATTCCTAGAAAGGACAACGTTCTCATAATTGGAATGTTGGGTATGGGCTCCAGCCTTTATTTGTATTCTTCACGTGAATGAGTAGAGATAAATCTTTTTTTAAGCCACAACAAGAAATATAAGAGTATGATTGGACACAGGGTACAAGGATTTGTTGGTTTTGTAGGTTGAGTAAATTGCTTCCCAAGATCCTTGATACATTTCCTCAATAAATTGAATCCGATTCTATCACAATGTTTCAATATTTTCTCCATTGGATAATTTGTTTTGAACCTTTCATGGTGTTTTTATATATATATCCAAATAAAAAACTTGTGGATAAATTCCGATAACTTTGCTACATTTGAAGGTTGTAATCATTGCCAACCTGTTGGTGCTAATTACAACATCTAAACTAGTAGGGACATTCGTAGAGGTACCCAACAGAGGTATCTAGCCTAAGGAATTTACGCGAAGACTTCTTGAGTTCTACATGAAGTTGAAATCACTCAACCACTCAAGCTATCCCACTGTGCTATATGAAAGTTATATATGGAAAGAGCACCATTACAATTTACACAAGAAAATTCACCTCATAGGTTTTCCAAACAACCTTACAGACCAAGTCACTTTTGTCAAAGTAGAACTTAGTTTGACTGTTATATTTTCTTGGCTTAAAATCCCTTGTAATAAGATTGCTAGTGCCAATTTTCATGATAGAAATTTTGGTATTCATGAGAAGTACACCTCTTACATTCCCTTTCATGGACCGTAATTCGCAACTATGCATCTTGCAGTATGTTGAGAGTGTATTTGTAACTATGTTTTGTCTATCAATTTAGTAGTGGATACTTATTTTTTGATGTATTGTCAAGAATCATGAGGTAGAGAAACAAATTATGTTACTCTAAATTCATGTAGTTGTTGCATTGTATAAGAGGGACTATGCCATAATAGATGTTTCTTCCATAAATATTTTTTAAAGTGTGTAAATGTGGTTCACATCTATATGAAACTATGATGATAGGAGTGGGATCTTTTTCCTGTTTTTCATTCTTTTGAGATTTATGGTGAAAAAATGCCTTGTAGTTGTAAGCTAGTTGAGGGGGTCCATAAGGAACAAGAGTCTATCTAATAAATTAACTAAGAATAAAAAAATGTACCATGAAGTATGTAACATTCAAGAACCCATTATAGGTTTTTATGTTCTGTTTTTCTCCATTTTCATTTTCATTTTCATTTTCATTTTCATCTGTAGCCTTAGAAATATTTAGAAATATTTGTGCTTAAAATTATTATATTCTCTAGTGATTTAGGCAAATCTTGGCATCAGTTATTTTTGTTGTCTTCACCTTCATGATGGCACTTTATAGCAGATGGTTTATTTATTACAGATATACCTCCATTATGTTATTTTTTTTCTTTTTATGGCATTTTATAGCAGACTGTTTTGTTATGTTCTATAAGGTTTCATCATTACAAAAATATCACTCTTCAATATGTGCATAAACATGTTCTAATTTTGTGTTTGGAACACCATTGGCGGCCAATGTAAATAAAGACCCCTAAAGTGTAGTAAGATGGTGATGGATCAGGTTAGTGGGTTAGTTTTAGGGTTAATATGTTAATAGTTAGAGAGTGAGCAGCTTAGTTTTAATTAATAGTGTAGACCATCAATTTGGTCTAGGTCCCTTATTTGATATGCTAGTTTTTCCAGTCAAATTGTGTCATGAATAGGTGAGTGTTAAAATATTGATATCTAAATCTAAAATATTATAATCCAAAATGTAGGACAATAGACTAAATTCTATCAGAGACGCAATCCAAGAGAAAAATTAAAATAGAATTGCATAATAAAGGTGGGCTATTGAATAATGATGCAATAAATGTAGGCCACCTCTGCCTTTTCTTGTGGGTGAATAATAGACCCATGTAAGATAGGTCTTCTGATTATGATCTTCAAATTCTAGCACCCGGAAATATTGTGATTGTCTTTGGATCGATTTTATTCGAGCTTCGTATTACATGACTCAAAGACTTACAACAATTTACAAGTAATGGGAGATTCGGTGGTAGTCATCAAGGCATTTATAGGATGGAAAAATTAATGTGTTAATTAAGATGCACATAATGTGTTCATTAGGAATTAACTATTTCTTAACTCAATGCTAAGTTGATTATACATGTGATTGACTTCTTTTGTGTGACTTTATTTGATGTAAATCTTTCTCATTAAGGAATTGTAAAACTTCAACTTTTTCGTTTTCTTTGCAACTCTCCATTATTGTGTATGTGTACCTAAAGGAAACAAATGCTTGTTAAAAAAAGTCAAATTTTCTTGCACCAAGCATGTGGAAGAAGATGTCTGCAACTTGCCACTAAGTTGAGGAATGATGCAACTTGAGATCCTAAACACCTATTTCAGTAAACTTGGACATATTCTAGTCCAAGTAACTTTGAACATGGGTCAAAAAAACCTTTCTAAAACCCAAAATCAAGGTTTCTAAAGTGCACAATATGGTTCCAAAAGTGCCAAATCCAGTTCCAAAAGTGCCAAATACAGGTTCCAAAAGCATTCTTTTGATTTTGATATTTCCACTTTTGAAATTGGTTTTTGCGCTTTTCTGATATGATAAATATGATAATGGCACTTTTAGAACCCGATTTTTCCCTTTTGGAAGGCTACTTTTGACACTTCCAATACTTAAATTTGCAATTTTGAAAACCGATTTTGGCACTTTCAAGCTCTGATTTTTCACTTTCGAAAACCAAACTCGACACTTTACAAGTATTATAATCACAGTGAAATTGAACATACCAATACAAACAAACATTCAAGTCTATTATTTAACAAAATAATTTCATTTTATTCACAATTGGCCTCACATCACTCACGCCATTTAGGTGCATCAAGCAAGGCCATAATCGATCTATCAAGAATGTGTCATTGACATCTTGGCAAGTATACGTTTTTGTTATAATACAGTTCCCTTCCTCGTTACAAACACGTTTTTCTTTCGAGTCATATACAATCACTGTATTTGTAGCATCCCACCCATGGATCAAAATGTCCCAAACTTTGTTTAAAGGCTTGAGAAATACATAAGGATTTCCATCACCCTAATAACCCTCTCTAGCTATGCAAGAACAATATTCTTGTGTTAAAATTACTCTAAATTGTTCCCTTTGCAATCCTGTTCTTTGTAATAATGTTGTAAAAAACTCGTCAATTTTTTTTGTTGTGCAAATGTCCATACCCCAAATTCAAATATACTAAAACATTTTTCAAAAAATTCCCTAAATCCTGGATGTATAAAATAATACTTTGTGGTTGATTCAATATCTGGTGTTTGTGGCAATCCGATTTTTTTTTTATGAACTGCATGTAACAAAACTCCATTGAAATTGAAAATAATCAATGGTTTACTAGTAACAAATCTTCCAGTATCTACAAACAAAAAAAACACACACAACCCAGTCAATAAAATAATGTGTTTCAATATTTCTAAGTATATTGCTTGCATGTTCTGCAATTTTGGAAACACATCACCAAATACATGATACGATGTCCATAAATAATATGAGAATTGTCCAAGACAGTATAGAAAAAGAAATTAAATCAATTAAATGTAGAAGTTTTCAAAATATACAAATCACTAAATGAATTTACGTTTGTATAATATGATGGTCATTTGAAGTTGAATGTATTTAACCAACGTCCCATTTTTTAATGAGGCCCGAGATAATTCAACAGAGAACACAACATTTTTTGTATAGTTATTTCTCTCTCTCATGAACCGCCAAATGTCCAACTAGTTGGAATTTTCAAGCAGTTTTTCTTGCTATCATATGTTGAATGATATTGCCCTTCATCTATAAAAAACATGTCCTTTTTTTATATATATCTCCATATTGGATAAGTACATCCTTGAATGACTTTTTTAATATGTGAAGTACTTCATCAACATTATAATATGCAGACATTGAATAATTATAAATAGTACTATGTTTACATTGCTCTCGACCCCAAATAAATACAAAGTTTTCATTATTCAACCATTCAAATATACCAAGGAATTTTTTAATTTCCATGTTGTCGAGTGAGAAAAACCACATAGCAACATAAAAAGGGTCTCTGGAAACACTGCTAATATCTGGGATGAACATCTGTGCATAATAACGATAGCAATTATGGAAAAAATGAGGTTGTTTGGAAAAATATTCAATGTTGGATAACATCTGAACTCCAAAGAGAAATCCCTCTACTCCCAGGACCAATAGTTTCTTTTGCGGTGATATTTGGACTGCATACAAAAACCATGACTATATATATAACCACAACAACAACACTTCGTTCATGAACTTAATGATCACAAACATGCAACTGTAAATGAAGATTTTGATTTCCAAATATTAATACGAAAATCACCCTAAATTTCACAGATTCAAATGATTTAATAAAAGCATCACACTAAACTAATAATATGTTAGATTCAGATGAAAATAGAAACATGACCGAAAAAATAGAAAACACATTAAATGATTTAAAATCTCCATAGATTACATCTAGTGTTTCCCACTCTTGAAAGAGGAAATGATAGGTCACATTTGACGGTGCTCACTCAACTAGAAGAAGGATGATTGAAGGTTCTGATATCATTTGATTCATGCATTTTACTAAAACCCTTCCAGAGTCGATGTACCAATTCACTATCTATCCTAGCGGAAGATGCAATAAAGGGCTTACTCAAAATACAGTTTTCACATGGATGTGATTTCACATCATCACCCTCTAAAACAATCATTTATGTATTACTTTTCGAAGATTTCATTGGGAACTCCTCCCACACACTCTCCATATTTTTTTGTGTATTTCCTTCTTTATCGTTGGTACATCTATCTCGAAACCATAAAAATAAAATTTGCTCCCCATATGTTTTTTCTGCACTACCTACCCTCAAAAAATTTGTAAACAATGACTTCCCCTCATTGATCCCACATTTAGATGACCAAATCCCAACATTGAATTTGGAAAGACATAATCCCAAAAATTGTATCGTATATGTTCATGACTCATATGAAATTTCTTTGTGTTTAAATTCAAATTCACCAACAGTACTTTTTTCCCCCTTTTTTACTTTTCTGCCTCCAACAATATTTTTTTTATTTCCCTTTCTTTTCTTTTAGAGTCATTTTCAGTAAATTTCTTGCGAAATAGAAAACCTTCCATTTCTAATATAAATAAAAATTTTGTATGGGGAGCTGCACAGAAATATTGCTTGTCATTATATAATTCAGAATAAAGTTGATTTATCAATTTAAGTAGAAAATAATCTTTGTCTTTTACCTATCAATGACGAGACAACATTTGAGTGGTGAGTAACATTGCTAGAGATACCGCATTTTGACACCAAGCTCTCGCACGGTTCATTATTATCCAAGGAACCCATCTCCAATGTGATTTGTTGGCTAATATCCACGAACATCACCGATCCCACCTCTTGTTGTGGATGATCCACATGTTGAATACCAACCCAATCATCTTGACCTGGAAATTTGTAGGTATACATTTTATATAACTTTTTGCAAGTATTCAAGGTCACTATCCCCGTTCATAATTAAGTTAATTTAACCGGGATTTTTGAAAAATAATTTTTTACCTTCTTGTCCATCTTGTTCACCAGTTTGGTATTTCTTTGTGGATTCTCCATCACATTCAATGTCGTCATCGAATACTATAATTTTATTGGACGATACCTGAGAGTGCTCTTTATTTGAAGTTGTAGTAGAATATCAATTTGAAGAAGCTATTTAACATAACTGACCGAGAAAAGTAAAATACAATGAAATAAGACATCTGAAAATGTTAATACAAATACCTTGGTTTATACCCAAATCATGATAGAATTTGTTCATAAACAACTCTTGTTGTATTGTCTCCACAATAGAAATAATTATTCTATATAGTGACTTGATCAATGAATGAATAAATATACCTCCTGTGTGGCAATGAAAGAACTGTACCTCGAGAAGAAACCAGTCTAGAAACTATGTGATCCCAGAATTCCTGTGTCCTTTCTTATTTAAAAACATGGCTTCTCGAACTATCATTGGTAACCTTGGGAAAAGGTAAATCAATCAATGGTAGGCCCTCATCCTTCCAATCCATATCCATTTGAAAAGTAGACAAATTATCCTCATCCCTTCCAATTCTCCAGCACTGTATAATAGAGAATCCTATAAACAAGTCCTTGGATAAATCTCTATAAAATCCCTTGGTAGGACTCCGCGTTACCTTTTTCTTTGATTTCTTGCTGAAATGTGTGAAATCTTTAGAAATCATACAAGAATTTCCATATCAGCTAAAAAAATACAAGTACAGGTCGCTTCATTTGATTCTAAGTAGTACAATAATGCAAGCATATCTTCTTCTGCCTAGGAACCATCACAATTACACATATCAACAATAACAAATTCACAGTTGATTGCCGCACCAAAAAATGCAATGGATCTTAGTGTGTTGACCAAAGATGCATGATAACAATATTGACAAGAAAACTATGAACTATCTTTGACAGAGTCAGTGGACATACCCATCCCCTCTTTATTGATATATATGTTCAATATTTTCTTAGCATCATTGGGTAATTTGGTGCCATTATCCTCTTCATATTCTTTCTTTCTCTTTTTACCAAGAGATTTTGCTTGCTTCTCGGAGCATAAAATACTGCACAATTGTTGGAGATGATTTGGTGCAATTTTATATATTTCAATAGCATTATCATCAGTGATCATCTATGATAGAAAACTATGAACATCATGAACTTTGAAATATTCAAAGATTGAATTCCTGGTTGACTTCTTGTCCTTGATTCACTTGCAATATTGATATAAAGTCTTTGTGCAAACATTTTTGTCAACTAATGTGCTCAGCCCAATTGATCCATTGATTATATTGTTCACCACAATGGTCAATTCACCTTCATCAAGATCACGCAATGGTCTAAAAAAATTAGATCCATGATTCCTTGAATTTTATTTTGAACAAAATCAACCTGAGTGATGCTCTTGGATGAGCATGAAAAGGAACCACTTTTTTAAAGATCGAATACAGACATCCATTTGCTCCACAGTCAATCTGATGTCAAAACAAGAGTTAGCTTGTCTTTAAGGTTGTCCTTTGTTTGAGCAACAAAGGTATCCATACATTCACCTTGGAAAGACTGTAAACATATAAATTAAAGATAATATTTAATTTCCTAATTTCATAACAACGGAATCAATCTATAGACTTTTATTGATAAGAGGAAAAAATCTATACCTACCAATCATCACTGGAAGCGTTTCCCTTTCTAGGGTAGGATGGCCTACCGCAGGATATCCATTTCTCCCTTGCTTTTACAACTTGAGAAATGAATGGAGTGTCTGCAAATTCCTTGTTTGATAAATTTTGTTGTTTGCATAATTTGTTGATAATGTTTTGAGGAACATCTTCATGTAGAAGACGAGCTATTTGATGATGATGCCTTGAATGGACTGATTGATATTTATCAGTTTCAATGATTTTTTTTGCGTTGAAATAGTATGTTTCCCATCCAATATATAAAAATTTACTGAAGGAAAATTAATTTCGTCTTCATTTCTAGGAAGAAATCCCAACGTGGTCTCCTTATCCAAAGGGAATAGAATAACATCTCTCAGTGTTGTTGTAAAAGTTGAGACAAGAGATAAAAGCATCTTTGCACGACCTCCTCATCAAATTTTCGATATTATAAATCCAGAGACGCAATAACACATCTTGTTACGTCAATAGAAAAAATTTCGAAGCTCTTACTTTATTTATGCATCATCGCTATAGAAGGACTTTATTTAAGTGCTCTGAAGGAATATTTGGTCACATATTTTTCAATATGATTGAGAAATGTTCTTCTAAGGTAGAAAAGAATCTTGTCATGGTCTACATTTGTCAACTTATTTTCAATATTCATGTAATGCAATACAAACGAAGTTTTTGCAGCCAAAATTCTTTTATTCCATACCGAAAAAATTCATTTCTTCAAAGATGATGCAGTATTAATTCCGGACCGATTACAAACATCATACGAGGGAAAAACCCACCCTTGCTTCGCACAGGAAACCGAATCTGAATCGGGACCACTTTTCATTAGATATGGTCAAAAATTACAAACATAAGATCAACCTGTAGAAGGAAACACCGATCTCTCTCGATCACTTCGACTTGAACATGTAATAAATTGTCAGAAATGGGATCTGTAGATGTCAATATTCTAGCTCGAGTTGGAGTTCCTTCCTCATCCAAGTATAATAGATATAAATCTGGGTAGAAATTATCTGGTTCATCCATCTGAACATACCATCCATGCTTGAATAAACCAAGGTTGTGATCTTTTAACAAATCAATGAACGAGATTTACTGGTATTGACTAAGGCTCAACAATGCAAACATGTTTTATCTGCAAAACAAGAAATATTGTGTAGTTAATATAAGAATGCATACAATGTTTATAATTATCAATTAGTGTTTTATTATTAGATGTATACTTTCAAATGTTCAGGAGAATGATCGATGGAGAAGGAATGAAGGCTCATTTCAAAAATCAATTCATTGATTAAGAACAAAACTACTAGCATTATCCATGAGAGATTGAATGAACATTTTATATAGTCATTTCAGATAGAATCGATCATAGAAGGGGCGATCATTATTTCATATTAAATTTCATTTTAATTTGGTATTTGTGGTAGAAATAAACAAATCGAGAATATTATGGGAATTCACATTTCAATCAAGGGCTACTCCTTACCATTTAAATTGATCTTTATTGTGGTTTGTAGAAAATGGATCGATCCAAGAAGGAGCATTCATTCCTTTCTGAAAGCTACTTATGTCAAATTTATCTAGGTAGAATCTCTCCATGATATTCTTGATATTTGGAGAATATACGAAGGGGCGTCCAGTCATTCTTGGGATTTCGTTTACTAATAGTTCTATAATAAAGAAAGGTTTTTTTGTTCCTTCTTAGGTTCACCATTCTGGACATAGGTGAATTGTTGGATGCCCATTCAGAGCTTTAATAACTTTACAATTCTCTAATAAATGAAGGGGCGTCCGATCCTTTCATTCCATGATATTCTTTATATTTGAAGGATATAGGAAGGGGTGCCTGATCCTTGTTGTGTTTTACATTTCTCTCATAAATGAACACTAGTACAAAATGAGAGATAAGTGACCAGTAGACTAAAAAAGTTAGTCACCATAGTTTTTTCAAGGGATAAATGACTAAAATTGAGCAATTTTAAGTGATCCAACTAAAAACGACTAATATAAACGACTAATTTAGACACGGGATAAAATATACGACTAGATACCAAGTGACTAAAATAAAAATGACTAATGTAAATGACTAATTTAGTCACGAGAATACAAATATGACTAACTAACAACAACTAGGAATATGAATTAGTCGTTTATGTTAGTCATTTTTAGTTGTGTCACCTCAACAATGGAAAATTACAATTTTGACAATGAATTTGTATAATTTACTAAATTTTAACACTGCAGATGGATTCAGAGGGGGTCTCTGAAGGGTTTCTGAATCCATCTATAGTGTTAAAATTTAGTAAATTGTAACATTGTACGATTTATTAAATTTTAACACTACAAATGGATCCAAATACCCCTCTCTAGGGAGTTTTTGGATCCATTTGTAGTGTTAAAATTCTAGGGGTCTTTGGATCGATCTGTAGTGTTAAAATTCTAGGGATATTTAGAGCCATCTGTAGTGTTAAAATTTATTGAAATTTTAACACTCCAGATGGATTCATGAAAGACCCATTTTTTCACTCTACAACATTTTCTTCTTTCAATACATCTAGTGAGGTCTCTACAACTCTAGATGTTGGATATGGTAAAATAAATAGGGGTATCTGAATCCATCTACAGTGTTAAAATTACTAAATTGTAATCCTAATCAATTACATATATACTCTTCTATATATATATATATATAATGTCAGTAGGCATTTACAATGAGAAATGGGGGTATGAGGCCATTTTGACCTTTTAATTACATTTCCAAAATATATGGCAGCGATTTATGGTAAGGGCATATTCTGTGAGAAAGATTCCTCTTGCACACTAAATCAACAACTCTTGTTTAAGGCTTAACTCTAACTTCCATTTTAAGGTATCCATTAGTTATTAGTACCATTCATATTTGAGTTCCACTTCATCCCCTTGGGCCTTCTAAATGGCTATTTCCATTTCTTTATCCATTTGCGGTTGTTTCCATTTCCCACTATCTATTATACTAGAACCAACATGGCCACGTAACAACTGTTTCCATTTCCCACTATTTATTATGTTGGAAACAACATGGCCACATAACAATAATTTGTATCAAGGAGTGGCACAAATATTTTTGTGACGCCCTGCCTTCAGTGGTGCATGCATTTGAATTTAACCATGCATTTCATCGTTGTGTAGAGTGTTTTTCCAACTTATCGATTATTTGTATATGCAACTAGAAGAAGATTGAAGTCTACAATACCTGGAAGGTGTTAGTCGAAAGTTATATTATACTAGATGTTGATACGAGATCATTGGGAGGTCACTTAGATGCTCCTTTTGCAGTATTGTTTGTAACACGAGAATCTCTCTACTATAAATTACATTTGGAGGTGTGAGGGTTGGATATGATTTTGTTTTGTATAGTTATATACTTAATCTATAGCATATCTTTGCTATATGTTAGATTTCCATTTCAATAGAGAAACATGCTTACAAAGAAAAAACAAAAAAACATAGATTACTAAAGGGTCCAAGATTTTGTAGCAAAAATGTCTTGCATATAAAAATCAAGTTAATAGTGTGAAAATATAAGAAAATATGTATATTACTAGACTGTCTAAATATAGAGTCACATCCAAACCTAATTCTTCACAATATTCCTATGGTTATTTTAATGACTAGATCCACCGAGAGAGACAAAGGAATGATTAAACAAAATGAATCTTATCACAATTCCATGACTTGTTATGGATACTAAAGTAAAAACTTTGAAAAAAAATCATTAAAAGATATTAGATTTTGTAACCTTAAAATTAAAAGTTTTGGTTTGTGACCTATGTATGTGATGTAACTCTTCGTTGCATTCTACAAGTAAGAAGATTTATAATAATGAATCATTTTCCTCATACATATAAGTTATTATTATTTGTATTTTATTTATTATTTTAGTTAATATTAACCACACATATATATATATATAAAACTATTTTCTTTTATTAGATCAATCCCTATAACTCACTCAATATTTATTTTATTATATCAATCTAAACCATCTCTTCGTGGATTCACAAACATATACATATTCCTATGTTGATCATGAGGAGTTGGGAATGGTTTAACTAGCAACAATCACAGAGTAAATGGTTCCTAATCCAAAATGTGAAATTTGTCATAACATTGTTGTTAATGGGGTTGGTGAGGCACAATGCAACAATTTTGGAATAAACGACGTCCCCGAGGTACGCAACAAGGGTTTGGAGTAGAGTAGGCATGTTGATGGAGCAAAGTGAGTTCTAGGACTTGTAGAAAAGGTTTGTAAATAGCTGTCGGAATGGATGCGGGAGAGGAATCCTCCTCTCCTTCCCCCACTGAGATTGAAACCTTTGAAATACCGGTAGACACACAAGGGAAAAAGTCAATTTCATTGCTCCCATATAGACTCATGAAGAAAATCGATGATATCCTTAAAGTTGAACTACCCTCGACAAAGGGGAAAATGATGTTGAAGATGAGGACAGGTGGGGCAATACTCCCGAATATTCCAGTGGTATTTATTTTGTAAAGAAACAGAGTGCAACAAGAAATTTTGAGAAGGTTTAGGGCTTGAGGATCGTTGATATTCGTGAGATAATGAGCGTTGTTGCAGAAGATGATGAGAATTTGAGTTGGGATTTGGATGAAGACAAGGATGATGCTAAATCCGTTGAAAATCATTAGAGTTCACCCTATTATACTTATAGGTTTCTCTGTCGTGTTTTAGGTTTTTGATGTTTGATCATTTCTAACTTTGCAACAATTTCTATTTGATATGTCCCTTTGGATTCTGTATATATCGAATACTGCAGGAAATTTTGGTTTTCAGCTAAAGTCCATTGAAAACTGTTAGAATTGGTTGCAAGAAATATCTTGTCTATTTACCAAAAAGAGTCATCCCATTGCATTCTATTCCTAAAATAGGAAAATAAATAATATCGTTATTGATACCGTTTGTTTCAATGAAGGTGATGGTGGATGTAATGATTTCAACCCCTTAATTGGTTTGATTGTGGCCATTTCTGTGACATTTCACTTATGTTATTGAGTTTTTTTAGCAAGTTGTGAATTTGGTTTCCATAATTCATTTATGTCCTCTTTTCAAGGTTTTCACTATGGTTTGGATTTTGGACCATACCCAGTTTCTACCTAAGATATTCAGATGTGTTCCTTAGGAGCAGTTTTGTGAATATATCCGTAATTTCATATTTGATCGGAATATGTCTAGTTTTGCAGTACATGACTGGATTCTTTGAGATACTAACCGCACTTGAATTGTTTCACAATATTTGGATGGGTTGATTAAGGTTTGTTTATAGATCCTTCAAGGTTTGTTTCATCCACAACACTTGCGCACAACATGCAGTTGCTACAATATATTATGCTTCTGCAGTAAATAGTGTGACTGATGGTTGTTTTTTGTCGATCCATGATACAAGAAATTCTCCTAAGAAAAATGTAGTTCCAATAGTACTTATTTATTCATCAACACTACCTGCCTAGTCTACATTAGTATAAGCTACAAAAATTCAGATTATTCCTTCGTGGATACCATAAACCAAAGTTCATTATCCCTTTCAAGTATCTGAAGATTCTTTTTACTACTTGGACATGTGTTTCTTTGGGTGATGCCTGGAACCTTGAGACAAGTCCTACTGCTTGCATTATGTCAGGTCTTGAGGTAGTTACATACAATAGGATTCCAATCATTGATCTATAAAGTCTTTTGTCAACTTCCTAAACTTCATATTGTTTAGTTAACTTGCACCCAGTGACCATAGGTGTGCATACTGATTTGAAATCTTCCATATTAAATTTATTTATCATTTCTTTCACATATTTGGTTTGAGATATGAAGATGCCATTGTACAGTTGAGATATCTGGAGTCCAAGGAAAAAAGTGTTCGGATATCCACATCATCTTTTTCAGGATCTTGCATGCAATTAGGGTTTGCATGCCAATTCTAGGGTTTGCATGCACTTTGCATGCATCCCAGTCACCAAGTTGATGCCTCCAGCACCTTAGCCACCTTATTCTAGCACCCAGGAGCCACTTACTTCAGATTTTTAGCCCTCTTAGTCAGGAAGGCACCCTCTTCTCACCTACTACCAGAGAAGGGCACACTTCTTCACCTACCACTGCAGTTCCACTTCAGTTACACTCAGTTAGCTCCGATTCTCCCTGATTTGAGGCTAGTTTCACTCTCGACTAACTGTTTCACTTCCGTTGGACCTCCAGATTGACTAGATGACTTGTTCTGACTTCAGTTAGCCTCCCATGCACCCTCCACTGAGTCCACTTCCCTATATCAGTGCTACACACTTTAGTTACACATGTTACACTCAGTTAGACTCAGATTGACACCTGGATGACTGGTTCTTGTGCATTGATGACCACCACTAATTAATGATGAGGACTCCTAGTTGGAGTCAAGCTACTCCATTCAGTGATTCGAATGACCTCCTTAGGCAATTCGAATTGCTCAGTCATTGTTACTGTATTCTATTGTAATCATTCACCCTTACTAGGATATTGAGCACTGCTGCATGTTTTGCACAGTTTTACACCATATTTTCTATGTTCATCTGTTGTGATTGATTTACTTGTTCATTAGATCTGCTGTGACTAATTTTACATGGTATCAGAGCCATTGCAGGGACAAGATCTCTTTTCTATAGGTGTTTCTACAAGAAGATTTGAGTGAATTGCTCAAAAATTGCAAAAAGTGTTGGCATGAAAGATCTCAAGGGCATTCGCTCCTGTGCATGCAAAGCTTGAAAATACATCCAATACCACTCCAGAAGCTTGAGTTTCCACATAATTCTTGGATCTGATACATTGGACCCATTCAACATTGTTTGATCTCCAATCCCAGGTGTGATGCAACTCTAAAAGGGTGGATTGTTTGACCTCATTGTTCTTGGTTTATTGTGATTTGCAGGTTATTGTCTCCATCATTTGCATTCACTACTCTGCCCTTGCAAGCTTCTCTACATCAGTGTGCACTCGCTCCTAGAAATGGAATACTCTTCTTCAAAGCCTATCCTCACCCCATTCAATTATTTTGATTGGAAATATGATATGGAGATCATATTACGTTCAAAAGGTTACTACCGAGTCACTCTTGGTCTTGAATTGGAGCCAAACAACTTGTCAGATAGAACCAAACACTACAACAAGCTTGATGAAGCTTATGGTCTTATTTGTCTCTCCATCTCCAAAGATCTTCACTTCCATCTCAGCGGATTGAAGACTCCAAAAGCTATATGGGAGCAACTTGAAACACTATTTTGCAAGCAGGACGAGCTTAGGGATTTTCAATTAGAGAATGAATTGATTACCCTTAGT
Source organism: Larix kaempferi (assembly GCA_027924585.1). NCBI lineage: Eukaryota > Viridiplantae > Streptophyta > Pinopsida > Pinales > Pinaceae > Larix > Larix kaempferi. The sequence goes on from BSBM01001365.1 coordinate 7,006,212, forward strand.
CCTAAGAATTTCGAGACCATTAATGAATTCTTCACAAAATTCAAGAACTTGAACTTGCAGTTGAAGAACAGTGGAGTTATCAAAGAGGATAAACAATTGATCCTCTCCATTCTCAGCAAGCTTGGTAAAGATTATTCGGTATTTGTCTCTACTTTCAATTCCGGTCGGCTAACTACCCCGAATTGGAAGATGCCTACCTTGAATGCCTTCATTGAGTCCGTCACAAACGAGCATGACAAGTTGATTCAAATGGGGTCCATAAGCTCCAAAGATTCAGCCCTATATGTTCAAGGACCCAAGATCTCGAATGGTAAAGGAAATCAAAAGAAGGAGAAGCCCAAATTCGAGCCTCACAAGCAAAGAGAGAAAGGCAAACAGATGGATGCACCATCCAATCCAAAGTTCAAGCAAAAGGGCAAAGAAGGTAACCAAAAATCTAAATGTACTTATTGCAACCGTGGCTTTCATCCCGAAATTTCATGTATGAAGAAGACTATAGATCAAATGGCCCTCCTTTTGGAAAAGAACAACATAACTCTTCATGATGGTGCAAGGAAGAAGGATAGGAATGATGATCATGAAAGAGGACAAGCACTCATGGCAACTGTTTCGAAGCCCACTACTCTCTTGATAGATTCGGGTGCATCGAATCATATGGCTGCAAATATTGATTCTTTTTCTTCATTCAATCCAAACACCTCCATCCCCATCCATTTGGGAGATGACTCAAAAATTTCTTCAAAGGGCAAAGGTACGATTCATGTAGATCATGGAAGCTTTCAGAATGTTCTCTATGTGCCTTCCTTGGCTTCAAATCTTCTTTCTGTGTATCAAATGACACACACTGGTGAGCCGAAGCAAGTTACATTCAGCCCTAATACAGTTGAAATTTCTGATATCAAAAGTGGAAGACTTGTTGCAGTCGGAAAGGCAAACCACACTGCAAAATGCTATGAGTTTTCACACTTTATTCCGCTTGCAAAGCCCACTGCTCTTCGCACACATGGTAATGAGGTTAGTAGGATTTGGCATGAAATATTTGGACATCTTAATTATAATTATTTGCTGCTTCTATCAAACAAATCCATGGTAGATGGTCTTCCACAACTCCGTTCCTCGAAGGGAATATGCACTGGTTGCATCATTGGGAAGCACCTCGAGCACAGATTCGACCGCGGCAAAGCTAGCAGAGCTTCTATAGTTTTGGGGTTGATACATTCTGATATCATTGGTCCGCTGCCCCATACGTCATTAAATGGTTCAAGGTATGTTTTGACATTTATTGATGATTTTTCCTGCTTTACATGGGTATTCTTTCTCAAAAACAAGTTAGAAGTGCTTGGAAAATTCAAGGATTTTAAGGCTTCTGTTGAGACCGCCACTGAGAGCAAGATCAAAGCTCTTAGATATGATAATGGTGGATAATATATCAAGGCCGAGTTGCTTCAACTTTGTGCCCAAAGTGGAATTCAGATCCAACATATAGTTCCCTACACACCCCAGCAGAACGGTGTAGCGGAAAGGAAAAATCGGTCACTGAAAGAGATGGCTACATGCATGATTGAATCAAAAGGTTTGGCTGCAAATATTTGGGCTGAAGCAATCAATGTTGCTGCATACATACAGAATCATGTTCCACATTCATCCGTGAAAGGTATGACTCCTTTCGAAGCATTCTTTGGTCACAAACCGGATGTGTCCAATTTGAGAGTTTTTGGCTCTACTGCATGGGCTAGAATTCCTTCCAAGAAGAGACGAGATTTGGATCCACAAAGTATTGAGTGCATACTGATAGGATATGGGGAAGAATCAAAAGCATATAAACTCATGGATATCAGATCTAAAAAGATATTCATAGAGCGCAGTGTGCAATTTGAAGAACTGCTTCAAGAATTGCAACTAGTCAAGGAAGAGACTGTCGATTCACCGCCCTCACCAGAAGAAGATCCGTGCAGCGATAATGAAGGTATGATTTCTGATATTTCTGATATTTTAGAAGCATATGATGATAATGACATATCAGGTTCGGAATCCAACCATTATGATCCTCCTCAGTTACCAAAGTGGGCCCAAAACACTCTTCAATCTACTGGTTTGAACCTTGGAAATCCTGCTGATCCGAGACGAACAAGAGTAGACTTTCAAAGAGCAGGTATGTCTCTTTCTATTGCTAATCCATTACTTCCTGAGATTTTTTATTTGATGGCTGGTTCAAATCCCACATCATACTATTCTGCCCATCGAGATCCGAGATGGCAAAGTGCCATGGATGAAGAGTACAATTCTCTTCAAAAGAACAACACATGGGAGCTAGTTTCTCTTCCACCTGGAAGAAAATTAGTAAAGTGTAAATGGGTCTACCACACGAAAGTTGCTGCTGATGGCTCTATCAAAAAATACAAAGCAAGGTTGGTGGCAAAAGGTTTCTCCCAAGTCCAAGGAGTGGACTACAATGAGACCTTTGCACCGGTTGCAAAGATGGATTCCATCCACCTTGTTTTGGCTATTTCCGCATCCAAGCACTAGGAAGTGCACCACATGGATGTGAAGAGTGCATTTCTACATGGAGACCTTGCTGAAGAGGTATATATGCAGTAGCCAGAGGGATACACATCAGATCCATCATTAGTTTGCAGATTGAAGAAATCTTTGTATGGGTTAAAACAGGCCCCAAGAGCTTGGTACGCAAAGATGGACTCCTTCCTTCTTTCTCAGAATTTCCAAAGATGCAAATCTGATTCAAATGTGTATCTTCAGCGATTTAAAGGTAATTTTTTGGTTATTGTACTTTATGTTGATGATCTTCTCATTACTGGTAGCACTCTTACTTCAATAAACAAGCTAAAAACTGCCTTAAATCTAGCTTTTGACATGAGCGATTTGGGCTTGCTGAGTTCACTTTTTGGGCTTGGAGATAGCTCAAAATTTTGATGGGATCACTATATCTCAGCAAAAATATGCTTCTGACCTGTTATTGAAGTTTAATATGGCTAAATGTAAGGCAGCCCCATTCCCATTCCTCTCAGGAATCAGTCTTGAGGAGGGAGATTCTACACCACTTACAGATTGCAGTATGTATCGACAGTTGATTGGTTCACTACTTTATTTGACACACTCAAAGCCTGATATTTCATATGCCGTGAGTGTCATGTCAAGGTATATGTAGCAGCCACATGAGCTTCATTGGCGAGCAGCCAAGCGGATCTTGCAGTATGTGCAAGGTACGAGACAGTTTGGCATACATTATGCTGCAGATTCTGAGCTTGATTTTATTGGTTTTACTGATTCAGATTGGGCAGGTGATAACATTGATTGGAAGTCCACTTCTGGTTATGTTTTCATGATTGGTCATGGTGCTATTTGCTGGTCCGGCAAAAAGCAAGCAGCCATTGCACTTTCTTCAGCAGAGGCAGAGTATCGAGGGGCATTCAATGCCTGCATTCAGGCAGTTTGGTTGCAGGGTATTCTTTTCGAGTTTGGTTTTGGTGGCACTACTTTGACTGTCCTATTTTGTGACAATCAAAGTGCTATCAAGATATCCACAAATCCAGTTCAGTGGCAGAGGACCAAACACATTGAGATTCATATGCATTACATTCAACATTTGGTGCATGATCGCACCATCATTCTGCAATATTGCCCTACTGATGAGCAAATTGCAGACATCTTCACCAAGAGATTCACTGAGAAGAAGTTCTCTTACCTCCGTTCACTGTTGGGGGTGAGTTCCATCATGGTGGAGACATATTGATCCATTATTATGCTTTAGCTTGAGGGGGGGCTTTCTTCCCACTTGGTTTTCCCTCTTTCCTCACTTAGTTTATTTTCAGCATTTCTTGGATTATTGCATTGGGGTGACCTTTGGTCTTAGTTACCAGGGCCCCACATTATTTTTTGCACATCATAGTCTAGATTGAGGGGGGGTGTTCGGATATCCACATCATCTTTTTCAGGATCTTGCATGCAAATTCTAGGGTTTGCATGCACTTTGCATGCATCCCAGTCACCAAGTTGATGCCTCCAGCACCTTAGCAACCTTATTCTAGCACCCGGGAGCCAATTACTTCAGAGTTTTAGCCCTCCTAGTCAGGAAGGCACCCTCTTCTCACCTACTTCCAGAGAAGGGCGCACTTCTTCACCTACTGCCAGAGAAGGGCGCACTTCTTCACCTACCACGCAGTTCCACTTCAGTTACACTCAGTTAGCTCCGATTCTCCCTGATTTGAGGCTAGTTTCACTCTTGACTAACTGTTTCACTTCCGTTGGACCTCCAGATTGACTAGATGACTTGTTCTGACTTCAGTTAGCCTCCCATGCGCCCTCCACTAAGCCCACTTCCCTATATCAGTGCTACACACTTCAGTTACACATGTTACACTCAGTTAGACTCAGATTGACACCTGGATGACTGGTTCTTGTACATTGATGACCACCACTGATCGGTGATGAGGACTCCTAGTTGGAGTCAAGCTACTCCATTCAGTGATTCGAATGACCTCCTTAGGCAATTCAAATTTCTCATTCATTGTTACTGTATTCTATTGTAATCATTCACCCTTACTGGGATATTGAGCACTGCTGCATGTTTTGCACAGTTTTACACCATATTTTCTATGTTCATCTGTTGTGATTGATTTACTTGTTCATTAGATCTGCTGTGACTAATTTTACAAAAAGACAATTCTCCAAGCATGGACATTTCGAATTCTTTCTGCATGTCCTTAGAAAATTATTGACTCATCTTGTCATCATTTCTTCCGAAAATAATATCATCAACATATAATTCAACAACTATCATTTTCTTGTGCTTGATCTTGATGTAAATATTATTGTCTACGTTCCCCTTCTGAAGCCTTATTGTTGTAGATACTTGGCCAATATTGAATACCAAGCTCTAGGATCCTGCTTGAGTCCATACAAATCTTTCTTTAATTTGCAGACATAGTCTCCATTTCCAGAAAAGGAGAATCTATGTAGTTGTTCAATGAATAATTCTTCTTCAAGATCTCCATTTAGGAAAGCATATTTTACATCCATTTGATACACTTTGACATTTTCAGCACAGACATAGGCTAAGAATAGTCTGATTGCTTCCATTCATGCCACAAGAGTGAATTTTTATCAAAATCTACTCCTTCAATCTGTGCATAACCTTTACAAACCAATCTTTCTTTGTTTCTGACAACTTGTCATTCTTCATTTAGCTTGTTTTTGGAAACCCATTTTGTGTCGATAACATTTTTATTTTTGGGTCTTGGTACCAGTTCCCAGGTCTGATTATTTTCAATTTGATCTAATTATTCGTTCATGGATTTAACTCAATGCTCATCTGTTCTGGCCTGTTCAAATCCTTCTGGTTCTATTTGTGACAATAGAGAAAAATGAACCTCTTTAGATGAATCTCTTAGGATTCTTCTAGTTTTTACATTAGCATTGCTATCTCTAATTATCAAATCCTTCTAATGATTCTTTTGAATGTATCTGGAAGGAGCCTTTATGTCATGTCTTTCGTCTTCTAATTCTCATTGATATATCAACTCCTATGGTTCTTTTATCTCTCTATTTTCTAGTTGATCCTCATATGATTGTTCAATCATAGGCATATCATCATCATCTTCTACTCTCCTGTGAGTAAACATTTAATCAAATTTCACATTTGGGACTACTATCATTCTGAGTCATATATTGTCACAGTTGTAAGCCTTGCTTCTAGTGGCATAACCAAGGAAAATTCCTTTATCTGATATGGATTCAAAATTTCCATTGTCATCATCATTTATTTTGATGTAGCATTTGCTTCCAAATATTCAGAAGTGCTTAAAGTGGTTGGCCTTCCCTTCCAAAGTTCATAAGGTGTTAAACAGTTGTTTGTCCTAATCTGACATTTGTTAAGGATGTGTACAGCTGTATGAATGGCCTGATTCCAAAACATATATGATATATTTGATTCATTTAACATTGTTCTATTCATTTCCTGCATCATTTTGTTTTTTTATTTCCGCCACTCCAATTTGTTGCAGAGTTTTGGATGCTGAGAATTGTCTTTTGATTCCATGTCGGATCTCAAAAACTTTACCCTTAATTCTATTTCATTTTCAACTACTTTCTTAAAGGCCTTGGAATATTCGAACGTTTCTGATTTTTCTTTAAGAAAGAGCACCCATGTCATTCTAGTATAATCATCAATGAAAAGAAGAAAATAAGATTCATCGTTTAATCCTTTGGTTCTCATTGGACCACAAAGATTTGAATGTACCATTTCCAAAGGTTTTGAAGTAGTATACTCTTTTGTCTTAAATGTAACCCTTGTTTTATTTCCATGCACATAGTGTTCACGGAATGAATTTAACGGTCTAATAATCCTTGGAATCTCTCTTACTGCTTATTTCCTACTAACTCCGACCAGATTGTTGAAATTAATGTGTCCTAGTCTTCTATGACAAAGTTAGCTTTCATTCATTTTCCGCATGTAGCATTTCTCTTCCTTTTCATCATCCAAAATGTATACATTGTTAGGAGTTATGGAGGTTGTTGCCACTAACATGCATGTATCCCTATTTCTGATTTTTCATTTCTCTGAGTCAATGGTGAGTGTGTGCCCTTGATCACACATCTGACTCATACTGAGAAGATTGTGTTTCATGTTTTTGACTAGTAAGACATTTTCTACTTTGGTCCTTTTGTTTCCCATACTTTCTAAGCCTCTTCCTAATATTTTGTTAGATCCATTATCCCAAAGTAGACACTACCTCCCTTTTCTTCCCTGTATTTTAGAAAATATTTTTTATCTCCTGTCATATTATTAGAACAATCATTGTATATATACCATTGTCCCCTTCTATTTTGCGCATGTAAATCTAGGTTGCATCCTTCTTGATAAACTTGATCCTTCTTAGCTTCTGTTGTTTTTATTTTGTTGACATCCTCCAACTATGTAGATGGAAACTGATTTTCGCAGTTCTGACTATCATGAACATGGTTGTGACATTTACAACACTCATTATTTAGATTCAAAATACTAAAGGGATTGAGATATTCTTTTGTAGTCTAGGTTATTTTCTTGAGGATGTTCTATTTAGGATTCATTTGATTGTGAAATCCACTTCTCCTAACATACGCAATTTCATGTGCCTTACAGTTTCTTTCTTTATGACCAAAATTATGACAAAAGTAATAGTTTCCCAAAAAGAGATTTTGATACCTAATTGGATGAAATCTCCTGAATTACGCAGGTTCAGTTTCCATATGAAGTGACTCCCTATGATTTCCTTCAAAATTCTGAGTGTTCTTTTAAAAAATAGTTCTGAGCGCATCTGCGTAAATTTTTACAAAGTTTGAATCTACATTGGTGCTATTTATGAATCTTTGTCCATGTTCCAATTGACTGCTAAATATCTGTAATTATTCTCTTAGAGAAATGATTTCAGCTTCCATTTTTCACATATTTCTTCTCTTAGTTTCATCCGCCTGGTGGTTTCTGCCTCTAATCTCAACATCAATTCTTGCAGTTACTTTCTTCTCTTCTTTAATTTATTCAGTTCATCCAAATCACTAATGAGTTCTCCTTCGAAGTCTACTTCTTCCATCTCTTCATATTATGTACCCATGTTTGCTCGCTTCTCTTTGTTTGCTAGGAATAGTTTTCCTGCATGGCCAACTCAATGCAAAGATCTATCTTCCATATGTTAAGCTATTACTAAAGACACCTACTCTGATACCAATTGTTGGAATCTATTTAATACTGAGAGGGGGGTGAATCAGTATTAGCGCATTTATGAACAATTTTAACTTATTAACAGATTAATTTGAACTTAATATTGATATTCAATTATGCATCCATCGTAAATAAAGAATTCATCCACATATGCACAAAAACACAGAACAAAGAACACACATGATTTTTTTACGTGGAACCCAAATGGGAGAAAACCAAGGAACGCTCTTTATACTGAAAGATTACACTTGAGGAATCACCAACTTCCTAAGCTCTCCAACACCAACTAGAAGGAGACACCAACCCCTTGGTTTTATAGGAACCGACCTGAAGGAAGCACCAAATCCCTGAGTTCTCCAGCACCAACTAGAAGGAGTCTATGACCCCGTTCTCCTTGCCCCATCCTGCTGCCCTGATATACAAAAATAATATATTGTCTTGTTGTACTTCTGATACGTGCACACTTCATATATTATTATGTTTGTTCTGTTGTGTGCACCTTATTTATGCTGTAGTATTATTGTCACTTTGCTGCATACATAACTTGACTTCAGATTCAACTCAACACTTCACTTTAACTAATGTCTCACTTCTACAGTCTGTGCCAAGATTCAATATATCATTTTGCTATTGCACTTCTGCAACTTCAGCTGATACTGCGCATCAATTGATAACATGTTGTTCTGTCTTTGTGCATCAGTATCATATAGAAATTGCGCACCTTCAGAGATATGTCTGTTATTTCTTGGTGCAACAACCTTTAGATAATATGTGAAAAACTATGCATCATCTATTATATGTCCTTTCTGTTTAGTGCACTTGTCTCAAATCATCCTCATCATGGCGCACATCCTTGAATGAGCTGCAACTCTGTCTTTGTGCATCTCATGGAATACCTCACTTCGACACATCAACTCAATCTTCGTGCATTAGTTAAACCTCTTCACTTCATGCATCTTCTGATATACCTCAAATCTATCTCTGCGCTTCTGTCTTATAACATCTATGACAATGTACTTATTGTCTGTGATACTGTCATTCAGTCCTCACGCACTTGTGCATCTTCATTAATTCTTCCTTTCTATCTTCGTGTAACCATCACATATTCACAATCTCATTCAGTGCACCTTTAGTTATATCATTCCTCTGTTTGTGCACACTCGGATCTTCATCTAGCTCATCCTGTTATGGTTCCACAAGACCTTGATGCTCCGAAAAACTATACATATGTATCTTCCAACTTTCCTACAAGCTCTACATCCTTACTCTAAATCTTCAAGCTTGCCTCCATTCAACGCCCCAACTTCTTATTTATACTTGATCTATGTGGATGGTGATGTTCACAAATTATTTGTGTCGTCCTTTTTTCCTTGCTTCATCGTTCTTCTTACTTATGCTTCCTCCACTTGTCATCTTTTGCACCACTAATGTGTCATCTCTTGTCAGTCTTGTGCACACTTGATCCTTTGGCTAGTGGGACTGGCACCCTTGTGATACTGTCACTTATGGGTATTGCGCACTTGATGTATCATTGTCTGTGGAATTTGCGCATATGATATCTTCAACTGCTACACCCTTTTTGGTACTTGTGCATGCTTCAACAACTGAAAACTTCTTCCAATTGGTGAGTCTTGCACACTTTCAATACTTGCATAACTACTTGACCATTTCTTGTTCCAAGTTGCTTGTGCACTCCCAAACCTTGTCTAATCAACTCTTTGGCTTGCTTACACACTTGGACCTTTTTCCAACCAAATCTTTGGCTTTTACCTTGAAGTAGTGTGACTTGGTGGACTTGATGTATGTGCACGTACCACATGTTGTAGGATGCATTCCTTATTTACTTCTTCAAACTGGATATGCTTGATGTACTTCTGGATATACTTCTTTAGACTAGCATCCACACATTTCTTCATCTTGCTTGCGCATATATTTCTTCAAAATGGCTTCCATATACTTCTTGAAACTGGAATAGGAATACTAATTCCTCCTTGACATTAGTTGACATCCTATTTGACATTAGTTGACATCAATGAAAACCAAAGTTCAACAAATGATATGGTCATCATATTGAAACAATACGTAATATGGTTTTTTCACAAAACTTTATATATAAATGGAATTAAATCACAATTAATTATGTTCATATCCTAATAATACTTTCATTATCTCAATGATTAGGAAATATATACCAAACCTCCCTTCCTATATGTTGGCCCAGTATAAACACAGGTTACCAGGGAGGAGACATGTAGAGTGAAGGGATTAGGGTTTCTAGACAAACCCTTTGATCGATGTCAGGGGGTTCAATCAGTCGTTTGTTTATAGACCTAGTTTTAGTGGAGCAGTCAAAGGAGTCAAAGTGGTTGCAGTGGAGCTGGGGTTCCTTCAAGAACCCTAAAAAATGTTTTTGGGTCAGAGTGTGGGTATTTTTCCATCACATCACAAATGGTTTATTTTTTCGAATTTGCTTAGGCCTTCAGGTCTTATGAGTAATCGATTCTTTGCATGAGCATTAATTGTTCCTTATTTCTTTAATCATGGTACAATAGCTAGTGGAGTTTGTTATTTGTACATGCATGGGTTTCGTTGATTTGGTTTCAAGATCAAGTGGCAAGTTTCTATTTGAATAAAGAGATTTTTTCTCTCAAACCTTAGACCAAGGTTGTGGGTGATTGGGTGGTAGGTATTTTTCTATATCACGCCGATATAAAGAAGCTCAATTGAAATGCAAGAGTTTTCAAAGAACTTCTATGCTGGTCAATGTATAGGAACTCTCTGAGCTAAAGAAATCCTTTGGTTGACAGTCGTCAAGGGTCCTATGCTTAGGTGGAAATACCCTAGCCAAAATGTTACTAACTATGGTTTTTTCTAATATGCTAGCGAGGTCTGAGGAAGCTTGAGAGGCATATTATTTCTCTTGCAGGTATAGGTTGTGCAATTTGGGAGGTGGTGTAGCTTTGTATGGTTATGGTTTTGATCAGGTCAAGTGTTGATATAAGGATTAGGTTTTTCTACCGAGTCGCATGGGATTTGTTAGTACTAATACCCTCAACATGATCAGCTGAAGGAAGCTCTAGTATACACCAAGATGAGAAAGACCTCAGAGTGAAAGTCTGGAACAATAATGGCGCAGACAAAGCTTAAGATAGTCACACCATGATGATAGTCATATGCAGCCAAATCTCAAAAGAGGGGCTATTCCCAGATTAACAGTGGATGGTGCAGTCAGAACGCCCAAACGCCTGGCATTTACCCAGCTTAGATCACCCCTAATGAAAAACCACCACGAGCATGTGGCAGCTCCAAAGTAGCTCAGATCCTTGAAGGAGTTTCTAAGGAAGGTAGGTCCACATGATAAAGCTACGCTGGCATATTGCATGACTCAAGGAAGCAAGGAGTAGGCATCGACGGATACCCATGCTTCAGGATAATAAAGTTGCACGAATTTTAATACTCCCAACACGTCCCTAGAACAAAACCATTGCCTTCACGTGGAAGCTCCAGGATTGTTCAAGGGCCTAAAATCGGTTTTTTCGAACCACCTTTTCAGGGCCTTGAAACCGCTAAGTCACCATGGTGGTTTTTAGGCCATGGATCGCCAGACAGATAGGCCATGTGAAAAAGGGACCCACTTTAAAAATTTGCGCTTGCCTGGCATAGATATCGAGAAAGACTTGTCAGAAGATCGACGGTCACCTAAGCATCAGTGTTATAAAATTTCTTGGAGTTTAACTCTCACAATACGTCCCAGGAGGAAAAACTGCTACTTCCACGTGGCAACTCCGAGATTGTTCAAGGGCCTAAAAGTGGTATCTCTAAACTACTTTTTGGGGGTCCTGAACCGCTTGTGCTTCTTGACATATGACTCCTTGACATACTTTATTCTTCGCATGGTTCAAAGGAGACTCCTCCCAACAGTCTTGTCAGCCTCTGTCGCCGGTTTGAAGCAACATCTATCGACACTAATTACTGCCACCGTCATCGTACAGAGAACAATCTTCTCCCAGCATGCAAAAACCTGATGAGTGGTTGGGTAATCATTACCCAAGGACAACACGATTTTCAGGGAGAGAGCAGGTGAGGCTATAAATACTCAAGCAGTTGCATAGTTTGAAGGCATGGATTTCTCAGTCATCATGTGTCCAAAACGCAAAGCTTAATGTGTGAGTCTACCAGAGTTTTCAAGTTAAGCAGCAAGGATACGTGGTTTTGATGGCGCATTTTATTGCCAGTGGAAGCACACAAGGAGCATTAAGGGCATGAATGACTAGTGTTCACGAGCAGCCCGCAAATGCACATTGGCAGAAATTTAGGCGGGAAAAGTCTGAGGTCTCACCGGAGATGTCTAGGGAAACTTCAGTAATTTCAATGGTTGAAAAGGAAATAGGCCTTCTGAATGCAGAAGCACGTAAGGAAGGAGCATGGCGGTCCCAACAAAGGATGATCAAATTGTGAAGCAGTGGTACCTAAACGGTTCAGATTGTTGAGAGAGAGATCAGGTCTTGTTTCACAACTCGGTAACGTCGATGAATTTTCTCCCCATCAAAAAAAGGTTCGAGAGAAAAAGGCTTGGATGGAGTAGAAGAGATAGATGGTGAAGGGTTTTTTAGCAACACATGAAAGTGAAGTGGCTGCATCAGCATCTCCATAGCGCAAAAAATGGTCCAACGGTTATTAATCTCAGAACATCCCTAAAATTAAAGAAGAACTGCTAATAATGCGAGGTCTCCTTGGATTAGCAGGTGTTTTTCCATTCAGTAGGACATACTGCTTCACCAACTAAATGGCTTTCAGTCGCGTCATAGATGTCACTCATAGTCAGTATGACTGTTTTGTGTAACAGACTTTGTTGGAAAGTACAAACATAATTGCATAAGCCGTTGGGCTATAACAAACTCTTTGTAATAACTTATTTTGTAAATCATGTGAAGGCTATATATAGTAGAATAGGTAATGGCCAATGGTCGGATCTTTTTGTAAGAAGTGTAACTTCTGATATTTTGCAGTCCGATCAATATATAAAGAAGAACATAATTTTTGCCCGATCTTGGAGTTTTATGGATTCAAAATTTTGATGTCCACTTAGTATTCTTATCTCATGTTAATTCATCTCTGTCATGTTGCTCATGATTTATGAATTTTATTTTGTTTTCAATATGAGCGTTGCGAGCTTAAAATTGTTGTTCCTAGAATGATTATGGCGTGAAGTATTCATGTTTGGTTATCTGGGAATAATATCCTCATATTGTTCAGGTTTAGTTCTGCAATCATTTTTGTTACAAATACTGAATTCCTCTCTTAGGCTCAGTACGTTATTCTCAAACATAAAATAAAGATTTACTCTCTGCAGTACCTTTGTTTTGTGCCATTTTGTTAACACCAATTCATTCAAATTCTTATAATTGGAATATTGAAATACTTCCCACATTATTCCAAGATTGGCTATATGTTTTATCTTATGTTCAATGTGATTTTGGTTAAGCAAAAGAACACAACAAATATTATTGATTCCCAAGCAAAGTTCTAAAAGCAACCTTAAAATGTCTCTGGGACTAACATCTTTTCTGGCGTCGTTGTTGGGGAACGCAAGCAAGAAGACAAATCTTCCTTGGGGACAACGACAAAATTTTATGCTCCTAATTTCATAAGTGGATGAAACTAGGTTGCAGGTTGTAATCCACTTGGCGACTCCACAGTAGAAAACCTGGCATCTGGATGAAGACATACCCGCCAGAACCTCATCCACGAAGAATTTGTGGCTTTACAAGATTCAACCTCCTGGAGACATAGACGTGGAAAATATCAGTCTACTTCACTAGTCCATCGGCGAAGTTTCTCCCCACCTATATTTGGCCCTCAATTTCCTGAATCTGAATTCATTGTCCAAACCCCTGAAAGAGAACCTTCTCCCCAAAACCCTCACACTCCTTGTGATTTTCCTAGCTTTCAAAAGATTCATGCTACAAGTGAAGAATTTTCAGCTCACACGAATCCACCCAAATCTTTCATTTCTCCGCAGGCCAAGAAGCTAATCTCCAATCACCTCATGTTAGGAGGAGGAGGTGGAGGACCAACACCACCACCTAAAACACCCAGATGGGTAGCTAGCCAACATGGACCTCTGCAATTACCAATGCCCTTGAATGATATGCCTACCCACTATTTGAAATTGCTACCAAAGTATGATGGCAGTAAGGGCACATCTGTTGAAAATCATGTAGACCGATTCCAAGATTTCACTGACAATATCCTGATCGAACATGATGATGTGCTCATGCGAGTTTTTGCTCATTTGCTGGAAGGAGAAGCTAGAAAATGGTTCAAATCACTACCTAATGCCTCTATCATCACTATGGAAATCTTGGAAACCACTTTTGTCAAGAAGTGGGGAGTTAAACGTTATAGTCTCTATTATTTAACAGATTTCTCCGCCCTGAAGAAGAGAAACTCTGAAAATGTGGTGGACTTTACTGTGAGATTCAACAAAGTATATTTCACAATCCACGAGGACATTCAACCTACTAAAGCAACAACTCGGGTCACATATGCAGCATATTTCCCCTCAGATTTTTCCATCATGTTGAGAGAGAGAAGACCTCTCTCACTTGGTGAAATGCAAGATGACGCCATAGATGTCGAAGGAAACATGAGGGCAGGAGGAAAGATAAAAATGACCCATGATATTGAACCAAAAGACAAAGGAATGGCCAAAGAAGAGGGTGTCTCTTAAGAAATAAAAGACCTGCAAGATGCAAAGATTGACGAGATGACTTGCATTATCAATCATTTGTCAAATAAAGTTACCAGAATGGAATTAGAAACTAGAAGTCCTGACAGACAGACACCTTCCCGACCTCCTATGCAGTTCAGAAGGCCTTACAATCCCAAAATGGCATACAGCGAAAAGAGAAATGATGAACAAATATTAAGGTCGAATGTCCGCAAAAATGAAAATACTCTGGTTGAAATTCCACTGGAAGAAGTTTATGAAGAATTTGATTAACAGTTGAATTGGATGGAAGAGGACTCCTATCTTATGCACCTCACTAGGGATCATTACGAGAGCTCACTCTCATATATGCAAACCATATCAAATATTTTGAACTCCCAAGAAAGTTATCAACTCCCATATTATCCTCTTTTTCACAATACCCAACCAGATAATTCACAAAGGAAGTAGGACTTGAGACCAAGGTCGGAAATGGAAAACAGACAGAGCGGAATTCCCCCCAAGAAATCCCCACGAAGGTCGACTCAAGATAACTTTCCACAAACTAACCCCCTATAAAAAATAAAAGTCCTACCAAAAGATAAAACCAACGAGGCCGTAGTTCACGATAGCCAAATTAAGCCAGGCATAAGCCCCCATAAGAAAGCAGAGCTAAATCCCAGAGAATGGTCTTCCTCTTTCATCCTGGAACATTAGTTGAACAAACTAAGAATAGTTGTCCCCTTGACTAAATTGATAAGGAACACTATGTACCAGAAGCATATTGATAAAATGTTACACCGAGTTGAAAACATCGATCAACGGGATTCCATAAATATTAATGATGAAGCCCCCACTTGTCAATGCGTCCCACACATCGATAATAAAGAAGATCCCACCGCTCTATTTTATGTTACCCTGAATGTACATGAGAAAATACTTCACAACTGTATGTTGGAGTTTGGAGCATCTCACAATATGATTCCCAAGGTAATTATGGAACAACTGGGACTAGAGATCACCAGGCCATATCATGACCTCTATAGTTTTGACTCCAGAAAGGTGAAATGCATATGAATGATAAAGGGTTTGGTAGTCACTCTTGCTCAAATACCAGCCAAAAGAGTAATGATGGATGTGGTGGTAGCGGATGTTCCAAAAAAATATGGCATGCTGCTATCAATGAGTTGGGCTAAAAAGCTGGGAGGAACCATGCAAATGGATAAGAAATACGCTACAATACCCATTTTTTCTAGAGAGACTAGACGGTTGTATAGAGAAGCTATGTTTTCCTATGTGATAAGTCATCAAGACAACCCTATGAATTATACCATATATGCAGTTGATGAAGACATGGGTTGTTATAGATTATCAATGGAAAATCCCACCGAAGAAGAAATTGTACAAACTCAAGAGGCAGATCCCATGGCTAAAAATAACAGGAATCAGATCTAGAAACTCTATTTTGATGGAGCTTCTGATAAAGAATAATCTAGAGCTGGCACAGTATTATCATCACCAACAGGGGACAAGATCAGTTTATCCTACAAGTTAGACTTCGATACCAACAACAATGTTGCTGAATATGAGGCCCTTATCCTTGGCCTCCGAGCTGCCAAGGATTTAAAAATCACCAAATTGGCAATCTTCGGAGACTCTGAACTAGTGGTAAACCAGATCAAAAGTATTTATCAAACCAAACATCCAAGACTCAAAGCATATCGAAATCTGGCCTGGGACCTTATTTAGAATTTCTTTGATGCTTTCAACATTAATTTTGTTCCCCGAGAAGGAAATCAACAGGAAGATGCATTGGCCTTGATGGCAAGCTCTTTTAAGCCTCCCAAGAAGCCGAAGCTAAAGTATGAGGTCGAAATGCGATATCGTCCCTCTAACGTAGACAATGTAAAAATTTTCCAGGTCTTTGAAGATGACCAATAGATCAAACACTTTTTACTACTTGTCGATGAATTTTCAAATACTGACGTGGATGATAATTCCATAGAGACAGAAGAAAACATTCTACAAATAGAAGGTGGAAAAATATTTGGGTTGACACAACATATTGCTGGCCACAAAATTCTGCAACTAAAGAATAAATTTATTACCAAAGGATTGGTTCCACTAGAACAGTTGTTCGATAAGAACGAAATCCCAATAAAACTAGCAGTGCAACCAACTATTGAGGATGTGTAGGAGGTGAATCTTGGCACCGTGGAAGAACCCAAGTTCTTAAAGCTTTCTCAGTCCCTTACAAGCGAGCAAAAGCAAACGTATGAGAATTTGTTTAAATATTACGTAGATGTTTTTGCATGGAAGTACGGAGACCTCAAAACCTATGATACCACTATCATACAACATAGGAACCCTTTGAAGCCAGATGCTAAACCAATAAAGCAGACGTTGAGAAAGGTAAATTCTGTCTTACTGCCAGTGCTCGAAAAAGAAGTAAGAAAACTTCTTGATGATAAAATCATCATTCCTTTAAGATATTAATAGTGGGTGGCAAACTTGGTGCCGGTTAGAAAGAATAATGGAGAAATCTGGCTATGTGTTGATTTCAGGAACCTAAACAAGTGCTCGTTAAAGGATAATTATCCCTAGCCCAAAATGGATCATATTCTACAAAAAATAGTTGGGTCGACTAGAGTATCAATGATGGACGGGTTCTCAGACTATAACCAGATCGCCATGCACCTAGATGATAGGGAAAAGACAACCTTCACCATACCATGGGGAAATTTTATGTATGATAAAATGCCTTTTGGCCTCATTAATGTCGGTGCAACATTCCAAAGGGCCATGGATATAACATTCATAGGAGAAAAGGATAGATTTATTGTGATATATCTATATGAAATGAAAGTATTTTCAAAGTCTGATGAAGGCCACCTTTGACATCTGAAGTGGAACTTCAGGAAATGCAGAAAATTTGGCCTGTCTCTCAACCCTAAAAAATCATTTTTTGCAATGATGGAAGGAAAGTTGTTGGGTCACATTGTCTCCAAAGATGGTGTAAGAATAGACCCGGATAGAGTATCTGCTATCAAACTTTGTGAGATCATTTTAGTGTATTCAAGTTAGGCACATATTGTGCGAGCTCAATGAAGATGCAGATGCACGCTCAAAATAGGGTCTCTTATTACATCCTGGAGCACTCCATATGGAGGAATTCCAAGGGTGTACATCTACAAATGTGATTAACTCTTTGTTAGCATATTTATGAAAATTCTAAATTTTTTGTAGAATGCAATGAAAGATGTAAGACAATTATGGATTTGAGTCATATACTAGTGAAGGAAGTTGATAGTTATTTTTTTATCCGATAAGATAAACAAGGTGAAAATCTCTAAAGATTGTATTTTTGCGCTTAAGTGAATGAAAATAAGTTTTTTTCATGGAAAAAAATATAAAAATCTATATATTTGGTTGAGGAAAGCCAAATGAGTTGAAATTTTATCTAGATATATTTTGTCTTATCGATGTAAAATAAGTTCATCTTTTGTTCCATAGATATTATTGTTTAGTTGGCCCATATGTGCAATCATCAAACTAGGAATTTGATTGTTCTTTCAATTATGACCCTACATTAATAAAAATGTTTTTTCTTGAATTGCAAACAAGTTGTTAGGGAACATTGCCTACAATCAATTAGATTGGAAATCATTTACCATTCAATCAATCAACATTTATCATGGCTGACTACATGAATAATATGAAATAAAAATCCCCAAAAAATGGTGGAGATGACAACCAAACATGCCCAACTAACCTTTTTTTTAAATCTTATGAAAGCCTTCAATGCATATTTCATTTTTCATCCTTTCCAAAATAAAAATTGCAAGATGTTTGCAAGCTTTTGGTAACAACAAATATTTAACAACCTTGAACATGGTAACTATATTGAATACTCATATCAGTTACCCTCTAGCGTATTTAGTTGTAGTTATTTATGACAAATAATATTGTCAACCATAACAAAAAAATTGATCCAAAAGAATAGCCTAGGTTGCATGATATCTCCACTTTAACTTTATGATGTCAAATACCTCTATGCAATTTATGAATGCATCCAATTTTACTCTTTTATCATTCTCTCTTATTCATATATAAATCAACGTGTATATATCATCAAATCACTTACTTTTTCAAACATTTGAATTGTGCTTTTCCAATTAAAGGTAGCAATTGTCGTGAGTATTGTCACTTCCTGAATAATGCCCTAAAAAGAAGGTTCAATACCCACTAGATCCATATGCATTCGAAGATTCAACCTCCACCAAATCGAAAACAAATTGAGGCAGAGTTCAAAATGATGGAATCAAACAAACCGAGAAAACAACAACAACAACAACAAGTCACAATAAAAAACTAATACTCAAAATAGGTATTTGATGTTGGAGAATGGCCATGAAATAAACATGAATCGAAGAGTCCAACCCACAACTCTAAGAACCCATCCTCCTTTGTTATCCCCAATGAGGAAGGGGAAAATTTCCATTATATGAGTAATCCTCCTCTATGTGTGATTCATAACTAGGGTAAGGAAGGAGACTCTTATAAGCTTCCCTCCTTCCAAGATTCTAATAAAAAATAACCTCTTCTTTCTACAAAATAAAATCCCATAAAAAATTCCAAGAAGGAAATCTAAAAAACAAATTACAGAAGTCAACGCTACAAAGAGAAATACTTTAGGTATGTAAACCACAACAAATAAAGTCCTTATGGTCGATAAAAAAGCAACTCCTCCCAATTTATGAAGATAATTTCCCAGAATTATAGACACTTTGGAAACATAAATAGAATCAAATCTATTAACTCTTTGATAAGAAATGAAATTCCAGTACATCAAGTGACAAACTATCATAGAAATATTTCCATCCATAAGGGGTTTCCTTTGGAAAAAGGGGAATACAGAACTAAGGATGCAAAGTATTTCTTAAGGAATCTTGTCCTTGAGGATCCTTTCTCAATCATTAAAAAGTCAAAACTCAATGCAGAACACTAGACCGAGCTACACTTCAAGGCGATCTCCACTTCTCAACAATTTTAAATTTATAATGTGTATGCCCTAACAATTATATAAAAAAATAAAGAAATGTTAGTATTATGTTATGAGATTTTTCTCCTTATCCCCCCCTCATTGATTGGGATAATTGATGGATATTTTAACCTCATTTTCAATAACAAAGAGAAGATGGAGGGTTCTCCAATGAGATCCCTATTAGAGAGGTTATGGAGGACTTAATCTCAAACTTTGGCCTAGTTGATTTGAATCTCAAAGTAGTAAATTCACACTGGATGAAAAACGGATCACACCTGAACTTATTTGTTGAAAGCCTTGACCATTTTTTGGTTCAAGAATCCCTAAATATGGCCTATATTTATCCTCGATCATTTTAATCTATGTTATTTGTCACCGCCCCTACAAATTATGCTCCCCTTTTCATCAAATTTAATCCAGTCTATATGGCCATTGAAGCAATTGACAAGCTAATTTCTTTCCCATGGAATCTTATTCCTAATGTATCATTGGTTCCAAAGCATACATTTGGGAGCAAAAGATAAAGTGCTTGAAAATAAAATTTAATGATTGGGTAAGAAAAAATTCCCAAGGTTTCAAAACCCCTAGAAAGCTAGCAAAGGAAAATTTGGAAACATTTCAAATCCAAACTAAGGAGCATGGTTATTGTGATGTCTCGAACTTGGAAGAGAGAGTACCTATTCAAAACCTTCTCCAAACCAACAAAAATACAAAAAAAAGGAATAAAAAAATACCTAGAGACAAAAATACAAAAAGAAAATCATACTCAATCCAACAAGAGGAGAATAAATAATATTGTCTTCAAAGACTGACTCTATTCCCTCAACAAAGAACTTCAATTTTTTATCATATTTCCAATGCTTGCCCATGATTAATCTAGCAAGCTACTTAAAGAGTCAAGCATTGACGAGACTACAAATCAAAAGAAGTTACATTTCATTCTAGAACTCATTAATTCTTTAGAAAATGAATGCTTGTTATCCCTAATCAATGAAGGGGAAGTCAAGAACATAACCTTTAGTATGAAGCCAAACAAATCTCCATGCCCTGATGGCTTCTCCACCAAAGTTTATTAAAAAAATAGGAAATATGAAAATGGATTTGCTTGCCATAGTGGAGAAATCCAAAAAGGTAGTATGGTAGGGCAATTAACTCCACATTCTTGAGTATCATTCCAAGGATTCAAATCCCCGCCAACTTCTCCGGGTATAGGCCAATCTCACTTTGCAATGCTTATTATAAGATCTACTCTAGGAGCAAGAGAGGTTTTGTCCAAGTGAAACTTATTTTTGGAAACATAAATTTGGTCCAAGAATATACATTCCTTGGAATCCCTTAAAATGAGAGATATGAATATAAAATTAGATGAGTTTGTGATCCAAATGCTTAAGACTTTTGGGATTTTAGAGGGCATCACTAACTAGTTAAAGGGTTGTAATTCTCCTTGGATTTATTCTTTGGTCAATGGGAAGATGACAATATTTTTCAAAGCATCTAGCTAGAGGTATTAGACAAGGATGTCCCTTGTCCCTCTATCTCTATATAATTATGGATGAAGGTAGATCATTGGAAGAAGCAAGAGCTTAAGGATTCTTCCCAACACTAGAATGGTCAAAGGATCAAAGGCCTTAAATCATTCACATTTTTTCAATGGAAGTCTCCTACTAGGCATAGCTTCATTAACTATATAGCCAGAAGATTATTAAAATTCTCATCATATATTTGAATCTTTCAAGAGGCAAAGTGAACAAGAAGAAAATAAACGTGTTTGGGGTTATTATGTGGATGAAGTTGTCCTAACAAAACTACCTCCATCTCAAAATGATCATATAATAAACTAGAGTCAAATTCCTTACATAGGAATTCCCATATCCTCACGGCATCTTACAAGCTTTGTATGGCCCCATTCTAGAGAAATAAAAAAAAAAATGTTGATTGGAATATGTTTTGGTTGAAACCTCAACCACAAACATTCATAATTCGAGTAGTTCTTTCCAACATGCATTTGTGCTTAAGCTTAATTTTGATTGCCCCTTCCATGGTTTTGCATGAGATGGGTCAAAAACTTCATATAGAAAGAATTCAAGTAAGAAAAACATATCCTAAAAAACAACCCTAGTTTCTTGGAGAAGGTAAAATGTAATACCCGCAGTTTTTGACTTGGAATGTATTTAATCAAATTATGTAAATGATGTGAATATGCTAGTATGGATTCCTAGTGCGGAGCTTAAGGCCAAGACCTGACTAGCGAATGAATAGGCGTGTATGATGTAAATATTTTTAATTGAACAGTATGGTTGACTTGTTATGTAAATACATGTAAATATTTTTAATTGAACAGTATGGTTGACTTGTTATGTAAATATTTGTAAATATTATGTTGGAAAATAATATCATGGTCCAAAACGGTTGTGTAAAGAGCACTAGAGAGTTTATGATTCCACTAGAGGGGAAGATAAAAGGGAGCCTATGGGAGATTAGATCCTCTATTTCCAAGTGCCAACCTTAGAAATCATCGAATTGTTGCCATGTGCTTTAAATGAGACAATTGCTTTATTTTGAATATTAGATCCAATCATTGAATGGATGTGTGAGGTTGGTGGGTAAAGCCCTTCCATGTAATTATGAAAGCATGGGATGGATATCCTTTTTGACATTTGTAAGGGTCCTTTTCTTCTATGGCAGAAGTTATATCAGTTGTATTGTCACCATTACCTCCTATAGTTTGGATCCATTCACTCATTTTCCCATTATTATGCAGATTTCTACACTACGTAGAGTTTCCTCCTTCATGTTGTTCATACTATTGCCAATTACCAAACTGCGTATAACCAAGAAATTTGAATTTGGAACCAAATTTGTGGATTTGAAGAGAAAATAGATGGTTGTAGGTGAGCATTGAGGTTGGGTGAGCTAGGAACCTATACCCATTGAGTTATGCTACTCTTACATGCTTGAGAAGCCATGAATTAAGGCTACATGGGGTTCTCCAATAGCATATAACAGGTTGGACTCCTTCTATGCACACACTAGTAAGCATCTGGCAAGATGGATCACCCAAGAGAGCCATGGATCAGTGATGAAGATTCCCGAGCCTAGAAGGCTATTGTGTGGGGCATGTATTGTTGGAGCCAAGGTTGTGATGGCTGACTGAGATCCTTATAGAGCTATATATGAGAATTTGGCTAAGAATGGAGAGTAGAATGGGTTTTGGGGCTAAGAGAGAGGATCCTGTAGGAGTGTCCTTCGTCGTGGTCGCCTTATAGCCCAACTTGGGGGTGGCATCTCAACATTAATAATATATGTTGGACAGAGTGCCTATGGTTCAGTAGAAAATTGGTCTTACACAACCAGTTTCTTGGATCTTCTTTGTTTAAAGTTAAGTATTATCTTTGTATATGATGTGCAATGATTTTATTAGTATACATGTGATAATTATGTTTGTAAATGAATGTTTTGTGTGTGTGGATAAAGTTATTTCTGTTGTGTATTTATTTATGCATCTGCACACACATTTTAAATGTTTATAAATTCGTAATATGACCATTGGGTGAAATTTAGAAACCCAAAATTCGTTCATGTCCCCCTCTGTTGGTCAGGAAGATGGATGGGGAAGTTACATAAAACTTCCCACTTTGAAAAGAAACCCTAGTATTAAAGACCCAAAATTAACGAGTAAATTAACGACTGCGGAATTAGGTGCAAAAATCACCTACTACCTTATAAGAGGTTCATAAGCTTCGTGGAAAGATGTTATAACAAAATGTAATTTTCAAGCTATAACAAGAAACTCCTCTTCAAATCCCACCCCCACTGTTGGATATGAAATTCTTAAAATTCTCCTCCGCTTCTTTCATCAAAGATCATCTCTCTTAGCTTCCAAAAAATGGACAACCAACCAGAATATGGGATTTTTCTATCTTTGGCACCCTCCTCCCTTGTCTCACACATCCCTGTTACACCTAAGATCATGTCTCTCAAATAATAATATCCATTTTCATTTGGGTCTCTTCCTAGTCAACTTCATCCCTTCCGTGTGGTATGGATGATTTTTTCCTCAACTCTTCCAACACCTTCTTCCCTCTTGCAATCTCCTCATCAAACCGCTAAAAGGAGAAGACCCCATATCAAATTTAGAGGACAATGTTGTTATTTTTCGATCTAGCACTAGGTTTTGTGTTGTTAAGGATCCTTATTTCTCCCTTTCCTTTTAGCTCTCCTCCACCCATCTTGATGTATGTTACAATAACCTTTGGTTGTGCATGTAAAAACCTAAGACTGATTACTTTTCATTGACAAATAATCTTGCTATAGGATGAATATAGGAGCCTTCGAGATGTTAATTGTGCTTTTAAAAGTGAAGAATCAACATCCCATTTGTTCTTTCATTGGCCATTCTCTTGTTCTCTTTGGTTTGCGCTTCTTACAAATATTGGTCTTCCCAACGCTCATCTTACAGAGATTGATATTCCCAACTCTTTTCACAGGATTCCTCTTGGTCCCTGAAGAAATTTGACAAATAACCACAAACTCTCTTATTTTACTTTTGTCAAACACTTTGATAGCAACCATACTTATGACTTTTCTGAGCTAAAGATTCATATACAATTTAACGATGAATTTTACTGATAGCTTAAGCACACATACAATGCAATCAGTCATGTGACCTAACTTAAGATAAATGCACAAGAACACTAACACAGAGATTTAGGGCCAAGCCTAGGGAAAAACCTCAAAAGAGGAAAACCTAGAAAACTTCCTTCTTAATTAATGAATCTTTTCAGTGCAGTATGGGAGAGAAATATTGACTGATCATTTTCAGAAATTTAAGACTAAATTGCATAGGAGAAATACTACACTTAAATACTGTTGTATGGATTGTTAATGAGGTTGTATAGACATATTCTTCAACAGTCTATTCCCTTGATTTCTATTCCTAAACTTCCTTGAAATTCATGCTAATTTTTTATTGAAAAAGTAGCAGATATGAACCTCGAACTTCATGGCAACCTAAAGAAAATCAAGACTATACGAAATGGTATTGTACGACCTGTATGGAACAATAAACCCAACAATTTATGTCTCCTCGAAAACTGTGCAAATGGAATGATTCTCAGATAATAATGATTCTCTCTATCTTCATTAATTCATACTGTACTCTCACTTCATTAATTACTGCATTAAATTCCCTATCTGCATTTGATGTAGAAGTTTTTTCTTATGTTTATGCTCTCTTCATATTCTTTCCAAGTGATTAAATAGTCACTTAGTACCTTTATCAACCCTAACTACCTTCAATAAACCTAAATTCCTTAATGAATGGCTATGATTAAAGATGATCTAAGGGTCATCATTAATTTCACATTTAATTTCTTTTAATAAATAATAAATGCACATTTAAATAAGGGACCCACATTAATTTTTTTTTAGTAAGAGATATCATATTAATATACTGTCAAAAAAATATTACAACTTCAGTGGTATGAGTACCCATCAATGCTGTTTGAAACTGTCATCACCAAACATCCCAGGAGACATATAACAATATTCCTATTGCCCCTCTCCGAAGGAGAAAACATAGCTTACAAACATAGCTACCAGGATAATTCTTATCAGTCTTAGACAAAACAAAACTAGCATAGAATCGACAACCTTTACGCATACTAGGGCCCCAAATCATGTTCAAAACAAAACAAGACCGACAAGCCACAATGATATTATCATAGAATCGATAGCCTCTGCACTTTTCGAGGCTCCAAATTAGGGTTACCCCAAAATAGGACTGACATAGACTTATGATCCTCAAGCATACCAAATTATCCAGACCAAAAACAAGGCTAACCATTGCAGCTATTATAGCCGAGTTCTAGAGCGAATCACTGAAAAAAAAAAAAAAAAAAAAACACAGAGAACCCATTCTCAGAACCTAGAATTACCCAAATCCATCGTAAAGGAGCCGTCGAGATGTGCAATGCAAGCCTGTTTCTTTCCCGTGCTCGGACCGCAATCCTCAACTGGTTCATAGTGCCCAATTTTCGGCAGGAAGGGGAGGCCAAGTTTCTGTCCAATTGCGTCAATTTTCATATGCAACAACTAGGTTTTTGCATAGAATTCTTTCCAGAATGGAATAGGAACGTCCTCAACCCTCTCCTTCTCCTTGTGCTCCAAAAACACTCGGCTCAGCATGCTCTTCACGACCCAGTACAGAGTAACCGTCCATTTGTACAGGCCCTCATGGCCGTGCGAGGACCCAGGATCCTAAATCCAGGGTTCTTACGCGACTTCAGACAACAACGAGCTCGCATCTCCAACCTCGCGCCAGACACCCTCCTCCATCATTTCAACGTCCGCTCGGATGGATGCAGCAATGGTTGCACAATAATTCCACGCCACCCGGGCCACTCTAAGTTGATCGCGGCTCACCCTGCGACGTCTGTGAGCTTCCTCCATGCCTTCCCCCCCTCCATCCTCCATACCGCCTTTTCTTCTCAAACATGGCACGCTCTCCTTGTATGCTAGAATCCCAAGGTTCTTTCTGCCACCCTGCTCAAAACTCACAATGACCACAACACAACTAATGCAGAAGAAACAACCTGGACCAGAAGCGTACATAATAACATGAACAATGTTTCCTAGGGTTAAGAAATCTGACCTCTTTTCATTCCATTTAATGGATTTCCTCCCGCAAGAATCCATGATTACTACTGTACAATCCAGGCAACTGCTTGTATCCCCGTCTGCCTCAAAATCCTCACAGATTTCCAATCACATGAATCTTCTTCTTGCGACACTAGTCACCTTAATCTACCCATTTAACACCATTAAATCCTCCACCTTCCCTCAAGAGCTCCCGTATTCCCCCCACATGGGAGCTGGCTCACCATTTTTCACAATGATGGCCTCTTGACCATGCGTACCAACACCCGCATCTGGGGAGGGAACCACATTACTTAAGTGAAACTCACTTTTTAAATATAAAATTCACTTTATTACATTTAAAAAGCAACACTAGGAAAGACAACTTTGTCCCCCCCATGGAACATCAAAATCATGGGGAAGGACCGACTGAGTTACAAAAACTAACACTCCCTCTTAACGAGGGAGGTCCTTCCAACAATGCTTGTACCTCCACCACTTGGGTCTCTATCCTATGGAGAAAATCCCTCTTTCTCTAGAATATGACCTGGAGATCCATGCCCAAAAACAACTCTAAAATGAGAGCTGCGAGGGGAATCCTCTCTAAACCCCTGAGCCCGCTCATAACCTCCATACTGGCCGAGTCTCCTTCCAGTAATTATCTCCTCATCTGAAGGTTTCATCTGTGCACTTGCATCATATTCATATTCAATCTCAGATAACCATCCAACTGGACCTGGAAATATAACCTCTCCATGCAGAAAATAAAGTATGTCTCTTCTATCCTCAAGTAGTATTGTGGTATCAACTGGGTTCCCTACTCGATATAAAAATGCATGATCTGACTTGATGCAAAATCCATATCTATCATCCTCCAATGATGATATAGAGATTCTACTGACTCTTATACCTGGATCGAATAGTACCCTGTATCCTTCAAGAATCTCTCCAAGATCTAGTTGGAATCTCACAGTCCCAACCTCTCTTATCTCTGCAGAGTTTCCAATATCTATTTCAACAAAGTGTCATGGAGCTATCTCTTCTATCCTCTAAAAAACTCCATATTTCTCGGTCATATGGCTAGTTGACCCACTGTCAACTATCCACATGTCATGGTAATCTACTGAACTTCCTACACTAGTCTGCATTGACACCAAAGAAAATTCTTTTTCAAATTGGCAGCATAATTTTCTACTTCTGTTGATGTTGCTTCCTCTTTTTCTTCTTTCCCCTTTTTCTTGGGACATTGATTAGCATAATGACCATACTTTTGCAGTTAAAACACCAGACCTTACTAATGTCTTTCTCCTTTTTCTTCCCTTTTCCCTTGCCTTTGATTACAAGGGATACATTGTATTCACTGCTCTGAGTGCTATTCTGAAATGTCCCCTCCCGGGACTCTTCTTGAACAAATTCATCCCATAATCTTGTCCAATCCGCAATTTTCTCTCTAGCAACAACTCCTTGCACAAATGTGTGCCATTTTGCAGTGAACCCATTAAGAACATATTTGATTAGCTCTTCATCTTACACTTTCTCACTAGCACACCCAGTTCATCTCTAACTTGTGAAATCTTGGTGAGATAGGTGGCTACTGTATCAATATCATTCATCTTAGTATTCCTCAGTTTTTCTCTAAGAACCATCTTTATGTTATGGTTCTTAATTTGATATAGGGTACACAAAGCTTTCCATATTTCAAATGCATGTTGCTTACCAGTGATGTGAGGTATCACGTGGTCTTTTATGGAATCCAAAAAGATTCTTTGTGCCTTAATATATTTCTTCTCAAAGGCATTTTTCTGAGCAACATCTGTGGGAACTGTGATGGTGTCAGGAGAACCAACCATATATCCCATAGTTCCAGTTCTTTGAATAACATAGTTATCCATTCTTTCCAGGGACTGAAGTTACTAGACCCATCCAGCCTGTCTTCAAATTGTAATCCTATCGAGGCCATGACTGCAACTGATAATATTTAACTGAACCTGACTTGAACCTCTTGTGTTGTGTATCTACACAACTTTACACACCTTCTTCAGTAATCAACCTCTGATACCATGAAGAAATTTGAGAAATAACCACAAACTCTCGTATTGTACTTTTGTCAAACACTTTCATTGCAACCATATTTATGACTTGAGTCTCAGCTAAAGATTCATATACAACTTAATGATAAATTTTACTGATAGCTTAAGCACACATACAATGCAATCAATCATCTGACCTAACTGAAGATAAATGCACAAGAACACTAACAGAGAGATTTAGGGCCAAGCCTAGGGAAAAACCTCAAAAGAGGAAAACCCAGAAAAATTCCTTCTTAATTAATGAATCTTTTCAGTACAGTATGAGAGAGAAAGATTGACTGATGATTTTCAGAAATCCAAAACTAAATTTGCAGAGGAGAAATACTGGAATTAAATACTATTGTATGGACTATTAATGAGGTTGTACAGCCTGTTGTACAAACATATTCTTCAACAGTCAATTCTCTTGATTTATGTTGCCTAAACTACCTTGAAATTCGTGTTAATTACTAACTGAAAAAATATCATATCTGAACTTCAAACTTCGTGCCAATATGAATCAAATCAAGACTGTACGCAATGGTACTGTACGGCATGTATGGAACAATAAACCCAATAATCTATGTCTCCTAAAAAAATATGCAAATGGACTGATTCTCAGATAATAATGATTCTCTCTCTCTTCATTAATTAAAACTGTACTCTCTCATTTCATTAATGACTGCATAAAATGCCCTAGCTGCATTTGACGTAGAAGTTCTCTCTTCTCTTTATGCTCTCTTCATCTTCTTTCCAAGTGATTAGAGAGTGACTTAATACCTTTATCAACCCTAACAACCTTCAATAACCCTAACTTCCTCAATGAATGGCTAGGATTAAATATGATCTAAGGGTCATCATTAATTGCACATTTAATTTCTTTTAATAAATAATGAATGCACATTTACATAAGGGACCCACATTACTTAAGTGAAACTCACTTTTTAAATATTAAAGTCACTTTATTACATTCAAAAAGTAACACTAGGAAAGACAACTTTGTCCCCCCATGGAACATCAAAATCATGGGGAAGGACCAATTGAGTTACAAAAACTAACAATCCCAACTCTTTAATGAACGGATCCCTTCCTATCTCTATGTCTAAAAGGGAAGGACTGGTAAATGTTGTATATGATATCATTCATGGGATCATCTCTTTGATCCGTAGTTCATGAGAAACAAAAAAGATCTTCAAAAATAAATCTCTAAGACTTGATCAATGCAAGAATAAGTGCATTGATTAATTAATCAGGGAGTCTTAATAGAAAATTTCATAGGGGATAAATAAACAATGACTCTAACCCCAAAGGAAAATATATGGTTAGACTCGAGGAAATGAGACTAGAAACTAAGGAAAGAAAATCTCATACCTATTGGGTGCATGAATGAGCTTAGCCTCCCTACTACCAAGAGATATGAATTTTATATTTATATATTCATATAACATATATGAGGGGAAAATTCCTAAGCACCTCCCCTCATTTCAAGGATTCTAACCTAGGGTAAACTCTATATTTTTCAAGGTATAGGGATGAATCAACAACTTGTGAATATATCATATATAAATCATTAACAATAGGTTCACTAAGAGCAAACATGTCATAGTGGATTTTGCACCAAATGGGAAGGGTAACAACTTTTACATCCAATTGACCAATTCATGGATTAATTAAAACAAGAAACATTCTTTTCTTTAATGGAGCCTCCAAAGGTGACCTTGAAACCTCGAGCTCAAAAGGAGTTATCTGTGATCCAAATAGAGATCTGATCTTGATGTTTTCTTGGAACATTGGTATTGCAACCAACAACTAAGTTGAGGTCCTGGATTTATAAAAAGCACTACAAAAACAAAGTGAAATCATTTGGGCATTCCGTTTCTGTCGAGGCCAGGTGATGAGGGAGGCTTTGTTGCAAGAGCGCAACTTACAGGTATGAGCAGTTCGTCTGTAATATCTTTCAGTAGATCGAAAAGTGTAGTTGGTGTTACGTTTGAATTGTCTGTTAAATGTCTTGGTTTCATGTTCATTAATGATATCAAGACCTGTAAAATCCATGTTTTCCTCGTTGGGGAGGGATATTTTCGGTTTATGGAATTGTAAGGGAGGGTGTTTTGGTTGGTTTAGG
Organism: Larix kaempferi; assembly: GCA_027924585.1. NCBI lineage: Eukaryota > Viridiplantae > Streptophyta > Pinopsida > Pinales > Pinaceae > Larix > Larix kaempferi. The sequence continues at coordinate 7,036,512 of BSBM01001365.1, forward strand.
GTATGAATGAGGTGATGGAACTCTGTGATGACATAATCACGATGTAATTCTCATATTGTTATATAATAAATAGCCTTCTTACTTACAAAATAACAATTCTGGTAAACAAAAAAAAAACGGGAATTATACTCTCAAAGACAGAATAGTTCGAAAAATGTTCGAAATGTGAAAAACTTATTCTCAACTGAGTTAAACCTTATAACTCAAGTGAACCAAAATTGCAACATGATTCAAATATTTATAGCCACCCAATTACTGCCTGAAACCTGCAATGAAATATGAAAGAAACATGAATTTATGACAACAAAAACCTAAAAATCCTTTCTTGATGTTTTGTCCTTATGGTTGAGCAATTTTGAAAGAGTACAGTCTATGATAGTTCACCATAAAGTCTTAAACACCCTCTGTGCAAAGTCAATAATGATTTCCTCTAACAATGCAATTCTATCTATTTCATAATGAGCATATGGAGTTCAGCTTTCTAGAATCTGAATCACAAATTATCTTGTTTCTTTGGTTATTGACATCTTGCTTTCTTAGCATTTGAGCTTTCAGAATTATATATGGAGAACAATGTGTCACTGAGGATAAATTAAAAGCTATTGTAATCTATGGTTCCTGTAGAACAACTTTTCAGGCAAAATTGCTAAGAGATTTAACCATGCTGTTAAATGGCAGGCTGGTGTCAGCCCTAGACAATCAGCATTAAGCCAACATAGTAGGAAAGAAAGCATCACTTAAACATCAATAGTCTTTGGGACCACTTTATTGGAAGATAGATTTCGAAGGCAATTTTATGTTTTTTAATTTTTCTGACAAGATTTTTTTTACTCTTATCTTACATTGTAATTTCTCCAATTAATAAAAAATAAAAAAGGAAATAATTTACAAGTGACAAAAAATCAGAAGTAGTCACTTCACAGAATATATAGAACGAGCAATACTCGTTTAACCAAGAGAAGCTATATCCCCTTGGAGGTTGTTAAGGGACTCAATACTTGAAATTTCAGTCTTACCATAAATTAGTTTACTGATTAATTTTTCCTTCTCCATATTGTTATACTAGTCCTTGCTAGCTACTAACATAGCAGGTGTATTTGCAAAGATAATTGCATTAGATGAAATTTTCTAAATGTTGTGTAGGATGTGACCCCAAATGTATGGTTTATAGAAGTACTTGATTAAATTACAAAGAATGAAAGATATTCATACAAGTGAAATAGGCCTAGAGATATCTATCACATATGGGTGAATATAGACTCCTTATACGTAAGCTTACAATTCACATATTGGAACTCTAACACCCTCCCTAAGTGAAAAATAGGGAGGAACAAAAGAAAGCAAGGATGGGTCCTGACAATGAGGCTTGATAAGATACCCATGTACAAGCTCTCATAACTGGAGAAAAGGAGAAAAACTCATGGGAAAAACTCCTCCCCAAAAGAGAGAAAAAAACACATGCCAAAAAAGGAATTGGAGCTGAAATTGAAGAAGATCTCATAATGATACAGTGAATGGAAAGAGAGGGAGACCCATGAAGACTAAAATCTCCAACCAAAACTCTAAAAAAGAATCGATCCAAATAAACTCATTGAACTTGGTTTAACTTTGAAGAAGTGGATAGGTTGTAGAGACACGAAAATGTCAAACACTAACAACCACCACATGAATTCTCCAAAGAAATAGGTGCTAGTTAGGAACCAGAGCAAAGGCTTCAAACATAAGCGAACACCATCAACCATCAAACAAGCAATGAGGCCCATGGAAACTAAATATCCAAATAGGAAGTATGGCCAAAATTATGAAGAGGGCCAAGAAACTCCATGCTATCAACACCATCAAAGATACATGAAGAAATCCAAGTAGAAAATTTCAAACTCTTGCGGAAGTGAGTATTGAAAGCACACCATCCAAACTACCGAGGCAATGAGAGCTGAATGCACACCCTCAAAATAAACTGATCCTCAAGAATGAACCCGACATAAAACATTTGATGAGGTATTCATTTACAACCGAGAAAACATGATATGTTGAATGTCCCTATGGACACCAATCCATCTCATCGGAATGCGTGGGTAACTAGCCGTTGCAACTGCCAAGTCAATATAGGAATCGATGTTGTGTACAAGGCTCACTTTGAAGATGCTTGATCTCGATTGAAATTGGTGAGTAAAAAATCACTCGAGGAAGCATTGCATACCACCCCCCCACAACGCTGAACTAAGTGGAAAACATGACAGCAAGGGATGTCACAACTGATGGAAAAATGATGGAGTACGAGCTAAAGGTGGAAAAGTTACAAAACAACCTAAGCAAGAAACACTCCAAAATGGAAAGCTTCAAGACACTTTGAAACAAGGAAATATAGGGAGACAAATACTCGGTGGCACTCCAAAAACTATCTGCATGAGTGGCATGGAATCTACTACTCAAATGTGTAGAATGAGAGGTACCATAAATAGTCATTATGGATAAAAATCCTCGATATGAGTTCCAGAAAACAAGGCCATTTTAGATAACCATTTACAAGTGAGGAATCTATAGATGTTCATTGAGCTAATTTCTCTTCGCAACGCCTTAGACAAAATAGAAAAGAAGCTTCAGTGAATAGGTATAACAAAAACTATGCCAATGAACTCTTGCAAAAATTTGGCAAAAAGAAACTATGCCAAAAATGTCTCCAACTAGCAAACTCTAAGATCAATGCAAAAAATGCAAATTCTTGATTGTATAAAATGACAACCAAGGTCCCTGATCTGCACCAACGATCCATACACATATTCTCCACTTTCTAGAACTCCGACACAATGACATCGACTGCAACAGGTAATAAGATGCCAGAAATTTGGCCCTATTCTCAACAACAGGAGAACCAAAATAATTTGCAACAGAATCCATCGATGGAGGAGATCAATCATATAAGAAAACTAGGGCCACAGGACAAAATTTGTGTGATTTTGTACTGAAATCCAGATGTCTACGGAAGCTGACAAATTAATTGCAGCAACATAGACAGACAATCCTGCAATACCCATAGCATAAAGAGAGACGTGGCTTTCTATCATTGCATCAGATCAATCGTGAGTTGCAAGGACTTGAAGAAACAGAGCCACTACACAGTCCTGCATGAAGAAACAAAGCTACAAATCTATGATCTATAACAAAAAATGGCTGAGGAGACTGTTAGCAAGCTGTGATCTGAGTGGGGAATCGAAGAGCCACGGACAGTGTGAAGGCCACGATCTACACCAAGAATATAGAAATGTGGATATGAATCGAAAGAGCCACGCCAAAGGAATAACCAAATTCCTGTCCAAGAAAAAATAACAGTGATCTGTAGGGCCGATCTAGTGAGAAAACCCAAGCTAAACACTGATCTGCAACGGATTTATAAGAGGTGTTGTCGGTAGTTTTCAATGAAAACAACCAAAAAACAAGGGTTTGCGTGCTCTATATACAAAGAAGAGATCCCCACAACAATAGTAAGACAAAGGTCGTGTTCCATGTGGGAGAAGAGTTACAACAATACACCAAACAAGCTTAGCAACAGATCTGAAATAATGGCCACGATCCATAAAAAAATCAATGGATATGCTGAAAAACAAACAAGGCAGGATCACGACCCCACGACTCTCTCATGAGAAGGTCGGGGATGTACCCGCTCTCATACTCTCATACCATATAGAAGTACTTGATTAATTTACAAAGAATGATGTTTATAGTTTACACATTGGAACTCTAACATCGTTATATTAAATATTGTGGAAATACTAGTTGAATAAGGCTCATAAAAACACTTGCTTTGGTTAACAATCATATAAATTTGACATCCAATGGCTGAAGGATATGGAATTAAGAGACATGGTTTTCAAAGAATGGTCCCCCTTTGAGAGGAATAATGGTATCTCCTCTGTAGTTCAATTCAACAATAACCTAAAAAAATTAACGGGTTAGCTATCCCATGGATTGTAAGAAAAAGTCAAGCTATTTCTATGGAACTCAGGGATATTGAAGCCAAGCTGGAGGATTTTCATGCTAACTTTCCCATGGGTTTTATCTCAGTAGAACATAAACATGATATTTATTCTTTGGAAAGTCGTAAGAAGGACATTTTACTGGATGAAGAGGCCAGTGCTCGATTACAAAACAAAGCAATTTGGTTACAGAAGGGCAATGACAACACTAAATTCTTCCACAACCACATCAAACATAGTCAGGATATCAATTCAATATGCGAATTACAAGATGAATTCGGAAACATTTATTCAGGTCAACAAGATTTAACATAGCTGGGGGTCAAGCATTTTAAGAAGGTCTATTCTCAAGACCAACAAATTCCCCTCCTACAAATGATGCGTTTGGCAGGGGATTACCCGAATATGGTAAGTAAAGAAGATGCCCATAGATTGCAGGATCCAATTTCTATGGAGGATCTTAGAAATGTTATTCACTCCATGTAGCATGACAAAATCCTAGGCCTAGATGGATGGGCCACTGAATTTTATGAAGCTTTTATGGATATGTTTGAGAATGACATCTTGGCTATCATTGAGGAGTCACGACAGAAGGGAAGAATTTTAGCGATGTTTAATTTGACTTTCATAGATCTGATACCTAAAAAAGATAAAGGAAAGACTTATGATGATTACCGGCCTATTTCACTATGTAACAACATCTACAAGATGACAACTAAAGTGATTGCTAATCGGATCAAGGGCATCCTTTCGGTAGGAGTTTCACAGGAACAACATGCCTTCCTCAAGGGCAGACTTATACATGATGCAATTGGAATGGCACAGGAAGTTCTTCATTTACCCAAGCTCAAAAAATCACCTATTGCTATTCTTAAGATTGACCTAAGGCGAACATATGATCAAGTCAATTGGACTTATTTGAGACTGATTCTCCTTCAGACTAGTTTCCCCCTTGCAACTGTCAATTGGATTATGTTGTCTGTACATACAATATCATTTGCGGTCCTTGTTAATGCATCGGTTTCAGATTTCTTCAGACTAGAGCAGGGACTACCAATGCTGTCCTTTAGCCCCATTGATGTTCCTTCTCATTGTGGAAGGGTTGAGCCATGCTATTATACAAGCTAAGGTTACTGGTTTTTCCTATGGATTCAAGTTTGCACCAAATATATGTGTGACACATCTACTATTTGTAGATGACATCTTGATATTTGCAGAAGGCTCTAGAAGGGATATCATCAACATCAAAAGGATACTTGATATATTTGAGATGGCTACGAGTATATCTATCAATGTCTTAAAATCCTCCATAACTGTAATGAATGTGGATGAAGAGCTCTTTGGTTGGATATCTCAACAAATCCCTTATAAGATGGCTAATGCAGATTTGGGCCTACCATATCTGGGCTTCACAATCAAACCTAAAAATTATGGTATAAAGGATTGGAAATGGTTGGTGGGCATATTTTAAAGGAATGTATTTCACCTATGTATTTCATTTATGTATATTATACTCCTATAGAGATGTGTTATTCCTCTATAAGGACGTGTCGTCATTTGTATTGAAAAGTGTCGCAAGTGTCGTAACGTGCCGATGGGTTATTAGACCACCATGTGTGGGGTCGGCCCTGATTAAGTTAACCATGGGTTATTAGGCTAAGCTAAAAAAGTCGGCCCCATTATTTTTTTGGGCAGGATAGGACAAGTATAAATAGAGATCGAGAGATCTCTATTTGGAAATCTCATTATTCACTTGCACATCACTCGGAAAGTGGCTCACTAGTTGAGGAGGAGGAGGAGCTGCTAGTAGAAGACTATCTCTTGTACTTTGGTTGTACCTTGGTTGTATTATTGCTCTATCTATCTCTGAGGAATTTGTGGGGTTTATCACCTTAGGGTTTTCCCCACGAAAACTCTGTGTGTCTATTGTCTCTTATGTTTTCCTCTTGTTGTGATTGACATGATTGACATGCTTGATATGATTGATATGTTGTACATGTTATTCTCTCAATAAAGATCCTAGAGTATATTGAATTAATGCTCAAAAATTAACATGGTATCAGAGCTTCCCTGAGAAGAAGACATTGTGCAATGGCGGAAACTAGGGTTTCTTGTTTATTGGGTTTCTCTCCATAGATTTTGGAAAAGAATTATGGTAGATTGAGTCTACTCATCAAGGAGAATCTATATGTCCAATCAGAATTCCATTCTGAGCACTTTCAGTTTTGGCCCTAAAAATGAGGGTTTCCACAAAAATAGGAATTTATGAAATCTAAAGACATAGCTGGAAGCGCCTTGGAAAAATTGAAGATTAGAGCTTTGGATCGAGATTTTTGGTTGGGTGAAGCTCCGGGAAACTCAAACCCTGATTCAGGGTCCTCCCTAGTGAATCTGGGAAGACTAAAAGGCATTTCTGAAGGGTGAAACTTTGCAGATCTCAAATTTTGAATATACCAGGCTGATCAGCTCATCAAGGCGCATCTTTCTATCATTTCAAAAAGTTGAAATTCACATTTTGAATTTGTAGGGTTTCTCTCACAAACCCTAATCCGGGACCAGATCCAGTTTTCAGCAAATCAAGTGGTAAGACCTAAATCTTTTCTATTTCCATTTGAAGTACTCTTTAAAGATGTCTCACCAAACCAAGCTTGAGGATAAGCTTGAAGGGGCTGATAACTTCCGAGCCTGGAAATATAGGATTGGGTTAATCCTGGAAGAAAATGAGTTGGACACTTATATAAGTGAAGAGGTCCCTGTCCCAGAGGGAGAAGAGGCTAAGGCTCTTCACAAAAGGAACTTGGTCAAGGCAAAGAGGATTATTGCTGATTCTATCAAGGACCATCTCATCCCACATGTGTCATCTCTAAAGACACCCAAGAATATGTTTGATTCCCTTACCAAGTTATTTGAAGGGAAAAACATAAATCGGAAGATGACCCTGCGGAACCAATTGAAAGGGGTAAAGCTTCAGAATGGAGAGACCATTCAATCCTATTTCTCTAAGGTCTCTTAGATCAAGGAATAACTTGAAGCTGTGGATGAAATTGTGGACAATGGTGAAGTTGTTATGACCACACTAAATGACCCAAATCATGGGACTCCTTTATCCAAGGAATCTGTGCAAGGAAGAAGTTGATCTCCTTCAGTAGGTTGCAGGAGGAATGCTCTCAAGAAGAAGCTAGGCTTGTGGCCTGAGAAGAAAAGATGGGAAATGAAGATCAAGCTCTCACTGTTCACACCAAGAAGGGAAGCAAGTTTAAGGGGGAGCATTCTCATTCTAAGAAACCTTCTCACCACTTTAAAAATAGGAAACATCTAAGATGTTTCACATGTAATGAGAAAGGGCACTTTGCCTCAGATTGTCCCAAGAACAAGAAGGACAACAACAACAAATTCAACAAAAAGAAGAAGGGAAACAAAAGAAAATATCATGCTCATGCTGCTGAGGATGATGAACCTCCCAAGAAGAAGGCCAGATCAGAAAGTGATGATTCATCAAGCAAAGATGAATATGTTTTAATCTTTGCTCTCACAGGTACTATCTCTCATGGATGTAATGATTGGCTTATTGATAGTGGGGCTTCCAAACACATGACTGGGTTCAAAGAATCTTTTGTAAACCTATCTGAACATGAGTCACCCCATAAGGTGAAACTTGGGGATGACTACCAATATCCTATCAAAGGAAGTGGTGAAGCCTTCTACAATCTAGACTCAGGGAAGTCTATTGTGACTTCCAAATGGATCTACAAGATCAAGCATATTGTAGATGGCAGCATAGAGAAATACAAAGCGAGATTTGTAGCTTGTGGCTTCTCCCAGAAAGAAGGAATTGACTATGAAGAAACTTTTACTCCTGTAGCCAGATACACTTCCATCAGATCAGTACTTGCTCTGGCTACAGTGATGAAATGGAAGATACACCAGATGGATGTCAAGACAGCCTTCTTGAATGGTGTAGTCGAGGAGGAAGTGTATGTGGAGCAGCCACTTGGTTTTGAGACACATGACAGGATGTCATATGTGTGCAGGTTGAATAAAGCCTTGTATGGCTTGAAGCAAGCTCCTAGAACTTGGTATGGGAGGATAGACAGCTTTCTATCCAATTTGGGCTTTACCAAGAGTAAAGCGGATTCCAACCTTTACTACAAGGTTGAGGAAGGCAATCCTGTGATACTACTGTTGTATGTAGATGATCTGTTTGTAATAGGTAATGATAGTTTGATTGCCGATACCAAGAGGAAGCTTGAAGTCGAGTTCGAGATGAAGGACTTAGGGATGATGCACTATTTTTTAGGCATGGAGGTGTGGCAGAGTACAGATGGAATCTTTCTTGGACAAGGGAAGTGTGAAGTGGAGATCCTGAAGAGGTTCGGGATGATGGACTGCAAGGCCATGGACACACCTATGGCATCGAACCTGAAGCTTCTATATGATGCTTCATATGATCCGGTTGATGTCACGGTGTATCGCTAGATGATTGGGTCCTTGATGCACCTGATGAACACGAGACCAGATATTTGCTTTGCGGTGAACACATTGAGCCAGTTCCTGACGGATCCCAAAGGTGTTCACCTAGTTGCTGTAAAGCATATTCTGAGGTATCTGAAGGGTACAATTGATTATAGGCTCAAGTATGATGTGAATCAAAAGTTTAACTTGCAGGGTTATGTTGATTCGGACTGGGCAGGTAGTGCGGCAAATAGGAAGAGCACATCTAGGTGTTGCTTCAGTATGGGATCAGGTGTGATCTCTTGGTTTAGCAGGAAGCAATCTTATGTAGCACTGAGTACAGCCGAAGCAGAGTATGTTGCAGCTTGTTCAGCTAGTTGTGAGGCAGTATGGCTGAGGAAGCTACTGTTTGAGTTATTTGATCTTCTGTTTAATGTTACTGGTATCTATTGTGACAACCAGAGTTGTGTGAAGTTGTCTGAGAACCCAGTGTTTCATGACAGGTTGAAGCACATTGAGATCAAATATCACTATATTAGGGATATGGTGTAGAGAGGAGCAGTAAAGCTCTGTATATTGCGACGGATGAGAAGATTGCAGATGTGCTGACGAAACCACTAGCTCGAGTGAAGTTTGAGTACTTCAGAGAGAGGCTTGGTGTTCTTCAGATCGACGACACTTCGAGGAAGAAGTGATGGACACATTTTGCTGGAGCCATTCGAAGCATGTTGATAGGAGGATCCTTCACATGGCTGTGGATGTAAGCGCTGGATGATGAGCATCAGGACGATGCTCCAGTTACTGCTCTGTATATGCATCATGTTGGATGTTTGTTATGATCAGTTGGATCATTTATATGTATGTATGTATGCATCATGTTGGATGCTTGTTATGATCAGTTGGATCATGTATATGTATATGCATCATGTTGGATGCTTGGACCATGTATCTGTATATATATCAGGTGGATACGTTTGTATGATCAGGTAGATCATGTATGTTGATATATATCAGGTGGATACATTGTATGATTAGGTGGATCATGTATCTGTGTATGTATCAGATGGATACATTGTATGATCAGGTGGATCATGTATGATGATATGTGTCAAGTAGATACTTGGTATGCATCAGGTGGATGCATTGTATGATCAGGATGATCATGGATGACGAGCTTCAGGATGTTGCTCCAGATGACATGCATCAGGACGATGCAATGATGATGATTAGGATGATCATATGTGATGACATGTATCAGGTGGATACATTACATAATCAGTTGGATTATGTGTGATGAGTTTCGAAGACACAGATGCACATGAGCTTTTCGGACATGGTTGTAGATGTGTTCTCCCATGGTCACGATGTAATTGCTGGGCTTTTTCGACATGATGGAAGATGTGTTCTCCCATGGTCGTGATGTAATTCCCAGGGTCATTTGAGCATGGTTGTAGATGTGTTCTCCCATGGCTGCGATATAAGTGATGGGGCCATTCGAGCATGGTTGTAGATGTGTTCTCCCATGGCTGCGATATAAGTGCTGGGGCCATTTGAGCATGGTTGTAGATGTGTTCTCCCATGGCTGCGATATAAGTGTTGGGCCATTTGAGCATGGTTGTATATGTGTTCTCCCATGGCTGCAATATAAGTGCCGTGCCATTCTCGCATGGTTGTAGATGTGTTCTCCCATGTCGTAGATGTAAGTGTTGTGTGATGTGCATCTGGGTTGTTCTTCATGATACTCTATGGCCGTGGACAAGTTGTGCAGTAGCATGTAAAAGGTCTTGGGATATCTGATAGGTTGAGTTGTGTGCTCGTAATCAGTCCTGGGATGCTCTTTCGAGGGTTTGTTGACTCAATAATAAGTCCTGAGGATTCCACAGTATGGCTAGTGATGATGAAGACCTGCAGGTGCTCGGCCTACATCCAGTATGAAAAAGGAATGGCTCTGTAGAACTTCCTATGATGAGTAGATTCAGAGATTGATTGAGATAGCAGCAGCCGTGACGATGATGATGATTCGCTGATGATGATCCAGAGAAGAAGACTTGTGCTAGCAAATTTGTGTCGAGAAATACCTTCCTAGTTAAGAGGGAGTGATGTATATGTAACTTCGGAATGTATTTCACCTATGTATTTCATCTATGTATAGTATACTCCTATAGAGATGTGTTATTCATCTATAAGGAAGTGTCGTCATTTATATTGACAAGTGTCGCAAGTGTCGTAACTTGTCGATGGATTATTAGACCACCATGTGTGGGGTCGGCCCTGATTAAGTTAACCATCGGTTATTAGGCTAAGCTAGACAAGTCGGCCCCATTAGTTTATTGGGTAGGATAGGACAAGTATAAATAGATATTGGGAGATCTCTATTTGGACATATCATTATTCACTTGTACATCACTCGGAAAGTAGCGCACTAGTTGAGGAGGAGGAGGAGCTGCTAGTAGAATACTATCTCTTGTACTTTGGTTGTACCTTGGTTGTATTATTTCTCTATCTATCTCTGAGGAAGTTGTGGGGTTTTTCACCTTAGGGTTTTCCCCACGAAAACTCTGTGTGTCTATTGTCTCTTATGTTTGCCTCTTGTTGTGATTGACATGATTGACATGCTTGATATGATTGATATGTTGTACATGTTATTCTCTCAGTAAAGATCCTAGAGTATATTGAATTAATGCTCAAAAATTAACACTCTTTGGTTGGATATCTCAACAAATCCCTTATAAGATGGCTAATGCAGATTTGGGCCTACCATATCCAGGCTTCACAATAAAACCTCAAAATTATGGTATAAAGGATTGGAAATGGTTGGTGGGCATATTTGAAAGGAAGACCCAACTTTGGTGCAACATTTGCTTGTCCAAAGGAGGCAAACTAGTTCTTGTTAAATATATTCTTGAGGCTCTTCCTATCTATTGGATGACCATCACCCATTTACCTGTCGACACTATTAACACCATCCGAAAAATCCGCTACAACTTTATTTGGAAGAATATGATAACACACACTCTTTCCGTTGGATTATATGGGATCGTCTTACATTTCCAAAACAATGGGGTGGATGGGGAATTAAACACCTGGATAGCTTTGCGACTACATTAGCTTCCAAAAGCATCTGGTGCTTACTCATATGTAACAATATATGGATAATGGTGATTCATCACAAGTAAATATTCCCCCTCTCCATCGAAGACTGGTTTAGGAGCCGCATCAAATCATATAGGAATATTTCAAGTATGTGGAGAGCAGCACTGGATGCTTTCGATTTGGTGGCAGATGGGTTGGAATGGAAAATTGGTGATGGTGCTAAGGTAAGGCTGGGTATTGATCCTTGGATCAACTGTGAAGAGGAATACATGCTTCCCCACCATTATTTGAGGCCATGTATCTTTCAGGTCCCCATTTTTTGGACCGCATTGCTATTGTTCTAGATCTTGATATGAGCATGGGAATGCCCACCTCGTCCATATGTTGATATTATTCCTCATTCATTATTGAGGTCATATATTGTTGATGTATATGTAACTTCGGAATGTATTTCACATATATGTATATTGTATTCCTATAGAGATGGTATTATTCCTCTACACAGAAGTGTCGTCATTTATATTGTAAGTGTCGTAACTTATACTTGATGGGTTATTAGACCACCTTATTTGGGGTCGGCCCTGTATAAGTCATGTGGGTCAAAAGGGTTATTAGACCACCCTATTGGGGGTCGGCCATGTGGGTCAAAGGGTTATTAGACCACCCTATTGGGGGTCGGCCCACTCAGCATTATGTTATGTGGTTAAGTTCGAGCCTACATGAGTTAGGTAAAAAAGGCAAGTCAAGTCAAGTATAAATAGAGTGCGGGAGGCACTCTATTTACTCACTCACTTCTCACACATGCACTCAAGGAGGAGTGGCGCACTTATGGAGGAGGAGGATCTGCTGCTAGGTTATGGCTATCTCTCTTGGTTGGTTGTATCATTGCTCTATCTATCTCTGAGGAAGTTATTGGGGTTTTTCACCTTTATGGTTTTCCCCAAGTAAATCTTTGTGTCTCTTGTGTGCTTGCATTATTGTCTCCATGATTGATATGCTATAGATATGCTGTACATGTTGTTCTCTCAGTTAAGATCCTAGATCAGATTGAATAAAATTCAGAAAATTTAACATGGTATCAGAGCTAGCCTGAAAGAAGGCAAGATATGGCATGTATGACACTTGTTGCACTTACGATGCTAGGGCTTGATATAGCAAAAACCAGTCATCGTAGCACTTTCGCTATAAATCCGTTTTGGCGAAGTTTTCGGATCTGAAATTGTTACAGGACGAAGCTAAAATCTCCAGGTACCTTGTGTCCAAAGGACAACCTCTAATTCATTGTACTTTGTTATTTATGATCTGTACAATATAGGGTTTCTGCCTCTTCCAGATCTGAGTCAAAATCCGGTGACCTTGGGAAAAAGGTCATAACTTGGGCTAGGAAGCTCCAAATGAAATTTCATAAAAAGTGACAGGTAGTACACAGTCTGTACTATCTCAGAAAACTTTTTCAGAGGCCGAAGTTGAACCAGTGACACGTGGCACGCCGTACAAGTTCGCTCTACTGTTTTATCCCATAAACAGGTCACGTTGCGACACTTGGCATAACTCTCTCTCAGAAAATCCAATGGAGGTCAGACCTGTCAGGATGGAAAGATAACAGGCCGAGATATCTCAAAAAACTTTTTCAGAGGCCTAAGTTCAAACAGTGACATGTGGCACGCCGTACAAGTTCGCTCTTCTGTTTTATCCCAAAACAGGTCACGTTGCGACATTTGGCATAACTCTCTCTCAGAGAATCCAATTGAGGTCAGACCTGTCAGAATGGAAAGGTAACAGGTCAGGCTATCTCAGGAAACGTTTTTTAGACCCTGTGGATCAAAACTTTTAGAGTTAAACCAGAAACAATCAGGTACATATTTCTGTCAAAACAGAATTATTTTTTGGTACCTTCATTCATGGCTTCCGGAATTTAGGGATTTGGAGAAAGTTGGAATTTTTGTAATCGGAGACCACGGCTGGATGCTAATCATAAAAATAGAAATTTAGAGACCAAGATCAGAATTTTTGGTTGGGCAGAAGGCCGGGCTTGATTAGACCCTAGTTCGGGACTTTGATCAGAAAAGTGGAAAATTAGGGCTTCTGTAAAAATGGGAATTTTTGAAATCTATGACCACGGATGGAAGCTCCTCAGAAAAATAGAAGCTTCTAGCTTTGGATCAAACCTTTTGATTGGTCAGAAGAGTGGTCTTCATCAAACCCCAGTTCAGGGTCACACCTAGTGAATCCAGAAGTTTCAAAGGCAAAATTGAGAAGTGAAACTTTGTAGTTTTCAAATTCTGAATATACCAGTTTGATCAGTTCATCAAGGTGCATATTCCTATCCTTTAGGAAGTTTGAAATTCAAAGTTTGAATTTTTGGGGTTTCTCTGACAAACCCATATCCAGCTCCAGGTCCAGTTCTTGCAAATCAAGTGGATTGGGTTAATCCTAGAAGAAGATGGATTGGTCACCTGCATAAGTGAAGAAGTTCCTGTTTCAGAGGGAGATGAGGCTAAGGCCTTATATAAGAAGATTACAAGCGATCTCGACAGGTATGACTCATCGAGGTATGTTTCGATATTTGTCCATGATTAAGTTTATGGTATGTTTGTCTTCATGTTATTACGGTTAGTACAATTTTGATTTTTGATTTGTCGTATCACCTTAACAAAATTATGAATGCATAATAGAAGATATTCATTGGTTAGGGTGTTGACACTTATGATTGTACTAATGCATTATGATGTTGTATGAGGTTTATGTTGTCTACTAACATGAAAGGTACACCAAGAAAGACAAATCATGTTCTGGTCCAAGAACATATGGTCATGATAACATGAGGACAAAGATTCATCCATTGTCATGGATCTCATAGAAGATCCATTTACGAGGTATGTATAACTTGGTTTTGTAATGGATAACATATGAGACATGCAGGTTACTAGCACAAGTCACTGAAGAGAAACAAAAGACATTATGCGGGTATGTTAGACATAAACTAGCTAGCATGCTAATCCAGGTATGTTTTTCCTATATCAAGCTAGAATCCTACCTTGGGTTAGGATTTTATACTATTGTTGATAATGATTATTCATGAAGTCATAGGTTTGAATAATCATGGTTGTATGCATATTATGTTTCTTACCATAATTGATGATATGACTAACCAGAAGAATCATGATGGTATAGGTTTGAATAATCACAGGTTTTATGCATTTTATATCTCTTATCTTGATTGATGATTCAACTAACCTGAAGAGTCATAGGCTTGAGTAATTACAGGTTTAGACATGTTATGTTTCTTATGATTTGACTAACCATAAGAATCCTTGAATGCTAATGCTTATTATTTCTGATCATGACTATACATGCTTGAGATTATTGTGTTTTAATAGTATATTAATGAATGTATGATTTTATATGAGATCACAAGGATAACGCAATCATGATACTAATAAGCATGCATAGGAACCAAGGATGAATATGAGTTCAAGAACAGGTAATCCAGGAAGCAAAGATCAAGAGGGAGCACACTCCAATTGTTCCTGCAAAGAAAGCAAAGGAGCACACTTCAGTAGCTTCTGCAAGGAGCATATATTCTGAGGGAGTTGAACATCTTTCTACAAAGGTGTAGAAGAAGCTACTTCAGATTATGACTCCAGTATCTCCCGCAAAGAAGCAAAGACTCAGAGGGAGTCCACCCAATGAACAAACAAAGATAAGTATTTTAATTATCATTTCTTACATATGTGTTTGTTTAATTAAAATTGTTCAATGATGTATATGCTCATGTTCCTAGACTTAGGATATGTATTATGCATATTAGAATAGTTGCATTAATGAACAGTATACTACTAATATACATGGGTAAGTGGCCTATGGCACTGTACAACATTCCATTGCTACTTATCTAGAATGAAACCTCTTTGCTGACATGTTGGGAGTCGTGCACACTCTTAACAATGTTCTGGTAGAGATTGGAAGGCATCTAGAAAGTTACGGAATATGGATAAATGTTGTATTGAAGCATTGGCTAAGATAATTGCATGACTGTATGACATATTTATTTAAGTGTAAAAATTTGTTCTGAAAACTATGAAATGTTTTCTAATCATGCAATTTAACTTGTTGTGTAGGAAAGATCGTATGCCATCTCCTACAAAAGAAGAACTACAACATTTGTTCAGCAACAAATTATCTATTGAAGATATTGAAGTTCCCAGGATCTGGGATGAAGAAATAGAATGCCATGATCCGTCGATCATGAAGAATGATGTTTGGGATGTAGTCCCAAGATGTGAAGGGAAGTTTTTTTTATGACTTCCAAATGGAACTATCAGATCAAGCATGTTGCAGATGGCAGCATTGAGAAATATAAAAGTGATAAAATAGAAGATGCACCAGATGGATCTCAAGACAGCATGGTGTAGTCATATATGTGTGCAGAACTTGGTATGGTAGGATAGACAGCTTTCTATCCAGTTTGGGCGTTACCAAGAGTAAAGCAGATTCCAACCTTTTCTACAAGGTTGAAGAAGGCAATCCAGTGATACTATTTTTTATGCAGATAACCTGTTTGTTACAGGTAAAGATAGATTGATTGCCGACACGCAGCGGAAGCTTTCTTCCAAGTTCGAGATGATGCACTTTTTGTTTTTGGCATGGAGGTGTGGCAGAGTGATGGAATCTTCCTTGGACAAGGGAAGTATGCAGTAGAGATCCTGAAGAGGTTCGGGATGATGGACTGCAAGCTATGGCCACACCTATGGCATCGAATCTGAAGCTTCTATGTGATGCTTCATCTGAGCTGGTTGATGTCTCCGTGTATCGTCAGATGATTGGGTCCTTGATGTACCTGATGAACACGAGACCAGATATTTTCTTTGCTGTAAACACATTGAGCCAGTTCCTGACGGATCCAAGGAGTGTTCACCTGGTTGCTGTAAAGCATATTCTGAGGTACCTGAAGGGTACAGTGGATTATGGGCTCAGGTATGAGGCGAATCAAAAGTTTAACCTGCAGGGTTATGTTGATTCAGATTGGGCTGGCAGTGCTGCAGATAGGAAGAGCACATCTGGGTGTTGCTTCAGTATGGGATCAGGTGTGATCTCTTGGTTTAGCAGGAAGCAGTCCTGCGTAGCACTGAGTACAACTGAGGCAGAGTATGTTGCAGCCTGTTCAGCTAGTTGTGAGGCAGTATGGCTACGGAAGCTACTGTCTAAGTTATTTGATCTCCATTGGAAGCTACTGGTATCTTCTGTGATAACCAGAGTTGTGTGAAGCTGTCCGAGAATCCAGTGTTTCATGACAGGTCGAAACACATAGAGATCAAATATCACTATATCAGGAATATGGTATAGAGAGGAGCTGTGAAGCTCCTGTATGTTGCGACGGACGAGCAGATTGCAGATGTGCTGACGAGGCCACTAGCCAGGGTAAAGTTCGAGTACTTCAGAGAGAGGCTTGGCGTTCTTCAGATCGAGGAAACTTCGAGGAAGAAGTGATGGACACATTTGCTGAAGCCATTCCAAGCATGTGGGAAGGAGGATCCTTCACATGGCTGTGGATGTAAGCGCTGGATGATGAGCATCAGGATGATGTTCTGGTTTCTGCCTGGATATGATCAGTTGGATCATTTATGTATGTACGCATCATGTTGGATGCTGGATATGATCGGTTGGATCATGTGTATGTATTTTGTATGAACGCATCATGTTGGATGCTGTTGGATACATTGTGTGGATCATGTATCTTTGTATGATCAGGTAGATCATGGATGATGATGGATACATTGTGTGGATCATGTATCTTTGTATGATCAGGTAGATCATGGATGCTGATGGATACATTGTGTGGATTATGTATCTTTGTATGATCAGGTAGATCATGCATACTGATGGATACATTGTGTGGATCATGTATCTTTGTATGATCAGGTAGATCATGTATGCTGATGGATACATTGTGTGGATCATGTATCTTTGTATGATCAGGTGGATCATGTATGTTGATGGATACATTGTGTGGATCATGTATCTATGTATGTATCAGGTGGATACTTGGATGATCGTGGATGACAAGCTTCTCCAGATGACATGCAGCAGGATGTTGCAGTGATGATGATCAGGATGATCATGTGTACATCAGGATGATGTTTGATGAGTATCAGATGATACTTTGTGGCCGTGGATCAGGTTGTGCAGGAAAGCATGTAATTTGTGCCCTGGGAGATTTGCAGATGGTCTTTCGAGGTTTTGCCTATGGCATGTAATTCGGTGCCCTGGGACATCTGGCAAATGCTCTTGCGAGGTTTTGCTTGGGAGGACATGTAATTTGTGCCCTGGGAGATTTCAGGTCGGAGTTGTGTACCCGTAACAGCCTGAGATGCTCTTGCGAGGTTTTGTCCTATGGCATGTAATTTGCTCCTGGGAGATCTGGACAGGATGAAAAAGGCCTCAGATGCTTCAGCCAGGTTTTGCCATGACCACATGTAATTTGCTCCTGGGAGATCTGGACAGGATGAAAAAGGCCTCAGATGCTTCAGCCAGGTTTTGTGGTGGACCACATGTAATTTGCTCCTGGGAGATCTGGACAGGATGAAAAAGGCCTCAGATGCTTCAGCCAGGTTTTGTGGTGAGATCACATGTAATGTGCTCCTGGGAGATCTGATAGGTAGAGCCGCGTGCTCGTAACAGCCTGGGATGCTTCAACCAGGTTTTGTGATGGGTCACATGTAATGTGCTCCTGGGAGATCCTACAGGTAGAGCTATGTGCTCGTAATATCCTGGGATGCTGCAGCCAGGTTTTGTGACGCACGTAATAAGTCCTGAGGATTCCACAGTATGGCCAGTGATGATGAAGACCTGCAGGTGGTGGGCCTACATCCAGTATGAAAAAGGACTGGCTCTGTAGAACTTCCTATGACGAGTAGATTCAGAGATTGATTGAGATAGCAGTAGCAGTGACGATGATGATGACTCGATGATGATTATCCAGTGACGATGATCTAGAGAAGATGACTTGTGCTAGAAAAACTGTGCTGAGAAATACCTTCCTAGTTAAGAGGGAGTGTTGATGTATATGTAACTTCGGAATGTATTTCACATATATGTATATTGTATTCCTATAGAGATGGTATTATTCCTCTACACGGAAGTGTCGTCATTTATATTGTAAGTGTCGTAACTTATACTTGATGGGTTATTAGACCACCTTATTTGGGGTCGGCCCTGTATAAGTCATGTGGGTCAAAAGGGTTATTAGACCACCCTATTGGGGGTCGGCCATGTGGGTCAAAGGGTTATTAGACCACCCTATTGGGGGTCGGCCCACTCAGCATTATGTTATGTGGTTAAGTTCGAGCCTACATGAGTTAGGTAAAAAAGGCAAGTCAAGTCAAGTATAAATAGAGTGCGGGAGGCACTCTATTTACTCACTCACTTCTCACACATGCACTCAAGGAGGAGTGGCGCACTTATGGAGGAGGAGGATCTGCTGCTAGGTTATGGCTATCTCTCTTGGTTGGTTGTATCATTGCTCTATCTATCTCTGAGGAAGTTATTGGGGTTTTTCACCTTTATGGTTTTCCCCAAGTAAATATTTGTGTCTCTTGTGTGCTTGCATTATTGTCTCCATGATTGATATGCTATAGATATGCTGTACATGTTGTTCTCTCAGTTAAGATCCTAGATCAGATTGAAGAAAATTCAGAAAATTTAACATATATTTTCAGTTTTTGCAGTCTGTTCGGGACCGTTGTTCCGAGCTCTAGTTCGTTTCTTCTCCTCTCCACATCCGAGGAAAACCAAAGAAGACCTATGATGTCTATCGGCCATACGATGAGCTCATGCCCTCACACATCAGGGGGCAATCTGTTAACACCCAAAAAGTGCTCACTACCTCATCTCCCTCATTACATGACTCATTTGTCTATATTTCCTACCATATTTGCCTCCAAAAACCTTAAAAAACCATTAAAAAGCATCCAAAAGGCCAAAAAAAACCCATTTTTTCCCCAAAATAATTTAAATTCCTCCAAAAATAGCAAAAACCCTCTAAAAAGGGCCCTAAATTCCCAAAAATCAAATAAAAGGGAATAAAAAATACAAAAAAGAGGAAAAAGAGGGAAAAAAGGAAGCAAAAACCCTATACAATTGACCTAAACCATATGGTGCCCAAAACCATGGGTCAACACTCCACCACTAAAAACCTATAAATAGGTGTTGCAGGCTCCTCATTTCATATCCACAATTTCTCCCATCCTTATGCTACCAAAAATTCTCTTGAAACCCTAGCTCTCCACTTGGAGCTAATTTCCCACTTGAGAACCCCTTTGGCCCATATTCAAAACACCTTGGAAGAAGGAGAAGGAACAACATTGGAGCATTGGAGCATCCCCTGGACTACTACAAAGGCTCCACCAACCTCACATTTGAGGTAAACTCAATACAAAACAAATTTTTATTATCTTGTCATTCCTTTTTTATGCACATTCTTAGAATAGTGTATTGTTTTTATTTACTGTCATATTTCACCATTTTACTAAACTGCTACTAAGGAGTCCCTTCTCCTTAGTAGGTGCCCATTTGCATAAGCTAGGGTGAAAACCCTAGCTACAGGTAGGGGTGAAACCTATTAAGCAAAGGCCCTATAGATTGAATCCGCGAAACAAAGAATGAGTCAAAGTAGAACTCGATAAGATGCTTAACGCGAGAATCATCGATCTGGTTGAAGATTCCGAGTGGATAAGCCCGATGGTTATCCAAGACAAGAAAGCTAATGGTGAGATCAGGATCTGCGTGGATCTCAGAAAATTGAATGATGCTTCGGTGCATGAGCCATTTCCTACTCCCTTCACTAATGAGGTGCTCGATAACGTTGGAGGAAATGAGGCATATTCTTTCACTGATGGATTTTTGGGATATCATCAGATAAGAATTGATCCAGCAGATAAACACAAGACCACTTTTTCTACTGAATGGGGGTCGTTCTAGTATATAGTAATGCCTTTTGGTCTAAAGAACACACCTGCCAACTTTTCTAGAGTTGTGGTCGCAACATTTAAAGATTTCATGCATAAGTTTTTAGAAGCTTATTTTGATGATTGGACAATATTCGGGTTGTTGAAGGACCATTGCACAAACCTCATATTGATGCTAGAAAAGTGCAGACAGCATCAAATTTCATTGAACCTAGAACATTGTGCCTTTTGTGTACCCTATGGAATTCTGTTGGGACACATAGTATGAAAACAAGGCTTAATGGTTGATCCTGCAAAGATCACAGTTATTGTAAACTTGCCAATGCCTAATTCAATAAAGCAGTTGCGCACCACATTGTGGCATACTGGTTACTACAGGAAGTTTATAAAGGGTTATGTGCAGATAACCGTGGCCATGGAGAAGCTGTTAAAGAAAGATGCATCATTCATATGGAACGCAGAGTGTGAACAAGGCTTTGACACATTAAAAGAGAAAATGGTAACTGCGTCGATCCTAGTTTTTCCAGACTAGGAGAAGCCATTTCATCTCCATGTTGATGCCTCATGTATAGCATTGGGTGTTGTACTAGCTCATCCAGGAGAGGGAGGTATTGACCATCCCATTGCATTTTCAAGTAGGAAGCTCTCATCTGCAGAAAATAATTACATGACCACTGAAAGAGAAGGTCTAGCTATGGTCTATGCACTGCAGAAATTCAAGCACTATTTGCTTGGTGCGCACTTCTCTATGTTCACTGACCATTCTGCTTTGCAATACCTGGTCAACAAGCCAGTGTTAGGGGGGAGAATCTGCAGATGGTTGTTACTATTTCAGGAGTATGACTTTGAAATTGTCGTTAAGGCGGGAAGATTGAACTTAGGACCCAATCATCTGTCAAGGATCACCTACTTCAGATGCAGAAGGACCCCTATGAACATAAGTATCCAAAGTTCCAGCTAGACTAGTGCATGTGCTGGAAGAAAGATGTCAAAGGCAATCCTACCTTGGTCGTAGAAACTTGGTTATCTGTAGTAGTCGAATCCAGACTGCTCAACCTGCTGAGGCTCCTGCACTTCGATCGAACACCATATATGAATGTAGTGGTGTGAACCCTTATGTCACACATTCACTAGGGATATTTGTGGCTTGATGGCAATATCGGCATGAACATCGACTTGATCCACTGGATTATTGTATTAAGCAAGAGGGGCGAAGACCCAAAGCAGTTCTTTCAAAGAAAGAGGAGGGACAAAGAGGTCGCCACGAAGATGAAGAAAAATCAAACCGTCGTCAAATGCAAGAGAGGCTTTGTCACAGATGACATAGATGATGAGGCTACACGGTTTGTCACACAACTGCTAGCCAAAAAAATTCTAAGAAAGGAAAGACCATTGGAAGTACCCACGAGCATAGTGCTATTTGGTGCAAAATCCACAGAGGGAGGAAGATTCAACTCGTGTCAGTACTTGTTGAATGAGTTCTTGGAGGAACTTAATGATACACAGACCCATGGTGGTAATTTTCATTTTACATGGTTAATAGTATTGATTGCGTTCGTAGGATGGAAGGACCTGAAGTATTACGTTGGCATAAGAACCGACAGCAGTGATTGCAGAGTCTGTTATGCAAACCTTTGGGTGAACTTGAAATTAGAAAGATAGCATGTGACAACTGAGGTCTTCTACCCTTATTATGAGTAGTTGCGCGAAGCCATTATCGTCACGCTGTGGATAACAAAAGAGGTAACAACTAAGTACATTCGCACTGTCAATTTTTATGCTGACATGCGTTCTATTCAAATTTCAGCGAAGGAACAGAAGAAGAACACTGAATGGTTCCTTGGAAGATACCACATGTATGAAGAAGACGTTGATAACATTATGAAGGAATGGCCTGCTGAATTTGGAGTCGAAGTTGTGGAAATCCAAAGTGACTTCGTCGAGAGAAATCCCATTCCTACGCCCATTGTTGAAGAGTCGTGGATAGGAAAAAGGAAGGAAGCTAAGAGTCCAGTACAACAAAAGGTACAGAAGAAGAAGCAGAAAGCAGTTAAGGGCCCGTCTGAAGCCAAACTCCATGAGGAAGATTACAAGATGATTGTGTCTATAGTAACATCATAGATGGAAGACCTGATGACCAAAAAAGATAAAAAGAATGAGGCAATTCAGAAGAGTCTGCAAAAGAATCTGATCACGCTCCAAGGCATTACAGAAAAGATCGAGGAAGTACACTACCACTTACCCTTTCTGCGAGACTTAGAATCGGAAGGGAAGTCATGGGGTACTTCGCAGCCGAAGACAATGCAACTAGCCTTGACCTTTCCTGCAAAGTCTCGCATTGTCAAACTTGACACCTTAAGTGTAAGGCTATGACTGCTGGAACAATTAATCTTGGCTACGAAGGACCTAGAGCACGTGGACCTCGACATTACAAAGATACCACTTCCAGGTATACACAATATGCATTTGTAGGTTGTCGAGGAGATTCATGAGCGAAGTGTCGACACTCTAAACCAGCACACTGAGCTATAGACAATCTATAAGCAGTTGCAAGAATCCAGCTCGAAGGGGGCCATGGAACTACAAGATGAGCACGATTGACAGAAGAGACTAGAGTCTATGATTGTTGTGGTAGCCGAGGAGATATGAAAATGTGATAAGCACCCAGAGGCTGCGAAAACTATCATTAAGATCAGCGACCTGGTTAGCGATCTTAATGCATAGATGAAGTATTTGGAGATCAGTTATAAAACATAGATTGTTGCGTTGGAAGCGCAGACTCAACCGAAGACACCACCTGATCAGCAACAACTAAGAGCCGCAGAAGTGAAAGCTGCAGCAGAAAGTATAGCCAGCAAAGTGGCTAAGTTCCAAACCTTGCTAGATGAGGCAACAAAAACATTCATCACCATGGAAGAGGATCCAGAGTTGCTGGAAATCCAAAGTGATTTGAAAGATAGGCAAGCTCCATTGGAACTGTTGGACGCAGAGGTCAAGGATTTGCCGCCAAGGGATCGAATCAAGAGATTTCCATAAGTTAGGGGATTGAAGAAGCAAATTCAAGCACTACGATACAAGGATATTGAAATCGGAGATAAGTCCCAGCCCCTGCAAGAGGAAGCCCACGATCTCATGCAGAAAATTGAAGAAAAGTTGAGAGAGCTTCGTGAAGGACAAGATTCAGTACAAGAGAAAATGGATGTTGAAATCACAGCTGATGGGTTAGAAACCATAAAAAAAATTGAGTACGACACCAAGGAGGATGTTGCAAAATTGATTGCAACATACCAAGAACTCGCTGCAAAGTTAGCTCCGCAGGAGGAAGAACAGCTAGGAGAAGTAGAAGTTGAAGGTGGCTCGGGGACGAGTCGCATGTAAGTGTTAGGGGCCTGTTGGGCCTAGCCCAAGTGGGGCATTTTTGTGCAAATCCAGTTTTGGTACTGCGAATTTAAGCACAGTAAGGTTGAATACTTTTTGAACAAGTCAGTTTTGGAAAGCTGTGAAGTTGAGTGCAGCGTAGCATTGGAAGAGCTACGAAGTCCTGCGTTGCGGAGGAGTACAACGCTGCGATGAGCCTGGTCTATGAAGATCTAACAAGGAAGAATATTGTAAGAAGATGGCATATATTCTGGTTAGACCATCAGCGGTCTATTTTTGGTAAATATGCTCCATGATTGCCAAGCAACGGGTAAGGAGTAAAGCGGAGGAAAGCGATCAGTCCCACAAGCAAGGAACCATTACATGAACTGGCCACATAAGGTCGTTAGAGAAGGAACGGCCAGGTGAAAGCGACCTGTTGGCGTGCGCGCGATAGGGGGGATGATAGAGATGTGACCACGCATAGAAGATGGCCACAATGGAAGATTCGCTACCAAAAGCTAGCAGTCCAGTTAAGGGAAAACCACGACAGTTTTGGGAAACCTTAGGGTTTTTGTCTGCATATTGTAAAGACATGACCTACGGGCATGATATATAAATAGGCACCATTTTTGTAAGGGAAAGGGTTGTTGTTGTTAATATCTCATTAAGATTGGGTTGAATCTCATTGTATAATCTTAGCAAGACCTGTTTTAAGCCAGCCATTGTAAAGGCTCTGCAAGTTGTGTGCGTAGAGGCATGTTGAGAGAGAAGAGACTCTGCAAGCTGTGTGCGCAGACTCGAACTATTGTACCCTTTCCAAAGACTAATACAACAACAGTTCCTGTGGACGTAGCTCCCATCCTGGGGGTGAAACACGTTAAATTCCTTTGTTATGTGATTGTTTACATGTTTGCATCTGTTTATTTGCTTACAAATGTATGTTGAGATCTTGCTTGTTAGTTTATGTGTTTACTTTTATATAAATTCACCATGAGGATTGAGATGGGAATAATATGTTAAGTTCGCATATGTGATTGATGGCTAAATGCACGAGTATTTCTAAGTCTGCGAATGTATGAATCGGTTGGACAATCACTTAATTAGATAAGATATTCACAGCGTACAACACCGAAAGTGCGCAGTACTTTGAGTTTCATTACTTGCATAAGTCATAAGATCAATAATCTAAGACAGTTGATGAGTAGGTAAAATGTTAAGTGTACTTGTTGGAACTAGTTAATTCTGAAGAGGAAGCGCAGTTATCTATTGCGTTGTCCTGTGTTGAGTTACTTCCGAACCGTGCAGTCCTTGGTTACGTGAGTTGTGCAAGTGCTTGTCCTTGCATAAGTGTTAGCTGTGACAAAGATGATCATCGCGCAATCCTCAGTTTGCAGCGTAGCCCTACAACACACTCCTCATCAGATCTGCTTAAGCACTCATCACGCGGTTGTGGAAACTTGATTCCACATCCCCCCCATAACTTCTCCTCGGGTGAGACCTCAGTCTGCTCGCAGACTGTTGCCAAAAGGGCTAGTGAATAGGGGTTTTGTTATTTCCTTGAACCGCGAAGAACTTGGGTCTTTATAGGAAACCTCAAGACAGTTATGTAAGCCAACAGGAGGACATGCATCTGCTATCACTCAGTCGCTATAGAAACCAGAGATTTATCTTTGCATCATGCTTAACAGTTTAAATACATATTCATCATTCACATTACCAACGTATAATCAACATTCTCACTAACATTATGTAATCGACAGTCCCATCAATAAACATTACAGATTAAATGACAGAGTAACAAAACTTTAAGCATATCGCATTATTGAGGTAACATTTATCATTCAACATAAACAGAAACGTGGACAAGAGACATAACTAAACATATTCATGCATTAACTCATCCCAAAAACCTGCGGTACAACCTTTGCAGGGACAGCTCGAAGCGACTTATCGCGGACCCATACAAATAGAACAAAACTTGTTGAAGGAAGAGAAAAACATAGATTTGAAATATCACCATCTACAATCGATGCCATTAGGTTTACAATCATGGTTCTATTTATAGACAACTAAGGTAGTTACAAAATGGTCCGAATGACCCATTCTAACTAAGTAATCAATAATTTTCACTTTCGACGGCTCCTTGTTCTCTGAGAAAGGTCCTTTCTTTCGTAAATACTCCTTTTCATTGTTGTCGGCTTCCGCACTTCATGCGCTCTAACCCCATGCCAACAAATTGCATAGGTATTGAATTTACTTAATTATGAGTAGAGGAGCCAATAAATTGACTTGAGTGGAGGAAGAGCAGCCAAGAAACACATATGGAGATTAGCACTGATGTTGAAGTTAGTGGTCTAGATTCCATCCATAGAGCATTTGGGGATTCTCAGCTAGAATACCAAATACAAAATGTTACATGCAATGGCAATGATGATGATGAGCGTGAATAAAAAAAAATCATGTAGCATATGTAACAACAACAAGAGTTTCGACACTTGGGAGGTGGTCAGTAGTATCTGGAAATATGTCATCTTGGTATGACTTAGTGTCTTGGAAATTGAGCTCTCACGTGGCCGCCCAAAGGAGTAGAAATGTTTTTATCCAATGCAAGACCAAACTTAGGCACAAATGGAGATCTCGGCTTCTCAATTTCATATTTGCTTTCATTTTTCTCTACATCATCCGTCTTTGGGTGCAATCACTAGTTATATTCCATTGTCACAAGGGTATTAGAGTCAAAATAGAAACAAGCATAACCAAAAGAGGACGATGAGACTCGATCCTAGGAATGCCAATTTCTTATACCCCATCGAGATGATAAAATGAAATTATCTTCTTAGCAGACTCTTGGAAAAGCTGACAATGAATTCCGAAGGTGCAAGGATTTTGCAAAATAAGTGCCATGATAAACCACCCCTTTGAAAAAGGTAATAAAATCTATCAATAGAATTCAAATTCTTTGAATAGTGTGTTCCATTAACAATTTAATGGAAGACATTGGAGTATGTAGTTAAAGCCAAGAAATTGGAGGAAACTTAACTAAACACTCTGAATCTAACTTGCCAATTTCCAACTACCAAGATTAATCTTTGAAGGGCCATTTGTAATTTAACCCTTTTTATGAAATTTTAATATACGTTGTGCATTTTTTTTAAATGTCAAAAATAAAAATTATCATTTTTTATGATGGCCAATATTTTAATAGCACTTCTGGGACGTGTTGGCATCCCTTTGACGTGCTGTGACGTGCTCAATTTTTATTGATGATATACATGGAACATATAAGATCCACATTATAAGCATTTTCCTTATTTCAATTCCAGACCAGCCAAAATACAACTACATAAAAATTAAGGATTCGTCCTAGACAATTGAATGATGAAAATGACACCTAATCACCATTTTATAATTCTTCATTTACTGAAAGTAAAATTGAAAGGTGATGCATTCGTGGTGGGTGGGCCACGTGGTTCCCTTATTCAATATCCATTGATTTTTCCCCTAAGGGAGTCTTGTCAGCTGGAGAGGATTGTCCAAAACCTACCGAAGTCGTTGGGTTCCTCTCGGCGTCACATTGAGCTGGGGGTGGCTATGTCGTGCTCGATAAGGAGACTTCACATCCATTCGATCAGTTGGTCATTCTTATTTGTGAACTTGCGGTCGATGGTATCCTCGATTCTCTTCTCCATTGACTCCAAGTCCTCTTTGTCGCATTTCCTCTCCAGCTTCTGTTGAAGCTCAGTTATCTGCTTTTCTATCTGCTCCACTCTTCAGCTGTATACATCAGTGCCACTAGTCCTTCCAACAGGGCCACGAATGCTACCTTCTTCCATTATATAAAAAGAAGATAGGATTGAATAACTATTGTAACAAAGCTTTCCGTACAGGAGCTCGCCTCCATTAAGTAGAGCACTGGTCAGAATCCGATGCCTGCCGTTTCTGAAACTTCAACAACCAAACAATGAGGAGGGATAGTGTAGGGATAAACCGTCGAAGACAGAGCTAACTTATACAACATTTTCAGCAAACACCAAGGAAGAAGGGAAGATCCGATTTAAAGGAGGAAAAATGAACAAAAAACATGATCACGGATCAGAAGAAATCGGATCAGAAGAAATTGGATCAGAAGAAATCGATAAATACAAAAGAGGGACTGAATCTAAAAAATATGTTCATGAATACAAAAACTATTATCTTGAATCACTTCAATAACAAGCTTCACCCCTTTGAAGCCCTTTGGCAACTTGAAAGTGGACGAGAAAGTGCAAAGGTATTTGGAAAATGACTGCCACAAATTATCCATTGGGAATTGGTGGTCCCTTAAGTACTCTAATGTTATTTCAACATTAGTAACCTTCTCATCAGATATGAGATTTAATATTTAAATTGAGTGTGCTTTTAATATTTATCCATATCTCAAACTCTGCTCTCAAGATGTCTACCATTGCATCACCATTTGCAAAATCTCTCTTTTGATTTAATAGATTGGATTTTCACTCATGCTTCTATACATATCCCCATCCCCATCCCATGGATGAGGTAAATCAAGACTAATGCAAGACTTTTCTTTATAAATATTTTTGAATCTAATAATCTCTTCAGCTAATTCTTTATCTTTGTCTTGAGTTTTGGACATAAAGACCTCCTTGGTAATCATTTGGTTGGATATCTTTATCATATGAGTCTTGTTTTCAATCTACAAGTCCTCCAATTGCTCCTTAGTTATACTAGTATTCAGGAAATTTATTATTTCAGCATCCTACTCAGTCATTTCTCCAAACTGCTTTTCAACATCTTTGATTTCCTTTTGACACATTTCATACATCTCTAACTCATCTTGTATAAGATAAAAATAATCCCATCTATCTAGCATTCCAACCGATATTTTGTCCCAAAGGGTCTTTCTAGTTCTTCTCAACAACTCTTCACCCTGGACACCTAGTTGCATCTTCGTAATATGAATTTTTAATTCATTTATCCCTTACTCTTGATCATCAGTACCTTTTCACTTTGTTGTTCACTTTCAAGTTCATGAGAAAGGGTCAAGAGTTACTCAATCTAAAGCTAAATGCTCTTAAAGGGTAACCATAAAATCAGATAAATCATGCTCTTAAAGTAGTATAAATATGAGAGGAAAATTTTCATCTTCATCATCCAAAATTGAAGAGCTCAGATACAAGAGTAGAGGGTCAAATTTCAAGGAAAGATGAAGTGAAGAAGGCTGAAATTCTAGTGGAATATGAAATCTTGTGATGATTTCTACTTGGTTTTTTTTTGTTTTAGGTCATCTTGGAATTTTTAGTATATCTTTGCTTATGGGATTTTCAGACCGTGAAATGTTTATGGGATGGAGAAATGTCAATTCTTGTGAGTGCCTATGGTAAAAATTTCAAATGTGGATTTTCTATAGTTCCGAAGATATGACCTCAAAAAGTTGGGGTTTTTGAATAACCTTCAAACATGTCAATTTGGAAATTTCCTTATAAGTTTTGATCTAGAATGTTTCAAATAGTTCCCTTTGTAGGAGATACAATAGATATCTTGAAGAAAATATGGTTAAAATTTTAGATCTTGGTTTGCTATATTTTTCGAAGATATGAACTTCGGAAGACAAGGCTTTAAATGGCTCAAAAATCATCTTTAAACAAGTTAGTTTGGAATTTTCACTATAACTTTTGATACATGACGTTTCGGAGAATGACCCTTAGAGGAGATGTAGAGATATTGAAGAATATGTGGTAAAAATTTCATATATTTATTCATTACATGTCAAGATTTATACTTGTTGAATGTTAGGGTTTGTGGAAATGAAAGAGACAATGAAAATTCAAGAGAAGAAGGTTGATAAAACCTTGCATAACTTTCTCTTACGATATCAGAATCACAAACTTGTTGGCACATTGGATCGACATACTTAATTATGATCTTGGTAATTATCTTTGCACATTCTATGATCATCTTGGCATAGATATTATTGGTGATTGTATTGAAATATTCCATGGTAGTTTTATTGGAATGAGATCCCTCTTTTGGAATGTACTATGAGGTCTATGATGTAAGGGTTTGAAAGTGCAAATAGATGAAGTCTATTGGTGATTATTTATGGGATATGATTACACTCTTTGGAGGCATGTTTCTGGTCTTGCTATACATCTGAAGTATATCTTGGAAGAAGTTTGTAGCTAGGGTTTTACCCCTAGCTTGTGCAAATGAGCACCTACTAAGGAGAATGGACTCCTTAGTAGCAGTTCAGTAAATGCAAATAATTAAACTAAAACAGAAATTAAATTACTTCTAAAGCATGTATGAAACATAAACAACAAATTTAAAGAATGGATTTGTATTGATATTACCTTCAATGTGAAGGTTTGATGAAGCCCTTTGCAATGTCCAAGAGGATGCTCCAAGCTTCAATATGCTCCTTCTCCTTCTCCAATGATGGGAATGGGCCAAAAGTGGCTCTCAAGGTGAAAATAGTTCAATGGTGAACTAGGGTTTCGAGAGAGATTTTGGCAGAGTAAGGGTGCTTGTGATTGTGGATTTTGAATAAGGGATCTCCATCACCTATTTATAGTTTTTTGGTGGTGGAGTGCTGACCCATGGTTTTGGGGAAACACATGGTTTTGGGCAGCTGTATAGGGTTTTTTCCTCCTTTTCCTCATTATTTTATATTTTTCTTCCCTTTTTAGGGGGTTTTTGATATTTTTAGAGGAAAAAGGGGGTTTTTTAGCCTTTTTTAGGCTATTTTGATGGTTTTGTGGCCTTTTGGAGGCATTTTAGGCCTTTTTGAGGCTTTTTAATGGGATTTTTTAGGATTTTAAGGGAAATATGGTAGGAAAATGGACAAATGAGCCATATAATGTGGTAGATGAGGTAGTGAGCACTTTTTGGGTGTTAACAAAGTTGTTGACATTATTGGAGGACAAATTTGAGGCATGTACAGGTTGACATTGTGACAGAGATAGCTTTTGTGGCATTGTGGCAGAGACAATGATTGTGTCATTGTGACAAATAGGGATTGTGATAGTGATAGCAATACAATCAATGTGACAATGAAAAATATAGGTACATGGACATTCATACAGGTACAAGGACATAAATACATGTATAGGTTTATGGAGACAGTGATACAATGGCAGTGGAATATTGTTCTTCTTATTCCTATTAGGGTGGCAGGATGGGGCAAGGATATGAGATGGAAGTATCCTTTAGGTTGGTGCTTGTGATATCAGGGAGTTGGGGCTTCCTTCCAGTTGGTGCTGGTAAAACTATTGAGTTGGAGTTTATTGAGGAATGGATTCCTATATATAGGTTGGGACTTATGAAAACCAGGGGGTTGTAGCCTCCTTCTAGTTGGAGATAGTAAACCGGGGATTTGTAGCTTCCTTCAGGTTGGAGCCAATAAATAGGGGGTTGGATCCTCCTTCCAGTTGGTGCTAGTAAATCAGGGATTTGGATATTCCTTCAATTTGGATCTTGTAAATTAGGGGGTTGGTGCCTCCTTCCATTTGGTGATGAGGTGTTTCCTATGAATGAAATCTTGTTATTTTTATATAAGAAAAGCATTATGTGGTTTTCTCTTGTTTGGGTTTCGGATCCACGTTAAATCTCTTGTGCATTGTGTATGATGTTATGTGTTGGTTTTATATGATGGTGAATGGAATTGTTAATGGTTAATGTTACATGTTGTACATAAGGTTAAAAGTGTTAAAAAGTGCTAAATACTAATTGACCCTCCCTCTTAGTATAATTTTCCAACAATTGGTATTAGAGTCAATTCCTTCAAGAGAGTCTGATAGCTGGAATGAATTAGATCTCTAGAGTCAATGGATGAGCATGAAAGTATCTACTTTGCAGATGGGGTTCGCCTGTTCTATGGATCAAATTTTGATCATTGGATTATAAGGATGAGACTCCATTTACAGGCACAAGGTTTTGATATCTAGAAATCTGTTGTAAATGGTTACATCGCTCCAAAAATACCACAAAAAACTGCATCCATGAAGGAGATACGAAATAATAATGCAATGGAAATGGATATCATCTTGCATGGAATATATGATCATGTGAATGATAAATTTGGAAAGTTTTCATTAGATAAAGAGATTTGGAACTAGGTACAAAATCTTTGCACAAAGGGACCCCATTGTTAGCAATATTTTTGTCCCAAGTACCGAAGAAGATCGGGTAAATAGTTCATGAGGTTTGGAGTCCAAAGAAGGCTTAAAAATTATAAGGGAAGTAAGCCTTAGGGAGCCTACAAATTTATTCCAATAGGACCAAGCGCTTAAAATATTAAGTAGAGGCGCTAGAGCATCAACTAAATAGGACCATAGCCGATGACTAGGGCGCTATGCGGCGGGTGTTGGTTTATCCAGCAATATTGATAAGTGGGGGGGAGAATCAGTATTGCCTTTTTCAAAAAAATTATAAAAAACTAGTATTAAGAACAAGTTAATAACCATTAGTAACATGAATAAGGAAATTATGAATTTGAACAAACAGATTTATCCTGGAAAACGCAAAGGGAAAACCAACAAAGATTTCTTATTAATAATCTAATATTATACAAAATTGTTTTGCAAGCACCAACTTGATGGAGAACTTAATCTCCTAGATTCTTCTGCCACTACAGAAAGCATGCAACTACACCCCTGGTTTTATGCCTCCTCAATAGACAAGGATTCCCCAACACCCTAATTCTCCATCCACGACTGGAAGGAGGCAACAACCCAACCACCCAACCACCCTCTGATTTATAATAGTTTTAACTTTAGTTTTTTTGATCTTCAATGGCAGCTCGAACTTTTGTAATGCTTCATCTATCTCACTGGCCTCTTTCTTGCTTCTAATATGCAATTACCAAAACTTCAGAGACAACTCTTCATAAGTTTGACTTGTATGGTTATATATCTTTTCAAAGAACTTTTTTATTTGAGACATTTTTCCTTTTTAGGAAAATCATGCCTCTTCATAAAAGATATTGTATCCTTTTAATGGCATCGATTCATCAGTGATCTTCATAGTATTTCAATCTTGTTTTAATTAATAAGGAATTACTATTTTGCAGAGGTAACCAATTTTGGCATTCTCCAAAGTTGACAATTTGGCCAAATTGTTCCCCAAATATACTATCGCTAAACCTCCGTTCAACATAGTAGATGTCAAACTGGACGTCAACTAAGATTTACAAATATTTCACATCCGATCCTTTTAATTAACCCTCGAGCATCTTTCAACAATGAAATGATTCAAAATCGTTGGATCTTCGTCAATCCACATCAACGGTGGACTTCAACATGCACTTAGATAGATTTCATAAATATTTCTCATCACATCTTGAGCTTTAAACTCTGAGAAACTTAACCCAGCAAAATTTTCCTGTACCATTGGATCGCCCCATCCAATATCGATGGTGGACTTGAAAAGTGGATTTCAGGTCACATTCTTGGGTTGAACTTCCTACATGTTAACCCAGAGAAATGCGTGTGATCCATTGGATTTCATTCCTCTGAGATCGATGGTGTTCTTTGCAAGTCAACTTCATGGGATTCATGATTGCACGCAGGGGATTCAAATGCACATAGGAGCTTCAAATGACCAAGGGAGGAGATGGAAAAGGATCTAAACAATTGAACAAATCACACCAAAAGTTGAGAATGTGTAAAACTGTGGAGGAATAATGGTGCGGACCCACCCAAAATCAAATCGATGATGGAAATGGGTTTCGGCACTATAAAGTGCATGGTGGTTAAACTTGGAAAGGTGGAGCGGAAATTAAACTGCTTACCACGTGGCAAGCATTGGTGGAGCCCGCTATGAAAAGCGGTAAAATTTAAACCGCTCATCACAAGTTCTGAAACCACCTAAGCATATGTTATATAAAAGGTTTGTTCGAATTTTGAAAAAATGCATTTGTTGATATTTTTCTGGAGGAGAAGAAGCCATCGAAAACACGTCACTTGTCTTCGTCAGCAAGCACTAGTCAACCCCAGCATTCTCTTGTTCGTAAGATCACTTCATAGGTAGCTCGAAACCCTCAGTTTTCAAAGTTTGTTTCCGAAATGGAGAAAATCGAAGACCTTGTTTTGTCCAATGAATGTTTAGATGAAAACGAGGAGATTGCAGTTGACAGGGAAAGGGATATTTTTAACCCTGTTTTGTCTATGGGTAGTATTTCACAATCTAAAGAGAAATTAATGGATTTTAAGTCATAGGGAAAGGATGTATGAAATGTTTTTGGTTTTTTATGTATTATTTTTGTGTCGAACAGACCCTACACTTCCCTGAATTTGTTGGTTGGTGTGCAACGAACTATTCGCAGGCCGAAAGGGTAATCATTAATGTAAATACAACCAAAATTCTATGCCGAGTCAATGCACAAACTGTCCTTGAGGTTCTAGGCTTACCTGAAACATTTCCCAAAACCCCTTAGTCGTTTAACGAAAAAAAATTGGTAAATTTTTATAGAAATTGCAGTTCGGAAGAAAATGAAAAGTTTTTATTACAATTCTTGAAAGATGGCCAGTCACATGAAAACCTATCCTTTCCTTTGAGTATTGATTTCTTTCAGCAAGATACCAAGCTGGTTTTGTCCTTGTTGAGTCAAATTTTAGGTGTAGATAGTGATAATTCAATCACATAAGTTATGTTAGGTTTCCTTCTGCAAGTCATTTCACCCGAGTCATAATCCAATCCAGTATGTGGTTTTCATTTTGATGAATTCCTAGTTGAAGCGATTCATGTCCAGTTGGTGAATTTCCACGAGTTGAAGCATTTCAGATATCCATCATATCTCCTAAACCCGTTCTTGTGTTCAAATACTTCTGAATTGAAGTTTCTTGGTACCATGTTTTCTCATGACCTTCCTAAACATATAATTATTTTTGAGTTCGCCAATACAATCATGGTAGAAGTTTACATAATTATTTTTAATGCTTAATTGCCCCGAGTGTTACAAGAAATGTTGCAGCCTACACCAGAAGGCCAAACATGTGATTGGTTCTTGTATAAAGAACATACTATAATTAGAGTGTATGGTTTTACTAGAGCACCATATCTCTTGCCATCCTTTTTAACACCAAGGGTTTTTGCCTTAGAATTTATTAGACAAAGGTTGCATTCAGAAGAAGAACATTTCGGTGTTTTCAAAAAATCATCAAATGTGAAATTCCCTCTTAAAGTTGGCCCATTCATCATTAAGACTAAGGAAACCCTATCTATAGTAGAAAAATGATTGAAGATCGTGGATATCCAAGAGGCTGAAAGGATTAATTATGATCCTCATCAAATTATATCACAAAGGAGACAAAAAAATAGAAACAAGGCTTTTGATCATGAAACAGTTGAAGGATTAAAATAAATGGAAAATTTATTCAAATTTGAACAAGATAAGAAAGAAGTGAATATGGGACAAACAAGCAATTTGGAAATGCTGGTTCAAACACCATCTAAATATGATATCACCATTACAAGAACTATTTCAAAAGTTGATAGTATGGAAGTCGATGAAGAAGTTTCAAGCAATAAATCAAAAGTGAACAACAGAAGGATATTATTTGTATAGAGGAACGAGATTTAATTGTTCCAGAAAAAACTATGATTTTGCAACCACCTGTAAATATGCAGCAATATTATTTAAAAACAAAAAGAATATGGAAGTAACTCTCAGTATTAGTCCAAATTTGATTTCCTTTCAGAATATGCAGAAAAGAAGAAGCAGTATTTGAAAGAAACTCAAAATTGTTTCCCTAAAGTAAGAAAGTTGAAAGAACAAAAAGTTTACCTTCTTATAGTTAAGGATCTAGAAAAAAACACTATAAGGTTTGCAGTGGTGAAATATGAGAAATTTTCTGTAATGGAAGTTAAGCTTGATGAGATTAATATACCCGGTAATATTCAATTGCATAGAAAAACATGAGATGTCATGTATTCTGATTTATTACAATCCACTTTAAAATTTTCTAAATTGCAGTCTGTGATAGCAAAGATGGAGAGTCAATTGAGGAAAGAGAAGGCATAAAACAAAGCAAATTTGGTCCAGATTAAAGACTACAAATGGAACTTGTGACTATGGGAGTTGAGCCAGGGAACACTCAGTGTAGCAAAAGGATCCTTGATGAAAAATAAAATACCATTCAAATGCTCAAGAAAAATTGAAGGTTCCAAGTAATCAACATGTGCAATCTCCAGAGTTGACAGCATTACAACAAGAAAATGAATCCATATATCAATAAATGATGGATCACAAAGGTAAAATGTTAAAGTTACAAGATGAAAAGCATGCTTGGTAAAAATAAAGGATTGAATTGTTGTCAGAAATTTTAGCGTTAAATACCAAGCATATTAAAACTATGCAAGAGCCAGAGAAGCCAAGGGATCAATCTCTATGTATGGATGAAGGAAAAATGGATAAGTCATCCACAGAGGAACTGACCAACACTATGTCTCAAATTATTCTAAAATATGTAGAGATAGAAGAGTTGAAATCAGAAAACCAGAAGTTGAAATAGGAAGTCAAAATTCTGAAGAAAAGAAAAAAGCGTTGAGTGATAGAAAACAATTGCAAAATAAAGTTGATGAATTAAAATATAGATTGATAGATAAGCCTCCATTATAAGGATCTAAACATCTTATATGGGATGCGATATCAGTGGAAGTCACCAAATTCTGGTCACATTTGAATTTTATGGAAGATAAAGATGCTATAGAAAACATAGCTCTCTAGAGGTGTAAAGTGGCAAACTACCTTCAGAAACAACTAAAAATATAGTCAGTTTTTTAAACCCTCTAACTCAATTACATATGGAAATTTTTGGAATCAAGGATATACCAGAAATCATCATTTGGGAAAGAAGAATTATTGGCAAGCATGATCGTGTTAAAGAAGTACAAGACAAAGTGCAACATATGCTCCTTGAAGTTCAAAATTTTAAGAAATTATTTCTAGGGATTTTTGAAAATGGCCTACCTTCCTTTTCGAGTGATGATGGAAAATTAAGGACTTGAGAAAATTATTACAGTTTGATAGTGTAGGCTCGTATGGATCACTCGAAATTTGAAGGTTTGGTCAAAGGATTAACTGGAAAGACAATAATTGATAAATTGATTGATGATTTTGAAATATTTGATTAATTTCTAATGATTAAGAAGGATCTTCCAATTGTATGTTACACATCATGCATAGAATTGGAGGTGATGGTGAAAGAAATGATGGATTATGAAATCCCAAATCAAGAGCAATGGAAAATTGTCAAAAAATTTGGGAAAACAAAATGCATGTTATATCAAGAATGAATATCCAAGTGTCTTAATTTGAAATGAAGTTGAAGTTCCTTTGTTAACTGCTTGAGTTTTACATCAACCCAAATCAAATCAACACTATACCAGCTTGGTTGACAACAAAACAAATGTTCCTGAAGTTTAGAGATTTCTTTGAAATTTCTATTTTTAGCAAATAATCAGTTAGGGTTTATTCAAATGACATTTTGTATAAATTTTGATTTTACAAAGTAATCGAGGTTGGATCCGAGAGCATAAAATACAATGATGTAATATTTTTTGAATACATTAATGAAGAGCAAAAGTACAAGTCTATCAAAAATAGAGATTCATATGTTGTCACTTTCTTCAGTTTGTTAATTTCTCTTTTGTGATTGTATTTCCTGTCACACCATATTATCTCTTTTCCTCATATTTGACTGAACTATGTGAGTTAGAATTCATTTTATATGCTTTGATTCACACATTTAAATATTGTCAATGTTCTTTCTTCCAAATTTATACATAATT
This sequence comes from Larix kaempferi, assembly GCA_027924585.1. Lineage (NCBI taxonomy): Eukaryota > Viridiplantae > Streptophyta > Pinopsida > Pinales > Pinaceae > Larix > Larix kaempferi. The sequence continues at coordinate 7,074,148 of BSBM01001365.1, forward strand.
CATCCCAGTTAGATGCTCTGTGTTATTAATGTATTGTTTTCTTTAATCTTCTATAATTCCTAAAATTGCTATTTGTCTGGACAAATGATACTTACTTTTCCTCTGTGAAAGATTTATCCCACCACCGAGATCTTAAATCATTTTGATAAATGCATGTGTTGACTCCAACCCAATGGATTTTGTTTTTTATTCAAACACTTTATTAAACTATATGTTGTAACTAAAGATCTGGCCATTGTTTTAAAAAGGTGAACCGTTATGAGTCACCATTAGATAACATATAATAATAAAAAATTCCTGACTTTCGACATCCAACAAGAAGGGTCAGCCGACCCTTCATTTATGAGATAAAACAGAAGAATGAACGACTAACCCTTCCTGTATTGTAGGATTAGTAGGTATAGTAAACACTAGGAGGATTGGGAACCCCTTCTTATATCCTTAAAATTCCAAGAATATCATGAAGAGAAAGGATCAACCGCCCCTTCATTTAGTAGAGAATTGTGAACACCTATATCGAGCAATTCACCTATATCCATAATGGGGAACAAAAGAAGGATCGAACGACCCTTCTTGCAGTATAGAACTATTATGAAAAGAATACTAGGAAAAACAAGGGGCGGTCCCCACTTCATTTATGAGAGAATTGTAAAAATATTCAACCTACGAAGGCTAAGCCATCAATTAATTAATATCAATAATGTTGAACACTGGAAGAATGTTGAGCAGAAGAAGGATCGGTCAACCCTTCATTTAAGAGAGAAATGTAAAAATATTTAATCTACGAATGCTAGGACGACAATTCCCAACTTTTGACTTCCACTGTAAATAGTAGGAATCGAGACATCAGTGTAAATTTTAATCCAAATATCACTACTCCCTCTGGATATCCCTGATATCTCAAGTGGTTTGAGCCTCGTATATCAATAATACTCATAAAGACATAAAATCAACAACTAGATCTATTTACAACATTAACACACATGCAATCACACATATAACACTGCATATACCCTGGAAACCCCAACTGGGGAAAACCAGCAATCCCATGGGGCTATCTTCTCTCTCGATCCCATAACATGAATATAAGATAAGCAAATACAATAAAGTTACCTCAGATGTAACACAATCCCTGAACGGGTCAAACCCTATATCTGCATGCATCAGCTGATGCATGCACTGGGATAATGTGCCCTAACTATCAATCTAGATCTGAGACTCTTTGCAAGTGGCCCTGATTTTATTGCCTCTCGTAATCCTCTGCTCTGATCTACTCTGTAACGGAATACAACAAACTGCTCAACTGAATAATGCGCCCTTTGTTTGCATGGATAAATATGCCCTCCCCTATGGATGTATGATGATCTTCCTGGGCCAGATATGAACAGATCTGAGCTCTAATCATCACAAACCTTCCTTAAACACTGAGGCAAGGCTACCCTAAACGTCTCAGACTCTGAATGAGCTCCTCTCTCCTTTGGTAATGTGCCCCTCATCCTTTGGAAAATCTCCTCCTCTATCTCAGCAGAAACTACACTAATACATTATCTCAATCTACAGATATGGGTTCCTAGTGCCTTTGGAGCTAGTGGTCACTTATCCAAATCAAATCTGACCACTCCCCCTCCTGCAACAACTCCTCTCTATCTCAGAAAGTTTCCTTGCATGCAGTGGTGCTCCCTCCTCACTCCTAATCTATCAATATCTGATAATCCAACTGAGTAACCTCATTTGGGGACCCCCTGCCTCTATATAAAATATCACTGATGAATTAGGTTTATCAAAAACCTAATATCTGTGCATGCAAAAAGTCACTTTTGCATGCATTTTTTAATCACTAACTGGCCATGCAAATCTCATGCATGCAAGAGGAAAAATACCACGGAAGGTCCGCATGCAGTCACCAATGGAATCATTCCACTAAGTAGAGTGTATCTCACCCTCTACTCCATACTGATGCCTATACTACTGATGTACCTCCATGCAAGGAATTTGAATCATGGATGACATCCCGAGATACGAAAAAATATAACAATCAACTAAGTTATAACATATAAAAAATGTTTATCCTGACTTTTGTTTTCTGACATGAAGGATCGACTGCCTTTTCGTTTAGTAGATAATTGTGAACACCTATAGCCAACAATTCACCTATATCCAGAATGGTGAACACAAGAAGGATCTACCAACCATTCTTGCAGTCTATAACTATTATGAAAAGAATATTGGGCAAAAGAAGGGTCGATCGCCCCTTCATTTATGATGGAATCAGAAAAATATTCAACCATCGAAGGCCAGTCCATCAATTCATGTATATACAAAATGGTGAACACTGGAAGAATACTGAGCACAAGAAGGGTCGGCCAATCCTTCATTTATGAGAGAAATGTAAAAAATATTTAATCTACGAAGCTTAGGCTGACAATTCCCAACTTCTGACTTCCGCTATAAATAGTAGGGATTTGGACATCAGTTAAGTTATAACATATAAAAAATGTTTGTCCCGACTTCCATTTTCCGACAAGAAGGATCAACCTTCCCTTCGTTTCGTAGATAATTGTGAACACCTATATACTACAATTCACCTATATCTAGAATGGTGAACACAAGAAGGATCGACCGACCCTTCTTGCAGTCTAGAACTATTATGAAAATAATACTGGACATAAGAAGGGTCAGTCGCCCCTTCATTTATGAGGGAATTGTAAAAATATTCAACCTATGAAGTTTTGGCCTTCAATTCATGTATATCTAGAAGGGTGAACACTGGAAGAATACTGAGCACAAGATCGGTCGGGTGACCCTTCATTTACGAGAGAAATGTAAAATTTTTAATCTACAAAGTAGCAGATGACAATTCTCAACATCTGACTTCCCCAGTAAATATTAGGGATCGGGACATCGACTAAGTTATAACAAATAAAAATATTTGTCCTGACTTTTGACTTCCAACAAGAAGGATCGAATCCCCCTTTGTTTAGTAGAGAATTGTGAACACCTATATTCAGCAATTCACCTATATCCATAATGGTGAACACAAGAAGGATCGACCAACCCTTCTTGGAGCCTATAACTATTATGAAAAGAATATTGAGCAGAAGAAGGGTCTGTCGCCCTTTCATTTATGAGAGAATTTTAAAAATATTCAACCTAATAAGGTTAGGTTGTCAATTCATGTATATCCAGAATGGTGAACATTGGAAGAATACTAAGCACAAGAAGGGTCGGTCGACCCTTCATTTAAGAGAGAAATGTAAAAATATTTAATCTACGAAGGTTGGGACAACAATTCAGCTATATCCTGAATGGTGAATAGAAGAATGAACGATTGACCATTCCTGCATTGTATGATTAGTAAAAATAGTAAACACCAGAAGGTTTCGGCATTGTTTCTTATGTCCTCCAAATATCAAGAATATTGTGGAGAGAAAGGATCATCCACCCCTTCGTTTAGTAGATAATTGTAAAACTATCAAACCTACGAATAGTCATCTATAAATTCACCTATATTCAGAATGGCGAACACAAAAAGGAACAACTGACCCTTATTGTACTCTAGAACTATTATGAAAAGAATACTTAGCACATGAAGGTTCAGTTTGCACTTGAGTTATAAGAAAAATGTAAAAATATTCAACCTTCGAAGACTAGGAAAAAAATTCATGTATATCCAGAGTGGTGAACACTGGAAGAATACTAAGCACAAGAAGGGTTGGTTGACCCTTCATTTATGAGAGAAATGTAAAACTATTTATTTTACAAAGGATAGGCCGACTATTCATCTATATCAAGTTTGGTGAACATGAGAATGGACAGCTAACCCTTCCTATATTGTGGGATTAGTATGAATAGTAAACACAAGAAAGATCGGGGACCCCTTCTTCTATCCTCCAAATATCAATAATATCATGGAGTGAAAGGAATGGCCTGCTAGCAATTCATCTATATCCAAAATGGTTAAAAAAGAAGGAATGACTAACCTTCTTGTATTATAGAACTATTACAAAAATAATACTTAGCACAAGAAGGGTCGGTTTCCCCTTCATTTATGAGAGAAATGTAAAACAAAACAAGGATCAAGCACCCCTTCCCATATCCTTCAAATATCAAGAATATCATGGAATGAAAGGATCGGTCGCCCCTTTGTTTATTAGAGAATTGCAAAACTATTAAATATCTGAATGGTCATCCAACAATTCACATATATCCAAAATGGTGAACCCAAGAAGGAACAAACGACCCTTTCTGTATTATAGAACTATTAGTAAAAGAAATCCCAAGAAGGACCAGACGACCCTTCGTATATTCTCCAAATATCAATAATATCATGGAGAGATTCTACCTAGATAAATTTGACATAAGTAGCTTTCAGAAAGGAACAAACTCTCCTTCTTGGATCGATCCATTTTCTACAAAACACAATAAAGATCAATTTAAATGGTAAGGAGTAGCACTTGATTGAAATGTGACTTCCCGTAGTATTCTCGATTTTTTTTTATTTCTGCCACAAATACCAAATTAAAATGACAGTTAATATGAAATAATGATCGCCCCTTCTATGATTGATTCTATCTCAAATGACTATATAAAATGTGCATTCAATCTCTCATGGATAATGCTAGCAATTTTTTTCTTAATCAATGAATTGATTTTTGAAATGAGCTGTTGTTCCTTCTCCATCGATCATTCGCCTGAACATTTGCAAGTATACATCTAATAATAAAACATTAAGTGATAATTATAAACATTGTATGCATTCTTTTATTAACTACGCAATATTTACTATTTTGCAGATAAAACATGTCTGCGTTGTTGAGGCTTAGTCAATACCAGGAAATCGCGTTCCTTGATTTGTTAAAATATCACAACCTTGGTTTATTCAAGCATGGATGGTATGTTGAGATGGATGAACTAAATAATTTCTACCCAGATTTATATCTATTATGCTTGGATGAGGAAGGAACTCCAACTCGAGCTGGAATATTGACATCTGCAGATCTCATTTTTGACAATTTATTACGTGTTCAAGTTGAAGTGATCGAGAGAGACCAATGTTTCCTTCTACAGGTTGATCTTATGGTTTGTAATTTTCGACCATATCTAATGAAAAGTGGTCCCGATTCAAATCCGGTTTCCTGTGCGAAGCAAGGGTGGGTTTTTCCGTCATATGATGTTTTGTAATCGGTCCAGAATTAATACCACACCATCTTTGAAGAAAGGAATTTTGTGGGTATGGAAGAAAAGAATCTTGGCTGCGAAAAACTTGTTTGTATTGCATTACATGAATAATTTAAAGAAGTTGAAAAATGTAGACCATGAAAAGATTCGTTTCTACATTAGAAGAACATTTCTCAATCATATTGAAAAATATGTGACCAATATTCCTTCAAAGCACTCAAATCAAGTCCTTCTATAGCGATGATGCGGAAAGCAACTAAGATCTTCGAAAGTTCAAAAGAAGTTTAACAAGAATAGATTAAATAAAAAAAAATTCCGGTGAGATTTTTTTTCTATTAACGTAACAAGATGTGTTATTGCACCTCTGCATTTGCAATATCGAAAATTTGATGAGGAGGGCATGGCAAAGATGGTTTTATCTCTTGTCTCAAATTTTACAACAACACTGAGAGATGTTATTTTATTGCCTTTCGATAAGGAGAGCGCATTGGGATTTCTTCTTAGAAATGAAGACGAAATTAATTTTCCTTCAGTAATTTTTTGTATATTGGATGGGAAACATACTATTTCAGCACAAAAAAAATCATTGAAACTGATAAATATCAATCGGTCCATTCAAGGTATCGTCATCGAATAGCTCGTCTTCTACATAAAGATGTTCCTTATTACATTATCAGCAAATTATGCAAACAACAAAATTTATCAAAAAAGGAATTTGCAGACACTCCATTTATTTCTCAAGTTGTAAAAGCAAGGGAGAAATGGATATCCTGTGGTAGGCCATCCCACCCGAGAAAGGGAAACACTTCCAGTGATGATTGGCAGGTATAGAGTTTTTCCTCTTATGAATCAAAGTCTGTAGATTGAATCCTTTGTTATGAAATTAGAAAATTAAATGTTATCTTTAATTTTATATGTTTGTAGTCTTTCCAAGGTGAATGTATGGATACCTTTGTTGTTCAAACAAAGGACAACCTTAAAGACAAGCTAACTCTTGTTTTGACATCGGATCGACTGTGGAGAAAATGGATGTCTGTATTCGAGCTTTAAAAAAGTGGTTCCTTGCCATGCTCACCCAAGAGCATCACTTAGGTTGATTTTGTTCAAAATAAAATAAGGAATCATGGATCTAATTTTTTTAGACCATTGTGTGATCTTGATGAAGGTGAACTAACCGCTATGGCAGAAAATATAATCAATGGATTAGTTTGGCTGAGCACATCAGTTGAAAAAATTGTTTGCGCAGAGACTTTATATCAATATTGCAAGTGAATCAAGGACGAGAGGTCAACTAGGCATTCGATCTTTGAATATTTCAAAGTTCCTTATGTTCATACTTTCCGATCACAGATTATCACTAATGATAATGTCATTGAAATATATAAAATTGCACCAAATCATCTCCAACAACTATGCATTATTTTATGCTCCGAGAAGCAAGAAAAATCTCCTGGTAAAAAGAGAAAGAAATAATTTGAAGAGGATAATGGCACCAAATTACCAAATGATTATGAGAAAATATTGAACATCTGTGAATTTGTTATTGTTGATATGTGTAATTGTGAAACTGCCTAGGCAGAAGAAGATATGATTGTGTTGTTGTACTACTTAGAATCAAATGAAGCGACATGTACTTGTATTTATTTAGCTGATATGGAAAATTATTGTATGATTTCTAAATCTTTCACACATTTCAGCAAGAAATTAAAAAAAAGGTAACGCACAATCCTACGAAGGGATTTTATAGAGATTTCTCCAAGGACTTGTTTATAGGATTCTCTATTATACAGTGTTGGAGAATTGGAAGGGATGAGGATAATTTGTCTACTTTTCAAATGGATATGGATTGGAAGGATGAGGGCCTACCAATGATTGATTTACCTTTTCCCAATGTTACCAATGGTAGTTCAAGAAGCCATGTTTTTACAAAAGAAAGGACACAGGAATTCTGGGATCACATAGTTTCCAGACTGGCCTCTTATCGAGGTACATTTCTTTCATTGTACACAGGAGGTAGAGTTCTTCATTCATTGATCAAGTCACCAGATAGAATAATTATTTCTATTGTGGATACAATAGAACAAGAGTTTTTTATGAATAGTTTCTATCATGATTTGGGTATGTTGAGATATTGTAACTTCAAAGAATATTATATTTGTACTTTATTATTCCGGAGATGTTTCATTCCTCCATGAAGATATTATTGTATATCCGGAGATGTTTATTCCTCCGTCGGAATGTGGTAACTTGGGTTATTAGACTTCCCTAGTGGGGGTCGGCCCTGTATGTGTTGTGTGGGTCAAAGGGTTATTAGACCACCCTAGAGGGGTCAGCCCAGTCAGTTGTAGTGGGGTATTTAAGCCATTGGTTAAATACGAGCCTACGTGTACTTGTGTAAAAGATATGTCAGAGTAGTGTATAAATAGAGGAGGTGTGTTCCTCATTTGACACACTCACTCACTTGAGGATAGCGCACTTGTCGAGAAAAGGTCTGCTATTGTGGAGGAGGAGATCATGTCTCAGGGTTTCATCTTTGTATATTGCTGGTCATCTATATTGAGGAAGCTTTGTTGGGTTTTCTACCCCATGAGGGTTTCCCAGGATAAATCTGTGTCTCTTGTATTTATGCTGTGCTTGTTGTTTCTTCAGTGATCCTGTATATGCTATTATTGTGAAATGGAATGTAATGCTGCTATTTTCTGTCTTAGCATATTAAATCTTAACATGGGATCAGAGCTAACCTGAAGGAAGGCAAGGTATGGCACTTACGACACTTGCTTTACTTACGATAATTTGAAGGTTAGGGTTTTACATAGCAAAAACCAGTCATCGTGGAACTTTTGCTATAAATCCATTTTGGCGAAGGTTCAAGATCTGCAATCTTTACAGGTCGTAGATAACATATCCAGGTATCTTGTGTCCAAAGGGAACCCTCAGAATCGTTGTACTTTGTAAGTTATGATCAGTATAAGTTAGGGTTTCTGCCTCTTCCAGATCTCAGTCAAAATCAGGTGACCTAGGAAAAAAGGTCATAACTTGGGCTAGGAAGCTCCAAATGAAATTTCATAAAAAGTGACAGGTAGTACACAGACTGTACTATCTCAGAAAACGTTTTCAGAGGCCGAAGTTGAACCAGTGACACATGGAACGCCGTACAAGTTCGCTCTCCTGTTTTATACCATAAACAGGTCACGTTACGACACTTGGCATAACTCTCTCTCAGAGAGTCCAATTGAGGTCAGACCTATCAGGATGGAAAGATAACAGGGCGAGATATCTGAAGAAAATTTTTTAGAGGCCGAAGTTCAAGCAGTGCAACGTGGAACGCCGTACAAGTTCGCTCTCTTGTATTATACCAAAACAGGTCACGTTGCGACATTTGGCATAACTCTCTCTCAGAGAATCCAATTGAGGTCAGACCTGTCAGGATGGAAAGATGACAGGTCAGGCTACTGCAAAAAAAAATTTCAGACCCTGAGGAGTGAAAATTTTGGAGTTATAGCAGAAACAATCAGGTACATATTTCTGTCAAAACATAATTATTTTTGGAGCACGTTCATTCATGGCTTCCGAAATGTAGGGTTTCGGAGAAGGTTAGAATTTTTGGAATCGGAATCCACGGCTGAATGCTACTTAGGAAAATCAAAATTTAGAGACCAAGATCAAATTTTTTGGTTGGGTAGAAGACTGGGCCTGATTAAACCCCAGTTCGGGATTTTGATCGGAAAGATGGAAAATTAGGGCTTCAGCAAAAGTTGGAATTTTTGAAGTCTGTAACCACGGCTGGAAGCTCCTCAGAAAAATAAGAGTTTAGAGCCTTGTATCAAACCTTTTGATTGAGCAGAAAGGTGGGCTTCATCAAACCCTAGTTCAGGTTCCTGTCCAGAAGATCCAGAAGTTTCGAAGGCAATTTTGAGGGGTCAAATTTTGGAGATTTCAAAATTGAAGAATGCTAGTTTGATCAGCTCAACAAGACACATTCTTCCATCCATTCAGAAGTGTGAAAGTCAAAGATTGAATTTTTAGGGTTTCTCTAGCAAACCCTAATCAAGCTCCAGATCAAGTTTCAGGGGGAGTTGAGGCTAAGGCCTTACATAAGAAGACTACAAGAAGTCTCGACAGGTATGACTTAAGGAGGTTCAGGTATGTCTTGAAATCTGATTCTTGATTAAGTTCATAATGTGTTTGTCTTCATGTTATTTATTAGTACAATCTTGATTAATGTTATTAATTGTCTTATCACCCTAGTAACAGTATGAATGCATGTGAATGATCGAAGACATTCATTGATTAGGGCTATATGATTGTACTAATGCATTACGGTGTTGTGTGAGGTTGATGTTGTCTGCTAACAAGATACAGGTACATCACAAAAGACAAATCAAGTTCCATGACCATGACATCATGAAGACAAAGACTCATCCATAATCTTTGTTCTACTTACGAGGTATGTATGACTTTGTTATATTATGCTTAACCTATGAGACATGCAGGTTCTAGCTCAGGATCTCTAAATCATTGAAGAGATTGTTTTGTACATAACCAAGCAGGTATACTAATCCAGGTATGTTTTCCTATGTCATGTTAGGATCCCTTATATAAGTATACTTGGTATGATTGGTTATGCTTATTCATAAAGTTAGTAATCAAGGGTTTATGCATATTATGTCTCTTGAATATGCATGAGTAAAAGAAGACTTCCCCGAAACCTTGAATATTATCTATAATCATGACTATACATATTCAAGATTATTTAGAATTAGAATGTTTTGAGAATATACTAATGAATGTATGTTTGTGTATGAGATCATGAGGATGACACTAGTGCACACTTGAGCATGCACAGTGGTACAGAATGAATAGAAGTTCAAAATACATATAGAAGATCAAGCGGAAGGCAACTACACAAACATAAAAGATAAGTATTTGAGTTGTTATTTGAAATAGTAAATGATATTGCTTGTATGCATATTTGTATTCCTAGAATATATCATGCTGAGTGTAAACATTCATAGAGCATTGAATAGTATACTACTAATATGCATATGATTGGTAAGTTGGACAAACATTCCATTGTTTCTTGTCTAGAATGAAACCTCTTTGCTGACATGCTGAGAGCTATGCACACTCTCAATAGTATGTTCTGGTAGAGATGGAAGGCATCTAGATAGCCACTGTATGCATACAGGATATGGGAAACTGTTGTGCCAAAGTATTGGTCAAAATAGTTACATAACTATGTAAATGATATTTGTATGCATAATAGGTTATGATGTCAATATGATTTGATGATTATGAAGTATTACTAATCATGTACTTAATTTTGATTTGTAGGAAAGATCATGAAGAATAATGAACACCGAACAAGTGATGGATGTTCAACAAGAAGATTTACAAATCAAACAAAATATAGAAGGCTCATGGCTAGAAGATTCTCTTAGAAAGAGGAAGAGAATCATAACAAGATGTTTGCTCCAAGTGGATAGATAAGACCATTCTCTTAATGGTGTAATTAAAGAAGAAGTGTGAATCAGGTTTTGTATGGGTACCCAGGATCGATAATCAATTGATGAGCTTAATGATCATCATGGGTGATGTGGATCTCAACCTTTGCTACAAGATTGAATATGGCTTCTTGCTCTGCTAAGTTATGAAACAGTATGGCTTCAGGATTGTTTGACTTAGAGATAGACCCAACTATGATGCTATGTGACAAACAGAGTTGTATCAAGATGGCAGAGAATCTAGTGTTCCAAGATATGGTGCAGAAAGGAACCAAAAGTTTGAATTTGTAACAAGTTACCAATGTACTAACCAAACTTCTACTGATCTGATGTACTAACCAAACCTCTACCTCAAATGAAGTTTTTCGAGACAAACTTAATATAGTTTAGAAGGACCCTCCTCGAAAAGGGGAGTGATGTGATAACTCATGATGAGATTTCCTGTATCGACAGTGAGGTCGATGATGAGGATACCTATATTAGTGATGCCGACAGAGAGGTTGGTGGATGGTCCTTAGACAGGGTCAAAGGTGACAAGGGGATTGCATCATCCTTGAACATATGTTCTAAAGAGAGCCGTAGATGTATGTTTTCGAGAATGAAGTCCTTGGTGGACATGATAGGATTGCATCATCCTCAAGAGATCCGTAGACGTATGTCTTCGAGAATGAAGTTCTTGGTGAATATGTGAGGGGATTGGATCATCCCTGGACTTCAGTCCTAAAGAAGAGTCGTAGACGTATATCTTCGAGAATGAAGTTCTTGGTGAACATGTGAGGGGATTGGATCATCCCTAGACTTCAGTCCTAAAGAAGAGCTGTAGACATATGTCTTCGAGAATGAATTTTTTGGTGAACATGTGAGGGGATTGGATCATCCCTGGACTTCAGTCCTAAAGAAGAGCCATAGACGTATGTATTCGAGAATGAATTTCTTGGTGAACATTTGAGGGGATTGGATCATCCCTAGACTTCAGTCCTAAAGAAGAGTTGTAGACGTATGTCTTCGAGAATGAAGTTTTTGGTGAACATGTGAGGGGATTGGATCATCCCTGGACTTCAGTCCTAAAGAAGAGTCGTAGACATATGTCTTCGAGAATGAAGTCCTCGGTGGACGGTTGAGGATTAAGTCATCCTTGGATGTATGTCCTAAATGTACGGTTGAGGATTAAGTCATCCTTGGACGTGGTCCTAAATGTACGGTGGAGGATTAAGTCATCCTTGGACGTAGGTCCTAAATGTACGGTGGAGAATTAAGTCATCCTTGGATGTAGATCCTAAATGTACGGTGGAGGATTAAGTCATCCTTGGACGTGGTCCTAAATGTACGGTGGAGGATTAAGTCATCCTTGGATGTGGTCCTAAATGTACGGTGGAGGATTAAGTCATCCTTGGACATGGTCCTAAATGTACGGTGGAGGATTGAGTCATCCTTGGACATGGTCCTAAATGTACGGTGGAGGATTGAGTCATCCTTGGACATGGTCCTAAATGTACGGTGGAGGATTGAGTCATCCTTGGATGTGGTCCTAAATGTACGGTGGAGGATTAAGTCATCCTTGGACGTGGTCCTAAATGTACAGTTGAGGATTAAGTCATCCTTGGACATGGTCCTAAATGTATGGTTGAGGATTAAGTCATCCTTGGACGCGGTCCTAAATGTACGGTAAGGATTGGATCATCCTTGGACTTTGGTCCTGTGAACTGAGCCGTAGACATGAGGTCTCCGAGAATTGATAGGACTGGATCGTCCCTGGACTTCGGTTCAAAAGGTACATGTTAGGACTGGATCGTCCCTGGACTTCGGTTCAAAAGGTACATGATAGGACTAGATCGTCCCTGGACTTCGGTTCAAAAGGTACATGACTGGATTGCATCATCCTTGGACATAAGTCCTAAAGAGAACTGGATTGATCGTGTGATGATGATGTTGCTGATCGTGTGATAATGATGCTGCTGATCGTATTGATCTAGATGACGATGCTGCTGATTGTATTGATCTAGATGACGATGCTGCTGATCGTATTGATCTAGATGATGATGCTACTGATTGTGTTGATCTAGATGTCGATGATGTTGATTGAGTTGATCTAGATGATGATGATGTTGATCATGTAGATTGAGATGATGATGATGCTGTAGATCGTGATGATCCAGATGCTGTAGATCGAGATGATCCCGATGCTAATGATCGTATGATGATGATGCTAACAATCGTGAGGATATAGATGTTGATGTTATTGTATCTGTTCGAGTGCTACAGAAGATAAAGACTCAGTACTGAAGATGTTGATGTTCCAGTAACTGATTGAGTTACTGATGATGTTGAGAAAGCTTCCAATGATTTATAGATGTATCATGTATGATTTTGATGACTCCTTGCTCGTGCAAATGCTATTATAATATCCTTTTCGTTAAGGGGGAGTGTTGAGATATTGTAACTTCAAAGAATATTATATTTGTACTTTATTATTCCGGAGATGTTTCATTCCTCCGTGAAGATCTTATTGTATATCCGGAGATGTTTATTCCTCCGTCGGAATGTGGTAACTTGGGTTATTAGACTTCCCTAGTGGGGGTCGGCCCTGTATGTGTTGTGTGGGTCAAAGGGTTATTAGACCACCCTAGAGGGGTCGGCCCAGTCAGTTGTAGTGGGGTATTTAACCCATTGGTTAAATACAAGCCTGCGTGTACTTGTGTAAAAGATATGTCAGAGTAGTGTATAAATAGAGGAGGTGTGTTCCTCATTTGACACACTCACTCACTTGAGGATAGCGCACTTGTGGAGAAAAGGTCTGCTATTGTGGAGGAGGAGATCATGTCTCAGGGTTTCATCTTTGTATATTGCTGGTCATCTATATTGAGGAAGCTTTGCTGGGTTTTCTACCCCATGAGGGTTTCCCAGGATAAATCTGTGTCTCTTGTATTTATGTTGTGCTTGTTGTTTCTTCAGTGATCCTGTATATGCTATTATTGTGAAATGGAATGTAATGCTGCTATTTTCTGTCTTAGCATATTAAATCTTAACAGGGTATAAACCAAGGTATTTATATTAACATTTTCAGATGTCTTATTTCATTGTATTTTACTTTTCTCGGTCGGTTATGTTCAATAAATTCTTCAAATTCCTATTCTACTACAACTTCAAATAAAGATCACACTCAAGTATCGTCCAATAAAATTATGGTATCCGATAACGACATTGAATGTGATGGAGAATCCACAAAGAAATACCAAACTGGTGAACAAGATGGACAAGAAGGTAAAAATTTATTTTTCAAAAATCCTGGTTAAATTAACTAAATTATGAATGGGGATAGTGATCTTGAATACTTGCAAAAAGCTATATAAAATGTATACCTGCAAATTTTCAGGTCAAGATGATTGGGTCTCTATTCAACATGTGGATCATCCACAACCAGAGGTGGGATTGATGATGTTCGTGGATATTAGCCAACAAATCACATTGGAGATGGGCTCCTTGGATGATAATGAACCAAGCAAGAGCTTGGTGTCAAAACACGGTATCTCCAGCAATGTTACTCACTACTCAAATGTTGCCTCGTCATTGATAGGTAAAAGACAAAGATTATTTTCTACTTAAATTGATAAACCAACTTTATTCTGAAATATATAATGACAAGTAATATTTCGGTGCAGCTCCCCATACAAAAATGTTATTGATATTAGAAATGGAAGGTTTTCTATTTGGCAAGAAAGTTACTGAAAATGACTCCAAGAGAAAAAAAAAGGAAATCGAAAAAATATTGAGGCAAAAAAGTAAAAAAGGGGGAAGAAAGTACTATTGGTGAATTTGAATTTAAACACAAAGAAAGTTCATATGAGTCACGAACATATGCGATACAATTTTTGGGATTATGTCTTTTCAAATTCAACGTTGGGATTTGGTCATCTAAATGTGGGGTCAATGAGGGAAAGACATTGTTTACAAAATTTTCAAGGGTAGGTAGTGCATAAAAAACATATGGGGAACAAATTTTATTTTTATGGTTTCGAGAGAGATGTACCAATGATAAAGAAGGAAATACACAAAAAAATATGGAGAGTGTGTGGGAGGAGTTCCCAATGAAATCTTCGCAAACTAATACAACAATGATTGTTTTGGAGGGTGATGATGTGAAAGCACATCCATGTAAAAACTGTATTTTGAGTAATCCCTTTATTGCATCTTCTGCTAGGACAGATAGTGAATTGGTACATCAACTCTGGCATTGTTTTAGTAAAATGCATGAATCAACTGGTATCAAAACCTTCAATCAGCCTTCTTCTAGTTGAGTGAGAAATATCAAATGTGACCTATCATTGCCTCTTTCAAGAGCGGGAAACACTAGATGTAACTTATGGAGATTTTAAATCATTTAATGTGTTTTCTGTTTTTTGCGGTGACGTTGCTATTTTCATCTGAATCTAAAATATTATTAGTTTAGTGTGCTTCTTTTATTAAATCATTTGAGTCTATGAAATTTTGGGTGATTTTCATATTAATATTTGGAAATCAAAATCTTCATGTACAGTTGCATGTTTGTGATCATTAAGTGCATGAACGAAGTGTTGTTGTTGTGGTTATATATAGTCATGGTTTTTGTATGTAGTCCAAATATAACCACAAAAGAAACTATTGGTCCTAGGAGTAGAGGGATTTCTCTTTGGAGTTCGGATGTTATCCAACATTGAATATTTTTCCAAACAACCTCATTTTGTCCATAATTTCTATCGTTATTATGCACGGATGTTCAGCCTAGATATTAGCAATGTTGCAAGAGAAAATTTTGGCGTTGCTATGTGGTTTTCCTCACTCGAAAACATGGAAATTAAAAAAATTCCTTGGTATATTTGAATGGTTCAATAATGAAGGTTTTGTATTTATTTGGGGTCGAGAGCAATGTAAACATAGTACTATTTATAATTACTCAATGTCTGCATATTATAATGTTGGTGAAGTATTGCACATATACAAAAATTCATTCAAGGATGTACTTATCCAATATGGAGATATATATATAAAAACCGACATGTTGTTTATAAATGAAGGTAAATATCATTTAGCAGATAATAGCAAGGAAAACTTCTTGAAAATGCCAACTAGTTGGACATTTGACGGTTCACAAGAGAGAGAAATAACTATAAAATCAATGTTGTGTTCTCTGTTGAATTATCTCGGGCCTCGTTAAAAAATGGGGCATTGGTTAAATACATTCAACTTCAAATGACCGTCATATTATATAGACAACAATTCATTTAGTGATTTGTATATTTTGACAACTTCTACATTTAATTGATGTAATTTTTTTTCTATATTGTCTTGGACAATTCTCATATTATTTATGGAAATCATATCATGTATCTGGTGACGTGTTTCCAAAATTGCAGAACATGCAAGCAATATACTTAGAAATATTGAAACACATTATTTTATTGACTGGGTTGTGTGTGTTTTTTTTGTTTGCATATACTGGAAGATTTGTTACTAGTAAACCATTGATTATTTTCGATTTCAATGGAGCTTTGTTATATGCAATTCATAAAAAAGAAATTCGGATTGCCACAAACACCAAATATTGAATCAACCACAAAGCATTATTTTATACATCCAGGATTTAGGGAATTTTTTGAAAAATGCTTTAGTATATTTGAAATTGGGGTATGGACATCTGCACAACAAAAAACATTGACGAGTTTTTGCCAACATTATTACAAGGAGAGGGATTGCAAAGGTAACAATTTAGAGTAATTTTAACACAAGAATATTGTTCTTGCATAGCTAGAGAGGGTTATCAGGGTGATGGAAATCCTTATGTATTTCTCGAGCCTTTAAACAAAGTTTGGGACATTTTGATCCATGGGTGGGATGCTACAAATATAGTGATTGTAGATGACTTGAGAGAAAAACATGTTTGTAATGAGGAAGGGAACTGTATTAGAAAAAAAATGTATACTTGCCAAGATGTCAATGACACATTCTTGTTAGATCAATTATGGCCTTGCTTGTTGCAGTTGAATGGAGTGAGTGATGTGAGGCCAATTGTGAATAAAATGAAAGTATTTTGTTAAATAATACACTCAAATGTTTGTTTGTACTAGTATGTTCAATTTCACTGTGATTATAATACTTGTAAAGTGTCGAGTTTGGTTTTCGAAAGTGCAAAATCAGAGCTTGAAAGTGCCAAAATTGGTTTTCAAAATTTCAAATTTAAGTATTGGAAGTGTCAAAAGTAGCCTTCCAAAAGGGAAAAATCAAATTCTAAAAGTGCCATTACCATATTTATCATATCAGAAAAGCACAAAAAACAATTTCAAAAGTGGCGATATCAAAATCAAAAGTATGCTTTTGGAACTTGTATTTGGCCCCTTTGGAACTGGATTTGGCACTTTTGGAAACATATTTTGCACTTTAGAAACCTTGATTTTGGGGTTTAGAAAGGTTTTTTTTAACCCATGTTTAAAGTGACTTGGACTAGAATATGTCCAAGTTTAATGAAATAGGCATTTAGGATCTCTAGTTGCATCATTACTCAACTCAGTGGCAAGTTTCAGACATCTTCTTCCACATGCTTGGTGCAAGTAAGTTTGATTTTTTTTAACAAGCATTTGTTTCCTTTAGGTACACATACACAATAATGGAGAGTTGAAAAGAAAAGGAAAAAGTTGAAATTTTACAATTCTTTAATGAGAAATATTTACATCAAATAAAGCTCACAAAACAAGACAAACACATGTACAATCAACTTAGCATTGAGTTAAGAAACAATTAATGCCTAATGAACACATTATGTGAATCCTAATTAACACATTAAGTTTTCCATCCTATAAATTCCCTGATGACTGCCATTGAATCTCCCATTACTTGTGAATTGTTGTAAGGCTTTGAGTCATGTAATACAAAGCTTGAATAAAATTGAGCCAAAGACAATGACAATCTTTCCGAGTGCTAGAATTTGAAGTTCATAATAAGAAGACCTATCTTACATGGGTTTATTATTCACCCCCACAAGAGAAGACAGAGGTGACCTACATTTATTGCATCATTATTCAATAGCCCACCTTTATTATGCAATTCTATTTTACTTTTTTCTCTTGGACTGCGTCCCTGATGGAATTCAGTATATTGTCCTACATTTTTTACTAGAATATTTTAGATTTAGATAGGAATATTTTAACACTTGTTGGCAGGCGGTTTGGTAAGGAAGAGTCGTAGTATCTCTAATGCTGCGACACATCAGAAAAGGTAGCGAAAGACAGAAAGCAGGATTATTTTATAAATATTTTTTGGGTTAAGTGTACTGCAGTTGGCAGTTTTTGGGTCATTTGGACCACATATTATGTATTTTATGCATTTTGAGTCAGTTGTACCGCGGTATGCGGGTTTTTGGTCATTTGGACTGCATCAGTTAGATTTTGGGTCAATTGTCCAAGTGTCGGTTAGGAAGTTGTTAGTAAGTGGACAAGCATTGTAAAGGCGGAATCCTATATATAGACAAGAGTTGTAAGTGGTGAGGGACAAGGATTGTATGAGCTGACATTATCATATGATCTGGCTTTTGAACTTGGTATGAATTGTTGGGTTATGCGCATCTTTGAGTCTGTAGGTGAGATCAAGAGTTATTGTTGAGATCTAGTTTTGAGGAGATGTTGTATCAGGGTTTTGCTGAAGCAATATGACATGACAGAACTATTTGATGAAATTCCCTGTGTAATGCCTGTTGTGACTCACAAATAATGTTATGGTTTCTGCTGCAGTAATGCTTTAATGTTATATCTATTGCGATGAAAGTTTCTGTTAACTGTTGCTATGAATATGAATGATGTTAAACTTGAATACATAGATCTGTCTTGAATGTTGCGATAAGTTAACTAGTATATCCACAATCATCCTCCTTCATTCGACAGAAACATGGTTCCGTCTACTCTCCCTTAATCGCCTTGGGTGAGACCTCATCTGCTCTGTAGGTGTTGCTGGACAGGGTCAGACTTGTCTGGGCCAGTGCTTAGGGAGATCGCGGTGGGTTGGTGTCGATAGTGATGGGAACCCCTATTGATCGGGTTTGAGTCAACAAGGACATGTTGTGGCACCCAACGAAACCGGAGATCCAAGAATGGTTTGATCAGAAGTTGCAAGAATTCGTTGAAGAAGAAATTCGGAACACTCGACTAAGGGTAGATCAGTGGGTGGACAGATATATTCATGAAGGTCCGCATGAATGGTTCTTTTGTGAATTCCTGGTCATTTTTTCTGAGTGGTTGGCGAAGTTGACCTTCCAGAAGAGGAACTTCCAAGGTGGTGAACCGATGACTTGGACCCCTGAGTTGATTCAGGAGCTGCAAGAAGTCGACAATAAAGCGTCGCGGGTTGTCGAAGTGTGGTTCGATAGCATCCTAGAAGGTTACATTACAGAGTTCATGGTTGATACCTAGAAATCCTATAGTGAAGCTGAAAGATATTTTTCCGTGGACCCTAGGGAAGGTTTCTGCTTTCACTTCAACTGTCGATCAAGATGCTTATTTGCGAAAAGGGTATATTGAAGATGCATCTTGATCAGTAGACAGCCTGGTGGGTGAAGGCCATGGGTATTGCGACAATTGAGGGGCGGTACATGGAATGATACGGGGTATATGGGTGCAGGTCATGACGATACTGTGAGTGAAGCTGAGGAAGAAAGTGGTCTTACGAGGGGAGGAGCGAGGTTCTGATAGGAGAAGAGGCAGAGGATAGGAGAAGGTCCTGCTACAGTCGACCTGCGAGGCCATGAAGGAAGACCACATGGGACAAAGCAACCTCACAACCCTGACAAGGAAGACTAGGCTACACCCAGGATAGAGGCAGGACCAAACCCCAACTCCAACGTACCCACACCTTCGCTCACTATCTCTCAGATAGCAAGAAATACCACTTCAACACCGTCGATTTCATCAATTCCACAAAAATTAATCGGTAGTAGTTCGCAACAGGAGGAAGGAAGCCCAAGATGGCGGGAGAGGATACTAAGTTACCACTGTTCCAAGGAAATGGAACAGATAACCCTGAACAATACTGGTTTCTATGTGAGGTTGTATGGACCCTCAAACAAATCACTGATGATGATGCTAAAAGGGGAAAATTGGTGACAACTCTTTGCGGTCATGCCTTGGACTAGTTTATGAAATTTACGAAAGTTATCGTCGGTACTCCAATGAAGACATGAGATGAGATTCGCACAGGCTTAGTTGCATAATTCTGGAAGCCCAAATCTTAAGCACAATACATCACAGATCTTAAAGAGATTAAGCAGTATCCCAATGAGACTGTGTGGTACTTTGATCAATGCTTTAAAACACTGATGGCGAGGGTCATTTTTGACATGAGCATTGTCCAGCATAAGGAATGGTTTATCACAGCATTGCTTCCACATATTCAGCTACCACTAATGCAGCAAAACATTACCACACCGAGTGAGGCTCTGGAGATCACGATGCGACTGGAGGCATCACCCATTGGGGAAAATGTAGCTGGGATGTCACAGATCCAGACACAATTGGCTAACCTCACCATCCAGTTGCAGGATTTGAAGAAAGGTAAGGAGCAACACGATGAATTCGGGTGTATGCGATGTCGGGGAGAAGGGCATACTAAGGACAACTTCCCTGACTTCCACAACTATCTGGTTTTGAGAGCACCAAATTCGTTGAATGGTGGTAGCATGTCGTGGTGTCGTGTCTGCCATGTATATGGGCATAGCCATGGCAACCGCCCATACGTCCAGAAGATGGTTACAACTCCAAGGAATCTTTATTGTACATTTTTCAAATCGGTGGGTCATGATGACAAGGATTGCTGTGCATATGGGTTGCTGCAAGAGAGGATGTATGATGCGTTCTATATAAAGGATGACCAGCGTGTCGTACAACAACCACAACCGTATCCACAGGTAGCCCAGCCGCTACCTCAACCGCATATGCAGTTTGTACCGCAGTAGCAACAACCACAGCAATTCATGCCACAATATGCTCCGATACAGATGACTCCATAATAGCCACAGTACGTACAACAACCGCAGTATGCACCGCAAGGACACGGGATGCAATTGGCACCAATGCAGCAACAGTTTAACCAACCACAATACCAACAGCAGGGAGGATTCTGGGGAGGATATCAGGGAGGATGCAGTGGAGTACTTGGTCGAGGAGGAGGACAAGGCGGTCGTGGACCTATTCAATGTTATCACTGTGTAGTATGGGGGAACTACCAACAAGACTGTCCACTATTGCAGAACCAGTGTACGTTCTGCTTTGTTAATGATCACACAGTTGAAAACTTCCCGCAGTTGATTACGCGATGGCAGGCAGGGAACATTCCACAATTGCAGAATCAGCCCCAGGCACAGCAGCCCATGCAGAATCAAGTACAGCAAACACCACAGAACTAGAATCCGCGTCCAAATCAAAATGTGAACCCACCCGGGAATCCACCGCTAAACCAGACCCAGGGTGTGAATATTGCAACGATTTCTGTGGAACCAAGAGCGCAAGATGCTTCTGTCGCGATTGTCACTCGTGGCGGTAAGAAAACCAGGGAAGATAGCTCAATGATCCGGTTAGCAGGACCGAAGAAGGTATCATTTGACATCAATACCAAGTGGGAGGAATTTCTTCAAGCACGTCGTGCCTTAGAACAAGACCGAGGTAAGGCCGTTGTGTATGACATGCCCTCTACTTTTGATGCCACTTCGAAAGATGGCACGTCGTAGCCTTCTAGCACATTTCACGCATTTATGGAACATTTTTTATCCCTGGCAAGGGATCCCGATGCTCTTGCCGAGATTGAAGCTCTGCTGCGATGACTGGATCAAGGTCGACAGGAGTTCGCGGTCAATTCCCTACAATGATGGAAGATGGGTAAGGAGATGCAGATGAATATTCAAATCGATGACTATGATGTTGATTCAGTTATTTTGGATCTTGGTTTGGATGTCAACATCTTAACCAAGCAAGCTTGGTAGAAGATGGGGAGTCCCCCATTGAGCTGGTCGCCTGTACAGCTCCGGTTAGCCAACCACGCTAAGGTGACACCGATTGGGTGCGTTCCACGAATGGTGGTGGACATCGAGGGAATGAAAACATATGTCGACTTTGATGTCATCAAAGTAGTTGAAGGAGGAATCTCTTATCCCGCGTTGCTGGGGATTGGATGGGCTAATGATAGCGGAGCAGTCATTAACTTCAAGCGATGGATGATGACTTTTGAAAATCACAATCTTAGAGTTATCGCCCCATTGGATCCGACTGAAGGATGTCAATACATAGAGCCAGTGAAGGATGACGATCCCATGGATGGGATCATGCATTCAATATTTATGAAGATTATATTCAACCGACTTCCAATGGTGAGCTGGGATGGCGCAGCGAGAGCTTTGCGTCTTCTAACTCTGATGATGTGTTAGAACATTAGTAGAACTGCTTGCACGCGATATCGCTCCAAAAGTGCGGTTTAGTTATGCAGTCGCTGTGTCGGGTTGCGACTGAAATGGTTACACTCCCAGTATATGAAGGACTGCCTGGTTTGTCTGACTTTCTGGAGACATTTGAGGCAACCGTCTCGGAACCATAGTGAGTGCTAGCATTGGAGGAAGCGCTGAAGGCTGCTCCAACACACTGGTGGGTGATGCACAAGAACTCCATCGATGATTGGTTGCAGTGTAGAAGGTTGATGATGGTTCATTTCGGCGACACCGAGGTTTACCACACAGGAAAATATGATGGTCGAAATGATCCTGGCGTTCACTTGATGGAGTGTCAGCGGTTATGGGTGTCACGACCATGAGATGAGTGGGTCCATGCTTTTATCCATACTTTGGATGAGATGTCGTGGTCATGGTACACTGCAGCTGAGTTGCGAGGAGAAATTTCCACTTGGTTGGAACTCACAATGTGTTTTAACCATATGTTCAGCTTCGTGGATGCTAATCCAAAGGTCAATAATGCATTGCAGCTCATCCACGATGTAGTTTTATAGGTTGTTCCGGTGGCATATCCTGTGGATCCACACACGCACAGCTGATGCAGTCTCTCATGGAATGCTTCAATATCACAGGTGGGCCAGAAGATGGTGATGATCCGCGGAACGTCAATATCCTGGAGTCAGAAGGAAGTCGCGATGTGGTCCCACCTGCTACGTCATGCGATCCGATTAGTCAGCCACTAAAAATTCGCAAGCTCAACATTGGGACAGAGGAAAATTCGAAGTTCGCAAACGTCAGGGACTATTGGGCTAATGAGACGATGAGAAAAGTCACCGATTTGCTCCATGAGTTTCAGGACTTATTTCCCATGATGTTTTTTGACATGAAGGGGATTCTGGGCGACTTAGGGGAGATGAAGATTCCATTAAAACCAGATGCTAAACCGATTCGACAGTGACCCTATCGATTGAATCCGTGACATAAGGAGAGGGTGAAGGTAGAACTGGATCGCATGTTGGATGTTGGTATCATTGAGCCTGTTGAGGAGTCAGAATGGATCAGTCCTATGGTGGTGCAGGATAAGAAGACTGGTGAAGTGCGCATTTGTGTCGACCTCCAAAAGCTAAATGATGCCTGCTTACATGATCCGTTCCCGACCTCGTTTACTGATGAAGTGCTTGAAGGCGTGGGTGGCTAGTAGATGTACTATTTCACCAATGGGTTCTCTAGCTACCATCAGATCTGCATTGCAAAGGAGGATCGCCACAAGACAACTTTTGTGACCGAATGGGGCTGCTTTCAGTACACCATGATGTCGTTCGGCTTGAAGAATGCACCTGTAATATTTTTGCGGGTTATTGTTGCTGCGTTCAAGGATTTCATTCAAAAGTTTTTGCAGGTATACATGGATGAATGGACCATCTATGGGTTGATCTGCAATCATCTAGCAAATTTGCGGTTGATGCTGGAGCGATGTCGGCAACACTAGATATCGCTAAACTTGAAGAAGTGCATTTTATGTGCACCATTTGGAATATTGCTGGGTCACATTGTGTGTAAGAAAGGGTTGTTGGTCGACCCAACAAAGATCGCGCTTATCTTGAGCTTGACACCACCAACTACAGTTAAGCAGTTGAGGGCGACATTGGGACACACTGGGTACTATCGCAAGTTCATCAGGGGTTATGCAGCAATTACTGCCCTTATGGAGAAGTTACTAAAGAAGGACGCGGTATTCCAATGGAGCCCAGAATGTTAGGTTAGATTTGAGACATTGAAGGCGAAGATGGCTTCAGCACTGATATTGGTCTTCCCGAACTGGAGTAAGGAATTCCATGTTCATGTTGATGCCTCATCGATCGCACTAGGCATGGTGTTGGCCCAACCTGGAGAGGAGGATCTCGATCACCCCATTGCTTTTGCCAGCCAAAAGTTGTCATCTACAGAAAGAAACTACACTACTATGGAGAGGGAAGGTCTTGCGATGGTTTATGCGCTGCAGAAGCTTAGCCATTACTTATTGGGAGGCCATTTCAAAATGTTCACAGATCATTCCACACTGAAGTTCCTGGTCAATAAGCCTGTGTTGGGGGGAAAGATATGCCGTTGGTTACTTCTCTTTCAGGAGTTCGATTTTGAAGTCATTGTGAAGCCAGGGCAGTTAAATGCTGGCCCTGATCATCTCTCAAGGATTGACATAGGAGAGGAGCCAACTAACATTGAAGATGGGTTTCCAGATGCACAACTGTTTAAGGTGGGAGTCGTTGATGGTATTTTCAAGAAATCATTCAGTTTCTAGTGACAGGTACTGCACTAGAAGAGTTCACCACTACTCAGAAGAAGCAGTTGGTCATCAAGGCTACAGACTTCCAGTTAATCGCAGGAGAGCTATACAAGATGGGCATAGATGAGATATTGCGACGGTGTGTCCTACCACATGAGAAAGAACAGATCTTATTAGAAGCGCATGCAGGAGTGGCTAAAGGGAACTATGGCGGCTGTGTGACCGCCAGGAAGGTGTTGGAGTGGGGCTCTAGTGGCCTACACTACATAATGATGTGACAGATTATGCACAGTCTTGTGATGTCTGTCAAAGAACCGAGAAGCCATCCAGAAGGGATGAGATGTCATTGATGCCTCAGTTGACATTGCAGCCATTTGACAAATGGGCGGTAGACTTTGTGAGACCTATAAACCCACCTAGGAAGCGCGCTGGTGCCAGATACATCATCACCACGATAGATTATTTGACCAAATGGGTAGAAGTGGCACTAGTTATTGATTGTTCCATGGCCACAGCCGCACAATTCGTCTTTGACCACATTGTTACTTGCTTCGGCTTTCCCAAGATATTGTTGAGTGATCAAGGAAGCCACTTTATCAATCGCACCATCAGTGCATTAACAGAAGAGTTGTAGATACAACACAAGAAGAGTACACCCTATCATCTACAGGGGAATGGCATGGTGGAAGCTTTCAACAAGATATTGGAGCATGCGCTGACAAAGGTGTGCAATGTGAACCGCGATGACTGGGATCTAAAAATCCCAGCAATGTTGTGGGCCTATCGCACCACATGTAAAAGGCTGACAGGGCAGACACCATTTAAGATTGTGTATGGGCAAGAAGCGGTTATGCCGATGGAGTACATCATTCCAAGTCTGCTCATAGCGGCAGCAATGGGTATGGATGTTGTGCCAACACTGGAGGAGTGCCTTGCACAGTTAGTCCAATTGGAAGAAGATCGCTTTATTGCAGGTTTCCACCAAGGGGTGGAAAAGGATCGCCAAAAAGCGTGGCATGATCGTCACATAAAAAACAAACAGTTTCAACAAGGTGATTTGGTGCTGTTGTATGATAGTAAGTTTATGAAACATCCAGGAAAATTGCAGATGCATTGGCTTGGTCTGTATCGCATCAGTAGCATCACTTCAGGCAGTGTCGTACAGTTGCAGCAGTTGGATGGAGCAATGCTCTCAAAGTTTATCAATGGAAGCATATTAAAGCCCTATCGATCGGGCTTGAAGCAATGCGATGCCTGAGTCACATCGGTTAAAAAAAAAAATGCAGGTTGATCGGTGGTAGGATGGCGTACCGACGGAGACAAGAATGCGCAAGCAAGGAGGGTTGTGTCACAAGTTAGGAGCGGTCCGCGACTAGTGGCAGGGTCGCGATTGGGTCAAATCAGTAATAAATGAAAAAAGTTTAGACAGTTAATTAACGGTGCCTGTTCGAATGATGGGAATTAATGGCGGATCCAGTCGATCGGCTGACAGGATCATCGACGGATTTGCGTCATTAATACAAAAATTCAGTCAATTTAATGCCGGATTTAGTCATGATTATGAAGGATTGGGTTAGCAGCTATAAGAACAGGTCGACACTAGTCAGAAAGCACCGAGAATTCAGTTATTCAGTGCTTGCGAAGTGTTGCAGAGAATTGTTATCACAGTCGAGTTGGGAAAGATTCAGATTAAACTGCCTAAGTGCTATTGCTACGCATTGAGTAGGTCCGTTAATTCCACCAATGTAGTCATAGGTTGAGCACGTTGTGTGAGGTATGCTGGAAACTGTTGAGATAAGCAGTGAAGTAGAGTCTCACTTTATCGGGGTTTTCGTTGAGGAAGAAGTTCTATCTACGGGAGACGTCAATCTTGAAGCAAAGGTTGCAAACATGCTGGTGGGAACATCTGTAATCGCCAAGAAGCGTCGAGGTGGTCAGCACTCCGAGTCGCCCCAGAGCAAGAGGCAGCTTAGATCATCCGCCACGGTGGTCGAAGAAACTCAGGTGCAGGTAGGACAGTCCATTCGCCATGTTGACGAGTCTTCCCCATGGGAGGAACTGTCGGCTAGCGACATCCTAGGGTATATCCCTCCCAGTCGGTCGGATGCAACCCTGCGCAAACTAAACCCGAAACAGAAGTATGGCGTGAAGATGTCGACGCTTTGTGCTGGGATGGAGTGCTCTGTTGATATTGGGCCAGCGCTGATGCGTCTACGATATGATGACCATGACATGGTGGCCTACCCAGAAATTGCATCGACACCGTATGTCCTCGGGTCCCAACTGAGCACGACGTTGATTCTGCAGGACTGGGCACTAGGATTGAAGTAGGTCGGCTTGTTAGGGCTGATTAACATGCCACATTTTGGGCGGCTAGCAGAAGTTAACGCATGTGTAAAGCAGTTGTTGGCATGCTTCCATGGGGGTTCGTTGTGGCTGGACAGAGAGATTCTAGTCACTGTTGATTTGATTTCGCACATTACTGTCTTACCCAAAGATGGAGTCAATCCAGCGCAGTACTTCCAAGGGAAGGAAAATGAAAAAAAGAGGGCGGGACAGTTGGTGAAGAAATATGGCTTGGAAACAGATGGGTGTGGGTATCGCACCAGTAGTATCAATGATAAGGCGGTGCTCACTGGCACCAAGATTCTATCCTGCAAGGTGGTTAGGGGCGGTCGACCTAACCAGTGCGACTCGGGGATTGTTGCATGTGTCGTATAATGCACGGAGGGCGTCCAAATGAACTGGTCACTCTTTCTATTAAATCAATTGGTGGAGGATGTTGAGGTGATTCAATCAGGTAAGGGTTCATTCACTTATAGTTGTGCTATTGATTTCCCTCGTGGATTGGAAGGAGCCCGACACATACCAGGGCATGGACGTTGCAGCTATGAATGAACGGTGGGGGGCGCATTATCAAACTTATGGTATGTACGGGAGCCCGAGCAACTCTGGGATTTCCAATTGCAATTTTGGATTTTTTGGGAAATGCTCTGTGAAGTAGTAGTGCGGGTACCGCAGATATCCGAAGAAACCACAGCTAGGTTTAAGCCAATCGTGGAGTTTGCAGTTCAACTGCATGCCATTTATGTACAAGCGAGATGGGACCCCACTCAATAGTGGTTGTTGACCCCGTACAAGGTCACGATGAAAGCATTAGATGCTATGGTGAATGATTGGCCGCCGGAATGGCGTGAACCTATGACGTTGGCGCAGATTGAAGCTGGAGGACCAGCGAAGGGCCCCGACGATTGACTGTCGGCATAGGAATAGCAGAGTTGCCACAACTCAGGCCAAGAATCGACTAAAACACTGTTGAATGATGATAGGGACTAGGTGCTTGAGGAAAACAGACACAAAGGGCACCAGGAACATGCGACGATCAGTGGGTTGCCCATGTCCTCAGAGGCATACTTGGGTCATTTAATCACCGTGCTCAATCATGTAACCACTGCGGAAACTAAGAAGATGCGAGGAAATCAGACGAAGGGTTCCATGCGCTTACTGCCTGTATGGAATCCTGTACGATATGGTTTCAAATAAGGCACCGGAGGAAGTAGTGGCACCACAAGTTGGCACAATCAGCACCGCGCCGTGGGTCTGGAATGTGGAGATTCCCCCGACTGTGATTGTGATCGAGGATGAGGCAGTGAACACATTGCTGTAGAAATTGAAGAAGGTGAACATCAATGTTAATGTGTTGCCAGCGACAGGGATGACCACTATGCAGGAAGCTACCAGCCGGGAGATGACAAACTAGCTGCGGGAGATCAGTGGTATGTGCTCGTGATTGCAGGAGAGCGAGGCCGAGGCGAAGTGTGACATTGCAGAGTTGACAGGCCGGGCCGCTTTAGTGCGGCAGGCTGTGGATGAGCTCGAAGAAGGCATTAAGAAAGAACAAGATGAGAAGGCTTGCAAAATTGAAGGGCTAAAGAAGAAGCATGATTTCCTTATTGCAGAGAAGGCCCGTCTGTGGGATCAAAGTGTGCGGATCGAGATGGCTATTGCTGAGGCATGTCAGCATGTGCCAGAGCCCATCACTGAGCCAGATGTGCTCCAATGGGTGTAGGGACTCGGGGCTACCATTGTCTAATTGCAATAGGAAAATCAGGAGTTGAAGGCTCAGGTGAATCCTAGTACACCTCGAGTTGAAGTTGACGACATGAAAAAGGTGATTGAGGAGGTTTCCACTCAGTTGGAGGAGCTGAAAAATACCGCGACGAAGCTTACAGCGGAAACTGTACAGTTCTGGAGCTGAATTGTTCAGGATGAGCAAATCAATTAGTTGATCAAGTATCGGCAAGATGCAGAAGGACAGTTGGAAACGCTAAAAGAAGCAATGCAAACAATGCCCCCCATGGAACAGGTCACCAAGTCCCAGGACTTAAAAGAACTGCAGCAACGAGTCACCAAGGATGGTGAACGACAGAAGAAGCATGCGGTGTAGCTAGAGGACTTCCAGGATGTTGGCACCAAGTTCATGACGAAAGTTGGTGAAGTTCTTCAGACCGTGCAGCAAGGTTGTCAACAGGTAGCAGCGAAGCTCACTATGCATCCCTCTATCGACGATGTGGTCGACAGTCAGGCGGTGGCCACAGAAGCCAAGGAAATGGTGATGATAGTCAAGGAGCAGTATGATGACTTCAAGCTCAGAACAACAGAGTACACTATGTCCAGTTGACGTGGCTCGAGTGCGAGCCACAAGATTGTGTTGGGGGCCTGTTGGCAGGCGGTTTGGTAAGGAAGAGTCGTAGTATCTCCGATGCTGCGACACATCAGAAGAGGTCACAGAAGACAGAAAGTGGGATTATTTTATGCATTTTTTGGGTTAAGTGTACCGCAGTTGGTGAGTTTTGGGTCATTTGGACCACATATTATGTATTTTATGCATTTTGAGTCAGTTGTACCACATTATACGGGTTTTGGGTCATTTGGACCACGTCAGTTAGATTTTGGGTCAATTGTCCAAGTGTCAGTTAGGAAGTTGTTGGTAAGTGGACAAACATTGTAAAGGCGGAAGCCTATATATAGAAAAGAGTTGTAAGTGGTGAGGGACAAGGATTGTGTTAGGAACCTATGTCAACCCTTCTCTTTACTATTCTAGTATATTGTTGTTGGACAGATATGCTTTGTAAGTTGTCCCATAGTATTTGTTGATCCGTAGTTTATATTAGCCCATAGTATTGACCCATAGTATTGTATGCATATGCTTTGTAAGTCGTCCCGTAGTATTATATGTCCCATGGTTTTGACTCATAGTATTCGGCATAGATTTAGTATATAAGTGTGTGTTGAGGTCATTGAAGGACTGTGAAGTTAATTGTATTGAGCTTGCTCAAAGGAGGTTTCCCCCTTGAAGTGGCCCGTGATCAATATAAAAGTGATTATGAGTTCTATTATTTATGATATCTCGTGTATTTGCATTAATTAATTATTGCAGGTTCATCACATCTGGTATCAGAGCACTTTCTTGGGCTCGTTGGGTGGAATTTCTACCAAATTTTTTTTCACATCTGTTGCAGCTTCAGATTTGGGAATAATCCCTATCCGCTTAACTGTGGGAAGTACTTGGGCATAAGCCCTAAAAGTCATTGTGAGGAGTACCACAGGAACCCCAAAGTAGCTGGCCCATTGAGAGGACCTGTCAGCGAAAAGGGAAACGACCCCTACCTGATTGACTAGTTCCCACCCGTGAGGTAAACCAAGAGTTGTCGTTTGTGGAAAAGTGGTTATCAGTTTTACCTGAGCTGTGGAGTGAGGGGTACTGCCCCAATACGCAAGCCGTCGGACAGCATTGGTGGCCGAGTGAAACACATGAACTGTTAGGAAGCCGTACATACCTGGGGTCCATATCTATTTTCAGTTGAACTGTTGCCGATCACTTCCGCTCCAGATCCAGCCGTTTCAGATCTATTCTGAAAGTCGTTCCAGATCCAGTCACCATTTCAGATCTAGCCATTTTCGATCCCTTCTGTGTCGTTGCAGATCCATCTGTTGCGGCTCCCTTGTTTTCACTCTGTTTCCCTTGAAATTTTTGGGGAACCCCTGTCATCCCATTCTGCATCTTTCATTCCTAAGGACCCTATCCGCAATTCCCCTTCCCAAAGCCCAAAATCCCACATTTGTCTATTTTTAGGGTTTGCCATAACTTCCTCAGATTTCACCCAATCACCTTCAAATTTGACCATAGAGTTCCTTTCTGAATTCTGCTTCTTTGTCCCTCTCTGCCAAATTTTCTCATTCTACCACCCCGCTTCTGAAATCCCCCTTTTTGCCTTCTTCTCCTTTTGATAGTGTCCAAAATCTAGTCAAACCCCAATTACCCATCAGATTGTTTCCCCAATCCAAATTTCCCTTTACTAAATCAGCTTCTGTTTGTGTTTTTCTACCCATTCCACCAAAAAAAAAAAAAAAAAAAACCTGGTTATGGTTGTCACCCGTGCAGGAGCACACACCATGGAGGAAGCACTTGCAGCCATCCAAACCAAACTCCAAGATCTGGATGAAAAATTTCTCAGCCTCCATCTTCAGCATTCAGCCATGAACAATAGCAGACAGCCCGAATCTTTTGCAGCCACCCAGTTCCCTTCTTCCAGCAATTTTCGTGGGTCGAAGCTTGATTTTCCTCGCTTCACTGGTACTGATTCGACTGGATGGATATATCGAGCAGAACAATATTTTAGTCTGCATAATACTTCTGATGCCCAAAAAGTTCCACTTGCATCCTTTCATTTGGAACAGGAAGCCCTTCAATGGTACCGTTGGTACATCAAAGCTCATCCCGAGCCAAATTGGACAGATTTTTTCCAACTCATTTTGCCACGATTTGGTCCTAGTGCTTTTGATGATTTCACAGGAGCACTCACTAAACTTCACCAAATTGGCACAGTGAGAGAGTATCAGATAGAATTTGAGAAATTGGCCAATCACACAGAAGGATTGTCTGATGAATTCTACAGGAGTTGTTTTATCAGTGGTCTCAAGGATGAAATCCGCTCAAAGGTCAAAATGTTTTGTCCCAACACAATGATGGAAGTCCTAGGGTTGGCTAAGCTGGCCGAGGACAAGATCGCAGCTCAACAACGCTCCAAACCCACCTTTGTTCCCTTCCGAAATATGGGTTCCCAACAACCTCCCATCACGCCTTCTCCTCAACCAACTCCTATCAAGCATTTGTCTGAAATAGAAATGCAGGCACGCCGAGAAAAAGGGCTTTGCTATAATTGTGATGAGAAATTCACTCAGGGACATAGATGTGTTCAACAAAAGCTCTATCTCTTGGATGTGGATTCTCCTCCTACCTTAGAACTTGGTGAAGAAGCTACAGATACAGTAGATGATCAGGTTGACATTCAACACCCGCCTGTTGACACCCCATCTCAGGACGACCCACCCGAGATCTCTCTCCATGCTGTAACCGGCGTCACCACCCCACAAACAATGCGGGTCAGGGGATACTTCAAGAAGCTCCCTCTTACCATACTCATTGAATCTGGTAGCACTCATAACTTCATTGACCCTCGAATTGCCAAACAAGCTGATTGTTTTGTCCATCCTTGCTCCAACTTTGAAGTCATGTTTGCCAATGGGGGCACCTTACCTTGCAAGGGGAAGTGTCACAATGTGCATATCTCTATGGAAGATTATAACCTACACTCTGACATGTTTGCCTTGTCCTTAGGTGGATGTGATGTGGTTTTGGGCATTCAATGGTTACGCACACTTGGACCCATCTTATGGGATTTTGTTGAACATTGGATGCAGTTTAAAGTCAATGGGGCACAACACAAATTTATGGGCTTACAACCAGGGTCTCTCTGCATCATTAGTTCACATCGCCTGGAAAAAATCCTTAAGAAGAATTCACATGGTGTCATCGCTCAGCTCAATTCCATTCAGATGCACCCATCAACAGTCTCCACTACTTCCTTGGATAGATGTGCAGGTATCTTTGCTGAACCAATGCGCTTGCCGCCTTCAAGAGACCTTTTCGGTAAGAATTTAGCCACATCTACCTCTCAATAGGAAATGATGGCTATTTTGCATGCAGTACAGAAGTGCCAGCCATACCTATTAGGGAATTATTTCTACATCAAGAC
This sequence comes from Larix kaempferi, assembly GCA_027924585.1. Classification (NCBI taxonomy): domain Eukaryota; kingdom Viridiplantae; phylum Streptophyta; class Pinopsida; order Pinales; family Pinaceae; genus Larix; species Larix kaempferi. The sequence goes on from BSBM01001365.1 coordinate 7,106,665, forward strand.
TGATCTCTAGAGTCTGGAACATTTTCTGGACCAATGGGTCTCCTCCCCAACACATCTGAAATGGGTTATCCAACTCATGGGTTATCCCTATGTGATCACTTACAAGAAGGGTAAGGACAATATGGTGGAAGATGCTCCTTCTCACACAATTGATGACCCATTTTCTCTTACAGCTCTTTCTCTACTTGTTCCAAATTGGTTGCAATATGTTCAATAGGGCTATCTCTTCTATGAACTCCATGCTTCTTCATCAACAGGGCACTCTGGGTTCTGCAAAATGTATGACCGGGAACAATGTAACTTCTTTTGGTAGGGACTAAAAATGACAATTCAACAGATGGTGGCTGATGATGATACTTTCCAAGTCAACAAGGGTGAAACGACACTCCTTTCAGGATTGCTCAAACCCTTGCCCATCCCTACATAGCTCTGGCCAACTATTTCTATGGATTTCCTAGTAGCGCTCTGGTGGTACAATAACACATCTCAAAGGACACCATATGAAGCAGTCTATGGAAAACCACCGCCAGTTCTTCTTCCATACACCCTTAGCAACTCCCCAGTTCAGGAAATTGACTCGGTTCTTTGAAACCGCGATCAGATTCTTCTCATTCTGCAGGACAATCTTCAGATGGCCAGAATTCGCCTGAAACAATAAGCCGATCAACACCATTCTAAGCGCATTTTCCACGCAGTTGACAGGGTTCTTCTTCATCTACAGTCTTCCAAGCAATCCTCCTTGACACTCCAAAGGCGTCAGTGGCCCGAAATGCAACTCGAGGATGCTACTAGGGAACCACTCCTTCAGATTTTGCAGCAATTTCTCCAACCAAATCTTTGAGGACAAAGCTTTTTCTAAGGGAGAGGGGATGTTAGGAACCTATATCAACCCTTCTCTTTACTATGCTAGTATATTGTTGTTGGACGCATATGCTTTGTAAGTCGTCCCATAGTATTTGTTGATCCATAGTTTATATTAGCCCATAGTATTTACCCATAGTATTGGACGCATATGCTTTGTAAGTTGTCCCATAGTATTATATGTCCCATGGTTTTGACTCATAGTATTGGGCATAGATTTAGTATATAAGTGTGTGTTGAGGTCATTGAAGGACTGTGAAGTTAATTGTATTGAGATTGCTCAAAGGAGGTTGCCCCCTCTAAGTGGCCCGTGATCAATATAAAAGTGATTCTGAGTTCTATTATTTATGATATCTCATGTATTTGCATTAATTAATTATTGCAGGTTCATCACAGATTGTATGAGTTGACATTACCATATGATCTGGCTTTTGAACTTGGTACAAATTGTTGGGTTATGTGCATCTTTGAGTCTGTAGCTGAGATCAAGAGTTATTGCTGAGATCTTGTTTTGAGGAGATGTTGTATCAGGGTTTTGCTGAAGTAATATGACATGACGGAACTATTTGATGAAATTCTCTATGTAATGCCTATTGTGTCTCACAAATAATGTTATGATTTCTGCTGCAGTAATGTTTTAATGTTATATCTATTGTGATGAATGTTTCTGTTAACTGATGCTATGAATATGAATGATGTTAAACTTGAATACATAGATCTGTCTTGAATGCTGCAATAAGTTAACTAGTATTGCCACAATCATCCTCCTTCATTCGGTGGAAACATGGTTCTGTCTAGTCTCCCTTGATCGCCTCGGGTGAGACCTCATCTACTCTGCAAGTGTTGCTAGATAGGGTAAAACATGTCCGAGCCGGTGCTCAGGGAGATCGCGGTGGGTTGGTGTCAAGAGTGATGGGAACCCTTGTCGATCGGGTTTGAGTCAACAACACTCACCTATTCATGACAAAATTTGATTGGAAAAACTAGCATATCAAATAAGGGACCTAAACCAAATTGATGGTCTACACTATTAATTAAAACTAAGCTACTCACTCTTTAACTATTAACATACTAACCCTAAAACTAACCCACTAACCTGATCCATCACCATCTTACTACACTTTAGGGGTATTTATTTGCATTGGCTTCCAATGGTGTTCCAAACACAAAATTAGAACATGTTTATGGACATATTGAAGAGTGATATTTTTGTAATGATGAAACCGTATAGAACATAACAAAATAGTCTTCTATAAAATGCCATAAAAAGACAAAAAAATAACATAGTGGAGGTATATCTATAATAAATAAACCATCTGCTATAAAGTGCCATCATGAAGGTGAAGACAACAAAAATAAGTGACTCCAAGAGTTGCCTAAATCACTAGAGAATATAATAATTTTCGGCATAAATATTTCTAAATATTTCTATGGCTGCAGATGAAAATGAAAATGAAAATGGAGAAAAACAACATAAAAACCTATAATGGGTTCTTGAATGTTACATACTTCATGGTACATGTTTTGAATCTTAGTTAATTTATCATATCTACTCTTGTTCCTTATGGCCCCCCTCAACTAGCTTACAACTACAAGGCATTTTTTCACCATAAATCTCAAAAGAATGAAAAACAAAAAAAAGATCCCACTCCTATCATCGTAGTTTCATATAGATGTTAACCACATTTACACACTTTAAAAAATATTTATGGAAGAAACATCTATTATGGCATAGTCCCCCTTAGATAATGCAAAAACTACATGACTTTAGAGGATTATAATTTGTTGCTCTACCTCATGATTCTTGACAATACATCAAAACATAAGTGTCCACTATTAAATTGATAAAAAAAACATAGTTAAAAATACACTCTCAACATACTGGAAGATGCATAGTTGCGAATTACAATCCATGAAAGGGAATGTAAAAGGTGTACTTCTCATAGATACCAAAATTTCTATCATGCAAATGGGCACTAGCAATCTTATTACAAGGGATTTTAAGCCAAGAAAATCTAACAGTCAAACTAAGTTCTACTTTGACAAAACACTTGGTCTGTAAGCTTGTTTGGAAAACCTATGAGGTGAATTTTCTTGTGTAAATTGTAATGGTGCTCTTTCCATATATAACTTTCATATAGAATAGTGGGATAGCTTGAGTGGTTGAGTGATTTGAACTTCATGTAGAACTCGGGAATTCTTCACGTCAATGCCTTAGGGTAGCTACCTCTGTTGGGTACCTCTACGAATGTCCCTACTAGTTTAGATGTTGTAATTAGCACCAATAGGTTGGCAATGGGTACAACCTTCAAATGTAGCAAAGTTCTCGGAATTTATCCACAAGTTTTTTCTTTGGATATATATATATATATACACCATAGGAAAGGTTCAAAACAAATTATCCAATGGGAAAAATATTGAAACGTTGTGATAGAATCAGATTCAAATTATTGAGGAAATGTATCAAGGATCTTTGGGCACCAATTTACTCAACCTACAAAACCAACAATTCCTTGTACCCTTTGTCAGATAATACCTTTAGATTTCCTGTTGTGGCTTAAAAAAATATTTATCTCTACTCATTCACGTGAAGATTACACATAAAGGATGGAGCCCATACCCAACTTTCCAATTATGAGAACGTTGTCCTTTCTAGGAATTGGCCAACTGATGGTAGTGTAAATTGGTGTGGTCAATAAACAGTGAGAAAGCACTTGGTTTATTTAATGATGGATATAAAAATGAAATGAGTTTACTCATATTGCATGGAAGAAGACTTAGGAAACATCCACTAGAAGACAAAACGTTTTAATGCCAACAATTACCACGTACCACCCAAAACGTTTGCATATGTTTTGTTGCTTTCTTATGGTTGTATGAAGGATGAGAGTTGGATGTGGTTCTCCTGACTACATAAATTTTGGAAGGGATATAAAAACGCCCAAGATAACAGAAATTCCAATGGTAGATGTAGACTACACAAGGATGCAAATAAACACCAAGGCACTAATAAAAACGGCCCAAACCATCATAAAAAGGTCCAACCATCTAGAAAAATTACCAGCAATACAAAGTGCCTCAATCAATGATACATCATCCAACCATCTAGAAAAACAACCAGCAATACAAAATGCCCTGGTGACTTGAGTAAATAGTTAATAATGAAGGAAGTGTGGCCTCTAATAAGGGAGAAATTATACAACAAGAAAGAATCCACCCAACATAGGAACCACAACATCTATTGGTCAATATATTGAGTAATAATAGAAATTAGAAACTCGCTAAAATTTTGTAATGGCTATGTGACCACAGCCATTGGATTTTCGATCTCAAGAAAACTCCCTAAAATAGTGTAACAACTCTTTGATGACAACCATTGGGTTTTGATCTCAAGAAGCACTGAATGGTTGAGAATATAGAGTTGTTAGATCATTATGGGGGAGCGTGACACTTCCACACTTTTTTCTGTCTTATTTCATATGCCCTTAGCATTTATGTCCATATTGGAGGCTTCCCATGTGCATACAGGCTAAAGTGAACAAATTTATGTCCATATTGGAGGCTTCCCATGTGCACACAGGCTATAGTGATTTGTTCACTTTAGCATGAATTTCCTTCTTTATTGTATTCAAATCTAAACTTCAAGACTATGTTTATAATTTTTCACAAGCTTACAAATAGGTTTTGAACCTTTGTTATGGACCAAATATTGCTTCTACATCTTTGTTCATTTATTAAAGAATGTGGGATGTTTTGTTTGTGGTTCGTGTGAACATGTGTGTGTAATTTTTGTTCTTTAGCTTCTTTCATTTCCTTTCAACTAAGGTCTGATTATCAGTTGGTCTAATACTTCATAAAGCTTCTTTATAATTGTAAAATGGTTTGGGAATTTGTGATTTGCTGCCATGTAATTCCCAAATGGTGGAGCATCTCTCTTCATGTGTGCATGTAGGCTCCCAATTGATGACAACATTATGAACAAGTAAAGATATACATGTGGGGAACTACTCTTTGGATTAGGAATGCAACTTCTAACTGATGTTAATATCTTTTCTACATGTAGATGGTTTTCCTAATAGTAGGGGCATATTTAATTCAAAGGTCATCATCTTGGAATACGATTCTTTATCTCTAGTTGTTATTTATTTATCCTAAACATGTTCTAATAGTAGTTCTATGAAATTACTGAACCATCTTTGAAACCCAAATATATTTTTATTACTATTGTTTGATAAGGGGACCACAAGAAACTTGAATTTTAACTATATCTTCTATCATTGTTTCTTCTTTCTCAATTCCAAAAGTGAAGGCATCTTGACTAATCATAATCCTATAAGAAAAAATATTGTTTTCTTCTCCTGGCATGTGTGTTCTTCTCATGCATGTGTGTTCTTCTCATGCATCCTGTAATGCAATAGATCTGAAGCTCCCTTATCTTATCATATTAGTAAAAAAAATTGTGCTCATTTATTTAATGCATGAGAAATTTGAAATTTCCCTTTAGTGTGCACTTGTAGCATATAAAACAAGCTACATAGCAGAGAGGTGTAATGCACAATATGATATCAAATAGAACTAATTCTTTAGTAGCACCCCATCCTTCCAAGAATTAAATATTCGTCTTCTACATGGTCCCTTATGAATTCACCATTCAACTAATAAGTTTCAATCTTTGTCTAAAATGTACCAGAGAATCTATAGAAAAATCCTTTTACATCTTCTAATTTAATTAATTAGCCAATCCTTCAAACAATTCCATCTTCTTCTTATACATGATCTCTTAAGGATTCACCACTCAACCAATAAGTTTCAATCCTTGTCTAAAATGTACCAGAGAATCTACAACAAAACCTTTTACATCTTTTAAATTCATCAGTTTCTATGCCAAGAAGAATCCCTCAAGAATAGACATGCGTATTGAAAGGTGACACTATTGATTCTATGTTCTTATGAGAGTGCTCCCTTATATGAATTGAATATCATTAGTATTTTGGGTTATAAATTATTATCAGTTAGGATTTATTTATGCATTAAGTCTTCACGAGTAATATTTTGTTATGTCCAAAATTGGAAACATTTTGTGGGGAAGACTAATTCAATCCCAAATCCAATGCCAGATCCAATAATGACTAAAGTGAAAACGTAGACAATATGATTTTTTCTAATGAGGAAAAGCTCATAACCTAATCTATGAGTTGTGTTAAAATTTTGTATGAAGGACTCTACGTGTGCTAAAATTTCATACAAGGATTTCCAAAAGATATATCATTGTGAAGGTTCTGGAGCTTCTTGGAAGGACTTCCAGGTTTTTTTTATGTCAAATGCTCGTAGAAGTTTCATTTTACATCTTTGAACTTTGAATTTGGATATAATATTGACATAAACTAAAGGTGGTAATGCTAGGATGATTGAAATGATTAGAAATTTTGAATGTGTTAGTCCTAAGATGAGAATACCTTGATGGGAAGAAATGTTTCCATAAATATAGGTCCACTAGTGATTCAACTAAGAAAGTATTCATTTCCAATGCTAGTTGCATATATGGGTAAATGCAAGGGTTTCATACTCTTTTTTCAGTAGGAATGTTCCCATTTCTCTCATATCTTTGTAAATAATTTCGTATGTATATTCATGTGGAATGAGGTGAATTAAAAATTCATATGGTTGAAGAGTATCATGGATTATTAATAAATGAAATTTGGTGTAGAATAAAATTCAGTGTTTTCAATTGGGTCTACCCCAAGTGGTTGTGGGATGGAGTGTTATACTCCCCACATATATTATATTCCAAGTAAAGTGACGTGTTGAGCCCATAATGTGTATATTATTGTAATAAAGTCAAGACATCTTGTTGACTTGGACTTGTGCCCTGAGGAATATAGGATTCACCCTAGATACCATCCTTGCAATAAGGGGAATTTTCTAGGGGTTTTCCCCAAGATATGCCACCTGGTAAAAGAAATAAAAATAAACCCAAATATCGTTATTGCATGTATCTCGTGTCAGTATTAATGAGGGTCTTAGAGTGATAGAATCCACTAAAGATGATATTACTAAGGAAACAAATTTGATGTTGGTTGTTAAAATACTTGGTAATATAGCATCCTTGTCCTTAAAGAGGTTTCAGTCAATTGTATCTATATTCATGTATTATGCATCTCTCTTAGAGAGTATGCTTGCTATGAATTGCAAGGAAAATATGAATAAGTGCAACATAATTCATCATGAATGAAAGGTAAACGAGTTTTTTGGCTCACTCTTGAGAGGGTTGCTATGAAATTTTGTGGGGACCTCATAAATGTATCATCTAGAATCCTAGAATTTGATAAGAAATATTTTGGGAACCGTGAATCAAGACAATTATATTGAGAGGCTTTGGTGGAGAAGGATGATGTGGTATGAAATATACAAATGGAGAGGAAATTTGCAAATATAAAGGAAATAAAAAGGTATGTATGAGAAAACTAAACAAAAAATCAAGTGGAGGGGGTGATTGCTAAACGAAGAAAGGTATATTTAAATTTTGGAAGAGGTGGCAGCCTCATCTCAAATTCCCTAGAAGAACTACAACCACTAGGAATGGACTAAAGAAGCATGAGGTGGATATTTAAGCAAATATTTAGAAGAACCAAAGGGGGCATTCCTAACCAAAATTGAATATTTTCTTCTTCTATATGGTCATATATATTATGTTTATGGTCCACAAGAGCCTTTTGTTCTAGGATTCAATGGTAAATGTATTGACTCTTAAGATTGGTCATTAAATATCCAGAGATTTTATTATATTGGTGTTATAGTAAACATAGATGCTTGATGTATTGGATAATCATATTCATGAATGTTGTTGTTGCTTGAATAGTTGAGCTGGAAGCTGCCCAAAAAAGGAGCTTAGAAATATGAAACACGAGTTCCAAACTTGCATGGAAACCAAGGCAAGATATAAGAAACAATTGCTATAGTATAACTAAATTTAAGCAAGGAATATGAGCTTCAGAAATATTTTGTTGCAACTCATCAATCTCATGCCTTTCTTTAAATGGATTGTATAGAAGCGGAGAAGGAAATGATTTCAATCATCAATCTCATGCCCTTCTTAAAATGGATTGTATAGAAGCAGAGAAGCAAATGATTTCAATTACAACTAGAGGAGACCAAAGCATAAGAGGTTTATGTAGTAGGAGAAAGAATTAGAAAATATAAATTGGTTATTATGCAATATCTTGGTGCCACAAATTTCAACAATCAAATAGAGAGGAAAGGAATTATTCCAAGCATTAGCAATTACATGTCGCCCATCATAATACACTGTAAAACTGGTGGAAAAGTAGGAAGCTAATGAACTTGTGAACAACATCTTTGTAAAAAGTTTGGCTTATAATTTCATAACTTCCAATAGGACGATTCCTTGTTTGTGCAAGGAATATGCATATTTTGTCATAAATTTGTATGGAGAAAGGTGTGGCACTTGAACCTAGTACATTTGTCGTGAATTTGTATGACAAAATGGAGGAGAATGGCGTTGCACTTGCACATAGTACTTTTAAGTACAATGTCATCATTGGTGGACTTTTCAAAGTAGGAAATATGGATATGGAATTAAATCTAGATTTTATAATGGATCAAATGGGTATCCTTCCCATTATTGATAGCTTTAACACTGTTATAAATGGTCTTTCTAACCAAAATGGTTTGGGATAGGCAAATAATGTTTCTAAACTAATGCTAGAGAAAGGTTTATTCCTTATTCCTAGATGTATAGTAAGATATAATTTAAAACTGTGAAAGAGGATGCATAAAGGAAGCCTTAAAATTGCATTGTGAATGCAAGGTAAGGGGCTCTTACTAAAGTTGTAAACATACCACATGGCTATCTATAGAATTTCTAAAGAAAGGGATACATATTGATATCAAAATATTTACAATGAAATGGAGGTGAAATATGTATTACCAACATCCTTTAATTGTTCAGTAGTCCTCAATCTACTATGCAAAGAAGGTTGGGTGCCAAAAAATCATGCAATTTTTTAATGGCAACATTGAAGAATGGAATTGTGGCAATTGAAGTTACTTTCCATAAAAAGGAAATTATGGTATTTAAGTTACTCGTGCCTTGTTCTCTTTCATGTGTCCATCAATCTCATATTAATAGTCCGGGATACTAATTCTCACATCATATAACTCTTGTTAGATATTCCAAACTTGGATGGTAGGCTTCCATTGTGCTAATGCAAGCAAATTTCTTCAACTTCAATCCTAGAGATTATCCTAGGTTTCTGGTTTTGTTGATTTCAAATGGGATCTTTAACTAATACTTTTTGCTTTCTATGTTTTTGAGTAGCAATAGGTGGATTAATTGTTTGATATTGATTTGTCAAGTGGGTTATTGTTCAAGTGGTAAATTAAAGCACATTTTCTTCGAAATGCCAAGCCAAGACCAACACCACTCCTAGCATAAACAATAAAATTCATAAACATATCACTAAAAATAACTTCTACATAAATTGAAATTAGGTAAGAGAACAATGCATACTCAAACTCTAAAACCAATATAAGTATGAGAATATTTATTTAAGATAAAACAAATTCACATTACCAGAGTTACCTAAATTCTTAGTTGAGGTAAACACATCTTTGATCCTAGTACTGAGAAACAACAGAACATTCTTAGCACACAAGAAACCACGATTGATCCAACACCTATGGGGACAGGAACCACACTAATATTAAAATGGCCACACTCCCTAATGATATTAATATGCACAATATCAGGCACCTTGATCTGTGTACTTCAGTAATTGACCCACATGGGAATTTCAATATCTTGGCCAAAATAATGGCTTTGTGGATGGCCATGAGAACTTCCTTTCTACAATTGACCCAAAGCCCCACATGGTTGTTTTCATTCCAAATGAAAATTGAGAGGACTTGAATTAATTCCTCTGAAATGCTCTTCCCTTCTTCCAAATGGGCATTATCTTCATGGCCTCATCCTTTCATTTATATCTTGGCATCACCTCCACATTATTGTGCTCCTTTATGGATGATGAGACAAGGTTAATTTTCTTGAGGTAATAAATTTTTCCTTCTTTCACCTGGCACTCAAGATTCATCATGAAAACCCTTTTTTCTTCTTTGCCTCTTTACCTCTTCGAGCTCCTTTGAAGTCACCAAAATCATAATTGTAACCTGTAACTAGTTGGTGTTTTCCAAAGAAGTGTCCAAACCCAACTATAACTCGATTCAAGGGTGAATTACAATGTGTAGTAATCTCAGGAAAAAATTTAAGGGCGAATTACAATCTGTAATAATATCAAGCGAAATTTTGAGGGAAAATATCCATCGAAGCATAGAGCTCCAAGGGAGTTTCGATGGTGAATTTCTGAAACAACGTAAAAAAAATTTGGGCTAAAGTATAGGATATTTATAATTGAACTGATATTTTAGGGCGAAAATTAGAAATTAACAAAATATGTTACAATATAAATTTTTCACCCAAATATTTTTTGAACCTTCTAAGTTTCGCCCAAGGGAGAAATTTCACCCCTAAAATTATCTATGGTGGGTTAGGAGTGGGAGTTTTGAGAGAGAAAGAGAGAGAGAGAGAGAGAGAGATCAAGGTTGGGGGTTAGGGTTTTAAAGAGAGAGTGTGTGTGTGCATGAGAGAGAGAGAGAGAGAGATTGAGGGTTATGGTTTAGAGAGAGAGAGAGTGATTTGAGGTGACAGGTTAAGGTTTAGGGGTTTAGAGAGAGAGTGTGTGATTGGAGGTTAGGAGTTTAGAAAGAGAGAGAAGAAGAGAAAGGGAGAGATTGGGGGTTAGGGGTTTAGAGAGAAAGAGATTGGAGGTTAGGGGTTTAGAGAGAGAAAGGGATTGGGGATTATGGTTTCAAAGAGAGAGAGAAATATAGAAATAAAGAGATTAAGGGTTAGGTATCTAAAGGTAGAGAGATTGGAGATTAGGGGCTTAAAGAGAGATAGAGAGAGAGGGTTTTAGTTGTTTAGAGAACGAGAGATAGAGAGAGATTTTGGAATGGGTTTTTTGATAGAGAGAGAGAGAGAGAGGTTGGGGGTTAATAGGGGTTTAGATATATTTAAATATCATGGAGGGAGTATGGATGGTTAGTGGTGGGGGAGAGAGAGATATAGAGAAGGGAGGAAGAGTAGGTGGGTGAGAAAAAGGGGTTTGGAGAGAAAGAGAGGGGGGGTTAGGGTTTAAGAGAGAGAGAGAGAGATATTGGAGGTTAGGGGTTTGGAGAGAGAGATTGGGTGTTAACAATTTAGATAGAGAGATAGATTGGGGGTTAGGTTTTAAGAGAGAGAGAGAGAGAGATATTGGAGGTTAGGGGTTTGGAGAGAGAGATTGGGTGTTAACAATTTAGATAGAGAGATAGATTGGGGGTTAGGTGTTTATAGAGAGAGAGAGAGAATGGGAGTTAGGGGTTTAGAGAGAGAGATATAGAAAGAGAAATATTGGTGGTTAGAGGTTTGGGGGGGAGAGAGAGAGAGAGAGAGACATTGGTGGCATGGGGTTTAGAGAGAGAGAGGGATTGAGGGTTAGTGGCTTAGAGAGTGAGAGAGAAATATTGGATGTTAGGGGTTTAGAGAGAGAGAGAGAGAGAGAGAGATATTGGAGGTTAGGAGTTTAGAGAGAAAGAGATTGGTGTTGGTTGTGGAGCCTGATCTTCCAATATCATAGATGATGATTCATCCGTGTTTGTACCCCAGGTTTGGTTATGATCTCAGCACGATCGCCAACAATTTTCGGTCCCATGGTTTTGGGTAACCCGTGGTATTTTCCCATTGTATTTCCCTTATAAAAGAAATACATTGTAATACGGATAGGGTTGATGTATTACGTATTATGCATTGTAAAGATCTCTAAGATCGTGAATAGAGACTGTGAGAGAGTGTGAAGAGGAAGTGCAACAGCTGTGCTGTAGGTTGTATCCCTTCACTTTGTTGGACGATATAAAATAAGGACTGGCAATTTCAGTGTGGACGTAGCCCATCTTGGGTGAACCACGATATATTGGTGTCTCTCTTGTAATGTGTTTGTGTGATTATATTTGCATTTTTGTTTATTGTTATTGCTCTGCGATCCTGTTTTTCTAACAATTGGTATCAGAGCCAAAGGTCTATTTGGAAAAGAAACCCGCAGAAAGTTGGGGTTTCTGGTTCGTGTGGGAGCAATCGCAGAAAAAGGAGAGTTTAAGGTCGAGAATTTTAATGGAAAAAACTTTCAGTTATGGAAAATGCAAATGGAGGACTATCTGTACCAGAAGGATCTATTCCTACTATTGGGAGGAAGAGAAAAGTATTTGGTGGCTATGAAGGACGAAGAATGGGAGGTTCTTGAAAGAAAGGCACTGGGACCAATACGGCTGTCCCTCGCTTCATCGGTATCTTTCAATATCTCAAACGAAACGACAATGGAGGGTTTGATGAGCGCACTAGATAAGCTGTATGACAAACCCTCAGCCTCCAACAAGGTATTTTTAATGAAGCGTTTATTTAATATGAAGATGTATGAAGGTGGATCTATTACTAATCATTTAAATGAATTTAATATAGTTACAAATCAACTAAGTTCTGTAAGTATGAAGTTTGATGATGAGGTTAGGGCTCTTCTAATCTTGTGTTCATTGCCAGAAAGCTGGAATAGCTTGGTCATGGTTGTAAGTAACTCTGTCTCTTGTTCAAACACCTTGAAATTTGATGATGTTATTGGTGTTATTCTTAGCGAGGAAATGCGAAGAAAAAGCACAGGTGAGACATCAGGTAATGCATTGACCATGGAGAGAAGGGGAAGACAAAGGGAGAAAGGAAAGAGCCAAGGTAATCGTGGAAATTCTAAAACGGAAAAATCCAAGTCCAGACTGGGAAAAACAGAGCGCTGGAACTGTGGAAAGAAAGGGCATCTGAAGAAAGACTGCAGATCTCTAAAGAAGAAAGGAGATGGACAACAGGAAACTACCCAGGAAGAAAATGTAGCAGGTGATGTGTTACAAGATGTTTTGATTCTTGCATTAGATAATACTAGTAATTATTGGGTAGTAGATTCAGGGGCTTCATGTCACGCTACACCTCATAGGAAATATTTTCATGATTATGTCCCAGGAGATTTTGGACATGTTTTATTGGGTGATGATGAGCCATGTAAAATTGTTGTAATGGGTAAGGTATGGATAAAATTTAAGAATGGAATTGATTGGTTGCTGAAAGATGTTAGGCATATTCCTGTTATGAAAATCAATCTGATCTCAGCAGGGCAGTTGGGAGATGGCAGTTGTCTATCTACGTTTGGAGAAACATGGTGGAATATCACTAAAGGATCAATGGTGATAGAAAAATGAGACATGGTAGGTACATTGTATTTATGTCCTCATAATACTAACCATTCTATCTCTTTAGCTTCCACAGGAACATATACAACATTGTGGCATCAAAGGCTTGGCCACATGAGTGAGAAGGGGATGCGGATTCTCCACTCAAGGAATTTGCTACTAGATTTGAAGCAAGTAAGTTTGGAATTCTATGAGAACTATGTTTATGGAAAACATAAGAGAGCCATATTTCTCAGGGTTGGGAAACAGAAGAAGAATGAAAAGTTAGAGCTTGTGCATACAGATGTATGGGGACCAGCTCAGGTACAATCTCTTGGTGGTTCCCATTATTATGTTGCATTTATTGATGATGCAACTAGAAAAACTTGGGTTTATTGCATTAGACATAAATTTGATTTGTTTGTTACTTTTAATAAGTGGAAAGCTTTGGTTGAGAATGAGACATGAAAAAGGTTGAAGTGTCTCAGATCTGATAATGGAGGTGAGTATTGTGGTAAGGAGTTTGATATTTATTGTTCATAGCATGGGATTCGTAGAGAGAAGACAGTCCCAGGAACACCTTAAGAAAATGGTGTGTCTGAAAGGATGAATAGAACGATCATGGAGCATGCGAGGTGTATGAGATTGCATGCAGGGTTGCCCTTACAGTTTTGGGAAAATGCTGTAAATACTGTTGTTTATTTAATAAGCAGAGGGCCTTCAAGTGCTTTGGATGGTGGTATTCCAAAGGAGGCATGGACAGGTAAAAACGGTAAACTACTCATTTCTAAGAATGTTTGGTTGTGAAGCATTTGTCCATATTGATAAAGAAAATAGAACAAAGCTTGAATCTAAATCCAAGAAATGTATCTTTATTGGATATGGGGTTGATGATTTTGGTTATCGATTATGGGATTATGAAAATAACAAAATCATTAGGAGTAGAGATGTTATATTCAATGAAAAGGTCATGTATAAAGATCAGTTGCATGGAAAGAAACAGGAAAAGGGAAACACAGAGTACACGGTACTTGATGAAATTGAAGAAAATGAAGTTCCAAAGGTGCCAAAAAATCAAGAACAGCAGCAAGTACCTGAAACTCCTACAACTACAAGAAGATCTACCAGGTTAAGTAGACTCCCTGAATGATACTCTCCTTCAATGTATTATTTATTGATGATTGATGTTGGTGAACCAGAATGTTATGAAGAAGCAATGCAGGTGGAAACTAGAAAGAAGTGGGAGTAAGGCATGAATGAGGAGATGGACTCATTGATAGGAAAACAGACTTGGGATTTGGTTCAACTGCCTGTTGGTAAAAGAGCATTGCAGAATAAATGAATTTACAGGTTGAAGGAAGAAGAAGGAGGTAAGAAGCAGTACAAGGCCATAATTGTTGTAAAGGGGTTTGCACAGAAGAAAGGTATAGATTTTGATGAAATATTTTCTCCCGTTGTTTGACTTCAATTAGGACTATTTTAAGTCTAGTGGCAGTAAAAGATTTGCATCTTGAACAGTTAGATGTAAAAACAGCCTTTCTCCATGGGGATTTGGAGGAAGAGATAGATATGCAACAACCACAAGGGTATGAGGTCAAAGGGAAGGAGGATCTGGTATGTAGGTTGAAGAAGAGCTTGTATGGCTTGAAGCAAGCTCCAAGGCAATGGTATTTAAAATTTGACAGGTTTTTGACAGAACAGGGTTATAGTAGATGTCATTCTGACCACTGTGTTTATTTCAAGAAGCTAGACAATGAAAGATATATTATCTTTTTATTGTATGTGGATGACATGCTTGTTGCAGGGTCTAACATGCAGGATATAAATGTACTCAAAAGGAAGCTAGCTAATTCATTGCGATGAAGGATTTGGGTGCTGCAAAGTGCAAAGAAAATTCTTGATATGAGAATAACGAGACAGGAAAAATCGTAAATTGACATTGTCTCAGAGTGAGTACATACAAAAAGTGTTGGAGAGCTTCAGAATACAGAATGCAAAACCAGTAAGTACACCTTTGGCCATCCATTTCAATCTAAGGAAATGTGTCCCAAGACACAGGAAGAGATAGATTACATGTCCAAGATTCCCTATCAATCAGCAGTTGGCAGCTTGTTGTATGCCATAGTGTGCACAAGACCAAATATTGCACAAGCAGTGGGAGTTGTGAGCAGATATATGAATAATCCAAGTAAAGAACATTGGAAGGCGGTACAGTGGATTCTCAGGTATTTAAGAGGTACTACCACTCAGGCATTATGTTTTGGAGGTTCAGACACTGTTCTACAGAGATATGTTGATGTAGATATGGCAGGTGATAGGGATAGCAGGAGGAGCACCACAGGGTATGTGCTTACTATAGGTGGAACAACAGTAAGTTGAATTTTGAAACTGCAAAAGGTTGTTGCACTTTCAACAATGGAATAAGAGTATGTTGTTCTTACAGAGGCTAGTAAAGAGATGATTTGGTTGCAGAGGTTTATGGGGGAATTGGGTAAGAAGCAGAAGGATAACAAGTTGTATAGTGACAACCAAAGTGCCATTCATCTTGCAAAGAACTCAGAATTCCATTCCAGGACTAAACATATACAACTCAAGTACCATTTCATACGCTCTGTTATGGAAGATGAACTGTTGAAGATGGAAAAAATACATACTAGCCAGAATCCTGTAGACATGTTCACAAAGGTAGTGACCAGAGAGAAACTGAGTCCCTGCTCAGATTTACTTGGCCTTCTAGCATGAAGGTGAAAATGCGAAATTTTCCAAGTCCAAGGTCCAGCAATTACAACAGCGGGGAGTTGGTGTGATCAGTATCCAAGTGGGAGATTGTTGGTTGTGAAGCCTAATCTTCCAGTCTCATAGATGATTATTCAACTGTGTTTGTACCCCAGGTTTGGTTATGATCTCGGCACGATTGCCAATAGTTTTTGGGCCCATGGTTTTGGGTAACCCGTGGTATTTTCCCATTGTATTTCCCTTATAAAAGAAAGACATTGTAATACAGCTAGGGTTGATGTATTAGGTATTATGCATTGTAAATATCTCTAAGATCATGAAGAGAGACTGTGAGAGAGTGTGAAGAGGAAGTGTAGCGGCTGTGCTGCAAGTTGTATCCCTTCACTTTGCTGGATGATATAATAATAAGGATTGGAAATTTCAGTGTGGACGTAGCCCATCTTGGGTGAACCACGATATATTGGTGTCTCTCTTATAATGTGTTTGTGTGATTATATTTTCATTTATGTTTATTGTTATTGCTCTGTGATCCTGTTTTTCTAACAATTGGTGGTTAGGAACTTAGAGAGAGAGAGAGGGAGATGGGAGGTTAGGGGTTTAAAGAGAGAGGAATATTGGGGGTTATGGGTTAAAAGAGAGAGAGATATTGGGGGTTTGGGGTTGAGAGAGAGAGAGAGATTGGGGATTAGGGGTTTAGAAAGAGCAAGAGAGAGAGAGAGAGGGTTAAGGGTTTAGAGAGAGAGAGAGAGAGAGAGAGAGAAACATTTGGGGTTAGTGGTTTAGACAGAGAAATATATTTGGGGTTAGGGGTTTAGAGAGAGAGAGACTGGGGGTTAGGGATTTATATAGATAGATAGAGATAGAGATATAGATCGAGAGAGAGAGAGAGAGAGAGAGAGAGAGAGAGAGAGATTCTAGGTTAGAGATATAAATAGAGAGAAAGAGGGACATTTAAAGAGATAAATTAGAGGAATAGAAAGAAAGAGAGAGATGTTGGGGGCTTGTGGTTTAGAGAAAGAGAGAAAAAGAGAGAGATTGGGGGTAAGGGGTTTAGAGAGAGATATAGAAAGAGAGTGATTGGTAGTTAGGGGTTTGGATATAGAGAGAGATTGGGGATTATGGGTTTAGAGGAAGAGAGAGAGAGATTGGTGGTTAGGAGTTTAGAGAGAAAGAGAATGGAGGTTTTTAGGTTTTTAGATAAAGATATTGGTGGTTAGAGGTTTAGACTGATAGATTGTAGGTTAAGGGTTTATAGAAAGATAGATATTAGGAATTAGGGTTTTAGATAGAGAGAGATTGGGGGTTAGTGATTGAGAGAGTATGTGTGTCAAGGTTAGGGGTTTAGAGATAGATTCATGGTTAGGATTTTAGAGAGAAAGACTGGGGGTTAGGGGTTTATAGGGAGAGAGAGATTGGGGGTTACCGGTTGAGAGAGAGAGAGAGAGAGAGAGAATGGAGGTTGGAGAGAGAGAGAGAGATTAGTTGTTAGGGATTAAGAGAGAGATAGATATAAATATGGAGATTTTGGTATTAGGGGTTTAAAGGGAGAGAGAGAGAGAGAGAGAGATGTTGGAGGTTAGGGGTTTAAGGAGAGAGAGAGAGATTGGAGTTAATGGGTTCAGAGAAATAGATTTGGGTTTAGTGTTAGAGAGAGAGAGATTGTGGGTTAATAGTAGTTAAGATATAAAGAGAGATCATGGGGGGCCTATAGATGATTAGTGGTGGGGGAGGAGAGACATAGACGGGGAAGACGGGAAGGTGCATTAGGAGTGGGGGTTTTGAGAGAGAGAGAGAGAGAGAAAGATAGAGGTTGGAGATTAGGGTTTTAGAGAGAGAGAGAGTGTGCATGACAGAGAGAGAGAGATATTGGGGGTTATGGGTTAAGGGTTTTGAGAGAGAGAAGAAATGATTTGAGGTGACAGGTTAGGGTTTAGGGGTTAGGGGTTTAGAGAGAAAGAGAGTGATTGGAGGTTAGGCGTTTAGAAAGAGAGAGAGGAAGAGAAAGGGAGATATTGGGGGTTAGGGGCTTAGAGAGAGATATATATTGGGGTTGGGGGTTTAGGGAGAGAGATGGATATTGGGGGTTGGGGGTTTATAGAGACAAAGATTGGGGGTTAGGGGTTTAGAGAGAGAGATTGGATGTTAGGGGTTTAGAGAGAGAGGGGGGTTGGATATTATGGTTTCAAAGAGAGAGAGAGAGAGATATAGAAATAAAGATATTGGGGGTTAGGGGTTTAAGGGGAGAGAGAGATTGGGGATTAGGGGCTTAGAAAGAGATATAGAGATAGGGGGTTATTTGTTTAGAGAGAGAGAGAGAGAGAGAATTTGGAATATGGTTTTTTGTAGAGAGAGATAGATATTGGAGGTTAAAGAGTGATCGATTGGGTGGTAGGGATTTAGAGAGAGAGAGAGAGAGAGAGAGATTGGGGATTAATAGGGGTTTAGAGATATTGAAATATCATCGAGGGTATATGCATGGTTAGTGGTGGGGGTGAGAGCGACGTAGAGAAGGGAGGAGGAGTAGGTGGGTGAGGAGTGGGGGTTTTGGGAGAGAGAGAGAGATTGGAGGTTAGGGGTTTGGAGAGAGAGAGAGAGAGAGAGAGAGAGAATGGGGGTTAGGGGTTGATGGAGAGAGAAATTGGTGGTGAGGGGTTTAGAGAGACATATTGGGGGTTAGTGGTTTAGAGAGAGGGGGGGAGAGAGAGATATTAGGGGTAGTGGGTTAGAGAGAGGAAGAGAGAGTGGATGTTAATGGTTTAGAGAGATAGAGAGATTTGATTTTAGGGGTTTAGTGAGAAAGACATTTGTAATACCCCTTTTTGACCCTTAGGATATATTAGCTTTTAATGTAAATATTGTATACATGTGATGTATGTTTTCCTAGCATGGAGCTGAAGGCCAAGGCCCCACTAGTGGAAGCTCAAATTTTATTTAAAAAGCACAAGTATTAGATATTATGTTAGCCATGTGCTATTTAGCCATGGAACATTGTAAAAATGATGTAAATAAACATCATGTAATAAAATATCAAAATTGGCTATGGAAGCAACGAATGAGAAGGGGACATGTGTATCCACTAGGGAGTGGTGAAGGGGCTATGGGGATGAACCATATGCTACCAAATGTCATTGTGAGAACCCATTTGACTTTCCTTGATGACATTTATTTCTGTTGTAAGGAAGTAGTTGAAGATTTCAGTCCATGGCTTCAATGGAGCATGGGCATCCCAGAAATTCGTATGGCAGAGTATGGGCTCTGTTTTCCTGTACCACAAGTCACTCTACCTCATGGGGATTGCTTCTTCCTCATTCCCATCCCATTGTGAAAGAACCCAGCATCAATTTTCATCCAAAAATGAATTCTCAGCAGTGAGAAAAACCAGAAATCGAAACTATGAAAGAACCCACGTTTTGAAGAGCCATAAATGCCTAGAATTGGTATTTGATAGTGAAATCCAATGGGGGATCCATAGGTATGAACCTTGGAGTGAGTTTGAGAGCATTAGCTACCTTAAAATCCATTGGAAAACACAGTTTTTATAGCCCAGAAATCTAGTGATGGGATTGAGTTATTTGTTGACGGAAATGAGAGAAAATCCAAGTGTGGATGTTTGAACAGAGGATTGGATTGCTTGAGTTTAGCTTGAGATGTCTATAGATCTATGGTTGAGCTCACTGGCTTAGCATCCTCATCCTCTCCTTATTGCATGCTTGATAAACCCAGTTGTGTACTGGCTTAGCATGACCGTTTGAGTGAATCCATGGCTATGAGTGAGCCTGTCTAGTTCCTTCTTAGTGGATACACAGCCCAGCTCGGGGGTGATCTCTCAGTTGAAAGAATAAAAGCTGGATAGAGATCTATGGTTGGGTGGAACGTTGCTCTCACATAGCCAGTTGTTTGGACGTTTGCATTTCAAGATAAGTATTCTTTGTGGATTAATTTATATGCATTCTGTGTTCTGCAATGTGTTAACTTTGAATGTAATTATTCATGTTGATGAGATGAAATGAATATCTTAATATGGTGGATATGAAGCTTGTGCATAGCATGAGGACGAGACTGAATTATCTGCATGTTGATTCATCATCTGCCTGGGTCAAATAATTTGATGCATTACTGTTTGTCTGTGTGCAATTGTGTTTATTTCCACTGTGTTTATGTTGATTATGTATTCGCACACAGAAGTTTTTAATTGTTATCAATTTATTAGTAATGACTGGGGCTGAGATTTCCAATGAGCCCGGTATGTCAGTCATGTTTCCCTCCCTTGCACCGGATTGATGGAAGGGGACATGACAGAGTGGTATCAGAGCCCAGCTTGCAGCACTGGGGTTGCCTGGGCCAAAACTTTGAGTTACAGGCAAGTGACATAATGTTTTAATACAGTATTGGTTAAGTTGGGGTGGCATTTTTTGATTGGAAAAATGATAGAGTCAGATTTATCAGGTGTGGAAGAGGATCACACAGGTGCATAGCTCTCTCCAAGAACTTTCCAATGGTACCAAACTCGCCTCATTTGGCCAAGGGATGAAGGAGTTATGAACCTCGTAAGTTGCAGGGACGAAGGTGTTCCACGGGTTTCGCGTTTTGAGTTTCAGGAATGCGAATTTTGAAAATTGTGTTCTGGATTTCTGAAATCCCGAACCTGCAATTTTGGCTTTCAGGATTTCGGGTTTCGGGTTGCGGGGACACAGAAGTTTGAAAAGTTTCGTTCTGGTTTCCGCAATCCCGATCCTGCATTTCATGTTTCGGGTTGCAGGTTGCGGGGACGTAGAAGTTTGAAAAGTTGCGTTCCGGTTTCCGCAATCCTGATCCCGCATTTCGGGTTTCGGGTTGCGGGTTGCGGGGACGTAGAAGTTTGAAAAGTTGCATTTCAGTTTCCACAATCCCGATCCCACATTTCGGGTTTTGGGTTGTGGGTTGCGTGGAAACAGAAGTTTGGAAAGTTGGATTCCAGTTTCTGCAATCCCGATCTCGCATTTCGGGTTTTGGGTTGCGGCCTGTGTGTGGCGGGATATTAAAAAAAAATGAGCGTAGAGCCCGAAATTTGATTTTTGGATTATAGGAGCTTGCAAGGTTGGAATTTGATGAGTTCAGGGGCATTCTGAGGCCATTGACGGAGGCCATGAATGAACCAGTGAAGATACCAAGCCCATTATGCTCCGATTTGGCATAAAATCAGAATAAATGACTTTTACAAATCGGTGTCCCGACGCTTAACAGAAGGTCGGATTGAGTTGAAACTGATATTGGGAGATCATGGAGCAGGAACGGTGTTAAGTTTGGAGTTTTGGAGCCAAACTCTAAAGGAGGTGGAGTCAGGGTGTGCAAGAAGGCCAAAAAGCACTATTCCGGGCCACGTTTTTTGGATTTTGAAAAGCTTACAGTGGTTGAAAGTGACCCTATAATCCGAAATCAAGAAAATTACTGAACTCAACATTTAATATTTTCAATAAACCAGACATATTCCGTTAGACAAATTTTTTCCAGAAACGCACCGTTTGGGAAATAGCCATTTTTGGCCCAAAATTTGAAATTTTGGAAAAATGTGAAAAGTGGAAAGTAGTCAAACCCAGAATTCTATAGAAGATGAATGGTGCATCGGAACAGAGATCCGCGAGTTGCTGAGCGTTCCTTGTTATATAGAATAACTTTTCCCGGTAGAATTTTTTTTTTATTCTTCATATATTTTCTTCCACAGGTGGCTGAAGTTGGCATTCCGGACCAAAATACAACTGTGTAAAAATGTACAGAATTGTGGTGAAAGTTGTCATTTTTGAAGTAATGCAGTTTCCACACCCGATGTCGGAATGGAGCAAGTGGATAGGCATTGGAAAACTTATCCAACGAGGAGAAATGGTGCATAGTCTGAATTTGAATGGGATTATCATCATCCATAGTTAATTAGAGCAGAAAAGTGCCAGCGGCTGTTTAGACAAAATTGTTGTCAATATGGGCAATTTCTAGAATTGCATGTCTGGAAAGTAGCAAGTTAGAATATTATGCATGAGTAAATGTATTGAATTGGTGCTTGGTGATTAAATCATATCTACTGATTCTTTGTATGTTTCCTAGAGGCCATGAAATCATACCAGCTATGATGTGGAAGAGGAATCCCATGCGTCGATGAAGGATTGGAAAGGGAGAATCCCTTAACCTCGTTTTGCCACTGTATTTATATTTTATAAGCTTTATGTGCATAAAATTATGGCATGAGAATGCTGAAAATGCAAGAGATTAGATGAATGGCATGAATATGCATTGGTTGGAATACTAATAAACATGCACAGTGCATGAGAATATGATTTTGCACGCATATGATATTACATATTGGTAAAAGTAGTGGGATTTTACATATGCAATGAACCACTAATGGTAAATATTGTAGTTGATAATCACTATTGGTGTTGGTATTGGTTGTAGGACCAAAGAAAACAGAAGCATGGCTAAAGATGTTGATGATGTTGCTACATATGGCTAACAAACCTTAGGAAGAAAAGGCTAGGGCAGCAAATCCATGATCAAGAGATTGGTGGAAGTCATGATTAAGTCATAATATGCTTGAATGCATAGTACTCATGAAACAATGCAATGTGGCATTGAGTGGGTGTGCATTAAGAGATTTTATAAATCTTGTAGTTAAGCATTGAGTGAATGCATATGAAAAACTTGAGTAAATGTTGTGAATATGCATGCATGTGGGTTGTTACACCTAAGGAGATGTATTATGTGCATGCATGATTGTGATATATGTTAAATTTTTAGTATTAAATCAAAATACTATAGGATCTTTGCTGAGAGAATAACATCTACAGTATATCAATGCATGACAATCATAATATGACAAGCATCACAAGCATCACAAGAATCAAAAGCATAGAGACAAGAGACACAGAGTTTCCGTGGGGAAAACCCTAAGGTGAAAAACCCCACAACTTCCTCAGAGATAGAGAGAGCAATGGCTCAACCAAAATACAACCAAATAACACTGAGATAGTCTCCTAGCAGATGATCCTCCTCCTCCTCACTAGTGCGCCACTTTTCAGAGAGAGAGATAGTTACTTTTCCGAGTGAGTAAAATAGAGATCTCCTATCTCTATTTATACTCACCTTTTTTCCCAGTGACCTACTGGGGCCGACTTGTCTACTTAGATACACCCACATTATATTATATATTAATCAGGGCCGACCCCATAAGGTGGTCTAATAACCCATCGACAAGTACACACACTTGCGACACTTGTCAATCCACATGACGACACTTCCTTATAGAGGAATAACACATCTCTTATAAGGGTACAATAAATATATATATAATATACAGATGAAATACATTCCGAAGTTACATATACATCAACACTCCCTCTTAACTAGGAAGGTATTTCTCGACACAAATTTGCTAGACAAGTCTTCTTCTCTGGATCATTGTCATCGATGCATCGTCATCATCATCGTCACTGCTGCTACTATCTCAACCAATATCTGTCTCTACTCGTCATAGGAAGTTCTACAGAGCCAGTCCTTTTTCATACTGGATGTAGGCCCACCACTTGCAGGTCTTCGTCATCACTGGCCATACTGTGGAATCCTCAAGACTTATTACATGCGTCACAAAACCTCGAAAGAGCATCCCAGGCTATTACGAGCACACAGCTCTACCTATAGGATCTCCCAGGGCGCTATTACATGTGACCCCACCACAAAACCTCGAAAGAGAATCCCAGGATGTTACAGGTACACAACTCCGACCTGTAGGATCTCCCAGCGCGCTATTATATGTGGTCATGGCAAAACCTCGCAAGAGCATCCTAGGACTGATTACGGGCACACAGCCCAACCTATCGGATCTCCCAGGGCGCTATTACATGCCATAGGACAAAACCTCGCAAGAGCATCTGCCAGATATCCCAGGGCACTATTACATGCCATAGGCAAAACCTCGAAAGACTATCTGCAGATCTCCCAGGGCATCGAATTACATGTCCTCCCAGAGCAAAACCTCGAAAGAGCATTTGCCAGATGTCCCAGGGCACCGATATTACATGCCATAGGCAAAACCTCGAAAGACCATCTGCAAATCTCCCAAGGCACCGGATTACATGCTCATCTGCACAACCTGATCCACGGCCATAGAGTATCATCCTGATACTCACCATACATCATCCTGATGCATCCATGATCATCCTGATCATCATCACTGCAACGTCCTGCTGCATGTCATCTGGAGCAACATCCTGAAGCTCGTCATCTATGATCATCCTGATCATCACTGCAACATCCTGCTGCATGTCATCTGGAGCAACATCCTGAAGCTCGTCATCTATGATCATCCTGATCATCACTGCAACATCCTGCTGCATACCAAGTATCTACCTGATACATATCATCATACATGATCCTCCTGATCATCAATGTATCCACCTGATACAAATACAAATACATGATACATATCACCATACATGATCCACCTGATCATACAATGTATCCACCTGATACATATACAGATACATGGTCCAAGCATCCAACATGATGCATATACAAAATACATACACATGATCCAACTGATCATATCCAGCATCTACATGATGCGTACATACATACATAAAAATGATCCAACTAATCATATCCAGCATCCAACATGATGCGTACATACATACATAAAAATGATCCAACTGATCATATCCAGCATCCAACACGATGCGTACATACATACATAAAAATGATCCAACTGATCATATCCAAGCAGAAACTAGAACATCATCCTGATGCTCATCATCCAGCGCTTACATCCACAGCCATGTGAAGGATCCTCCTTCCAACATGCTTGGAATGGCTTCAGCAAATGTGTCCATCACTTCTTCCTCGAAGTGTCCTCGATCTGAAGAACGCCAAGCCTCTCTCTGAAGTACTCGAACTTCACCCTGGCTAGTGGCTTTGTCAGCACATCTGCAATCTGCTCGTTTGTCGCAACATACAGGAGCTTCACAGCTCCTCTCTGCACCATATCCCTGATATAGTGATATTTGATCTCTATGTGTTTCGACCTGTCATGAAACACTAGGTTCTCGGACAGTTTCACACAACTCTGGTTATCACAGAAGATACCAGTAGCCTCCAACGAGAGATCAAATAACTCAGACAGTAGCTTCCGTAGCCATACTGCCTCACAACTAGCTGAACAGGCTGCAACATACTCTGCCTCAGCTGTACTCAGTGCTACACAGGACTGCTTCCTGCTAAACCAAGAGATCACACCTGATCCCATATTGAAGCAGCACCCAGATGTGCTCTTCCTATCTGCAGCACTGCCAGCCCAATCTGAATCAACATAACCCTGTAGGTTAAACTTTTGATTCACTTCATACTTGAGCCCATAATCCACTGTACCCTTCAGGTACCTCAGAACATGCTTTACAGCAACCAGGTGAACACTCCTCAGATCTGTCAGGAACTGGCTCAATGTGTTCACAGCAAAGCAAATGTCTGGTCTCATGTTCGTCGGGTACATCAAGGACCCAATCATCTGACGATACATAGAGACATCAATCGACTCAGATGAAGCATCACATAGAAGCTTCAGATTTGATGCCATAGGTGTGGCCATGGCCTTGCAATCCATTATTCCAAATATCTTTAGGATATCTACTGTGTACTTCCCTTGACCAAGGAAGATCCCACCTGCATTCTGCCACACCTCCATACCTAGGAAATAGTGCATCATTCCCAAATCTTTCATATCGAATTCAGCTGCAAGCTTCCTTTTAGTATCTGCAATCAGTCTGTCATCTCCTGTCACAAATAGGTCATCCACATACAATAGTAGAATCACAGGATTCCCTTCCTCAACCTTGTAGTAAAGGTTGGAATCCGCTTTACTCTTGGTAAAGCCCAAACTAGATAGGAAACTGTCCATCCTACCATACCAGGTTCTGGGAGCTTGCTTCAAGCCATATAAGGCTTTCTTCAATCTGCATACATATGATTCCCTGTCATATATTTCAAAACCGAGTGGCTGTTCCACATATACTTCCTCTTCTACTACACCATTCAGGAAAGCAGTCTTGACATCCATCTGGTGTATTTTCCATTTCATTGCTGCAGCCAGGGCAAGCACTGTTCTGATGGAAGTGTACCTGGCTATAGGTGCAAAGGTTTCTTCATAATCTATTCCTTCTTTTTGAGAGAAACCACGAGCTACGAATCTTGCTTTGTATTTTTCTACACTGCCATCTGCAGCATGCTTGATTTTGTAAATCCACTTGGAAGTCACAACAGACTTCTCTTTAGGTCTTGGGACAACATCCCAAACATCATTCTTCATTATTGATTGGTATTCCTCAACCATAGCATCCTTCCATTCTTTCTTTTCTGCTGCCTCTTCATAACTGGAAGGCTCTTTGTTCATAATGTCACAGAGTAAAGCAACATAACTGGTGTGTGATCTGGTTCTCTTCTTTGCTCTGTGTTCTTCTTCTGGAATGCCAAATCTTTTTGCATCGTGAATGAGCTCTCTAGCCCATACAGGTTTCCTCTTGTGAGAGTTATCCTCACGGAGTGGATCTACAGGTTCTTGTGGATCTTCAAACTCACGAACAGTTTCTGGAACTGCTTCAGTCATGGTAGTGTCCTGAAATCTTGTTTCCTTAGGTTCTTCATAACCTTCGGTAGGTGCCTTTCTTGATTTGATGAATGCTGAGTTTTCATCAAATGTTACATCCCTACTAACATCAATTTTCTTGAACCCTGGAAAGTATATTCTGTAAGCCTTTGAGCTTTCACTATAACCCACAAAGATGCCCTTCTTTCCTGAAGGATCTAGTTTAGTCCTCTTCTCTTTTGGGACATGAGTATATACTAGACAACCAAATATTCTGAGATGGCTGACTTCAGGTTTCTTACCAAAAAAGACCTCTTCTGGTGTCTTGTTGTCCAATATCTTGTGGGGTGTTCTGTTCTGCACATATACAGCTGTTCTAGCTGCTTCTTCCCATAGATGCATAGGAAGATCCTGGTCATGCAACATTGCCCTTGCTGCTTCCATGATAGTTCTGTTCTTCCTTTCTGCAACTCCATTCTGTTGAGGATTATAAGGAGCAGTCAACTCCCTATTAATCCCTGAATCACTGCAAAGCTTCTTGAAGTCATTTGAGGTGAATTCCCCACCATTGTCAGATCTGAATGTCTTGATTTTCTTGTCAGTTTGATTCTCCATCAAGGTTTTGAATTCCTTGAATTTATCAAGCACCTCATATTTTCCCTTCAAGAAGTATACCCAAGTCTTCCTGGAGAAGTCATCAATAAATGATACATAGTAAACATACCCACTTAGGGAACTTGAAGACATAGGGCCACATACATATGAGTGGATGATTTCCATAATGTCTTTCGCCTTGCTTTCACTACTTGGGAAAGCCTTCTTAGTGTTCTTACCTTTTGCACATCCTTTGCAAACACCTTCATGTTTGGTCTTGATTTCAGGAAGACCCTCTACTGCCTTGCTTGCAATTGAAAGTGCCCTATAGTGCATATGATCAAGTCTTCTATGCCAAAGTTCACTTGGCTCCATGGATTCATGCACCATGGCATGTTTAGGTTGTCCCTTCAATTTATACAGTCCTCCCTCTTGCTCTCCAATCACTACTGCATCATCTATTGTCTTTCCCTTTGGCCACATCAGGACTTGGCCATCTACAAATGCAACCCTCATACCTTTTGCATCCAATGCAGAGATGGAGAGTAAGTTCTTCTTAAGCCCAGGTACATAGAGGACTTCCTTCATCTTCAAAGATTTTCCAGAATCTAGGTTGTAGGAGGCTTCACGACTTCCTTTGATTGGGTATTGATAATCATCCCCAAGTTTCACCTTATGGGGTGATTCATGTTCAGATAGGTTCACAAAAGATTCTTTGAATCCAGTCATGTGTTTGGATGCCCCACTATCAATTAACCAATCATTACAACCATGGGAGATTGTACCTGTGAGAGCAGAGATCAGAACATACTCTTCTTCACTTGATGAGACATCATCACTATCACTTTCTGCCCTAGCCTTCTTCTTTGGGGGTTCATCATCTTCGGCAGCATGAGCATGAAATCTTCTTTTGCTTCCCTTCTTCTTCTTACTGAAGTTGTTGTTATTATCCCTTTTGTTCTTGGGACAATCTGAAGCATAGTGACCCTTCTCATTGCATGTAAAGCATCTTAGGTCCTTCTTACTCCTTTGATGAGATCTTTTGTGGTGAGAGTGATCCTTCTTGGTTTTGCTTCTTTTGGTGTGAGCTGCAAGAGCTTGATCTTCTCCTCCCATCTTTTCCTCACAAGCTATAAGCCTAGCTTCTTCTTGAGAGCATTATTTTCTCAGTCTGTTGAAGGAGATCAACTTCTTCCTTGCACAAATTCCTTGAATAAAAGAATCCCATGACCTGGGTAGGCCATTTAGAGTGGTCATCACCACTTCACCATTGTCCACCATTTCATCCACTGCTTCTAGTTGTTCCTTGATCTGGGAGACCCTTTAAAAATAAGATTGAATGGTTTCTCCATTCTGAAACTTTACTGCTTTCAATTGGTTCCGCAGGGTCATCTTCCGATTTATGTTCTTTCCTTCAAATAGCTTGGTCAAGGATTCAAACATCTCCTTGGGTGTCTTGAGAGAAGAAACATGGGGTATGAGATGGTCTTTGATAGATTCAGCAATGATTCTCTTTGCCTTGACCAAGTTCTTCTTGTGTAATGCCTTGGCCTCTTCATCCTCTGGGATAGGGATGTCTTCTTTCACATATGAGTCCAACTCATTCTCTTCCAGGATTAGTCCAATCCTATACTTCCAGGATCGGAAGTTATCAGCCCCTTCAAGCTTATCCTCAAGCTTGGTGTGAAGAGACATCTTTAAGAGTACTTCAAATGGAAATAGAAAAGGTTTAGGACTTACCACTTGAAGTGCTGAAAACTGGATCTGGTCCCGGATTAGGGTTTGTTAGAGAAACCCAAAAAATTCAAAATGTGAATTTCAAAATTCCGAAAGGATAGAAAGATGTGCTTTGGAGAGCTGATCAGCCTAGTACATTCAGAATTTGAGATCAGCAAAGTCTTGCCCTTCAAAATTGCCTTTTTGTCCTCCCGGGTTCACTAGGGAGAGCCCTGAATTAGGGTTTGAGTTTCTAGGAGATCTACCCAGCCAAAAATCTCGATCCAAAGCTCTAACCTTCGATTTTTGAAAGGAGCTTCCAGCTGTGCCTTCAGTTTCCAGAAATTCCTATTTTTGTGGAAACTCTAATGTTTAGGGCCAAATCTGAAAATGCTCGAAACTGAATTCTGATTGGATAGATAGATGCGCCTTGATGAGTAGATCCAATCTACTATACTGAATTTCAAAAATCTATGGAGAGAAACCCAATAAACAAGGAATACAAGCTTTCGTCACTGCAAAATGTCTTCTTCTCAGTTAAGCTCTGATACCATGTTAAATTTTTAGTATTAAATCACAATACTATAGGATCTTTGCTGAGAGAATAACATCTACAGTATAGCAATGCATGACAATCATAATATGACAAGCATCACAAGCATCACAAGAATCAAAAGCATAGAGACAAGAGACACAGAGTTTCCGTGGGGAAAACCCTAAGGTGAAAAACCCCACAACTTCCTCAGAGATAGAGAGAGCAATGGCTCAACCAAAATACAACCAAATAACACTGAGATAGTCTCCTAGCAGATGATCCTCCTCCTCCTCACTAGTGCGCCACTTTTCAGAGAGAGAGATAGTTACTTTTCCGAGTGAGTAAAATAGAGATCTCCTATCTCTATTTATACTCACCTTTTTGCCCAGTGACCTATTGGGTCCAACTTGTCTACTTAGATACACCCACATTATATTATATATTAATCAGGGCCGACCCCATAAGGTGGTCTAATAACCCATCGGCAAGTACACACACTTGCGACACTTGTCAATCCAAATGACGACACTTCCTTATAGAGGAATAACACATCTCTTATAAGGGTACAATAAATATATATATAATATACAGATGAAATACATTCCGAAGTTACATATACATCAACAATATATGTATATGTTTCATTACAATTGAGCAATAGATGAAATGATGAATTAATGATAATTCTAAGATCATTTCATGAGTTGTTATGAATGCAAGGGAAGAATTACATGAAGGTAGTCATGATTGACAGGCTTCCAGAGTGCTTTGTTGGAAGGACAGAGTTGTATAAATGATATGGCTATTAATTAATGAGCATTTAAAAGCTTTAAGTTGATTGCATAAATGATGTGACTCTACCTTGAAATTTTAGTATGATACTGATTTATGTGAAGTAAATGAGTTTGGTGATATTGATATGTTAATAGCTAGAAGTGTTTGAATTATGGGAATGTTATAATTATGGAAATGCTTCAGTG
The DNA here is from genome assembly GCA_027924585.1 of Larix kaempferi. NCBI lineage: Eukaryota > Viridiplantae > Streptophyta > Pinopsida > Pinales > Pinaceae > Larix > Larix kaempferi. The sequence continues at coordinate 7,137,005 of BSBM01001365.1, forward strand.
ACTGTTGCAGCAGTAAAAATATTATATGCATAGAGGCTTACAAGTGTTTGGTTGATTGAAATTTCTGATTACAAGTAGATTGATCTAGGCATGGCAATATGGGTAAGTCCATGATTAAGGATGGAATCTACCACGTGAAAGAGACAAACCTCATGAGAAGGAACTCATGATTGCAAACTTTAAATTCTGTTAGAAAGAAGAATTGTGAATTACATATTTTTAAATCTCAGATTTGTAAATTTTTAGAATTGAAATTTTGCTAATAATTGCTAATGACTGTTTGGCTTATGTAAAATTGTGTCAAGAGGACATGTTGTAGGTGGATGTCCATGTATGGTAGCAAACATAAATTCGTAATGGACAGAATGGTACCACTTACAAGAGCCAAGCAATATGAGGATAGCCTTATGGCTAAGAAAATCAATTTCTGTAGTAGACAGAGTTGCAAATTCATATTGAATTTAATTATTAGTGCCATTGATTGGTTATGAAACAATCAGATTTGAATTTTAATGTTAAATGTTGCTGACTGTTTGGCTATTTAATAAGTGTGCCAAGAAGACACACTGCAATAAGACCAAGAGAGATGGCCTGCAGAAGCCAAACTTCATGGGAAGGGATTCCATGATTTGGAAATGGGTTTCGGGTGAAACGCCATTAGACATTATGAATGTCTCTTCCGCACTGCATGATTGGTGAACAATATGAGTGAGATGGTAAATATTATGTCAGTAAGACATATGATTGTTATGTAACATCAAAAGGATTTGGGAGGGAAAACCGAGGGACTGTCAACTCAGAGAAGGAGCCCCCATTCCTCATTAATAAAGAAAGACTACATCTACAACTAGATAAGTGTTCTCTGACCCTAGCTAAGAATATGCATGTTTAATTGTTAGATTAAATGCAGAGCCTGTTCTGATTTTATTTCAATTATGGCAGATTGCTTGAATATGATTAGGACCTACATAGTTCACATCAGTGAGGAGTGCACACCTTTCTGGTGCTGAGTTATGTTAGGGATTCCAATATTGACTACACCCTAAGGGAATGGATGCATTCCTGGTGTTTCAATGTTGGATAGTGAATGTTATGAAATATGTTTACAGTTTTAGAGCAGCAATACTAATGAGCTTGCTTATCCATTTTGTGTTGACAGCTTATACATATGAAATTTGGTGCTGCACATTAAAGGGAAAAGTGAAGAAAATGGTACTCAATAGAACTGTATGAGCAGTGGTAACCCTTGTGTAGTGTAAGTGGGTATGATGGGGCCATGCTATCCTGCAGTTAAGAAAGTCACCTAAAGAGTTCCTAAAGGGAACCGCTGGTTTGCACAAGAGAAGGAGTGCCACCCTTGTGTGGGTGAATAATTGTTATGCGCATTGAGGGATTGTGACACATGTGAAAGGCTGATGCAAGCCTAAGGCAGAGTAGTAGAGCCTTGACCTATAATGGTCAGTGGCACAGTTACCTTCCATTGGCCGATGACCCAAATGGATGTGTTGGCTTGGAAATGGAGAGGGCCAACCAGGTATGGGACTGGTTGGGCACCACCAAATGCTTGGTAAATCCATTTGATGTGAAGGTGTACTGGTTGGGAATTAATTACTTGATGTTTTGGAACAGCCCGCGTGCTGGCCAAACATCTCAGTCCGCAGGAGGATCCCAAAGCTTGTAAAGAAAAGCAGGACCCTGTGGACCAGAGAGGAAACACATAATACAGATAAGTATTCATTTCCATTTATTTCTTGTTTGGAATAATAAATATTTCAGGTATAAGTCTTCTAACAGCTAAGCTGATACACTATTGTTTCTTGGTTGGAAATGCATAATACAGGAAGCAAGGACCCTGAAAGAACTATAAATTGCTTGGTAAATCCAGAGAGTGACTGGTTGAGCATTGACTATTTGATCTTGTAGAGCAGCCTGCGTGCTGGCCAAACATACAAGACTATTTGATGTTGTCGAGCAGCCTGCGTGCTGGCCAAACATACAAGACTATTTGATGTTGTGGAGTAGCCTGCGTGTTGGCTAAACATACAAGACTAGTTGATGTTGTGGAGCAGCCTGCGTGTTGGCCAAACATACAAGACAATTTGATGTTGTGGGGCAGCTTGCGTGCTGGCCAAACATCGAAGTCCATATGCGATCCAAAGCTTGTAAAGCAAAGAAGGACCCTATGGAATAAAGTGAAGACATCCAATACAGATAAGTATTTAGTTATCTTGCAGCTTCTTGCTTATTTAATATGAATATACATGTGTATATGATTTGGTTATGATTCCCTAAACTCTTGTTTAAAGATAAATCCTATGAAAATAAACTAAACATGTGAATTGATTCAATATTTGGGTGTAGGTATTGTTGGAAGTAAGGACTATGAAGGCATCCTAGGGATTCATGTGGACATGTAACCATCCTAAAGAGATCAACGTGAGCAGTAATGGAAGATGGGGCTAGTGGAACTGTGTGAGTCCTAGCAGCTAAGAGTTGTAGATAAATCATGTGGAGGGACTCCATTGTTGTGAGGTCTGAAAAAGACCATAGACACTAAGTGTCATAGCCAAGAAGGGCTGGTCAAGCATTCACATGGAAGTGAAAGAGGCTAGGAACATGAAAACCACAGTGGTGGTGTGGGTTCCAGAATGGAACAAGACGAAGAGGAGAAAACTCTTACTGCTCTCTCTTTCCTTTTTATTGATGCATTTATAAAAACATAAAATTGTTGAATGCATGTATGGTTGAAAGTAGAGTGTGTTTATTTGCTTAAAAAATATTGTGAATGCTAAAGTAGTTAATTCCTTGTGAAAGAATGGACATGAATGAGCTCATGTGCCTGTTGGGCAAGCATGAAAAGTATGAAAGTCTCATGGATAAAGCATGGACTACACATGTCAATTGACAATTAATTGACTAATTTTAATCTTTATATTATGCTTGGCCTAACAGAATTACAATGATGAATTTCATAGGTGGGAAAGTGAAACTAATTTGTGGCAGTTGTTGCAAAGCAAGTGTTGCTAGTAAGCAAAGTGAGAACCAGCTACGCACAGTGACCATGGTAGCAGACCATAAGCTATTGGAATTGGTTGAAATTCTTCTTCAAACAATTTCCAAGACCCAAGAAAATCTTGGAGAGATGCTCAAGATATAGAAGAGGCGGAATGAGATGAAGCACAAGGTTTTGCAGGACTCTAGTTGTCTGCAAAGGGAGGTAAAAATAATTCTAGATGCAATCAGTAGTAGAGGAGACATTGGGTCAATGAATAGGCATTCATCCAATCGGTCCATTAAGAAACATTCCATACATGAAGCCTCAAAGGAAATTGAGCAAGTAAAGATGAAGCAGCCAGTGAAATGTTGGAAATGCGGAGGGAATCATTGCCTCCGCAACTGTCCAACAAAGGAACATCAGAATGGTAGCAGCCATAAAGTTTTCAGACTTGTGGATGAGCTGAAAGGTCAGAACCAGCAAGAGAAGCTTGTGGAAGCCAAAAGACTTGATCCTGAAAGTTCAAAGTAAATGATAGAATGCAGGGCAGGTCTGCAAAAATGTTTTGAAATTTTTGGATGTGTAAATTATATATGTATTCCAAGTATTGGAACACCGAGGACGGTGTTACTCTAAGGGGGAGGGGATTGTAATACCCCATTTTGACCCTTAAGATATATTAACTTTTAATGTAAATATTGTATACATGTGATGTATGTTTTCCTAGCGTGGAGATCAAGGCCAAGGCACTGCTAGTGGAAGCTCGAATTTTATTTTAAAAGCACAAGTATTAGATATTATGTTACCCATGTGCTATTTAGCCATGGAACATTGTAAAAATGATGTAAATAAACATCATGTAATAAAATATCAAAACTAGCTATAGAAGCAACGAATGAGAAGGGAACATGTGTATCCACTAGGGAGTGGTGAGGGGGTTGTGGGGATGAACCATATGCTGCCAAATGTCATTGTGAGAACCCATTTGACTTTCCTTGATGACATTTATTTATGTTGTAAGGAAGTAGTTGAAGATTTCAGTCCATGGCTTCAATGGAGCATGGGCATCCCAGAAATTTGTATGGCAGAGTATGGGCTCTATTTTCTTATACCACAAGTCACTCTACCTCATGGGGATTGCTTATTCCTCATTCCCATCCCATTGTGAAAGAACCCAACATCAGTTTTCATCCAAAAACGAATTCCCAGTAGTGAGAAAAACCAAAAAACGCAACTGTGAAAGAACCCACGTTTTGAAGAGCCATAAAGGCCCAGAATTGTTATTTGATAGTGAAATCCAATGGGGGATCCATAGGTATGAACCTTGGGGTGATTTTGAGAGCATTAGCTACCTTGAAATCCATTGGAAAACACAGTTTTTATAGCCCATAAATTCAGTGACGGGATTGAGTTATTTGTTGACAGAAATGAGAGAAAATCCAAGTGTGGATGTTTGAACAGAGGATTGGATTGCTTGAGTTTAGCTTGAGATGTATGTAGCTCTGTGGTTGAGCTCACTAGCTTAGCATCCTCATCATTTCCTTATTGCATGCTTGATAAACCCAGCTGTGTGCTAGCTTAACATGACCGTTTGAGTGAATCCATGGCTGTGAGTGAGCCTGTCTAGTTCCTCCTTAGTGGATACACAGCCCAGCTCGGGGGTGATCTCTCAGTTGAAAGAATACAGGCTGGACAGAGATCTATGGTTGGGTGGAACGTTGCTCTCACATATCCAGTTGTTTGGACGTTTGCATTTCAAGATAAGTATTATTTGTGGATTAATTTATATGCATTACATGTTCTGCAATGTGTTAACTCTGAATGTAATTGTTCATGTTGATGAAATGAAATGAATATCTTAATATGGTGGATATGAAGCTTGTGCATAGCATGAGGACGAGACTGAATTCTCTGCATGTTGATTCATCATCTGCCTGGGTCAAATAAGCTAATGCATTACTGTTTGTATGTGTGCAATTGTGTTTATTTCCATTGTGTTTATGTTGATTATGTATTTTCACACAGAAGTTTTTAATTGTTATCAATTTATTAGTAATGATTAGGGTTGAGATTGCCAATAAGCTCGATATGTCAGTCATGTTTCCCTCCCTTGCACCGGATTGATGGAAGGGGACGTGACAACATTGGCGGTTAGTGATTTAGAGGGAGAGAGAGAGAGAGAGATTGGAGGTTAGGGTTTTAAAGAGAGAGAGTGATTGGGGGTTATGGGTTAAGAGAGGGCGATATTGGGGGTTTGGGGTTTAGTGAGAAAGAGAGATTGGGGATTAGGGAGTTTAGAGAGAGAGAGAGGGAGAGAGAGAGAGGGATTGGGGGTTAGGGGTTAAAAGAGAGATTGGGGGTTAGGGGTTTAGAGAGAGAGAGAAAGAGAATGGGGGTCAATGGTTTAGACAGAGAAAAATATTGGGGGTTAGGGGTTTAGAGGGAGAGATATTGGGGGTTAGGGGTTGAGAGAGAGAGAGAGAGAGAGAGAGAGAGAGAGATTTGGGGTTAGAGTTATAAATATAGAGAAAGAGGGTCGTTTAAAGAGAAAAAATGGAGGTTTAGAGAGAGAGAGAAAGATGTTGGGGGATAGTGGTTTAGAGAAAGAGAGAAAAAGAGAGAGATATATGAATTGGGTGTTAGGGGTTTAGAAATAGAGAAAGAGTTTAAGGGGTTTAGAGAGAGAGAGATATTTGGGTTAGGGGATTATGTAAGGGGATAGAGATATATATATATATATTTGGGGTTAGAGGCTCAGAGAGAGAGAGAGAGAGAGAGATCTTGGGTTAGTGGTTTAGAGAGAGAGAGAGAGAGAGAAAGAGAGATAAAAGGAGAGAGGTTGGTGGTTAGGGGTTTAAAGAAAGAGAGGGGCTGGGGGTAAGGGGTTTAGAGAGAATGGTATTATGGGTTATGGGTTTAGAGAGAGAGAGAGAGGGGGGGGGAGAGATATTGGAGATTAGGGGTTTAGAGAGAGAGAAAGAGATAGGTTGGGGCTTAGGGGTCTAGAGAGGGAGAGATATTGGTGGTTAGGGATTAGAGAGAGAGAGAGAGATAGGTTGGGGGTTAGAGGTCTAGAGAGGGAGAGAGAGAGGGAGAGATGTTGGAAGTTATGGGCTTAGAGATAGAGAGAGATAGGTTTGGGGTTAGGGGTCTAGAGAGGGAAAGGGAGAGATTGAGGACTAGGGGTTTGGAGAGAGAGAGAGAGAGAGAGATTGGGATCAATTAGGTTTTAGAGATAGAGAGAGATCACAGGGGGATTATTGGTGGTTAGCGGTGAGGTGAGAAAGATATAGAGAGGGGGAGGAGTAGGTGGGTGATCAGTGCGGGGATTGGGTACAGAGAGAGAGAGAGAGAGCAGGGGGGTGGTTAGGGGTTTAGAGCGAGAGAGATAGAAAGAGAGATATTGGTGGTTAGGGGTTTACAGGGAGAGAGAGAGAGAGAGAGAGAAAGAGAGAGAGAGAGAGATTGGTATTTAGGGGTTTAGAGAAAGAGAGAGAGATTGGAGGTGAGAGGTCTAGAGAGAAAGAGATTCACAGTTAGGGGTTTATAGAGAGAGAGATTGAAGGTAAGGGGTTTAGAGAGAAATATTGGAGGTTAGGGGTTTAGAGAGAGAGAGATTAGGGATTGTTGGTTTAGAGAGATATATTGGTGGTTGGGGGTTTAGATAGATATATATATATAGGGGTTATGGGATTATAGAGAGTGAGAGATTCGGGATTAGGGGTTTAGAAATAGAGAGAGGGAGAGAAAGAGAGAGATAGAGAGATTGGGGCTTAGGGGTTGAGAGAGAGAGGGATATTGGGGTTTCTAGAGAAAGATTGGAGGCTAGGGGTTTAGATAGACAGATTGGCAGTTAGAGGTTTAGAGAGAGATAGAGATTAGGGGTTTAAATACAGAGATATTGGGGGTTATTGATTGAGAGAGAGAGAGTCGAGGTTAGGGGCTTAGAGAGAGATTCATGGTTAGGATTTTAAAGAGAAATGTTGGGGTTTAGGGGTTTAGAGGGAGAGAGATATTGGGGGTTACTAGTTGTGAGAGAGAGAGAGATTGGTCCTTAGGGGTTGAGAGAGAGAGAGAGATTGGGGGTTAGGGGTTTAGAGAGAGAGGGAGAGAAAGAGAATGGGGATTAATGGTTTAGACTGAGAAAGATATTGGGGGTTAGGGGTTTAGAGGGAGAGAGATTGGGGTTAGGGGTTTATATAGATAGAGAGAGAGAGAGAGAGAGAGAGAGAGAGAGAGTGAAATTCAGGGTTAGAGTTATAAATAGAGAGAAAGAGGGGAATTTAACAATAGAAATTGGAGGTTTAGAGAGAGAGAGAGAGAGAGTTGTTGGGGGCTAGTTGTTTAGAGAAAGAGAGAGATTAGGGGTAAGGGGTTTAGAGAGAGAGCGATATTGGAGGGTAGAGAGAGAGATATGGATTGGGTGTTAGGGGTTTAGAGAGAGAGAGATAAATAGGTTAAGGGGTTTACAGAGAGAGAGAGAGAGAGAGATAGATAAATCTTGGGTTAGTGATTTAGAGAGAGAGAGAGAGAAAGATAAAATGATAGAGCTTGGTGGGTAGGGGTTTAAAGAAAGAGAGAGGCTGAGGGAAAATGGTTAGTGGTGGGAGGGGAATGATATAGAGAGAGATCATAGGGGGATTATTGATGGTTAGTGGTGGGAGGGGAATGATATAGAGAGGGGGAGGAGTAGGTGGGTGAGTAGTGGGGGGTTTGGTTACATAGAGAGAGAGAGAGAGAGAGAGAGAGCAGGGGGGTTAGGGGTTGAGGGAGATAGAATGGGGGTTAGGGTTTAGAGAGAGAGATATAGAAAGAGAGAGATTGGTGGTTAGGGGTTTACAAAGAGAGCTATTGGGAGTTTATAGAGAGAGAGAGAGACCAATGATTAGTGTTTTAGAGAGGGAGAGAGATTGGGGGTTAGGGGTTTAGAGAAAGAGAGAGATTGAGGTTTAGGGGTTTAGAGAGAGAGAGATTGGAGGTTAGGGGTCTAGAGAGAAAGAGATTGGTAGTTAGGGGTTTAGAGAGAGAGATTGGAGGTAAGGTATTTAGAGAGAGAAATATTAGAGGCTAGGGATTTAGAGAGAGAGAGAGACAGAGAGAGGGTTATGGGCTTAGAGAAAGTGAGATATTGGGGATTAGGGGTTTAGAGAGAGAGAGAGGGAGAGAAAGAGAGAGATAGAGAGATTGGGGTTTAGGGGTTGAGAGAGAGAGATGGAGAGAGAGGGAGATTGGGGGTTGAGGTTTGAAAGAGAGAAAATATAGGTTTTGGGGTTTCTAGAGAAAGATATTAACGATTAGAGGTTTAGAGTGACATATTGGAGGTTAGGGGTTTAGAGAGAGATAGAGATTAGGTATTAGGGGTTTGGATATAGAGATATTGGGGGTTAGTGATTGAGAGACTGAGAGTCAAGGTTAGGGATTTAGAGAAAGATTCATGGTTAGTATTTTAGAGAGAAAGACTAGGGGTTAAGGGTTTAGAGGGAGAGAGTGATTGGGGGCTACTATTTTAGAGAGAGAGAGAGATATTGGGAGTTAGAGGCTTATATGTATATAAAGAGAGAGAGAGAGAGAGAGAGATGGTTTAGAGAGAAATATATTGGAGGTTAGGGGTTTATAGAGAGAGAGAGAGAGAGAGAGAAAGGTTTGGGGGTTTAGAGAGACATATATATGGGGTTAGGGGTTTGGTGTTTAGGGAGAGAGAGAGAGAGAGATTGTGGGTTAGGGGTTGAGAGAAATATATAGAAAGAGAAAGATTGGGGCTAAAGGGTTTAGAGAGAGAGAGAGATTGGGTGTTAGGGTTTTAGAGAAAAAGAGATAGAAATATGGATATTGGGGATTAGGGTTTAGAGAGAGATTGGGTGAGAGAGATGGTGGAGGTTAGGGGTTTAGAAATAGAGAGAGAGAGAGAGATTGGATTTTATGGTTTAGAGAGATAGATTTGGGTTTAGGGTTAGAGAGAGAGGGATTGGGGGTTAATAGCAGTTTAGAGATAAAGAGAGATCATGGGGGGACTATAGATGATTAGTCATGGGTGGAGGATAGACATAGAAAGCGGGGTGGGGAGGGTGTGTTAGTAGTGGGGGTTTTGTGAGAGAGAGAGAGAGATAGAGGTTGGGGGTTAAGGTTTTAGAGAGAGAGTGTGTGTGCATGAGTGAGTGAGTGAGTGAGAGAGAGATATATATTGGGGGTTATGGGTTAAGGGTTTAGAGAGAGAGAGACAATGATTTGAGGTGACGGGTTAGGGGTTTAGAGATAAAGAGAGAGAAATAAAGTGATCGAAGTTTAGGTGTTGAGAAAGAGAGAGAGGAAGAGAAAGGGAGAGATTGGGGGTTTGTGGTTTACAGAGAGAGAGAGAGATTGGGAGTTGTGCTTTTAGGGAGAGAGATAGAGATTAGGGTTGGGAGTTTATAGATACAAATATTGGGGTTAGGGGTTTAGAGAGAGAGAGGGATTGGGGATTATGGTTTCAAAGAGATATAGAGATAAAGATAGAAACAAAGATACTGGGGGTTAGGGGTTTAAAGAGAGAGAGATTGGGGATTAACGACTTAGAGAGAGATAAAGAGATAGGGGTTTAGGTGTTTAGAGAGAGAGAGAGATTTTGGAATAGGGTTTTTGATAGAGAGAGAGAGAGATTGTAGATTAGGGACTTAGAGAGAGATAGATATTGGAGGTTAAAGAGTGAGAGCGAGAGAGAGAGATTGTAGATTAGGGACTTAGAGAGAGATAGATATTGGAGGTTAAAGAGTGATTGGTTTTGTGTTAGGGGTTTAGAGAGAGAGATATATGGAGGAAGAATGGGGGTAAGGGGTTTAACAAGAAAGAGTGTGAGAGAGAGAGAGAGAGATTGGGGGTTGATAGGGGTTTAGAGATATTGAAAGATCGTCAAGGGTGTAGGTATGGTTAGTGGTGGGGATGAGAGAAGGGAGGAGGAGTAGGTGGGAGAGGAGTGGGCATTTGGAGAGAGAGAGAGAGAGAGAGAGATTGGGGGTTAATGGTTTAAATAAAGAGATAGATTTGGGTTTAGGTGTTTATAAAGAGATAGAGATCAAGGGTTATGGGTTTAGAGAGAGAGAGAGAGAGATGGGTGGTTAGGGGTTTGGGGAGGGAGAGAGAGAGAGAGAATGGGGTTAGGGGTTGACAGAGAGAGAAATTGGTTGTGAGGGGTTTATAGATACATATTGAGGGTTAGAGGTTTAGAGAGAGAGGGATATATATATATATATTGGGGATTAGTGGGTTAGAGAGAGAGAGAGAGAGAGAGAGAGAGATTGGATGTTAGGGTTTTAGAGAGAGAGAGAGATTGGAGTTTAGGGGTTTATAGAGAAAGATATTGGTGTTCAGGGATTTAGAGAGAGGGAGAGAGATTGGAGGTTAGGGGTTTAAAGAGAGAGAGAGAGAGAGAGATTGGGGGTTATGGGTTAAGAGAGAGAGAGATATTGAGGGTTTGAGGCTAAGAGAGAGAGAGAGATTGGGGATTAGGGGTTTAGACAGAGAAAGAGAATGGGGGTTAGTGGTTTAGACAGAAAAATATATTGGGAGTTAGGGGTTTAGAGGGAGAGAAACTAGGGGTTAGGAGTTTAGACACACACAGAGAGAGAGAGAGAGAGATTCGGGGCTAGAGATATAAATAGAGAGAAAAAGGGTGTTTAAAAAGATAAATTGGGGGCTTAGAGAGAGTGTGTATGAGAGAGAGATGTTGGAGGCTAGTGGTTTAGAGAAAGGGAGAAAAATAGAAAGATTGGGGGTAACGGGTTTACAGAAAGGGAGAAAAAGAGAGAGATTGGTGGCTAGGGGTTTAGAGAGAAAGAGAGAGAGAGATAAGGATTGGGTGTTAGGGGTTTAGAGAGAGAGAGAGAGGTAAATGGGTTTACAGAGAGAGAGAGAGAGAGATTGTGGGTTAGGGGCTTAGGTAAGGGGGGAGAGATAGAGAAAGAGAGATTGAGAGATTTTGGGTTAGAGGCTTAGAGAGAGATAGATAGATCTTGGGTTAGGGGTTTAGAGAGAGAGAGGTTGGTGGTTAGGGGTTTATAGAAAGAGAGAGGCTGGGTGTAAAGGGTTTAGAGAGAATTATATTAGGGTTTATGGGTTTACAAAGAGAGAGAGAGATTCAGGACTAGGGGTTTGGGGAGAGAGAGAGAGAGAGAGAGAAAGAGAGAGAGAAATTAATGGTTAGATATTTAAATAGATAGAGACAGAGAGAGAGAGAGAGATTGGAGGTTAGGGGATTAGAGAGAGAGAGAGAGATAAGTTGGGGGTTAGGGGTCTAGAGAGGGAGAGATATTGGAGGTTATGGGCTTAGAGAGAGAGAGAGCGAGATTGGTTGTTAGATGTTTAGATAGATAGAGAGAGAGAGGGAGAGATATTAGATGTTAGGGGTTTAGAAAGAGAAAGATAGATTATGTGTTAGGGGTTTAGAGGTTATGGTTTAGGGGGTTATAGAGAGAGAGAAAGAGATATTGGGGGTAAGGGGTTTAGGGAGAGAGAGATTGGAGGTTAGGCGTTAGGAGTTTAGATAGAGAGAAAGAGAGAGAGAGAGAGAGAGAGATTGGGGGTGAGTGCTTTAACAAAAGAGAGAGATTGGGGTAAGGGGTTTAGTGAGAGAGATTGGATGTTAGAGAGATATCAATTGGGTGTTAGGGGTTTAGTTAGAGTGAGAGGTGGGGAATTGTGGGGGTTAGGGGTTTAAAGAGAGAGAGAGAGAGAGAGAGAGAGATTGGAGGTAAGGGTTTAGAGAGAGAGAGAGATTGCAGGTTAAGGGTTTAGAGAGAGAGATTGGGGATTAGGGGTTTAGGGAGAGAGAGAGAGAGAGAGAGATTGGGGTCGATTAGAGTTTAGAGATAGAGAGAGATCACATAGGGATTATTGATGGTTAGCGGTGGGGGGAGCATATGGGTGAGTAGTGGGGGGTTTGTGTAGAGAGAGACAGAGAGAGGGTTAGAGGTTGAGAGAGAGAATGGGGTTTAGGATTGAGAGAGAGAGAGAGAGATAGAAAGAGAGATATTGGTGTTTAAGGGTTTACAAAGATATAGATTGGGTTTTTAGAGAGAGAGACATTAGGGTTTAGGGGTTTAGAGAGAGAGAGATTGGAGGTTAGGGGTCTAGAGAAAAAGATATTGGTAGTTAGGGGTTTAGGGAGAGAGAGATTAGAGATAAGGGGTATAGAGAGAGAATGATTAGAGGTTAGGGGTTTGGAGAGGGAGATTGAGGATCATTTGTTCAGAGAGAGATATTGGTGGGGGTTTAGAAAGAGAGAGAGAAAGAGAGAGATCGAGGATTATGGGATTAGAGAGAGTGAGAGATTGGTGATTAGGGGTTTAGTGAGAGAGGGATAGGGAGAGAAAGAGAGAGATAGAGAGATTGGGGTTTAAAGGTTGAGATAGAGAGAGAGAGAGAGGAAATAGGGGGTTAAGGTTTGAGAGAGAGAGAGAGAGAGGATTAGGGGTTTAGAGAGAGAGAGAGATTGGTGGTTAGGGGTTTAAAGAAAGAGAGAGAGACTGGGGGTTAGGAGTTTATATAGATAGATAGACACAGAGAGACAGAGAGAGATTGGGGGTTATATGTCTAGATAGAGAGAGAGATATTAGAGGTTAGGGATTTATAGAGAGAGAGAAAGAGATTAAGGGTTAGGATTTTAGAGATAGAGATAAGGGTTTAGGGGTTTGAGGTTTAGAGAGGGAGAGAAAGATAAAGAGAGAATAGGGGTAAAGGGCTTAGAGAGAGTAAAATTTGAGGTTTTAGATAGAGAGATCAATTGGGTGTTAGGTGCTTAGAGAGAGAGATATGGATATTATGGGTTAGGGTTTAGAGAGAGAGAGAGAGTGAAGGTTAGGTGTTTAGAGAAAGAGGGAGATTTGATGTTTGTAGTATAGAGAGAGAGAGAGAGATTGGGGGAGAGTGGTATAGAGAGAGATATATTGGGGGTTAGTGGTGTAGAGAGAGAGAGAGAGATTGGGAGTTATTAAGGATTTAGTGATAGAGAGAGATCATGAGGGGAGTATGGATGATTCTTAGTGTCGGGGAGATAGGAATAAAAGGTGGTGAGGGGAGGATGGGTTAGTAGTGGCATTTTTTGGAGAGAGAGAGAGAGAGATTGGGGGTTAGGGGAAAGGGGTTTAGAGAGAGAGAAAGGGAGGTAGAGATTGAGGGTTATGGGTTTAGAGAGATAGTGAGAGAGATATTAGAGGTTAATGGCTGAGAGAGAGAGAGAAAGGGAGAGATAGGTGGTTAGGGGTTTAGAGAGAGAGAGAGATTGGGGTTAGGGGTTTAGAGAGAGAGAGATTGGGGTTAGGGGTTTAGAGAGAGAGAGATTGGGGGTTAGGGTTTTAGAGAGATTAGGGATTAGGGGTTTAGAGAGAGAGAGAGATTTGTGGTTAAGGGTTCAGAAATAGAGAGATTTGGGGTTAAGGGTTTAGAGAGAGAGAGAGAGAGAGAGAGAGAGAGAGAGAGAGAGATTGGAGGTTAGGGTATTAGAGAAAGATAGAGTGATAGGAGATTAGTGGTTTAGAGAGTGAGAGATTGAAATAGAGATATTGGTGGTTAGGGGTTTATAGAGAGAGATATTGGAGGTTAGATATTTAGAGAGGGAGAGAGAGATTGGGGGTTAGGGGTTTAGATAGAGAGATATTTGTGGTTAGGGGCTCAGAAATAGAGAGATTGGGGGTTAAGGGTTTAGAGAGAGAGATTGGAGATTAGGGGATTAGAGAAAGATAGAGTGATAGGGGCTTAGTGGTTTAGAGAGAGAGAGATTAGTGGTTAGGGATTTAGAGAGGGAGAGAGAGATTGGAGGTTAGAGATTTAGAGAGAGAGAGATATTGTAGGTTAGGGGTTTGGATATAGATAGAGATTGTAGGTTAGGGTTTTAGAGAGAGAGAGAGAGATTAGGGGTTAGGATTTTAGGGTATGAGAGAGAGATTTGGATTTACAGGTTTAGAGAGATAGAGAGAGAGAGATTGGGGGTTAGGGGTTGAGAGACAGAGACAAAGACTGTAGGTTAGGTGATTATAGAGAGAGATGGAGATAGAAAGAAAGAGACTGGGGGTTAGGGGTTTAGTGGGAGAGAGAGAATGGGAGTTAGAGGATTAGATAGATAAAATGATTCTGGGTTACGGGTTTATAGAGAGGGAGATATAAAGAGGGGGATTGGTGGTTAGGGGTTTAGAGAGAGAGAGATATTGTGGGTAAGGGATTTAGATAGAAAGAGATTAGGGGTTAGGGGTTTAGAGAGAGAGAGAGATTGGGGATTAGGGGTTTAGATATATATATATATAGAGAGAGAGAGAGGGATGGGGGGTTAGAGGCTTATATAAATAGATAGAAAGAGAGGGAGAGATACTGAAGGCTAGGGTTTAGAGAGAGAGTGAGAGATATTGAAGGTTATGGGTTTAGAGAGAGAGAGAGAGATTGGGGGTTTAGATAAAGAGAGGGAGAGATTGGAGGTTATTGGTTTAGAGAATGAGAGATAAAGAGAGAGAGATTGGGGGTAATGGATTAAGAGAGAGAGAGAGATTGGGTGTTAGGGGTTTAGGGAGAGACAAATAGAAAGATTCAGGACTAGGGGTTTTGATAGAGAGAGAGAGAGAGAGAGAGAGAGAAATTGGTGGTTAGAGGTTTAGATAGATAGAGAAAAAGAAAGAAAGGGAGAGATAGGTTGGGGGTTAAGGGTCTAGAGAGAGAGAGAGAGAGAGAGAGAGAGATTGGGGGTCGATTAGGGTTTAGAGATAGAGAGAGATCACGGGGGGATTATTGAAGGTTAACGATGGGGGGAGAAAGATATAGAGAGGGGGATGAGTAGGTGGGTGAGTAGTGGGGGGTTTGGTTACACAAAGAGAGAGCGGGGGTTTCCGGTTGAGAGAGAGAGAATGGCAGTTAGGTTTTAGAAAGAGATATATAGAAAGAAAGAGATTGGTGGTTAGGAGTTTACAGAGAGAGATATTGGGGGTTTAGAGAGAGAGAGAGATTCTAGTGATTAGTGGTTTAGAGAGAGAGAGATTTGGGGTTAGGGGTTTAGTGAGAGAGAGAGAGATTTGGGTTTAGGGGTTTAGAGACAGAGATAGAGAGATTAGAGGTTAGGGATCTAGAGAGAAAGAGATTGGAAGTTAGGAGTTTAGAGAGAGAGAGAGACTAGAGGTAAGGGTTTTAGAGAGATAAATATTAGAGGTTGCGGGTTTAGAAAGAGAGATATTTGTGGTCAGGGGTTTAGATAGAGAGAGAGAGAGAAAGAGATATCAGTGGTTATGGGCATAGAGAGAGTGATGGATTGGGGATTAGGGGTTTAGAGAGAGAGGGAGAGAAAGAGCAAGATAGAGAGATTTGGGTTTAGAGGTTGAGAGAGAGAGAGGGGGGGGGAGAGATTGGGGGTTAAGGTTTGAGAGAGAGAGAGAGAGAATAGAGGTTTGGGGTTTCTAGAGATAGGTTATGGAGGTTAGAGGTTTAGAGAGAGAGATTAAAGGTTAGGGGTTTAGTGAGAGATAGAGATTAGATGTTAGGGGTTAGTGGTTGAGAGAGAGAGAGAGAGAGAGAGAGAGAGTTGAGGTTAGGGGTTTAGAGAGAGATCCATGGTTAGAATTTTAGAGATAAAGATAGGGGGTTATGGGTTTAGAGAAAGAGAGAGATTGGGGGTTACTGGTTAAGAGGGTTTAGAGAGAGAGAGAGAGAGATAGAGAGAGAGAGTGGTTAGAGATTTAGATAGATAGAGAGGGAAGGAGAGATATTGGAGGTTAAGGGCTTAGAGAGAGAGAAAAAGTAGGTTGAGGGTTATGGGTCTAGAGAGAGAGAGGGAGGGATATTGGAGAGTAGGGGCTTAGAGAGAGACAGAGATAGGTTGGGGGTTAGGGGTCTATAGAGGCTGGGGGAGAGGGAGAGATTGAGAACTAGGGGTTTGGAGAGAGAAAGAGAGAGAGAGAGAGATTGGTTCTTAGAGGTGTAGATAGATAGAGAGAGAGAGAGAGATATTGGATGTTAGGGGTCAGAAAGATAGATATAGATTGGGTGTTAGAGGTTAGGGGTTTAGAGAGAGAGAGAGATAGAGATATTGGGGGTAAGGGGTTTAGAGAGAGAGAAATTGGAGGCTAGGAGTTTAGAGAGAGAGAGAGAGAGATTGGGGTTTAGTGGTTTAATGAAAGAGAGAGAGATTGGGGCTAAGGGGTTTAAAGAGATAGATTGGAGGTTAGAGAGAGATCTATTTTGTGTTAGGGGTTTAGTGAGAGAGAGTGGTGGGGAAGATTGGGGGTTAGGGATTTAGAGAGAGAGAGAGAAAGGAGGTTAGGGGTTGCAAGAGAGAGAGAGATTTCATATTAGGAGTATAGAGAGAGAGAGATTGGGGGTTAGGGGTTTAGAGAGAGAGAGAGAGAGATTGGGGGTCGATTATGGTTTAGAGATAGAGAGAGGTCGCATAGGTATTTTTGATGGTTAGTAGTGGGGGGAGAAATATATAGAGAGGGAGAGGAGTAGATGGGTGAGTAGTGGGGGATTTGAGTAGAGAGAGAGAGAGGGTTATGGGTTGAGAGAGGGAGAGAGAGAAAGAGAGAGAGAGAGAGAGAGAGATTGGGGGTTGATTATGATTTAGAGAGAGAGAATGGGGTTAGGATTTAGAGAGAGAGAGAGAGATAAAGAGAAATATTGGTGGTTAGGGGTTTACAGACAAAGAGATTTGGGTTTTAGAGAGAGAGAGACTAGTGATTAGTGGTTTAGAGAGAGAGATTGGGGTTTAGGGGTTTAGAGCGAGAGAGAGAGAGAGAGATATTGGTGGTTAGGGGTTTATGGAGAGATATTGGGGTTTTAGAGAGAAAGAGATTGGTAGTTAGGTGCTTAAAGAGAGAGAGAGAGAGAGAGAGAGAGAGAGAGAGATTAGAGGTAAGGGGCATAGAGAGATAAATATTAGAGGTTAGGGGTTTGGAGAGAGATATTGGGAATTATTGGTTTAGAGAGAGATATTGGTGGGGGTTTAGAGAGAGAGAGATCATGGTTTATTGTCTTAGAGAGAGTGAGACATTGGGGATTAGGGGTTTAGAGAGAGAGAGGGAGAGAAAGAGAGAGATTGAGAGATTGAGGTTTAAAGGTTGATACAAAGAGAGAGAGAGGGAGATTGGGGGTTAAGGTTTGTTAGAGAGAGAGTGAGAGAGAGAGGGAGAGAGAGATCGAGGGTTAGGGGTTAGAGAAAGAGATATGGTGGTTAGGGGTTTAAAGAAAGAGATACTGGGGGTTAGGGTTCTAGAGAGAGAGAGATAGAGAGAGAGATTGGGGGTTATAGGTTTAGATAGAGACAGGGAGGGGGGTAGGTTCAAAGAGAAATATATTGGAGGTTAGGGCTTTACAAAGAGAGAGAGAGAGAGAGAGAGAGAGAGAGATTGGGGGTTAGTATTTTAGAAAGAGAGATAAGGGATCAGGGGTTCGGGGTTTAGAGAGGGAGAGAGAGATAAAGGGATATTAGGGGTAAAGGGATTAGAGAGAGAGAGAGATGTTGGAGGCTAGCGGTTTAGAGAAAGGGAGAAAAAGAGAGAGATTGGGGTTAAGGGGTTCAGAGAGAGAGATAGATTGGAGGTTAGAGAGAGAGATATGGATTGGGTATTAGGGGTTTAGATAGAGAGAGAGAGGTGAATGGGTTTACACTGAGAGAGATTGAGAGATTGTGGGTTAGGGTCTTAGGTAAGGGGAGAGAGAAAGAGATTTGGGGTTAGAGGCTCAGAGAGAGATAGATAGATATTGGGTTAGGGGTTTAGAGAGAGAGAGATAAAAGGAGAGAGGTTTGTGGTTAGGGGTTTATAGAAAGAGATATGTTAGGCGTAAGTATTTTAGAGAGAATAAGATTAGGGGTTATGGGTTTAGAGAGAGAGAGACATTCGGGACTAGGGGTTTTGGGGAGAGACAGATAGAGAGAGAGAGAGAGAAACTGGTCGTTAGAGATTTAAATATATAGATAGAGAGAGAGATATTGGAGGTTAGGGGTTGAGAGAGAGAGAGAGGTTTGGGGTTAGGGGTCTAGAGAGGGAGAGAGAGAGAGAGAGATTGGAGGTTAAGGGCTTAGAGAGAGAGAGATATAGGTTTGGGATTAGGGGTCTAGAGAGGGAGAGGGAGAGATTGAGAACTAGGGTTTGGACAAAGAGAGAGAGAGAGAGAGGATGGTTGTTAGAGGTTTAGATAGATAGAGAGAGAGGGAGATATATTAGATGTTAGTGGTTTAGAAAAAGAGAGATAGATTGGGTATTAGGGGTTTAGAGGTTAGGGGTTAGGGGTTTAGAGAGAGAGAGAGAGAAAGAGATATTGGTGGTAAAGGGTTTAGGGAGAGAGAGATTGGAGGTTAGGGGTTAGGAGTTTAGATAGAGAGAGGGAGATTACGGGTGAGTGGTTTAACAAAAGAGAGAGATTGGGGTAAGGGGTTTAGAGAGAGAGATTGGATGTTAGAGAGAGATCGATTTGGTGTTAGGGTTTAGTTAGAGAGAGAGGTGGGGAATATTGGGGGTTAGGGGTTTAGAGAGAGAGGGATATTAGAGGCTAGGAGTTTAGAGAGAGAGAGAGAGAGATTGCAGGTTAAGGGTTTAGAGAGAGAGAGAGAGATTGGGGGTCGATTAGGGTTTAGAGATAGAGAGAGATCACGTAGGGATTATTGATTTGAGATTAGGGGTTTAGAGAGAGAGAGAGATGGGGATTAGGGGTTTAGCTAGAGAGAGAGAGAGAGAGAGAGATGACATAGGGATTATTGATGGCTAGTTGTGGTGGGAGAAATATATAGATAGGTGGAGGAGTGGATGGGTGAGTAGTGGTGGGTTTGGGTAGAGAGAGAGAGAGAGAGGGTTAGGGGTTGAGTGAGAGAGAATGGGGTTAGGATTTAGAGAGAGAGAGATAGAAAGAGAAATATTTGTGGTTAGGGGTTTATAGAGAGGGATTCGGGGTTTACAGAGAGATACCAGTGATTAGTGGTTTAGAGAGAGAGATTGGGGTTTAGGGGTTTGGAGAGAGAGAGAGACATTGGGGTTTTGGGAAAGAGAGAGAGAGAGATTGGAGGTTAGGATTCTAGAGAGAAAGAGATTTGTAGTTAGGGGTTTAGAGAGAGAAAGAGATTGGTAGTTAGGGGCATGGAGAGATAAATATTAGAGGTTAGGGGTTTGGAGAGAGATACTGGGGATTATTTGTTTAGAGAAAGATATTGGTGGGCGTTTAAAGAGAGAGAGAGATCAGGGGTTATGGTCTTAGAGAGAGTGAGAAATTGGGGATTAGGGGTTTAGAGAGAGGGAGAGAAAGAGAGAGATAGAGAGATTGGGGTTTAAAGGTTGATACAGAGAGAGAGAGAGAGGGAGATTGGGTGTTAAAGTTTGAGAGAGAGAGAGAGATCGAGGGTTAGGGGTTTAGAGAGAGAGAGATTGGTGGTTAGGGGTTTAGAGAAAGAGAGACTGAGGGTTAGGGATTTAGAGAGAGAGAGAGAGAGATCGGGGGTTATAGGTCTAGATAAAGAGAGAGAGGGTGTTAGGTTTAGAGAGAGAGATATTAGAGGTTAGGGATTTACAGAGAGAGAGAGAGAGAGAGAGAGAGAGATTAGGGGTTAGGAGTTTAGAGAGAGATAAGGGGTCATGGGTTTGGGGTTTAGTGAGTTAGAGAGAGATAAAGAGAGATTAGGGGTAAACGCCTTAGAGAGAGAGAAATTGGAGGTTAGAGAGAGAGATCAATTGGGTGTTAGGTGCTTAAAGAGAGAGAGGTGGAGATTGTGGGTTAGGGGTTTAGAGACAGAGAGAGAGACTGAAGGTTAGGTGTTTAGAGAGAGAGAGAGAGAGAGATTGGATGTTATGGATTTAGAGAGGGAGAGAGAGATTGGGGGTTAGGGATTTAGAGAGAGATAAATTGTAGGTTACGCGTTTGGATATAGATAGAGATTGTAGGTTAGGGGTTTAGAGAGAGAGAGAGATTAGGGGTTAGGATTTTAGGGTATGAGAGAGAGAGATTTAGATTTAGGGGTTTAGAGAGATAGAGGAAGAGATAGATTTGGATTTAGAGGTTTAGAGAGATAGAGAAAGAGATATTTGGACTTAGGGATTTAGAGAGATAGAGAGAGAGATTGGGGGTTAGGGGTTGAGAGACAGAGACACTGACTACAGGTTAGGTGATTATAGAGAGAGATGGAGATAGAAAGAAAGAGATTAGGGTTTAGGGGTTTAGGGAGAGAGAGAGAATGGGGGTTGGAGGATTAGATAGATTAAAAGATTGTGGGTTACAGGTTTAGAGAGAGGGAGATAGAAAGAGAGGGATTGGTGGTTATGTGTTCCAAGAGAGAGATATTGTGGGTAAGGGGTTTAGATAGAAAGAGATTACTGGTTAGGGATTTAGAGAGAGAGAGAGATTGGGAATTAGGGGCTTAGATAGATATATGTAGAGAGAGAGAGGGATGGGGGGTTAGAGGATTATATAAATAGATAGAAAGAGAGGGAGAGATACTGAAGGCTAGGGTTTGGAGACAGAGGGAGAGATATTGAAGGCTAGGGGTTTAGAGAGAGAGAGATTGGGGTTTTAGATAAAGAGAGGGAGAGATTGGAGGTTATTGGTTTAGAGAATGAGAGATAAAGAGAGAGATTGGGGGTAATGGCTTAAGAGGGGGAGAGAGAGACATTGGGTGTTAGGGGTTTAGAGAGAGATAGATAGAAATATTCAAGACTAGGGGTTTGGATAGAGAGAGAGAGAGATTGGTGGTTAGAGGTTTAAGTAGATAGAAAGAGAGGGAGAGATAGGTTGGGGGTTAGGAGTCTAAAGAGGGATAGAGAGAGAGAGAGAGAGATTGGGGGTCGATTAGGGTTTAGAGATACAGAGAGATCACAGGGGGATTATTGAAGGTTAGCGATGGGGGGGGGGAGATATAGAGAGGGGGATGAGTAGGTGGGTGAGTAGTGGGGGTTTGGGTACAGAGAGAGAGAGAGGTGGGGGGGTTACCGCTTGAGAGAGAGAGAATGGCAGTTAGGGTTTAGAGAGAGAGATATAGAAAGAAAGAGATTGGGGGTTCAGAGAGAGAGTCCAATGATTATTGGTTTAGAGAGAGAGAGAGATTTGGGGTTAGGGGTTTAGAGAGAGAGAGAGATTGGGGTTTAGGGGTTTAGAGACCAGAGATAGAGAGATTGGAGGTTAGGGGTCTAGAGAGAAACAAATTGGCAGTTAGGAGTTTAGAGAGAGAGAGAGAGATTAGAGGTAATGATTTTAGAGAGATAAATATTAGAGGTTAGGGGTTTAGAAAGAGAGAGATATTGGTGGTTAAGGGTTTAGATAGATATCGAGAGAGAGAGATCGGTGGTTATGAGCTTCGAGAGAGTGAGAGATTGGGGATTAGGGTTTTAGAGAGAGAGGGAGAGAAAGAGTGAGATAGAGACATTGGGGTTTAGGGGTTGAGAGAGAGAGAATAGAGGTTTTTGGGTTTCTAGAGAAAGGTATTGGTGGTTAGAGGTTTAGAGAGACTCATTAGAGGTTAGGGGTTTAGAGAGAGATAGAGATTAGGTATTAGGGGTTTAGATAGAGAGATATCGAGGGTTAGTGGTTGAGAGAGAGAGAGAGAGAGTCGAGGTTAGGGGTTTAGAGAGATATTCATGGTTAGGATTTTAGAGAGAAAGACAGGGGGTTAGGGGTTTAGAGGGAGAGAGAGATTAGCTGTTACTAGTTAAGAGGGTTTAGAGAGATAGAGAGATTCAGGACTAGCAATTTGGAGAGAGAGAGAGATAGAGAGAGTTTTTAGAGATTTCGATAGATAGATAGATAGAGAGGGAGGGAGAGATATTGGAGGTTAGGGGCTTAGAGAGAGAGGAAAAGATAGGTTGAGGGTTAGGGGTCTAGAGAGAGAGAGAGGGAGAGGGAGGGATATTGGAGGGTAGGGGCTTAGAGAGAGACAGAGATAGGTTGGGGGTTAGGGGTCTATAGAGGGAGAGGGAGAGGGAGAGATTGAGAACTAGGGGTTTGGAGAGAGAGAGAGAGAGAGAGAGAGAGAGAGAAAAGAGAGAGAGATTGGTTGTTAGAGGTGTAGATAGATAGAGAGAGAGGGAGATAAATTGGATGTTAGGGGTTAAAAAATATAGATATAGATTGGGTGTTGGGGGTTAGGGGTTTAGAGAGAGAGAGAGAGATATTGGGGGTAAGGGGTTTAGAGAGAGAGAAATTGGAGGTTAGGAGTTTAGAGAGAGAGAGAGAGAGATTGGAGGTTAGAGAGAGATCTATTGGGTGTTAGGGGTCTAGTGAGAGAGAGAGGTGGGGAAGATTGGGGGTTGGGGATTTAGAGAGAGAGAGAGAGATATTGGAGGTTAGGGGTTGAGAGAGAGAGAGATTGCATATTAGGAGTTTAGAGAGAGAGAGATCGGGGGTTAGGGGTTTAGAGAGAGAGAGAGAGAGATTGGGGGTCAATTACTGTTTAGAGATAGAGAGTGGTCACATAGGGATTTTTGATGGTTAGCAGTGGGGGGAGAAATATATAGAGAGGGAGAGGAGTAGATGGGTGAGTAGTGGGGGGTTTGGGTAGAGAGAGAGAGAGAGCGTTATGGGTTGAGAGAGAGAGAGAATGGGGTTAGGATTTAGAGAGAGAGAGAGAGAGAGAGATAAATATTGTTGGTTAGGGGTTTACAGAGAGAGAGAGACTATTGATTAGTGGTTTAGAGAGAGAGAGATTAGGGTTTATGGGTTTAGAGATTAGGGGTTTAGAGAGAGAGAGAGAGATAGAAAGAGAAATATTGGTGGTTAGGGGTTTATAGAGAGAGAGAGAGATTTGAGTTTTAGAGAGAGAGAGACTAGTGATTAGTGGTTTAGAGAGGCAGATTGGGGCTTAGGGGTTTAGAGAGAGAGGGATATTGGGGCTTAGGGGTTTAGAGAGAGAGAGAGATTGGAGGTTAGGGGTATAGAGAGAAAGAGATTGGTAGTTAGGGGTTTAAAGAGAGAGAGAGAGAGATATTAGAGGTAAGGGGCATAGAGAGGGAAATATTAGAGGTTAGGGGTTTGGAGAGAGATATTGGTGGGGTTTTAGAGAGATTGAGAGATTGGGGATTAGGGGTTTATAGAGAGAAAGAGAGAAAGAGAGAGATAGAGAGATTGGGGTTTAAAGGTTGATACAAAGAGAGAGAGAGGGAGATTGGGGGTTAAGGTTTGAGAGAGAGAGAGAGAGATTGAGGTTTACGTGTTAGAGAGAGAGATATGAGTGGTTAGGGATTTAGAGAAAGAGATACTAGGGATTAGGGGTCTAGAGAGAGAGAGAGAGAGAGATTGGGGGTTATAGGTCTAGATAGAGAGAGGGAGGGGGGTAGGTTCAAAGAGAAAGAGATTGGGGGTTATAGATCTAGGTAGAGAGAGGGAGGGGCGTAGGTTCAAAGACAAAGATGTTGGAGGTTAGGGATTTACAAATAGAGAAAGAGAGAGAGATTGGGGGTTAGGAGTTTAGAGAGAGAGATAAGGGGTCAGGGGGTCATGGTTTAGAGAGGGAGAGAGAGATAGAGAGATTAGGCGTAAAGGGATTAGAGAGAGAGAGATGTTGGACGTTAGCGGTTTAGAGAAAGGGAGAAAAAGAGAGAGATTGGGGGTAAGGGGTTTAGAGAGAGAGAGAGATTGGAGGTTAAAGAGAGATAGGGATTGGGTGTTAGGGTTTTAGATAGAGAGAGAGAGAGAGGTGAATGAGTTTACACTAAGAGAGATTGAGAGATTGTGGGTTAGGGGCTTATGTAAGGGGAGAGAGAAAGATATTTGCGGTTAGAGGCTCATAGAGAGATAGATAGATATTGGGTTAGGGGTTTAGAGAGATATATAAAAGGAGAGAGGTTTGTGGTTAGGGGTTTATAGAAAGAGAGAGGTTAGGCGTAAGTGGTTTAGAGAGAATAATATTAGGGGTTATGGGTTTAGAGAGAGAGAGAGAGATTCAGGACTAGGGATTTGGAGAGAGAGAGAGAGAGAGATATTGGAAATTTAGGGGCTGAGAGAGAGAGAGAGGTTGGGGGTTAGGGATCTAGAGAGGGAGAGATATTGGAGGTTAAGGGCTTAGAGAGAGAAAGATAGGTTGGGGATTAGGGGTCTACAGAGGTAGAGGGAGAGATTGAGAACTAGATGTTTGGACAGAGAGAGAGAGAGAGAGAGAGAGAGAGATTGGTTGTTAGAGGTTTAGATAGATAGAGAGAGAGGGAGAGATATTAGATGTTAGGGGTTTAGAAAGAGAGAGATAGCTTGGGTATTAGGGGGAGAGATATTAGATGTTAGGGGTTTAGAAAGAGAGAGATAGATTGGGTATTAGGGGTTTAGAGGTTAGTGGTTTAGAGAGAGAGAGAAATAGATATTGGGGTAAAGGGTTTAGGGAGAGAGAGATTGGAGGTTAGGGGTTAGGAGTTTAGATAGAGAGAGGGTGATTGGGGGTGAGTGGTTTAACGAAAGAGAGAGATTGGGGTAAGGGGTTTAGAGAGAGAGATTGGATGTTAGAGAGAGATCGATTGGGTGTTAGGGTTTAGTTAGAGAGAGAGGTGGGGAATATTGAGGTTTAGGGGTTTAGAGAGAGAGGGATATTGGAGGTTAGGGGTTTAGAGAGAGAGAGAAAGAGATTTCAGGTTAAGGTTTTAAAGAGAGAGAGAGAGATTTGGTTCGATTAGGGTTTAGAGATAGAGAGAGAAAGATTGGGGTTTAGGGGTTTGGGGAAAGAGGGAGAGAGAGATTGGAGGTTAGGGGTCTAGAGAGAAAGAGATTAGTAGTTAGGGGTTTAAAGAGAGAGAGAGAGAGATTAGAGGTAAGGGGCATGGAGAGATAAATATTAGAGTTTAGGGGTTTGGAGAGAGATATTGTGGATTATTCATTTAGACAAAGATATTGGTGCGGGTTTAGAGAGAGAGAGAGAGAGACATCGGGGGTTATGGTCTTAGAGAGATATGGATATTGTGGGTTAGGGGTTTAGAGAGAGAGAGAGAGAGTGAAGGTTAGGCATTTGGAGAGAGAGGGAGATTTGATGTTTGTGGTATAGAGAGAGAGATTGGGGGAGAGTTGTATAGAGAGAGAGATATTGGGCATTAGACGTGTAGAGATAGAAAGAGATTGGGGGTTATTAAGGATTTAGTGATAGAGAGAGATCATGAGGGGAGTTTGGATGGTTCTTACTGTCGGGGAGATATGAATAAAAGGTGGTGAGGGGATGATGGGTTAGTAGTGGCATTTTTTGGGGAGAGAGAGAGAGGGAGGTAGAGATTGAGGGTTATGGGTTTAGAGAGATAGTGAGAGATATATTAGAGGTTAATGGCTGAGAGAGAGAGAGAGAAAGGGAGAGATAGGTGGTTAGGGGTTTAGAGAGAGAAAGAGAGAGAGATTGGGGTTAGAGGTTTAGAGAGAGAGATTGGGGGTTAGGGTTTTAGAGAGATTGGGGGTCAGGGGTGTAGAGAGAGAGAGAGAGATTTGTAGTTAAGGGTTCAGAAATAGAGAGATTTGGGGTTGAGGGTTTAGGGAGAGAGAGAGAGATTGGAGGTTAAGGGATTAGATAAAGATAGAGTGATATGAGCTTAGTGGTTTAGAGAGAGAGAGATGGAAATAGAGATATTGGTGGTTAGGGGTTTATAGAGAGAGATATTGGAGGTTAGATATTTAGAGAGGGAGAGAGAGATTGGGGGTTAGGGGTTTAGAGAGATTGGGGGTTAAGGGTTTAGATAGAGAGAGATTTTTGGTTATGAGCTTAGAAATAGAGAGATTAGGGGTTAAGGGTTTAGAGAGAGAGAGAGAGAGATTGCAGGTTAGGGGATTAGACAAAGATAGAGTGATAGGGGATTAGTGGTTTAGAGAGAGAGAGATTGGAGGTTAGGGATTTAGAGAGAGAGAGATATTGTAGGTTAGGGGTTTGGATATAGATAGAGATTGTAGGTTAGGGGTTCAGAGAGAGAGATAGAGATTAGGGGTTAGGATTTTAGGGTATGAGAGAGAGAGATGGATTTATGGGTTTAGAGAGATAGAGAGAGAGAGAGATTGGGGGTTAGGGGTTGAGAGATAGAGACAAAGACTGCAGGTTAGGTGATTATAGAGAGAGGTGGAGATAGAAAGAGAGATATTGGGGGTTAGGGGTTTAGTGGGAGAGAGAGAATGGGGGTTAGAGGATTAGATAGATAAAATGATTGTGGGTTACGGGTTTAGAGAGAGGGAGATATAAAGAGGGGGATTGGTGGTTAGGGGTTTAGAGAGAGAGATATTGTGGGTAAGGGGTTTAGATAGACAAATATTAGGGGTTGGAGGTTTAGAGAGAGAGAGATTGGGGATTAGAGCTTTAGATATATATATAGAGAGAGAGAGAGGGATGTTGGGTTAGAGGCTTATATAAATCGATAGAAAGAGAGGGAGAGATACTGAAGGCTAGGGTTTAGAGAGAGAGGGAGAGATATTGAAGGTTAGGGGTTTAGAGAGAGAGAGAGAGATTGGGGGTTTAGATAAAGAGAGGGAGAGATTGGAGGTTATTGGTTTAGAGAATGAGAGATAAAGAGAGAGAGATTGGGGGTAATGGATTAAGAGAGAGAGAGAGAGAGAGAGAGAGAGATTGGGTGTTAGGGGTTTAGAGAGAGATAGATACAAAGATTTAGGAGTAGGGGTTTGGATAGACAGAGAGAGAGAGAGGGAGAGAGAGAGAGAGAGAGAGAGATTGGTGGTTAGAGGTTTAGATAGATAGAGAGAAAGAAAGGGAGAGATAGGTTGGGGGTTAAGGGTCTAGAGAGAGATTGAGAACTAGGGGTTTGGATAGAGAGAGAGCGAGAGATTGGGGGTCGATTAGGGTTTAGAGATAGAGAGAGATCACAAGGGGATTATTGAAGGTTAATGATGTGGGGAGAAAGATATAGAGAGGGGGATGAGTAGGTGGGTGAGTAGTGGGGGGTTTGGGTACACAAAGAGAGACTGGGGGCTACCGGTTTAGAGAGAGAGAATGGCAGTTAGGGTTTAGAGAGAGATATATAGAAAGAAAGAGATTGGTGGTTAGGAGTTTACAGAGAGAGATATTGGGGGTTTAGAGAGAGAGAGTCTAGTGATTAGTGGTTTAGAGACAGATAGATTTGGGGTTAGGGGTTTAGAGAGAGAGAGAGAGAGAGATTTGGGTTTAGGGGTTTAGAGAGAGAGAGAGAGAGAGATTTGGTTTTACGGGTCTAGAGAGAAAGAGATTGGAAGTTAGGAGTTTAGAGAGAGAGAAAGAGAGACTGGAGGTAAGGGTTTTAGAGAGATAAATATTAGAGATTACGGGTTTAGAAAGAGAGATATTGGGGATTCTTGGTTTAGAGAGAGATATTGGTGGTCAAGGGTTTAGATAAATCGAGAGAGAGAGGGAGAGAGAGAGAGAGAGAGAGATATCAGTGGTTATGGGCATAGAGAGAGTGATGGATTGGGGACTAGGGGTTTAGAGAGAGAGGGAGAGAAAGAGCAAGATAGAGATATTTGGGTTTAAAGGGTGAGAGAGAGAGACGGGGGGAGAGATTGGGGGATAAGGTTTGAGAGAGAGAGAGAGAATAGAGGTTTGGGGTTTCTAGAGATAGGTATTGGCGGTTAGAGGTTTAGTGAGACAGATTAGAGGTTACGGGTTTAGTGAGAGATAGAGATTAGAGGTTAGGGGTTTAGATAGAGAGATATCAAGGATTAGTGGTTGAGAGAGAGAGAGAGAGAGTTGAGGTTAGGGGTTTAGAGAGAGATTCATGGTTAGAATTTTAGAGAGAAAGACAGGGGGTTAGGGGTTTAGAGGGAGAGAGAGATTGGGGGTTACTGGTTAAGAGGGTTTAGAGAGAGAGAGAGATAGAGAGAGAGTGGTTAAAGATTTAGATAGATAGATAGATAGAGAGGGAGGGAGAGAGAAAAAGATAGGTTGAGGGTTATGGGTCTGAGAGAGAGAGGGAGGGATATTGGAGAGTAGGGGCTTAGAGAGAGACAGAGATAGGTTGGGGGTTAGGGGTCTATAGAGGCTGGGGAAGAGGGAGAGATTGAGAACTAGGGGTTTGGAGAGAGAGAGAGAGAGAGATTGGTTCTTAGAGGTGTAGATAGATAGAGAGAGAGGGAGAGATATTGGATGTTAGGGGTTAGAAAGATAGATATAGATTGGGTGTTAGAGGTTAGGGGTTTAGAGAGAGAGAGATAGAGATATTGGGGTTAAACGGTTTAGAGAGAAAAATTGGAGGCTAGGAGTTTAGAGAGAGAGAGAGAGAGATTGGGGCTTAGTGGTTTAACGAAAGAGAGAGAGATTGGGGCTAAGGGGTTTAAAGAGAGAGATTGGAGGTTAGAGAGAGATCTATTATGTGTTAGGGGTTTAGTGAGAGGGAGAGGTGGGGAAGATTGGGGGTTAGGTATTTAGAGAGAGAGAGAGAGAGATTTCATTTTAGGAGTCTAGAGAGAGAGAGAGAGAGAGGGTTAGGGGTTTAGAGAGAGAGAGAGATTGGGGGTCGATTACGGTTTAGAGATAGAGAGAGGTCGCATAGGGATTTTTGATGGTTAGTAGTGGGGGGAGAAATATATAGAGAGGGAGAGGAGTAGATGGGTGAGTAGTGGGGGGTTTGGGTAGAGAGAGAGAGAGGGTTATGGGTTGAGAGAGAGAGAGAGAGAGATTGGGGGTCGATTACATTTTAGAGAGAGAGAATCGGGTTAGGATTTAGAGAGAGAGAGAGAGAGAGAAATATTGGTGGTTAGGGGTTTACAGACAGAGATATTTGGGTTTTAGAGAGAGAGAGACTAGTGATTAGTGATTTAGAGAGAAAGATTGGGGTTTAGGGGTTTAGAGCGAGAGAGAGATTGGAGATTAGGGGTTTAGAGAGAGAGAGAGAGAGAGAGAGAAATATTGGTGGTTAGGGGTTTATAGAGAAAGAGAGAGATTTGGGTTTTAGAGGGAAAGAGATTGGTAGTTAGGTGCTTAAAGAGAGAGAGAGAGAGATTAGAGGTAAGGGGCATACAGAGAGAAATATTAGAGGTTAGGGGTTTGGAGAGAGATATTGGCGATTATTGGTTTAGAGAGAGATATTGGTGGGGGTTTAGAGAGAGAGAGAGAGAGAGATCATGGTTTATTTTCTTAGAAAGAGTGAGACATTGGGGATTAGGGGTTTAGAGAGAGGGAGGGAGAGAAAGAGAGAGATAGAGAGATTGAGGTTTAAAGTTTAATACAAAGAGAGAGAGAGGGAGATTGGGGGTTAATGTTTGAGAGAGAGAGAGGGGGAGAGAGAGATTGGGGGTTAGGGGTTTAGAGAAAGAGATACTGGGGGTTAGGGTTCTAGAGAGAGAGAGACAGAGAGAGAGATTGGGGGTTATAGGTTTAGATATAGAGAGGGAGGGGCGTAGCTTCAAAGAGAAATATATTGGAGGTTAGGGCTTTACAGAGAGAGAGAGAGAGAGATTGGGGGTAAGTATTTTAGAGAGAGAAATAAGGGGTCAGGGGTTCGGGGTTTAGAGAGGGAGAGAGAGATAAAGGGAGATTAGGGGTAAAGGGCTTAGAGAGAGAGAGAGATGTTGGAGGATAGCGATTTAGAGAAAGGGAGAAAAAGAGAGAGATTGGGGGTAAGGGGTTTAGAGAGAAAGATATGGATTGGGTGTTAGGGGTTTAGGTAGAGAGAGAGAGGTGAACGGGTTTACACTGAGAGTGATTGAGAGATTGTGGGTTAGGGTCTTAGGTAAGGGGAGAGAGAAAGAGATTTGGTGTTAGAGGCTCAGAGAGAAAGAGATAGATATTGGGTTAGGGGTTTAGAGAGAGAGAGATAAAAGGAGAGAGGTTTGTGTTTAGGAGTTTATAGAAAGAGATATGTTAGGCATAAGTATTTTAGAGAGAATAAGATTAGGGGTTATGGGTTTAGAGAGAGAGAGAGATTCGGGACTAGGGGTTTGGAGAGAGAGAGTGAGAGAGAGAGAAATTGGTCGTTAGAGATTTAAATATATAGATAGAGAGAGAGATATTGGAGGTTAGGGGTTGAGAGAGAGAGGTTTGGGGTTAGGAGTGTAGAGAGGAAGAGAGAGAGGGAGAGATATTGGAGGTTAGGGGCTGAGAAAGAGAGAGATAGGTTTGGGATTAGGGGTCTAGAGAGGGAGAGGGAGAGATTGAGAACTAGGGTTTGGACAGAGAGAGAGAGAGAGATTGGTTGTTAGAGGTTTAGATAGATAGAGAGAGAGGGAGAGATATTAGATGTTAGTGGTTTAGAAAAAGAGAGATAGATTGGGTATTAGGGGTTTAGAGGTTAGGGGTTAGGGGTTTAGAGAGAGAGAGAGAGAGAAATATTGGTGGTAAAGGGTTTAGGGAGAGAGAAAATTGAGGTTAGGGGTTAGGAGTTTAGATAGAGAGAGGGAGATTGTGGGTGAGTGGTTTAACGAAAGAGCGAGATTGGGGTAAGGGGTTTAGAGTGAGAGATTGGATGTTAGAGAGAGATCGATTGGGTGTTAGGGTTTAGTTAGAGAGAGAGGTGGGGAATATTGGGGGTTAGGGTTTTAGAGAGAAAGGGATATTAGAGGTTAGGGGTTTAGAGAGAGAGAGAGAGAGAGATTGCAGGTTAAGGGTTTAGAGAGAGAAAGAGAGATTGGGGGTCGATTAGGGTTTAGAGATAGAGAGAGATCACATAGGGATTATTGATTGAAGATTAGGGGTTTAGAGAGAGAGAGAGAGAGATGACATAGGGATTATTGATGGCTAGTTGTGGCGGGAGAAATATATGGAGAGGGAGAGGAGTGGATGGGTTTGGGTAGAGAGAGAGACAGAGAGAGAGGGTTAGGGGTTGAGTGAGAGAGAATGGGGTTAGGATTTAGAGAGAGAGAGATAGAAAGAGAAATATTTGTGGTTAGGGGTTTACAGAGAGAGATTTGGGCTTTACAGAGAGATACCAGTGATTAGTGGTTTAGAGAGAGAGATTGGGGTTTAGGTGTTTGGAGAGAGAGAGAGAGACATTGGGGTTTAGGGGTTTTGGGAGAGATAGAGAGAGAGAGAGAGAGAGAGAGAGAGAGATTGGAGGTTAGGAGTCTATAGAGAAAGAGATTTGTAGTTAGGGGTTTAGAGAGAGAAAGAGATTGGTAGTTAGGGGCATGGAAAGATAAATATTAGAGGTTAGGGGTTTGGAGAGAGATATTGGGGATTATTGGTTTAGAGAAAGATATTGGTGGGGGTTTAGAGAGAGAGAGAGAGATCAGGGGTTATAGTCTTAGAGAGAGTGAGAGATTGGGGATTAGGGGTTTAGAGAGAGGGAGAGAAAGAGAGAGATAGAAAGATTTTGGTTTAAAGGTTGATACAGAGAGAGAGAGAGAGAGAGAGAGAGAGAGAGAGAGAGAGATTGGGCGTTAAGGTTTGAGAGAGGGAGAGAGAGAGATTGGGCGTTAAGGTTTGAGAGAGAGAGAGAGATCGAGGGTTAGGGGTTTAGAGAGAGAGAGATTGGTGGTTAGGGGTTTAGAGAAAGAGAGACTGAGGGTTAGGGGTTTAGAGAGAGAGAGAGAGATCGGGGGTTATAGGTCTAGATAGAGAGAGTGTGTGTGTGTTAGGTTTAGAGAGAGAGATATTAGAGGTTAGGGATTTACAGAGAGAGAGAGAGAGAGAGAGATATTAGGGGTTAGGAGTTTAGAGAGAGATTAGGGGTCGTGGGTTTGGGGTTTAGTGAGTTAGAGATAGATAAAGAGAGATTAGGTGTAAACACCTTAGAGAGAGAGAAATTGGAGGTTAGAGAGAGAGCGATCAATTGGGTGTTAGGTGCTTAGAGAGAGAGAGAGATGGAGATTGTGGGTTAGGGGTTTAGAGAGAAAGAGAGAGACTGAAGGTTAGGTGTTTAGAGAGAGAGAGAGAGATATTGGATGTTATGGATTTAGAGAGGGAGAGAGAGATTGGGGGTTAGGGATTTAGAGAGAGATATATTGTAGGTTAAGGGTTCAGAGAGAGACAGAGATTAGGGGTTAGGATTTTAGGGTATGAGAGAGAGAGATTTGCATTTAGGGGTTTAGAGAGATAGAGGAAGAGAGAGATTTGGAATTAGGGGTTTAGAGAGATAGAGAGATATAGATATTTGGACTTAGGGGTTTAGAGAGATAGACAGAGAGAGATTGGGGGTTGGGGGTTAAGAGACAGAGACACAGACTGCAGGTTAGGTGATTATAGAGAGGGATGGAGATAGAAAGAGAGAGATTGGGGGTTAGGGGTTTAGGGGGAGAGAGAGAGAATGGGGGTTGGAGGATTAGATAGATTAAAAGATTGTGGGTTATGGGTTTAGGGAGAGGGAGATAGAAAGAGAGGGATTGGTGGGTAGGGGTTTCGAGAGAGAGATATTGTGGGTAAGGGGTTTAGATAGAAAGAGATTAATGGTTAGGGGTTTAGAGAGAGAGAGAGATTGGGAATTAGGGGTTTAGATAGATATATAGAGAGAGAGAGGGATGGGGGTTAGAGGATTATACAAATAGATAGAAAGAGAGGGAGAGATACTGAAGGCTATGGTTTAGAGAGAGAGGGAGAGATATTTAAGGCTAGGGGTTTAGAGAGAGAGAGAGATTGGGGGTTTAGATAAAGAGAGGGAGAGATTGGAGGTTATTGGCTTAGAGAATGAGAGATAAAGAGAGAGATTGGGGGTAATGGCTTAAGAGGGGGAGAGAGAGATTGGGTGTTGGGGGTTTAGAGAGAGATAGATAGAAATATTCAGGACTAGGGGTTTAGATAGAGATAGATAGATAGAGAGAGAGAGAGAGAGAGAGAGAGAGATTGGTGGTTAGAGGTTTAAGTAGATAGAGAGAAAGAGAGAGAGAGATAGGTTGGGGGTTAGGGGTCTAGAGAGGGATAGAGAGAGATTGAGGACTAGGGGTTTGGATAGAGAGAGAGAGAGAGAGAGAGAGATTGGGGGTCGATTAGGGTTTAGAGATACAGAGAGATCACGGGGGGATTATTGAAGGTTAGTGATGGGGGGATAAAGATATACAGAGGGGGATGAGTAGGTGGGTGAGTAGTGGGGGTTTGGATACCGAGAGAGAGAGAGAGAGAGAGATGGTGGGGTTACCAGTTGAGAGAGAGAGAATGGTAGTTAGGGTTTAGAGAGAGAGATATAGAAAGAAAGAGATTGGTGGTTCAGGGTTTACAAAGAGCGAGAGATTGGGGGTTCAGAGAGTCCAGTGATTATTAGTTTAGAGAGAGAGAGAGAATTGGGGTTAGGGGTTTAGAGAGAAAGAGAGAGATTGGGGTTTAGGGGTTTAGAGACCAGAGATAGAGAGATTGGAGGTAATGATTTTAGAGAGATAAATATTAGAGGTTAGGGGTTTAGAAAGAGAGAGATTGGGGATTCTTGGTTTAGAGAGAGATATTGGTGGTTAAGGGTTTAGATAGATATCGAGAGAGAGAGAGAACGGTGGTTATGAGTTTCAAGAGAGTGAGAGATTGGAGATTAGGGTTTTAGAGAGAGAGGGAGAGAAAGAACGAGATAGAGACATTGGGGTTTAGGGGTTGAGAGAGAGAGAGGGAGAGAGAGATTGGGGGTTAAGGTTTCAGAGAGAGAGAATAGAGGTTTTAGGGTTTCTAGAGAAAGGTATTGGTGGTTAGAGGTTTAGAGATACTGATTAGAGGTTAGGGGTTTAGAGAGATATAGAGATTAGGTATTAGGGGTTTAGATAGAGAGATATCGAGGGTTAGTGATTGAGAGAGAGAGAGAGAGTTGAGGTTAGGGTTTTAGAGAGATATTCATGGTTAGGATTTTAGAGAGAAAGACAGAGGGTTAGGGGTTTAGAGGGAGAGGGAGAGATTGGGGGTTACTAGTTAAGAGGGTTTAGAGAGATAGAGAGATTCAGGACTGGCGGTTTGGAGAGAGAGAGAGATAGACAGAGAGTGTTTAGAGATTTAGATAGATAGATAGAGAGGGAGGGAGAGATATTGGAGGTTAGGGGATTAGAGAGAGAGGAAAAAATAGGTTGAGGGTTAGGGGTCTAGAGAGGGAGAGAGGGAGAGGGAGGGATATTGGAGGGTAGGGGCTTAAAGAGAGGCAGAGATAGGTTGGGGGTTAGGGGTCTATAGAGGGAGAGGGAGAGGGAGAGATTGAGAACTAGGGGTTTGGAGAGAGAGAGAGAGAGAGAGAGAGAGAGAGAGAGAGAGAGAGAGATTGGTTGTTAGAGGTGTAGATAGATAGAGAGAGAGGGAGATATATTAGATGTTAGGGGTTAAGAAAGATAGATATAGATTGGCTGTTGGGGGTTAGGGGTTTAGAGAGAGAGAGATAGAGATATTGGGGGTAAGGGGTTTAGAGAGAGAGAAATTGGAGGTTAGGAGTTTAGGAGTTTAGAGAGAGAGAGAGATTGGGGGTTAGTGGTTTAAGGAAAGAGAGAGAGATTGGGGCTAAGGGGTTTAGAGAGAGAGATTGGAGGTTAGAGAGAGATCTATTGGGTGTTAAGGGTTTAGTGAGAGAGAGAGGTGGGGAAGATTGGGGGTTGGAGATTTAGAGAGAGAGAGAGAGAGAGAGATTGTAGGTTAGGGGTTGACAGAGAGAGAGATTGCATATTAGGAGTTTAGAGAGAGAGAGATCGGGGGTTAGGGGTTTAGAGAGAGAGAGAGAGATTGGGGGTCGATTACGGTTTAGAGATAGAGAGAGGTCACATAGGGATTTTTTATGGTTAGTAGTGGGGGGAGAAATATATAGAGAGGGAGAGGAGTAGATGGGTGAATAGTTGGGGGTTTGGGTAGAGAGAGAGAGGGGGTTATAGGTTGAGAGAGAGAATGGGGTTAGGATTTAGAGAGAGAGAGAGAGAGAGAGAGAGAGAGAGAAATATTGTTGGTTAGGGGTTTACAGAGAGAGAGAGATTTGGGTTTTAGAGAGAGAAAGACTAGTGATTAGTGGTTTAGACAGAGAGATTGGGGTTTAGGGGTTTAGAGAGAGAGAAATATTAGATATTAGGGGTTTAGAGAGAGAGAGAGAGAAAGAGAAATATTGGTGGTTAGGGGTTTATAGAGAGAGAGAGACTAGTGATTAGTGGTTTAGAGAGAGAGATTGGGGTTTAGGGGTTTAGAGAGAGAGAGAGATTGGGGCTTAGGGGTTTAGAGAGAGAGAGAGAGATTGGAGGTTAGGCGTATAGAGAGAAAGAGATTGGTAGTTAGGGGTTTAAAGAGAGAGAGTGAGATATTAGAGGTAAGGGGCATAGAGAGAGAAATATTAGAGGTTAGGGGTTTGGAGAGAGATATTGGTGGGGGTTTAGAGAGAGAGAGAGAGAGAGATCATGGTTTATGGTCTTAGAGAGAGTGAGAAATTGGGGATTAGGGGTTTAGAGAGAGAGAGGGAGAGAAAGAGAGAGATAGAGAGATTGGGGTTTAAAGGTTGATACAAAGAGAGAGAGAGGGAGATTGGGGGTTAAGGTTTGAGAGAGAGAGAGAGAGAGATATTGAGGTTTACGCATTAGAGAGAGAGATATGGGTGGTTAGGGGTTTAGAGAAAGAGATGCTGTGGGTTAGGGGTCTAGAGAGAGAGACAGAGAGAGACAGAGAGATAGATTGGGGGTTATAGGTATAGATAGAGATAGGGAGGGGGGTAGGTTCAAAGAGAAAGATATTGAAGGTTAGGGCTTTACAGAGAGAGAGAGAGAGAGAGAGAGAGAGAGAGAGATTGGGGGTTAAGATTTTAGAGAGAGAGATAAGGGGTCAGGGGTTTGGGGTTTAGAGAGGGAGAGAGAGATAGAGAGATTAGGCGTAAAGGGATTAGAGAGAGAGAGATGTTGGAGGTTAGCGGTTTAGAGAAAGGGAGAAAAAGAGAGAGATTGGGGGTAAGGGCTTTAGAGAGAGAGAGAGAGAGAGAGAGAGATTGGAGGTTAAAGAGAGATATGGATTGGGTGTTAGGGGTTTAGATAGAGAGAGAGAGAGGTGAACAAGTTTACATTAAGAGAGATTGAGATATTGTGGGTTAGGGGATTATGTAAGGGGAGAGAGAAAGAGATTTGCGGTTAGAGGCTCAGAGAGAGATAGATAGATATTGGGTTAGGGGTTTAGAGAGAGAGAGAGATAAAATGAGAGAGGTTTGTGGTTAGGGGTTTATAGAAAGAGAGAGGTTAGGTGTAAGTGGTTTAGAGAGAATAAGATTAGGGGTTATGGGTTTAGAGAGAGAGAGAGAGAGATTTAGGACTAGGGATTTAGAGAGAGAGAGAGAGAGAGAGAGATTGGTTGTTAGAGGTTTAGATAGATAGAGAGAGAGGGAGAGGTATTAGATGTTAGGGGTTTAGAAAGAGAGAGATAGATTGGGTATTAGGGGTTTAGAGGTTAGTGGTTTAGAGAGAGAGAGAAATAGATATTTAGGTAAAGTGTTTAGGGAGAGAGAGATTGCAGGTTAGGGGTTAGGAGTTTAGATAGAGAGAGGGAGATTGGGGGTGAGTGGTTTAACGAAAGAGAGAGATTGGGGTAAGGGGTTTAGAGAGAGAAATTGGATGTTAGAGAGAGATCGATTGGGTGTTAGGGTTTAGTTAGAGAGAGGTGGGGAATATTTAGGGTTAGGGGTTTAAAGAGAGAGGGATATTGGAGGTTAGGGGTTTAGAGAGAGAGAGATTGCAGGTTAAGGGTTTAGAGAGAGAGAGATTGGGGGTCGATTATGGTTTAGAGATAGAGAGAGATCACATAGGGATTATTTATTGTAGATTAGGGGTTTAGAGAGAGAGAGAGAGAGAGAGAGATCAGGGGTTAGGTGTTTAGAGAGAGAGATTGGGGGTCGATTACGGTTTAGAGATAGAGAGAGATGACATAGGGATTATTGATGGTTAGTGGTGGGGGGAGAAATATATAGAGAGGGAGAGGAGTAGATGGGTGAGTAGTGGTGGGTTTGGGTAGAGAGAGAGAAAGAGAGGGTTAGGGGTTGAGTGAGAGAGAATGGGGTTAGGATTTAGAGAGAGAGAGATAGAAAGAGAAATATTGGTGGTTAGGGGTTTACAGAGAGAGATTTGGGGTTTACAGAGAGATACGAGTGATTAGTGGTTTAGAGAGAGAGAGAGATTAGGGTTTAGGGGTTTGAGGAGAGAGGGAGAGAGAGATTGGGGTTTAGGGGTTTGAGGAGAGAGGGAGAGAGAGATTGGAGGTAAGGGGCATGGAGAGATAAATATTAGAGTTCTAGAGAGAAAGAGATTGGTAGATTGGTAGTTAGGGGTTTAAAGAGAGAGAGAGAGAGATTAGAGGTAAGGGGCATGGAGAGATAAATATTAGAGGTTAGGGGTTTGGAGAGAGATATTGTGGATTATTCATTTAGAGAAAGATATTGGTGGGGGTTTAGAGAGAGAGAGAGAGAGAGATCGAGGGTTATGGTCTTAGAGAGAGAGAGAGAGATTGGGGATTAGGGGTTTAAAGAGAGGGATAGAAAGAGAGAGATAGAGAGAGGGGGAGAGAAAGAGAGAGATAGAGAGATTGGGGTTTAAAGGTTGATACAGAGAGAGAGAGAGGGACATTGGGGGTTACAGTTTGAAAGAGAGAGAGAGAGATATTAGGGGTTAAGAGTTTAGAGAGAGAGATAAGGGGTCATGGGTTCATAGTTTAGAGAGTTAGAGAGAGGTAAATATAGATTAGGGGTAGAGGTATTAGAGAGAGAGAAATTGGAGGTTAGAGAGAGAGAGATCAATTGGGTATTAGGTGCTTAGAGAGAGAGAGATGGGGATTGTGGGTTAGGGGTTTAGAAAGAGAGAGAGAGAGAGAGAGATATTGGATGTTAGTGGTATAGAGAGAGAGAGAGAGATTGGGGGGAGTGGTATAGAGAGAGAGAGAGATTGGGGATTGTGGTATAGAGAGATAGAGATTGGGGGTTAATAAGGGTTTAGAGATAGAGAGAGATCACGAGGGGTGTATGGATGGTTATTGGTATCGAGGAGATAGACATAAAAGGTGGTGAGGGGAGTATGGGTTAGGAGTGATGTTTTTGGGAGAGAGAGAAAGATTGGGGGTTAGGGGTGATGGGTTTAGAGTGAGAGAGATGGAGGGACATATTGAGGGTTATGGGTTAGGGTTTAGAGAGAGTGAGAGAGAGAGAGAGAAAGGGAGAGATAGGGGGTTAGGTGTTTAGAGAGAGAGAGATAGAGATATGGGTTAGGGGTTTAAAGAGAGAGATTGGGTGTTAGGGGTTTAGAGAGATTGAGAGTCAAGGATTTAGAGAGAGAGAGATTTGTGGTTAAGGGTTCATAAATGGAGATATTGGGGGTTAAGGTTTTAGAGAGAGAGAGAGAGATTGGGGTTTAGGGGATTAGAGAAAGATAGATTGATAGGGGCTAAGTGGTTTAGAGAGAGAGATATTGGTGGGTAGGGGTTTAGAGAGAGAGAGATTGGAGGTTAGGAATTTAGAGAGCGGGAGATTGGAGGTCAAGAATTTAGAGAGGGAGAGAGAGAATGGGGGTTAGGGATTTAGAGATAGAGAGAGATTGTAGGTTAGGGATTTGGATATAGATAAAGATTGTAGGTTAGGGTTTTAGAGAGGCAAACAGAGAGAATGGTGGTTAGGGGTTCAAAGAGAGAGATAGGGTTAGAGGTTTAGAGAGAGAGAGAGAGAGAGAGATTAGTGGTTAGGAGTTTAGAGTAGGAGAGAGAGAGAGATTTGGATTTAGGGGTTTAGAGAGATAGAGAGAGAGAGATTGGGGGTTAGGGGTTGAGAGACACAAAGAGAGAGACTATAGGTTAGGTGAATATAGAGAGATATGGAGATAGAAAGAGAGAGATTAAGGGTTAGGGGTTTAGTGAGAGAGAGAGAGAGAGATTGGGGGTTGGAGGCTTAGAGAGATATAAAGATTGGGGTTGACAGATTTAAAGAGAGGGAGATAGAAAGAGAGGGATAGATGGTTAGGGGTTTAGAGAGAGAGACTTTGGGTAAGGGTTTTAGATAGAAAGAGATTAGGGGTTAGGGGTTTAGAGAGAGAGAGAGAGATTGGGGATTAGGGGTTTATATAGGTATATATATAGAGAGAGAGAGCGATTAAGGGTTAGAGGCTTATATAGATAGATAGAAAGAGAGGGGTTTAGAGAGAGAGGGGAAGATATTGAAGGCTAGGGGTTTAGAGAGAGCGAGAAAGATTGGGGGTTAGGGGTTTGTGGTTTAGATAAAGAGAGGGAGAGATTGGAGGTTATTGGTTTAGAGAATGAGAGAGAAAGAGAGAGTGAGAAATTGATTGTTAGGGGCTTAGAGAGAGAGAGATAGAAAGCTTGATATTGGGGTTAGGGGTTTAGAGAAAGAGTGACTGCGAGAGAGAGATTGGATATTAGAGGTTTGGAGAGAGAGAGAGAGAGAGAGAGAGAGAGAGAGAGAGAGAGATTGTGGGTTATGGGTTTAGAGAGAGATATATGAGGGGTTAGGGTTTCAGAGATAGGAAAATAGATATTAGGGGTTTATAGGGGTTTAGATATAGTTAGATATGATGGGGGTAGTTTGGATGGGTAGTGGTGGGGGTAAAAGAGACATACAGAGGGGGGAGGGGTAGTTAGGTGAGGAGTGAGGTTTTTGAGAGAGAGAGAGAGATAAGGTTAGAGGTTTAGAGAGAGAGAGATTAGGGGTTAAGTGTTTAGAGAGAGACATATATAGAGTTTGTTTGTTAGGGATTGAGAGAGAGAGAGAGAGAGAGATTGGGTGTTAAGCATTTAGAGAAATATAGAGATATATAAAGAGAGAAATTGGTGGTTAGAGATCTAGAGAGAGAGAAATATTGGGGTTCAGGGATATATATATATAGAGAGAGAGAGAGAGAGGTTTTTAGGGGTTTAGAGAGAGAAA
This sequence comes from Larix kaempferi, assembly GCA_027924585.1. NCBI lineage: Eukaryota > Viridiplantae > Streptophyta > Pinopsida > Pinales > Pinaceae > Larix > Larix kaempferi. The sequence continues at coordinate 7,176,611 of BSBM01001365.1, forward strand.
TTGGGAGTTAGGGGTTTAGAGAGAGAGATTGGGGTTAGTAGTTTAGAGAGAGAGAGAGCGATTGGAGTTTAGAAGTTTAGAGAGAGAGGGTTTGGTGGTCATGGTATTGAGAGAGAGAGAGAAATTGGAGGTTAGGGGTTTAGAGAGAGAGATAGGAGGTTAGGGTTTTAGAGAGAGAGAGATTAGGGGCTAGGGGTTTAGAGAGAGAAAGAGATTGGGGTTTAGGGGTTTAGAGAGAAGGAGAGATTGGAGGTTAGGGATTTAGAGAGAGAGAAAGATATTGGGGGTTATGGATTTAGAGAGAGAGAGAGGTTAGGAGTTTAGAGAGAGAGGGAGAGAAATTGAGGATTATGGGTTTAAAGAGAGGGAGAGAAAGAGAGATATTACAGGTTAGCGATTTAGAGAGGGAGTGAAAGAAAGATATTGGGGTTAGAGGTTTATAGAGAGAGATATTGGGGTTAGGGATTAAGAGAGATAAAGACAAATAAAGAGAAAGAGGTTGGCGGTAAGTGGTTTAGAGAGAGAGATTGGAGGTTAGAGTGAGAGATCTATTGGGTGTTGGGGGTTTTGAGAGAGAGAGAGAGAGAGATAGAAGGAGGGATATTGGGGGTTAGGGGTTTAGAGGGAGATAAATATTGGAGGTTAGGGGTTTAGAGAGAGAGAGAGAATTTTGTTTAGGGTTTAGAGAGAGAGATAGGTTTGGCATTAATATGTGTTTAGAGATATAGAAAGATCATAGTGGGAGCATGTATTGTTAATGGTCAGAGGGTAGAGACATAGATAGGGGAAGGTGTTATAGGTCAAACTTGCACCTCTCCGTCTGTGATCACCCTGAGCTGTTGATCACACAAAAGGACAACTTGGATGGAGGAGCATGTTGACCTTGGATGTTATGACAACTCATCTCATTTCCTGAAAATACTGGAAAACATACAAAAATATCATTTTGAGGTATGAGCGCTACTCTACTTAAAGAGACTAGCGCCCATACGCGACTCCAGTGCATAATAGTAGCGCCCATATCAATATATACGCTACTCCTTCTTATCAAAGTAGCGCTCGGAATTTAAAACTAAATGAGCGCTAGTTATCAAACAATAGAGTGGCGCCCTATACGCTACTCCACTGTGTAATAGTCGCGTATATCTTAAAAATGATTAAAAAAAATATATTAATCCATCGAAGAGGATTAGTTGAAGTCAGTTTCTTAACTTCCCCAACCTCCTCATCGACTTGAACTGCTTCCTTAAACCTATAAATTCCTAGAAAGCTAAGGGAGCAAGGTTAGAAGAAATTATGAATGCAAATGATTACTAAAGAATGAGAGGATGAGTTAATGGAGAAACTTTGAGACATTGGAGAAACTGTTACAGAAGACATTCAGACCAGAGCAGAGCCAGAGCCCAGGATCTAGTTGCAGGAGCCTGCTTCATTATCAGGTATATTTGTACTGCATACTATTTTTGACAAATAAAGGTTGAAGTGTTTCCTTGTTCCAATCTGAAGGTGTTATAAAATGGCATTTTGAGTTGGATTTATTTTGGTCAATACTGGATATTAAACATAATCTTTGTTTATTTTATGATTTATATGTTGCCCAAAGTGTTTGAGGAAGGTATTGTTGTTGCAGGTTTGCTGGAAGAAAGTAGATTTGAGAGCTGGACACAAGACTGAGTCAAGGCTAGGATCAGACTCTAGTAAAAGGTATGTTCTCTAAATTTGTAATCTATTTCTTTTGTAAACGCCTCTGTAATGACACAAATGCACTTACCTGTCACCCCAACCAAGTTGATAGTTTAGTTTCCTGACTATAGGGTAGAAATATCCGCCAACAGACTGGCGACTCCGCTGGGGACTAGAGTTTTGGCTTTAGGAAACCATTGTTTTTGGATGTCTTCTCGGTTTATTTTGATTTCTTCGATGTATTAAGAACCTTTTTAGGTATCCTTTGTTTTTGGCTTGCCTGCTTTCATCGATTTTCATACCATCCAAGGTCAGTTTCCTAGCCTTTGAAATATGAGCGCTACTTTTACATATACACACTAGCGCCCATACGCTATTGTTCTGTATATACAGTAGCACCCGTTTTGGCATGGGCGCGAGTTGCTCTACTGCACAGTAGAGTATATTTCCTGAAGCAGTCATTTTTTATTTTTCTTGCTTTTTAGCCCTATGGTAACCTTCTGACTTTGTTGTAGGATTCTTGGGATGATTGCATAAGGTTTTTAATTGTTGATTCAAGTCATAGAACCACTCCTTAAAGTTTTTTCATCTTTTAAACCATTTGTTGACCTTTGGATCTTTTTGAGACCTTTTTGACTTATTTGGAAGACTTAGTGGTGTTTGGTGACGAACATTTTCACTTTTCTTTTCAGACCCTGACTGCTTTTGCCCATTTACAAACCTGTACACCCCTGTGTCTGCTGTTTGTGGTGAAGTTGTCTGCTCTCTCCTATCCTTGTCCTTTGCTTAGGGTTTGGTCTTTGGTAGAGCTTCTAGGGTGTCTTCTTTTTGTCAAGTTTCATTTTTTTTCCGAGACTTTTTGTCTTTTGATGGTCACAAGTGCTTTTTTAACAGCTCTAGGATAGTTTCACCTCTCAGTTTTCTTCGTATTAGTAGGGCAGCCTGCTTGTCTACTTGTACTTGGCTTTGTGGTCTTGTTAGGGTTAAGCACTTTAGGTCAGTCCTTGGGTGTTCTATCCTTGGTTTTCTCCCACTTGGTGTCCAAGTTTATAGGCTTTTTCCTGAGTAAAAAACCTGTAGATTAAGCCTTTCTCGAGTTAGGTTTCGATAGCTATAGGCCCAAGAACATTTGCCATACTTCCACTTTTTGCATAAGAAGTTTTTATTTGGCTTTTCCATTTTTACATAGTTCTTTTTCGGTCATTGAAAAAGCAAAAAATTTGGTACTTTGAGTTAAATAGAACTTGTTTTTGTCAATGCAAAATAGCTTAGTATATTTTGTTTGATTCAAAAAGAAAACAAAAAATTAGTAGAAAGTTTGCTTAGATTTTCATTTTTGAAAAAGGTAGATGAAAAAATAAAAAATAAAAGAGTTTTGTTGTAAGAAAATTTGAATATATTTGCATTTAGTTTTCCTGTTATAACCACGTTCACACACTCACTATCCCTCTTGCGTAATAAAAGCCCTTAAAATTTATTAATAAAATGAACTAGAAACCTTTTCTTTTTTAGGGTACACTACACCAACTAGTTTTGGTTAGGGTCTTGGGTTTAAATCACCTTAAACCACCCAAGATCACACATTGCGCAATAATCGTAGTGAGATTATCATTTAGGCAAATCCACCACACTCAAAATTTGCCTGGGAGCATATGCAGTAGGTCAATGTGAGATCAGTTTGTGGGAATACCTCTCCTACTTTCTGATTGAGCATACGCCAGGATCGGATAGCGTATTGGGGACTCTTTCGAGTTTCGGGCTTAGCTACCCTGCCCACGCTTTCTGATTCGACCGGTGACTGTTCCCCCAGGATTTTTCGGTGTTGTGGTATCCTTAGTATCAGACTTCTAGGTTCTTACACAGGTGACAGCAGAGGGTATATCTGCTGTACCTAGGACAGACGTGGGAGGAAATCCCTTGCAGGTCTTTGGGAGGGCGGTTGGGTGATTCCAGCGCTTGCACCCTTAGTCATTGTATTGTGGACCCCGGGTAACTGTTCTTCATGCTTCGTTGATCTGTTCTGGGCCCTCATCATCCCAGACTCTTCTCCGGAAGGCACCTTTGTTTGACTGGTTTGGATACTTAGGAATTTTTAGTTGGTGTGCTGTTTGCCCCCTAGTCATAGTGGCCACTAGGTTCTAGGCTGTTTATTGGATATCTATAATCACGGAGAATCAACAACTCCGTAGATCGAGAAGGATTCAAAACCTTCCACCTGTTAGAATAGAACCTTTACAACCAGCTACAAGACAGCGGGTAAACCCCAGTATTTCTTCAGAAATTACCTCTGAAATAGAATTGCTTGAAGAAATACTTATAACAGAAAACCTTGAAACTGAGGTTCCTGAGGAACCATCACCAGGTATCACAGATCAACAACATTTTAGTACTGTTGAGGTGGAAGATATTACTTCCACGGAGTATAGCACTCCTTTCAATCCTCCCTTAACTAACACTAGAATTCCGTTGCTGTCACCTGTTGGTTTCCAACAGCCTCTTTTCAGTGCAGATCTTTTGCTTCCCGATTATCTGATGACTAACACAGGAGGTGAACCAGGGGGTCCCCAAACTCCCACTTTAGGTATGAATACCAGCACAGTTAACCCTTCTTTTACGGCTACATCTAGTCAGGCACAAACTACGTCGGTGCCTACTCCATCTTTCAGTTTTAACACTAGTACTTTAGGAATGCCTAGTTTCACAACAATGGCATCTATTCCCATGTCTACTGTTAGACCTAGCAGTATGGCCAACTGTGCAACACCTTCTACTTCACAACCTTTATATCAGATCCCCAGTACTTGGTTTTCCACACCTGTGGTAGGACCAAGTGTTTCAGCAAACATGCCAGTCATGGGTACCATGACTGCACCGTCCACATCAGCTTCGGCTGGTTTCAACAACTTTGTAGGCCCTAACTTGAATCAGGGTAGCATGCCTGCAAATAATGTTCCTTTTTCCTTATTCTCAGGGGGAGGGGGCAACTTTTTCAACCAGCAATATGGCGGGGTTAACACCCAGCCACAATGGACGAACCAACAAAGCACTAATCCGCTCTCGTACGGGTGGGGAAATTTTAATCATTCTTTCTCACAACAACAACAACTGGCAGGGGGCAACCCCTACCAACAAATACCTGGGGGTAACCCCTACCAACAGTTGACTGGGGGCAACCCCTATCAACAGTTGGTAGGTGGAAACTCTTACCAACACATGGCCGGGGGCAACCCTAATCACCAAATGGCTGGGGGCAACCCCTACCAACAATTCATGGGACAAACAATGGGTGCTTTCCCTTATCAAGCTTCATCTTACCGGCCTCGTCTACCTTTTCTGGCAACTTTGAATTTGCCAGACCTTTCGAAATTGACAAATGATCCTGTGTGTCATAATTCAGCATGGCCATCAGTTCCCACCAAATTACCTTCGGATATTCCCAAATTCGAAGGCAAAGCTGGTGAAGATCCTGGTGACCATGTCACTACCTTTCATTTGTGGTGTTCTTCAAATTCATTGAACGAAGATTCCATCAGATTGAGATTGTTTCAAAGGACCTTAACTGGTCCCGCGGCCAAATGGTACATTGAGTTACCTGCGGCTACTTTCTCTAGTTTTGGGGATCTGGCCACCGTCTTTTTGAACCATTTCCAACTTCCTGTTCGGTATGATGCTGGAACAGAACTTTTGTCTACTTTTAGACAAAACAAAGCCACTCACCTATCTGATCACATTCAGGAGTGGCGAAGACGGAAGAGGCTCATAAAGGCCAATATCCCTCCAGAGTTCCTGCTCGAGTGGTACTTGAAATCACTCCTTCCTTATATTTCTAAGGAAGTAGCGACATCTGGAGTCTCCAATGAAGAAGAAGCCATCTTAAGGACTCAACAGTTAGACCTTGTATACGCACAATCTGGTTTACTGTACGAGATTATACCTGACGCACCGAGATCAAATACTGATCTAAGTAGACCCAAACCTGGACCACATGCTGACGGCATAGTGGGTTCAGTTAACTCTGAAGCTTTCGAAGCACTGACCAAACAGGTCCAAGCCTTAACTGTCAAACATTCGACTGCAGACATTGCTTCCGTCACAACCTCTCCTTCTACTTCTGAATCTGTTAATCAGGTTCAGAACAATCAAAAGGGCCCTCGGCAGCCCAACAACAAAAAGAAGGGCAAGAAAGGAGAGGGGAACCAACAAAAGCCCAAAAAAGATAATGCCGAAGAGGGTAATAAAGAAGAGAAGAAGGTTAGGTTCCCTTGTAAACTTTGCAAACAAAACCACCTTACTCATCAATGCCCTCTACTAGAAGAAGCCCAGAAGCTCTTGAAAGAGAAGAAGCCTGCCGTCTTGAAAGATCCATTTCCCAAAGGGAAAGGCTCCACTTCTGGCACCTCCAAAACTGGGGGCACTTCACACGCTTCGGTTGATCAAACATTCATAAATATGGTCAACTCAGATGCACTTTTGCAAACCAGAGCTAAGAACTATACCCCGGAAACGCAGAGAAAGGATAAAGAGATTGCTGAATCCTCCACTCCACTCCACATACCCGTGGACCCAATGCCTAAGATTCCGAAAGGTTTCTTAAAGAGGGCATCGCACAATCCCAACACGCGGGCTGCTTCCAATTACAATGTAGTTGAAAATCTAGCCCAAACTCCTTGTGCCATGTCTACCTTAGAAGTCTTGCAGAGTTGTCCTTTGCAACGAAATGCACTTCTGACAGCTATTGGGAGTATGGAGTCCTCCAACATGTCTGCGCGATTTGACATGACTGATGTCAAGTACCGGTTGCCATATCACGTCGCCCTCCAGATCGAAGTCGTTCATGGTCCAATGACCATAAGACGAGCTGTAGTAGATGAGGGAGCGTCGACTTGCGTAATGTCTATTTCCTGCTGGAAAGCTCTAGGTTCTCCTGAGTTAGTCCCTTCCAACACAATGCTTACTGCATTTGATGGCAGAACTTTCCGTCCACATGGAGTTTTTCCATCATTTAATGTCACTTTGGCCGGTAAGACAGTTGCTGTTGAGATTGAAGTTCTGGACGCTCCGCTCGATTACAACATGTTATTGGGCAGGAGTTGGACTTATGCCATGCAAGCTATAGCATCGGCAGTTTTTCGAGTGATCATGTTCCCATTTGAAGGGAAGATCGTTACAGTCGATCAACTTTCTTTCACTCAAGGAAAACACCAGACTTCTACGGAAACCACTATTCCGTTGATTGATCAAACCACCCCAGTTAGCGAGAGTTTAGGAGCAGGACTTTTTGGATCACTGATTGGCACTTTTGACCTACCCGCTCCTACTTTATTTGTTGGTACTGAAGGATGTTCATCGTCTGAAACTCCTATGATTAGTTCAACAACTGATTCCGAGTTTCTCTCAGCTAATACAAACCCCTCCGTGCCTACCCCTGTTGTAGAAGTTACCCATTTGGAGTCTCATCAAACTACAACAGGACATATGTCGACTCAATTGGTGTCTGTCGGGTCAAATATAGATTGTGCCACTACTTAGACACCTAACCCAATTCATTCTCTCAACAGTTCAGGAATTGCTTTACCTTCTGATGAGGAAATGTTAGAAGCTTTGAATGACCCAGAACATCCTCGTGAACATATAAATCGCATGTCTTTCTTGTTTCCTTTTCTTCACTTATTAGAGAGAGGGGAATTTTGTTCACCACCCAATGAGAATACTGGTCTCACCCCTTCACAAGTTGCCATTGTTGAAGCAAATAGAGCACATACCTCGTTGGTGAACATTTTTACTGGAGTTAACGGAAACATTTTCTTTGAAACAGGATGTTATCTCGATGAAATAATCCCATATGCTAACCTTTTCCGTGAGTTCCATAACACCTTTGCCCGGCCTCCTGAGGAAGATCCAGGCATTGACTCTACCTGAAGAAGTACTACGCCTAGGTGGAAGTACTTTTTCTTGTAACATAGCTGTATATTTTTGTATAGTTAGTTTTGTTATGTTCGTTAGGTGATCTGATGTGTGCTTCTCGTTTCATGTACCAGATGTCAACCGCACATTTCTTAGGATTTGCTGATGGCACCAGTCGCCACACCTGTCAGTTGGCTGCAACAGCTTGGGTCATTTATTCACCCGCTGACCAACTTGTCTCTTCGGGGGGGGTTTGTTTGGGACCTACCACGAACAATATGGCTGAATACAGTGCAGTTATAGAACTTCTCCGAGATGCCCTCAGTCATGGCATTTCATATCTGGAGGTAAGGCTTGACTCACAACTAATTGTATTTCAGTTAACAGGTGTCTATCGGATTAGAGATCCAGGATTGCTACGACAGTTTCTACGAGTTAGATTATTGGAAAGGCATTTTCATTCTATCAGATATGAACACATTCCAAGAAATTTAAACAATTTAGCTGATTCGTTAGCAAACTATGTGTTAGACTGGCATTTGCATCATACATTGTAAACAACATTCCACACATAAAATTTAAAACACATTCACATGTAAATAACCGATACTGTATATATAACTGATACCGTATCAAAAAATATGAGTTCCGAGTCATGAGTCTCCTAAGTCAAGTCATAAAAGTACAAAAGTTGGGCATGGCAGCCTCAAAAATATATACATATAATGTTTTTCTTCTCCTATGGAGAAGGAGGAACCTCCTCATCATCTACCGCATTACGGTAGCATATCACTAGTCTAGCAACTCTCCGCAGTAATCTAAGCCATGCTGGGGGCACCCCAACAACATCTTCCTGCATGTCAACAGGTATCTGGTCCATGCGGCATGCAGGAATCTCATGAGTCAGCCGACTCATTTTCCTCTCCAGGGTTCCCAGCATAGCTTCTGCTGCGGTGATATCAGCTGGCCTCACATAGATAGTAGGATGGCCCTCGGGACGAACAGGCCCAACATCTGCATTGGACACTTGATTAAGAACTCCAAAACTCATTTCATAAAAATCAAATAGTTGAAAAGTTTGAAAAAATTAAATAAATTCTCAAAAAGTAAACATACCAATATCTCCCCAGGCTCCGCCTGGCGGAAGCACCAGCTCTGGGTCGTGACGAAAATCCAGTCCAGCATAGGGAAACTGCTCAAAAGCGGGAACTTGCCTCTCCCACCACCCCCAGAAGTCATCTGTATGGTAACAATAGTGACTCTCCCCACCACCCTGGCGGAGAAAAATGTCACCCCAACGGCCTAGTCTGGGCTCATGGGGGTTAACTTGTGGTAATGGCATTCCCAAACTAATAGCGGGCATTCTCTCGAAGAAGAAAGTACACAAGATACTCCCGTACCCGAAATTCTTCATCGTACCAGATTTGCAACTTGTCAATTGATACTTCATGTTTGCCAACAAGCTAGTACTCCAATCATAAACATGCCCATGCAAGCACTGTACACCGACATGCATCGAGTTCCTAGAAGCCAAGTGTTGTGATGCACTACCGGATACCCGGTTGATCATGCTCACTATCACTTTCAGCGGGAGACCATCAATAGTTGAAATCAGGATTTGGCTTCCCGATTTTTCTGCTCCGGCAACACAGTAGGTGTTCACATATTCTTGCACTGATCGTGCACCCAAGCGAGATGTTCCTTTTAGATTGATTACGTCTCCTCTCCTTGAGAGACCGGTAATAAAATATATATCTTCAACGGTAAGCTCAAGAGTTTGCCCCCGGATGATGAAGGTATTAGTATCGACATCCCAATACTGAATCAATCTCCGAAACAGCTTGTTTAGTGCCCGCATGTTTACGGTTCGATAAAATTTCAACAAACCGCATCTACGGAGTGCATGGAGGGTAGCCGGGTCTTGCATAGCTAGTCTATCCATGTCTTCATGCTCCCTTTCCCTCCATTGTAAGACCATCCTGCACAAAAACCCCAAAAATTTTGAGTCTCGGCGCTTTAATTTGGCTTTGCAAGTATGTACGCTACTGTGTATACTACACAGTAGCATGTAGGCGCTACTCTGTTTGAGCAAAGTAGCGCCCATTGCCTTCGTACGCTACTGTTATGTATATACAGTAGCGCCCGCGCATAAAACCTTATGAGCATTGCGTTTCGGGCCATTTTTCCTCAAAATTTTAAAAATAAACCATTGAAATGCAAGTTTGGTTGATTTCTACTTACTTGGTGGAAGCAGTTTGGCGATTGGATGCTCCGTTCGATCACAAAGGAGATTTGAAATTCGTGAAAATGTGCCCAATGTTTGCCCTACAACACAAAATGCAAATTGATTTTTTAACATTGAAATTATATATATAATTGGATTTTAATTTTTACCTATAATTTTTTAATTTTCCATAGTTTCAAACATTTTCAAAAACCCTAATTAATCAATTGAAACACAAAATAAGGTATAAAACTGATCCCATTTAAATTTTCACTCAATTGTTGTCGAATTCGTCTCCTGAGCTCAAATTTCTTAACGATAAATCTTGTCAGTTAGCTAAACATTTCAAATCCATATATTATTTAAGATTTTTGCGTCATCGACTGATATTTTGTTGAAAACCTAGTTTTTGGCAGGACATGAAGTTACGATCCCAGAAGCTGACCTTTAAGTCATTTTAAGCTCTTGTTTGGACTATTTAAACCTAAACAAGATTGCCGAGCAGACTTGTCCTCTTCGAGCTCGTTAAAGTATCCGAAGGCTCATCCACTCAGGTATAGAATTACCCCTTTTTTCGGGCCTCAGTGGATTAACTACGGAAAAGGTATACTCTAGGTATACGTCAGTATGCGCTAGAAGAGTTCTCCTTTCATTGTTTTATACTTTTTCGGGGGAGGAGACTAACTATACGAAAAAGGACCTTCTGGAGTCTCTCTTTAGGGTTTTCAGACTCTCTAAATATGAAAATACCAAGCGAGCATTCACCTACTCGGGCTCGATGTGAAATCCACGAGAGGGTAGGTAGAGGACTGTTTAAGTTTTTCAACTCTATAAACAAGAAAACACCGCCGAGCACAGACCAATCCGGGCTCGATATAAAATCCACGGATAGGTGAAAACAGGATTGTTTAAGTTTTTCAGACTCTATAAACAGGAAAACACCGGCGAGCATTAATCTGCTTGGGCTCGATACTAAAATCCACGAGCAGATATATGGAGTTATTGTTTAAGTTTTTCAGACTCCTTAAAATTGAAAACACCGGCGAGCAAGAACAGATCTCGGCTCGATACTAAAATCCAGAGATCAGTACATATAGAGTAATCTTCTATCTCTTCTTCGAACTCTTTAAATTATGAAGAAGGTACTGAGTCTTCCTCCCATGGGCTCATTAAACTTTTTACATGGTTGGACCTATTGAGTTTTCATTCTTTCTTGGACTCATTAAATCCACAAGAAGGGTATTCTTTTATCTAAAAAGAATAAGGAACGGGAAAACACATCATATCTTCATTGTTAAAGGCAGTATCAGTCAAGTCCTATCCTTAAACACAGCACCTACTTGAGTCTATCTTGTCGGTTGGGTTTAGTTTTTGGCCTTAGGGTGAACCTTTCCTCCGAGTTATTTACTCCCCCGGTTGGTTATTCTTCCAACCATATGGAGGGTCTGCTAATGTCTCTTACATTTCAGATTTATTTACCCCATTATGTCAGAAACTGCCTGAGTCACTTTGTGTCGTGCTCAATGTTCAAGGATATACCCTGTGTCGGCCATTCTGCAGTTTACCTTGACCTCATGTGTCGGCCTTCCTAGTGTCAGTCTTGTTACATATCATTTCATATCAGCTCTTACTAGTTGAGTGTTCCTCGAGTTGGATGATGGAGGATGCCTTAAGACCTCCCTTCCAACAGACTTCTTCCCATCGACATCAAATCATTATTCTGGGATTGAAGTTTAGAGTTTCGGTTAGTACCTTGGAGATTGCAGTCACCAGTGGCAATTTTCCTCGCTGTTGAATGATGAGAATACATCAATGTCTCTTCTTCGACAGGATTCCCAAGTGTTCGACTCCAAGTCCATCTATTCACATTTGGCGAATCGTACTTGGTACCTTGGACTCCATCATCATTATCGATGGAAGTCCTCGCGTTTGTTAACGGTATACATCAATGACCGGTAATCAGACGATGCCCTCCATGTTCGACTGTCAACTCATCTATTCACATGGCTCGGGTTTGTACCTCGGGTCGTTATGGGATGAAGACCTTGGGATTTGGATGACATAACCCCATTTTTTTATCACCCAAGTTGCGCAAGACTGAGCCTCACTTCTATACGGCTCTCCATGAGACATAGATCCAGTGTGTTGTTATGGCTATGATCTCTTAGTTTGACATGGATCCACGCTTGTATTACAAGTGGCCATGCTTTTATATACATCTCCTTGTTATGTATCGGAGATCATGTTGTACCACCTTACACATCTATAAGATGTCAACAATGTAATTGCTCGCTGACCTTGATTTTTGTTGCAGGTTTCTTGCGACTTTTTCCTGCGGTTCTGTGCTCTCTCTCTCTGGTTTTGGATTATAATGTATTTCGGCCATCGCTTCCCTCTGATCTCATACATTAGGGGGCATCTGTTATAGGTCAAACTTGCACCTCTCCGTCCGTGATCACCCTGAGCTGTTGATCACACAAAAGGACAACTTGGATGGAGGAGCATGTTGACCTTGGATGTTATGACAACTCATCCCATTTCCTGAAAATACTGGAAAACATACAAAAATATCATTTTGAGGTATGAGCGCTACTCTACTTAAAGAGACTAGCGCCCATACGCGACTCCAGTGCATAATAGTAGCGCCCATATCAATATATACGCTACTCCTTCTTATCAAAGTAGCGCTCGGAATTTAAAACTAAATGAGCGCTAGTTATCAAACAATAGAGTGGCGCCCTATACGCTACTCCACTGTGTAAAAGTCGCGTATATCTTAAAAATGATTAAAAAAAATATATTAATCCATCGAAGAGGATTAGTTGAAGTCAGTTTCTTAACTTCCCCAACCTCCTCATCGACTTGAACTGCTTCCTTAAACCTATAAATTCCTAGAAAGCTAAGGGAGCAAGGTTAGAAGAAATTATGAATGCAAATGATTACTAAAGAATGAGAGGATGAGTTAATGGAGAAACTTTGAGACATTGGAGAAACTGTTACAGAAGACATTCAGACCAGAGCAGAGCCAGAGCCCAGGATCTAGTTGCAGGAGCCTGCTTCATTATCAGGTATATTTGTACTGCATACTATTTTTGACAAATAAAGGTTGAAGTGTTTCCTTGTTCCAATCTGAAGGTGTTATAAAATGGCATTTTGAGTTGGATTTATTTTGGTCAATACTGGATATTAAACATAATCTTTGTTTATTTTATGATTTATATGTTGCCCAAAGTGTTTGAGGAAGGTATTGTTGTTGCAGGTTTGCTGGAAGAAAGTAGATTTGAGAGCTGGACACAAGACTGAGTCAAGGCTAGGATCAGACTCCAGTAAAAGGTATGTTCTCTAAATTTGTAATCTATTTCTTTTGTAAACGCCTCTGTAATGACACAAATGCACTTACCTGTCACCCCAACCAAGTTGATAGTTTAGTTTCCTGACTATAGGATAGAAATATCCGCCAACAGAAGGGAGTGAGGGTTTAAGGAGAGAGAGAGAGAGAGAGAGAGAGAGAGAGAGGTGTTTAAAGAGAGAAATTGGAGGTTTAGAGAGAGAGAGATATGTTGGGGGTTAGTGGTTTAGGGAAAGAGAAAAAAAGAGTGATTGGAGGAAGGGGGTTTAGAGAGAGAGAAAGAGGTTTAGGGGTTTAGAGAGAGAGAGAGATTGTGGGTTAGGGGCTTATGTAAAGGGGAGAGAGGAATAGGGAGAGGGAGGGAAAGAGAGAGAGAGAGATATTTGGGGTTAGAGGCTTAGAGATAGATAGATAGATATGAGGTTAGGGGTTTAGAGAGAGAGAGAGAGAGAGAGAGAAAATGAGAGAGATTGGTGGTTAGGGGTTTAGAGAAAGAGAGAGGCTAGGGGTAAGGGGTTTAGAGAGAATGAGATTAGGGGTTATGGGTTTAGAGAGAGAGAGAGAGAGAGATTTGGGAGTAAGGGTTTGGAGAGAGAGAGAGAGAGAGATTGGTGGTTAGAGGTTTAGATAGATAGATAGAGAGAGTGGGAGAGATATTGAAGGTTAGGGGCTTAGAGGGAGAGATAGGTTAGGTGGGGTTTGGAGAGAGAGAGAGAGAGAGAGAGAGAGATTGGAGTTTAGGGGTCTAGAGAGAAAGAGATTGGAAGTTAGGGGTTCAGAGAAATAGAGATTGGAGGTAAGGGGTTTAGAGAGAGATACTGGGGGTTATGGGTTTAGAGAGAGAGAAAGGGTTATGTGCTTAGAGAGAGTGAGAGATTAGGGATTAGGGGTTTAGAGAGAGAGAGAGAGATAAGGAGAGATATAGAGAGATTGGGGTTTAGGGGTTGAGACAGAGAGAGAGAAAGGGAGATTGGGGGTTAAGATTTCAGAGAGAGAGAGAGATCAAGGGTTAGGGGTTTAGAGAGCGAGAGAGACTAGGGGTTAGGGGTTTAAAGAGAGAGAGAGAGAGAGATTAGGGGTTATAGGTCTAGATAGAGAAAGATAGGGGGGGTTTCAGAGAGAGATATTGGAGGTTAGGGATTTACATAGAGAGAAAGAGATATTGGGGATTAGGATTTTAGAGAGAGAGAGATAAGGGGTTAGGGGTTTAGGTTTTAGAGAGGGAGAAAGAGATAAAGAGAGATTAGGGGCAAGGGGCTTAGAGAGGGAGAAATTAGAAGTTAGAGAGAGAGATAGAGATCAATTGGGTGTTAGGTGCTTAGAGAGAGAGATGGAGATTGTGGATTAGGAGTTTAGAGAGAGAGAGAGTGAAGGTTAGGATTTTAAAGAGTGAGAGATACTGGATGTTAGTGGTATATATATAGAGAGAGAGAGAGGGAGATATTGGGGGTTGATAGGGGTTTAGAGATAGAGAGAGATCACAGGGGGAGTATGGATGGTTAGTGGTGACAGGGAGATAGACCTAAAATGTGGTGAGGAGAGGATGGGTTAGGAGTGACAGTTTTGGGAGAGAGAGGGAGAGAGGGAGAGATTAAGGGTTATGGGTTAGGGGATTGAGGGTTATGGGTTAGGGGTTAGTGGTTTAGAGAGATGTTGGGGTCAGGGGTTTAGAGAGAGAGTGATATTTTTTGTTCAGGGGTTCACAAAGAGAGAGATTGGGGATTAAGGTTTTAGAGAGAGAGAGAGAGAGAGAGAGAGAGAGATTGGGGGTTAGGGGATTAATGAAAGATAGAGAGATAGAGGCTTAGTGGTTTAAAGAGAGAGAGAGAGATTGGTGGTCAGGGTTTTAGAGAGAGAGATTGTGGGTTAGGGGTTTAGAGAGAGAGATTGCGGGTTAGGGGTTTAGAGAGAGAGAGATTGTAGGTTAGGGGTTTGGAGATAGATAGAGATTGTAGGTTAGGGGTTTAGAGATGAAGAGAGAGATATTGGTGGTTAGTGGTTCATAGAGAGAGAGAGAGAGAGAGAGAGAGATTGGGGGTTAGGAGTTTAGAGAGGGAGAGAGAGATTTGGTTTTAGGGGTTTAAAGAGATTGAAATAGAGATTGGGGGTTATGGGTTGAGAGAAAGAGAGATAGACTACAAGTTAGGTGATTAGAGAGAGAGAGAGAGAGATTTGGGGTTAGGGGTTTAGAGAGAGATATAATGGGGTTAAGAGGGTTAGAGAGAGATAGAGATATTGGGGGTTATGGGTTTAGAGAGAGAGATATATAGAAAGAGAGGGATTTGTGGTTAAGGGTTTAGAGAGAAAGAGACTAGGGTTTGGGGGTTTAGAGAGAGAGATTGGGGATTAGTGGTTTAGATAGATAGAGAGAGAGAGAGAGGGGGATTGGGGGTTAGAGGATTATATAGATAGATAGAAAGAGAGGGGTTTAGATAGAGAAAGAGAGATATTTAAGGCTAGGGGTTTAGAGAGAGGGAGAGAGAGAGAGAGAGATTGGGTGTTAGGGGTTTAGAGAGAGAGATATAGAAAGATTGATATTGGGGTTAGAGAGAGAGAGAGAGATATTAGAGGTTAAGGGTTTAGAGAGAGAGAGAGAGAGATATATATTAGAGGTTAAGGGTTTAGAGAGAGAGAGAGAGAGAGAGAGAGAGATTAAGGGTTAGGGGTTCAGAGATAATGAAAGAGAGATTAGGGCTTTATATGGGTTTAGAAATAGCTAGATATCATGGGGGGAGTATGGATGGTTATTGGTGGGGGGTAGCTGGGTGAGGAGTGGGGTTTGAGAGAGAGAGAGAGAGAGAGAGAGATTGGGGGTTAGGGGTTAACATGGAGAGAGAGAGAGAGATGAGGTTAGGGGTTTAGAGAGAGAGAGAGAGAGAGAGAGACTGGGGGTTTAAGGGTTTATAGAGGGAGAGAGAGAGAGAGATTAGGGGTTAGGTGTTTAGAAAGAGACATATATAGAGATTGTTTGTTAGGGGTTGAGAGAGAGAGAGAGATTGGGTGTTAGTGGTTTATAGAAATAGAGAGATATGTAAGAGAGAAATTGGTAGCTAGGGATCTAAATAGAGATGAATATTGGGGGTTGGGGTTATAGAGATAGAGAAATTGGTTTTTAGGGGTATAGAGAGAGAGAGAAATTGGGGGTTAGGGGTTTAGAGATATAGATTGGGGGTTAATGATTTAGAGAGGGAGAGATTGGAGATTAGGTGTATAGAGAGTCAGGGAGAGATTGGGGGTTAAGGGTTTAGAGATAGAGAGAAAGAGAAGGATCGTGGGGGGAGTATGAATGGTTAATCGTTGGGGGGGGAAGAGATAGAGAGGGAGGGATGGGTAGGTGGGTGTAGAGTGGGGACTTTAGGGGAGAGAGAGAGAGAGAGAGAGAGAGAGAGAGAGAGAGAGAGATTAGGGGTTAGTGGATCAAGAGAAAACGAGAGGTTGGGGGTTAGGGGGTTTTGAGAGATAGAGATATTGAATATTAAGCATTTAGATAGAGGGAGAGAGCGAGATTCGGGGATAGGGGTTCAAAGAAAGAGATATATTGGGGGTTGGGGGTTTAGAGAGAGATAGAGAGTTAGAGAGAGAGAGAGAGAAAGATATATTGGGGCTAGTATTTTAGAGAGAAAGAGAGAGATTGGCAGTTAGGGGTTTAGAAAGAGAGAGAGAAAGAGAAAGGGTTTGGTGGTTAGGGGATTGAGAGAGAGAGAGTGATTAGAGGATAGGGGTTTATAGAGAGAGACTAAGGGTTAGGGGTTTAGAGAGAGAGACTAGGGGTTAGGGGTTTAGAGAGAGAGACTAGGGGTTGGGTGTTTATAGAGAGAGAGGGAGATTGGTGGTTAGGGTTTTAAAGAGAGAGAGAGAGAGAGATTGGGGGTTAGGGGTTTAGAGAGAGAGAGAGAGATTGGGGGTTAGGGGTTTAGAGAGAGAGAGAGAGAGAGAGATTGGGGGTTAGGAATTTACAGAGAGAGAAAGAGAGAGATATATATTGGAGGTTATGATTTTAGAGAGAGAGGGAGAGAGATTGGGGATTATGGGTTTAGAGAGAGGGAGAAAAAGAGAGAGATATATTATGGGTTAGGGGTTTAGAGAGAGAGAGAAAGAGATAGATTGGGGGTTAGGGGTTTATAGAGAGAGATAAAGAGAGAGAGGTTGGCGGTAAATGGTTTAGAGAGAGATATTGGAGGTTAGAGTGAGAGATCTATTGGTTGTTAGGGGTTTAGAGAGACAGAGAGAGAGAGAGAGATTGGGGGTTAGGGGTTTAGAGAGAGAGAGAAAGATTGGAGGTAAGGGGTTTAGAGAGAGAGAGAGAATTGTGTTTATGGTTAAGAGAGAGAGAGAGAGATATTGGGTTTATGGGTTTAGAGAGAGAGAGATTGAGACATTGGATTTAGGGGTTTAGAGAGAGGGAGAGAGATTGGGATTAGTGGTTTAGAGAGAGAGATATTGGGGTTTAGGTGTTTAAAGAAAGAGAGAGATTTGGGGTTAGGTTTTAGAGAAAGAGTTATTGGGGTTAGGGTTTTAGATATATATATATATATATAGAGAGAGAGAGAGAGAGAGAGTTTGGGGATTATAGGTTTAAAGTGAGAGAGAGAGAGACAAAGAGAGAGAGAGAGGGAGAGAGAATGGGGTCATGGGTTTAGAGAGAGTGGGGTTGGGTGTTAGGTTCTTAGAGAGAGAGAAGAAGGAAAGAGAGAAAATGGACGTTAGGGTTTTAGAGAGACAAAGATTGGGGGTTAGGGGTTTAGAGAGAGAGAGATTGGATGTTAGGGGTTTAGAGAGAGGGGGAATAGATTGATGGTTAGGGTTTTAGAAAGAGAGAGGTTGGGGTTAGGGGTTTAGAGAGAGAGAGAGATGAGTTAGGGGCTTATATATATATATATAGAGAGAGAGAGATATTGGAGGTTAGAGGTTTAGACAAAGAGATTGGAGGTTAGGGTTTTAGAGAGAGATATGAAGAGAGAGATTTGGGGTTAGGGGTTTAGAGAGAGAGAGAGAGAATGGGGGTTAGGGATTTATAGAGAGATAGAGAGATTTAGGGTTAGGAGTTTAGAGGGAGAGATAGAGAGAGTGAGAGAGAGTTTCGTGGTTAGGGGTTGAGAGAGAGAGATAATGGGTTATGGGTTTAGAGAGAGTTAGAGATATTGGGGGTTAAGGGTTTAGAAAGAGAGAGAGAGAGAGAGAGAGAGAGAGAGAGATTGGAGGTTGGGGGTTTAGAGAGAGTAGAGAGAGATTGGGGGTTAGGGGTTTATAGAGAGAGAGAGAGAGCTAAGAGAGAGAAATATATTGGGGGTTAGTGGTTTAGAGAGAGAGAGAGAGATTCGGGGTCAGGAGTTTAAAGAGAAAGAGAGAGATTGGGGGTTGGTGGTTTAGAGAGGGAGAGAGATTAGGGGTTAGGGGGTTAGAGAGAGAGAGAGAGATAAATTTAGGTGTTATTGTTACATGGGTTAAAGTAGTTAAGATATTTTGGTGTTATATAAATTTAGAAGGTTTTAGGACTTACAAATGTTAAAATTTGTATGATTTATAAGTGTGATGTTCTAAAAGTTAGTAGTTGCAATTTATATGGGTTGTATGAGAGTGGCTAAAGTAGCTAAGGTTTAGAGGAGGTTAAAATTATAATTACCAAGGAAAGAGATCCTAACTCCTAAGTTGCATGAATAGAGTGTCAACAAAGGGGGGTCCCTCGTTAGACCACTTTAAAAACCTTGTGTATACATGGTCGACCACCCAACTTGGGGCGTACTGGGAGGGCTTCTTTGGGAGTTAACTCCCTCCACCTATTACTAGCGCAACGGCGTCCCAGTTTCCAGCTACAACAAGGCACATGTGTCAAGATACCGAGTTAGGAAATTGTTTCCAGGCAATTTCCCAAAATGGTCCTTTGAAAACACTCTATACAAGACTTTCAATAGAACCCCTATGGTCAACATACTAATGCAAACAATATAAAAAAATGTACAATTTAATATTAATAAAAACAAATACTTTCTACAATCTTATTCTCATTTAAATATTCAAATTATATATATATAACCATGAAAAAACATTAAAAAACAATTTACCAAAATTAAACAACATAGAAATTTATAATCTAACAAAAATTTAAACTAAGAAAAAAATATAAACTACAACTTTAAGCTATTTCAACAAACTCATCATTATTAACTTAACTCTAAAGTATTTCAACAAACTCTTTATTATTAACCGAATTATTTTAATATGGAAAAACTAAGTTAAGTACTAATTACAAAAAATTACATTTCACATCTCATAAAATTATAAACATGAAAACAATATGGAAAATTAAGTGTTCATTTTAAATTAGTGAGATAAAATTATGAAAATTCCACAATGCTTAATAAAAATATGAAAAATGAACAAAATTAAAATAAATACAATATTTATTTATTAAGTTGAAAAATATAATTAAACTAAATTTATAATTATAAAAAAAACATAGAAAAAAACTAAATATACAAAATAAATAAATAAAAAATATATATATATATATTATTTAGTTTGTTAAATTTCACACTAACTTATACAACATCAAACAACTTGTACAATTAGTAAACATGATGGAAAGCCAATCATGGTAGCTAAATTATAGAGTTGGAGAAAAAACCTTAATCTACTCATCATTCTATCTTGTTGTGTATGGTGGGCACTAAGGAGATGCGTGATCATGCTTCATGGAAGCCATGTAATATGTGTTGAGAGTCTTGTTGTTTAGTGTATAAGTGTTTTTCATTTACAAGTGCCATAAGATGATAGGAAGAATCCAACACTTCATAGAATTAATAAAAACATGATAATGCAATGAAAAGAAAGTTGAGTTGAAAAACTAAAAAAAAATTGTATTTCATAAATTTTATAAATTATGCTTAGCTTGAATAAAAAATAACTATTATTAAAACAAATGATAATGCAATGAAATGAAAGTTGAGTTGAAAAACTGAAAAAAAAAAACTTTATTTCACAAATTTTATCAATTATGCTTCGCTCGATAATCTTGAATGAAAAATAACTATTAAGACAAAACATTTAACCTATTAAGAACACAATAATAACATAATTAAAAAAACACTTGCAGAAGAAAAATCCTGCAAAATCCAAAACACTTGAATGATTTGTTTCATTAAAACTCCTGCAAAATCCAAACCCCTCAAAATTCAATGGCACTGTGTCGCAGGGGAACCAATCCCCTCAGAATTCAATGGTGAGGTGGTGATGTAAACAGAGAGAAGTTGCTCATCTTCCTAAGGCCTAAACATTAGCCCCCCAAGTATTCGTGCAGATATTCGTTACAACAGGGAAACGAAGAAACAATAAAACCCATTAAAGACAAAAGCGGAAGATGCCAATTTGCCGATGCCAACACATATCGATGCCGATCGACGGTGTAAAGGTCGCTCGATTCTTCGTGAAAAGGAGATAAAGACAGAAAAAAGGAGTATTCTTCGTGAAAAGGAGATAAAAAGAAAGTGCAGTGTGAATGAAATAAATGTCATTATGCCTAATCGATCGATTCTCTGTGCCTGTGACATACAAGATGCCAGGGATCGAATCGCGGGGTTTGCTAGTTAAGTCTCGGAATCTTATGGCTTTGTAAACCATCTGGCCATAATTGGCGAGAACTGATCTGCCCTCCGATGCTGCAGACGAAACTTGTCCGATCTCATGGTTTAGGCACACGCTTTATTTGCTCTCCTTATTCTTCTTCTTCTTCTCCTTTTTCTTTATTTTCATTCTAGCAGATCGATGATCTCGAACATTTTTGACAATTTCAGCTAAAAGCTAGAAATGGACGTAAGATAACTTGTACTGTTTTCGCGGCGGGAGTGAAGCAGCCGCGCGCATTTGAATTCTTTATTTTCATTCTAGCAGATCGATGATCTCGAGCATTTTTGACGATTTCAGCTAAAAGCTAGAAATGGCCGTAAGATCATAACCTATACTGTTTTCGCGGCGGGAGTGAAGCAGCCGCGCGCATTTGAATTCTTTATTTTCATTCTAGCAGATCGATGATCTCGAGCATTTTTGACGATTTCAGCTAAAAGCTAGAAATGGCCGTAAGATAACTTGTACTGTTTTCGCGGCGGGAGTGAAGCAGCCGCGCGCATTTGAATTCTTCTTTGTTTCTTTCATTTTGTTTTTCATTTTCCGCAGCTTTGCTGGAGCTGTGAATTTGGAAGCATTGTAGAGCAGGGGAAGTCGGATTGATTGTAACAATCTTTAGGAAAATAAGAGAAAATGAACGGCAATCAGCAGCTCGAGGTGCATTATATAAACACAGGTTCTCCTTACACGGTAACGGATAGCTTTATGGACTTATTTGAAGGTCTCGATTACATTCACCCCGATCTTGCTCTTGCCAAGGCCCGTCAGGATCAGGTATTATTGAATTCTCACTCTTTACTGATCATATATTTAATATGTTGTCTAGGTTTTGATCCTGCAGCAGATTCAATCATTTGTAGGAAATAGTGGAACAAATCGAGTGGATAATTTAACTTAAACTAATTATGATTTATTGCCTGTCGTTCATATGTTTTATTTATTGAACCACTTCTCTCTCCAGGTTAAGTGGTTCAAATTTATATCAAATATCTATTCCATCTTCACCTTAAATTTATATCTTAACTCTAACTTTACTTTAAATTTATATCTTAACTCTACATTTATAAATCCAAACTCTACGGTTGGTGTTATGTCATTCCAGAGATTTCTTCCATTATAATTGAACATGAATTGTTTTCAGGCTTAGTCATAATTAATTTCTAATGAACTGGTATAGTGCCTAATTAAGCATATATATATTTCAAGGCAATTAAACAAACACAAGGAGGTTGAGGAAGAGGAAGTTCACCATCAATAATTTGGCATTCAAAACTTCATCTCAACGAAATAACGAACTGCATTAACACACTCTATGGCCTGCTCTGGTTATGCCCATGTCGTCGTCAAAAAAGAATTTTAGGTGTTAGAGGCTTCAGAATTCTAGTATTCCTTTTGTTTTTAAGAAGGGACTACATGATCAAACTAAAGGTCTAGTAAGAATGATGGGCAGCGTGGAAGAATAAAAAGGATCATACTCTTAAATAATGGACATCAAGCTGCAACTTATGAACAATATATAACTTATGAATAAAATTTACAGAGAAGAAAAATCTGATTACTAAATATTTGTTGTAAATTGCAGGTCAGGCACCGAAATGAATGAAACTGTACTATATCTACTGTAGAATGCAGCTCATCGATTTAATTTAAGGAAAATATAATTTAGAGTGAGAAGCCTTCAGATTTGTAATTGTTTCTTTATCATGCAATTCATGAATTGACGTCAGTAAATCATGAGCACTCATGGATTCAATTTAAGGAAAATGCAATCCATAGTGGAGAAGCATTCAGAATGATGCAATTCATGAATTGAGGTCAGTAAATCTCACAGTCAGCACCGTCCATGAGGCATAACACAGTCAGCTTGGTCCTGGTAATCTCCTCCCATCACGGAGATGACGATTCATGATGGGAAGGTTAAGAGAAACCCTTGAGATGACCCTATCGCGTGGTTACTCTCGGCTTTCCATTGGCTTGCAAATCTCCTCCCATCACGGAGATGGAGGGTTTAGAGAAATCTATCGCGTTGGAATTTTTGGTTGTCGACGCTGCTTGGAATTTTTTGGTTGTCGACGTTTCTCCCCGTGTCTTGAACACGTGACGTGTGTAGGTTTAGTCCATTATCCAAACCAATTTTAAACCGGCAGGAGGTGGGATGAGGGTACGTTAAATCATGGACGCTGGTTTAAAACAAAACATAAAATTAAACCAATTTTAAACCTACGGGTAGGGGATGTAGGGGATGAGGGTACGTGCATTCTATGACCCTGGTTTAAAATTAAACCAGCAGGTAGAGGATGAGGGCCAGAAGCAGAGAAAATTGTTATTTCATTCATTTTATTTTTATGGGTAAAGAGGCAACGCCAAGGCTATGAAATCCATCTGAATTTACATGGAATTTAATGGGTGTTGTTCAGATTTATTAATCACTAATGACAATGTAGGAATTATTTCCCTTGCAATCTGGGTGCTGCTTAAGAATTAATCCAATCTAATCTAGTCTACAAATTTGTGGAAAGCACAATACCAAAAATTCATCCAATCTAATCTAGTTTAGAGAATTTATGGAGTTAAATTCATTTGTTCCTTTCTTTCTTCTATGGGCTAGTTACAACTTATCATTATTATTTGATTCAAAGCACAAAATATGTATATGAAGGAAAACGTAGTTGTACTTGTAACCTGAGATGGTTGGGCTTATTGTCTGGCTGTACCATAGCCGCTCCATTGTGATTCCTCTGTATAAATTGATTCTGATCTACATTCTCATCATGCCCGCTTCTTCTTCCACGGCCAGTAAACATGCTAAAATCCATTCCTGTTATTAATTTCAACATCGGAATTTAGAGGATAAAAATCTAAATAGTTTTTTAAAGCAAACTATATCAAATTATCAGAGTAGCTAAAAAACAAACAAAAACAATCCCTAATCACAGAAATGGAAATGCAATACTCACTTATCATCGTCAGATGCCATAGATCCATCGTCTCTTTAGCTGTAACAGATAATGTAACAGTAAAACCCAATGGAGAAGGAAGCTGTAAGAAGTGATTGCTCGATTCCTGTATATAGTATCTGATACCATACAGATTATCTGAAACGCAATGGAGAAAAAAGCTGCAAGGCCTGATTGCTGAAGAATTGATCTATAAATATGATAAGAACTGCTCAAATAAGATGGGACAAGAACACAGGCAGCCGTATTAAGCCCTCCCTTGCATTCTAGCACTCGTAACTCCAATGCAAGCATCCACAAACTCGGTATCTATGAAGTCGGAATACAAAATCTGCAACCGATCGGCGAGCCCTTTCTTGAACGCATGAGAAATGAAGAGTCTCCCAAACTTTCTGATACGATTCGTCACAGGTTTCACACACAGAATCGGGTTATCCGCCTGCTGGGAAGGTTAAGAGAAACCCTTGAGATGGTTACTCTCGGCTTTCCATTGGCTTGCAAATCTCCTCCCATCACGGAGATGGAGGGTTTAGAGAAATCTATCGCGTTGGAATTTTTGGTTGTCGACGTTTCTCCCCGTGTCTTGAACACGTGACGTGTGTAGGTTTAACGTCCAATTCTCCGGGAGGATACGTTTAGTCCATTATCCAAACCAATTTTAAACCGGCAGCAGGTTGGATGAGGGTACGTTTAAAACAAAACATAAAATTAAACCAATTTTAAACCTACGGGTAGGGGATGTAGGGGATGAGGGTACGTGCATTCTATGACCCTGGATTAAAATTAAAGCAGCAGGTAGAGGATGAGGGCCGAGAAAATTGTTATTTCATTCATTTTATTTTAATGGGTAAAGAGGCAACGCCAAGGCTATGAAATCAATCTGGATTTACATGGAATTTAATGGGTGTTGTTCAGATTTATTAACAACTAATGACAATGTGGGAATTATTTCCCTTGCGATCTGGGTGCTGCTTAAAAATTCATCCAATCTAATCTAGTCTACAAATTTGTGGAAAGCATAATACCAAAAATTCATCCAATCTAATGTAGTTTACAGAATTTATGGAGTTAAATTCATTTGTTCCTTTCTTTCTTCTATGGGCTAGTTACAACTTATCATTATTATTTGACTCAGCATAAAATATGTATATGAAGGAAAACGTAGTTGTACTTGTAACCTGAGATGGTTGGGCTTATTGTCTGGCTGTACCATAGCCGCTCCAGTGTGATTCCTCCGTATAAATTGATTCTTATCTACATTCTCATCGTGACGGCTTCTTCTTCCACGGTCAGCAAACATGCTAAACTTCGTTCCTGTTATTAAGTTCAACGTCAGAATTTAGAGGATAAAAATCTAAATAGTTTTTTAAAGCAAACTGTATCAAATTATCAGAGCAGCTAGAAAAACAAACAAAAACAATCCCTAATCACAGAAATTGAAATGCAATACTCACTTATCATCGTCAGATGCCATAGATCCATCGTCTGTTTAGATTGTTCGATTCCTGTATATAGTATCTGATACCATAAAGATTATCTGAAACGCAATGGAGAAAAAAGCTGCAAGGCCTGATTGCTGAAGAATTGATCTATAAATATGATAAGAACTGCTCAAATAAGATGGGACAAGAACACAGGCAGCCGTATTAAGCCCTCCCTTGCATTCTGGCACGCGTAACTCCAATGCAAGCATCCACAAAAGCGGAGACCCGGCGGCGGGCGCTGGGGCCTTCGACGGCTTCCATATGCAAATGACCCGTCTGGGCAGCAATTCCGCCAGAGTTTTGCCAAACACGACCTCGTCCTGGTGGATCAAGAACTCGGCCAGCTGCTCCACGAGCCATTCGTCCAGTTTGGGTGGATCCTCGTGGCCGTATTCCGAATTCCGACTTGGTTTCCGAGAGAAAGCGCTTTAAATCCATTACAAAACAAAACATACATAAACGCAGAATTTACATCCACGGAACAACACCACAAACAAAACATACATAAACGCAGAATTTACATCCACGGAACAACGCCACAAACAAAACACAGAATACTTCCACAGAACAACGCCACAAACAAAACACAGAATACATCACAGAACAGCACCACATGCATACTTAAAACAAACACAGAACAAACATAAAAGAAAAAGAACAGACGAGCAGCGCCTTCTCCGTTTTAAACAAACCTAATTAGATTGATTCTGGAGTGTTTTTATGGGATTCGATATCATCCACAATCTAGACGTTGAAAAAAGCAATTTAAACTCAACCCTTCGATCAGATCTGACGGTGTAAAGGAGCTCAATTACAACCCTTGGATGAATATTATTGTTAAGATCCAATGGCGAAAACAAAAGTTGTCAGAAGATTTAAATTCCAACATCCCACCACTATGAATGCAAATACATTAAAATTCAGCCTCACGTTAATAAATTTAATTTCGACAAAACTTTCTTGATTTAAAAATAAAAAATTTATTTCCAAGATATATTTGATTTACGTAAAAATTTACAAAAGTTTTTATTATTATTATTATTTATTAGCTGATTTTATCTATTTATCATAATTAAGATTTGTATCTATTTATCTATTTATTTATCTCTGGAGACCGCCTCGAATTTGTCCTCCTTTTATGATGCATTGAAATTCCTTTTCTGCTAGTGGATAGAGTCAGTAATTTATGGCTCCGATTCATTAGCAATTCGACTTGGAACAAATTCAGCGATAAGGTTGCATCGATCTGACAAATTAAAATTTTTATCTATTTATCTATCTCTGGAGACCGCCTCCCTTTAAACTGTCGAATTTTTATCTATTTATCTATCTCTGGAGACCGCCTCCCTTTATATAATGCATTGAAATTCCTTTTCTGCTGGTGGATAGATTCAGTAATTTATGGCTCCGAATTCGATTTGGAACAAATTCAACGATAAGGTTGCATCGATCTGACAAATTCCAGCTCTTTGAATATCATGTTGAGGCGCACTTCTGTCAAAATCATCGAAGGGTTTTCCATTTTCGTCGCTACAGTTAATTAAAACCTGCAACAAAAAATACCATCAGCAATTTTCAAAAACAGAGAAAACTATAGATATGAAAGCAGTAAAATTTAATTTCAATATCTAGTTTATGCTTCCAAATTCGAAATATTCCTCGGTTTACGTAATTCCCCTGTAACTCCCTTGCTAGAATTTTGATGAAAAATTCACAACAAGCAACAATTTGTTGCTAATTGGTCCTGCAAAGTCGTGGCGTTTCCGCTATTAAACCTGCAAGTGAAATCCTGAATTATTTTCAAGAAACAACAATTATGCTAACTCTAGAATGAGGTAGAATAAAACGATCAAAACCTTAATAAGGAAATGAATCTAATTCAGATAAAAATAAATCAAACAAAATTTATTCATGGTGAATTTGCATGATATATTTGATTTAGGTAAAAATTTACAAAAGTTTTTATTATTTATTAAATCAAAGCTGATTTTATCTATTTATCATAATTAAGATTTTTATCTATTTATTTATCTCTGGAGACCACCTCCCTTTAAACTATCGAATTTGTCCTCCTTTTATAATGCATTGAAATTCCTTTTCTGCTGGTGGATAGATTCAGTAATTTATGGCTCCAAATTCGATTGGAACAAATTCAACGATAAGGTTGCATCGATCTGACAAATTCCAGCTCTTTGAATATCATGTTGAGGCGCACTTCTGTCAAAATCATCGAAGGGTTTTCCATTTTCGTCGCTACAGTTAATTAAAACCTGCAACAAAAAATACCATCAGCAATTTTCAAAAACAGAGAAAACTATAGATATGAAAGCAGTAAAATTTAATTTCAATATGTAGTTTATGCTTCCAAATTCGAAATATTCCTCGGTTTACGTAATTCCCCTGTAACTCCCTTGCTAGAATTTTGATGAAAAATTCACAACAAGCAACAATTTGTTGCTACCTGGTCCTGCAAAGTCGTGGCGTTTCCTCTATTAAACCTGCAAGTGAAATCCTGAATTATTTTCAAGAAACAACAATTATGCTAACTCTAGAATGAGGTAGAATAAAACGATCAAAACCTTAATAAGGAAATGAATCTAATTAAGATAAAAATAAATCAAACAAAATTTATTCATGGTGAATTTGCAGCGTTTCTACTTTGTCGTAGCAAGTCCAATGAGACTGTTTTTGCGTTTTTGCTTTTTCACCTTTTTAACTTAATGCTCTTTCCTTCAAAATCAATCTCTCTCTCTTTATCTTGAATGTCATGGTTTCAAGCAAGTTGTGACAATGTGGTTCAAGGGCTCACTGTTGAAAGAGTGATGAGTCAATAGTAGTCTTGAAAAGGTGGATGGTTATCTCAATGTGACATGTTGCAACTTTTTGGAAGGTTTCCATTTGCATGAATTTATAAAATTTTCCGTATTAAAAAACCTTAAAATTGTTTTACAAAACCCTAATTCAAATTGATAGGTTTAATGGTTATTCATACCAATCTTCACTTTCCAACCTTTGATTTCATATGCTAAATTTTACCACTCCAAAACTTAGTTTGACCTCTTAAGTATATTTGGGATTTTTCATGGTTTGTTAAAAGCCTTAAAGCTTGATTTTTACTTTGGAATATTATCCTTGCATGCAAAGAAAGGGTAAAATGATATAAATCTCCCATGGTTAAAAGGAAAGAAGAAAAAATATCCTAAGATAGTATACAAGTCAAATAGTTAGGGAAAAAGAATTCCAAAAGCAACAAACAAGATCATACCTACTGTGCATGTTGTAGCAATAGAAAACTCTTCACTCTTCCATCTCCAAGACCTTATACCACTACCTCCATTGTAAGCAAGGAGATCTAGGGTATCATGTCACCTACAACTCACTATTTAATGCAATCAATCTCTTGGGTAATATGTGATTTGGTACAATTATTCTTTGTTCTAGCTCTTTGAGTATTTTGGTTGTTATAGATTAAGTTGTTTATAACATTTTGGTAGGTCACACTATACTTATTTTTAATTTATTTCACCTAAGGTGCATCTTCAATACTCTTGTCATTCCATGAATTCGTTGTTGCAACCTTCTCTAGGATCTGATCCCAACCATTTAAAATTAGTATTTGAAACTTATCATTGCTCTTGTTTGTTTATGGATAGTCCAATAGGGAGCCTTGTGTGCTAATGATATTAAACTTCTTACATATTTATTGGATTATATGATAGGGTACACCATTTAGGGACAACCCCCTAAGACTAAAAAATCACAAGTTCGAATAGAGAGGGATCTAGCAATGGAAGGGATAGATTGACTACGGATTATTAGGTAGGTCTCCTAGTGTAGATTTGTGTGATAATAAGGAATATAGACCCATATATAATGCTCAAAACCTCTTGATGACACTAACATTCCCACTTAGAGGGAAAGCATACCATTGGGAAGTCATATGTGGTGTTTTTAGGCATTGTTCATGGCCTTGGGTGCATCAAATGTTGTAATAGAGCTTAATTATATCCCCGCTTTGAGTCCAAAGCGCCCATACATAGAGAATGAATGGTGTTTCAACGCTTCGTTCATAGCCCTTAAACCTTAGAAGTTACTTTAATGCCCAAGGCTTGGTTCCTTTCTCAAGTATGGTCAAGGTGCCATTACCTATACCTAATATTCAAAACCTCCAAATTGTGCCCATATCTCAAATTGGACGTGAATGTTACTTCTCATATTGAGGAATAGATGTTTGAGGAATTATTCTTTGTGTTGGGTTCCTAGAAGGTTACTTTAGGTCATAGGGTCTAGTTTTCTTCTCCAAAGCATGTTCAAGGCCCCACAACCCATCCATGGTGCTCAAAACCTTCTAGTGGTGCCAAATATCCAAGTGAGGGAAAATTATCCCACAAAGAGGTCATGTATGGTGGTTGGAGTCCTTGCTCATGGACCTTGTGCCTATGAGATACCTTTAGGTCCAAGGTCTAAGTTTCATTTCTTTATCTTGGTTACTTGGTGTCAAAACTGATAACTAGTTCTCAAAAACTCCAATGGTTCCAATATGCCAACTCAGAGGTAAAGGATTCCATTGGGAGGTCTATATGTTAGTTTTAGATGATTTTTTTGGTCTTGGACACATGAAATATTCGTTTAGGACCTAAATCATATGCTCCTCCCCTGATCATGTTAAGGACCATGTGACCCATAGCTCAAAATTTAAAATAAATTATCCCCACTTGGAGGCCAAATACCCTATCAACAGGTCATGTGATTTGGTTCAAGGATTCATTCATGGGATTGGGTTCCTTTAATATTCATGTAGGGCTTACAGCCTAATTAATTTTTCACCTTAGATATGTATAGGGAGAACATACCCATCACTACTACTTAAACCTCACAATACTTCCAACAACCTCATTCATGGGCCAAGGATATGTTTAGGAGGTCATGTGTGGTAGATCAAGGAATCGGTCTCAAACATGACTAATTAAAATATTCCTTTACAACATAAGGACTAAGTCCCCCCACCCCCAACATGTCTAAGCCGAGAGGCTCATACTTAGTATCAAAAACCTCATAATTTCATCCATATCCCCAATCATAGGTAAGGATAACCTTATCAAGAGGTCGTGTATGGTGGTTTGAAGTGTTGTTCATGTCCATGGATGACTAGTAGCTTGCTTTATCATCCAATCCCTATTATTATTCACCCAACCATGTTCAAGGACACCTAGTTCTCAAAATATTCCAATGGCATGCTATCCCCATTCGAAAGAGAAGGATACCCTTGATAGGTCCTATGTGATGGTTTGCTTCATCACTTTTAGCCTCAAATTCCTAGAACCTTACTTTAGGGCCTAATTCCTATGATTCTATCCATAACTACATACATGGCTCTAAGTCCTGTACCTAGTGTCACATATATCAACATTCAAATTCCAAGGATAGCATTGGGATTCCATGGGTGTGTTTCAAAGCTTCCTTTAGGGCCTAAGGCCCAAGTTTCCTCTCGTGACATTATACAAAATTGTGAGACCCATGCATACTATTCAAAACTTCATAATGGTGCTAATGCCCTCAATTGGAGCTAAAGAATACCCCCAATAGTTCATGTGTAGTGGTTCAAAGTGTTGTCTTTGGCCCTTGACCATGTTCATGGATTTGAGACCCATGCCTTCTGCTCAAAACCTAATAATGATACTAATATCCACCAAGAAATTTAATAAGCTCAATAAAAATATTTGCAATCGAATAATCAAATTTCAATTCAATTCACTTTTATGACTACGTTATAATAGTAATAAATTATAATAATAATAAATAAAAATGGTTGTCTTTAATTATGTGTCAATATTAAGAATCCTAGGTATTTGTTTGTTTAAATAGTACTACAAATGAATAATTGAATTGAGTTATTTACAAAATAATTATTTGTAAACTTCTTGTTCTTGTGGTGCAAAATCATGTGAATTTATTTGTTCAAATGGTATACAAATAAATAATTGAATTTGTTGTAATTGTGGTATACAAATCAGGCATTAGGATCACTTTATGGTACTTTACAACATGGCATTTCTTTTAACATAGATGTGAAGAAATTCCATTCCCAATAATATTAAGAAACATTATCACCACCTTAACATGACCAAAAAATTGTAATTGGTGTTAATACTACTACCTTAACACCACAAAATGCAAGTGGTGCTAACTTGTCCAATTTAATAAGAACACTTGTATTATTTAGATTTCATATTTGGATGATAATCAACATTTACGATATTAGTACACAATATCCAATGATTTATCTTAAAAAAAATTCCCTCCACTCTTGACTTCTTTATAGTGGTTGTAAACGGCTTTGCATCAATGTTTTGTGTGGCGAATATTGTGTTGTGTTTCACTGTCTTTCCCTCCCCCTTTTTGAGAAGTGTAGTATGGATGTGTGTGTGTGTGTGTGAAACAATAATCAGGTATTCCTATCTTGTGGCATATTAGAATATATTCTATTACTATAAAAACTTTTCTACTTAAACGCAATTCAACATGGATAAAAATCCAGGACTATCTTCTCTCATATGACATGCTAGGTAATGAAAGACCTATGGTCCTCCCCATGCATGGATATGAGTGGAATATTTTCTTGAGAAAACAATGGCATTTTCCCATATGCATGTGGTTTTTACTATGGAGTTCAATTTCTTGGTAGACAAAGAATAAGTTGCTCGCAATAAGCCTTGGTTTTCAAATGGTGTATGGATTATTTATGAAATCATGTTAATAAATATTCAATCAAAACTCAAAAGGTTTAACAACAATCCCACATTGTGTCAAATTTATCAATTTATCTTTGGATTACTGGGCTTCTACAATTTTTATTTTATTAGGTTTAGAAACTGCTTAGTGTGATTTTATTACTTATGCTAGGATATGTATTTATGCATATGTAAGCTAAGGTTTTCTTGAACATATTGTATTGGAATGTGACAAATGAATTTTGACTCAATCCATTGACTACAAACATGTTGTATTTCATTGTATATTTGTATTTAATCGTGATCATATGGTACCCCCCACTCAAAGGAAGAAAAAAAATCTACTCATTGCCTTTGAAGAAATAGATAGCTTCAATTCATTGAGATAGGTAGATATTTCCTTTTTATCGAGGAAAAAAACATGTTTTATATACGAAATGAAATAAAGTACAATATGTACATCTGTTTAACACCAAAAAACTAAATTCTAGGTTCCCACTTGTTCTTGAGTGTTCTCACATATATCTATCTTATTACACCATTAATCAGGTTACCAAATAACTAATATCACTCAAGTTATTCTCTTAATGAATCTTACATAAATTCAATGACCAAATATTTTTCCTCTTCTAGCTAAAATTCAGACAAATTTGCAGTATTTCTTGAGAGGATGATTTGATTCCCATACTAAAATATAACAAATGAGCTTTCCCTCAGCTCTAGAATATCCTTTGACAAACCATTTCCCTGTGAGTTCTATTCTCTATAAACATGTCGGTAATCCACTTTTTGTAAATGGATTTTCAATCGAAATAGTTATTTGGATAAATTATGTAATATGATGTTCACCATAAAGACCTCATTATTCATCCATTTTATGGTGAGCTGGGAATCCCCTTTGACCTATAAGGTGAGAAAATTTATTTTAAGGCCAAATTTTAGAAGAAAGTAAAAATAGTTGAATTCATTGAGATTGTTTGTTCCCCTACTTGCGCTTTGAAGTGAAAAACATGTGACCATGAAATGAATAGATAGAAACCTAAACCCATAATAGCATCTCTACATCTACATGCACCATAAAAATAATACCAAGGACTATTCAGATCCATCCTAATATCTTTTGGAACACGGGGAGCTTCTCGAGTGTCCACTTCTATAAAGAACTGTAACATGGAATTAGTTTGAGCTACTATCTAGAAAGAGGTGAAAATATTGTCTTCAAAAACCCTCACATTTCTTGTGAACCAAATTCCCTAGAAAACTAAAAAAGGAAAAGTCCTCCACTTCTTAATTTGTCTATCCCTAAACCATTTTTTAGACCTGAATTAATAATCCTACATTGCCATAAAGGTCTAACTCCTCTATAGACTTCCAATTCAATCTATTTATGCTCTGTAAATGGGCAAGTTATAAACATATGTTCACTTGATTCTTCCTCCTCTATAAGCAGATAGTAGGTCCCACCTTCCCTCTTCTTAATTATAACTGATCCTAGGTTAATACTTTTCCATTTAGAGATAGCCACATTAAAATTTTGGCTTTTTTTGGAGCAAACACCTTCCATAGTCGTGCCCACAATGAATTGACATCATCCCTAGTCTCCCCAAATTAACCTTGATATCCCAACTTGGTTGAATAAAAACCACCTGCTTTATTGTATCCCCAAATGAGAGAGTCATTTTCATTTGAAATTCTAATATGAGCCTTATTTTCATTTGTAAAAGTCTTCCAAAATGGAATGTGATGTACTACTAACCTTGGAACTTTTTCAAAGAGCCATCCATGTGACCAAATTGATGTCTCTTCAGGATTCACAATTTGACTTAGCATCAATTTACCTAACTCTTGTAGCTGGAATACTATCTTGTTTGGGAGCATAGTGTTTTGAATACATCCCATTATAGCACCCTTACTCACTCTAATAGAGTTCCCATCTCCCTCCTTCCAAGATAATAATATTCCAACTATCAAGAATGCCAATGTCATTTCTCACCACTTATTTAAAGCTTTGTGTGTGCTTTTAGTCTCTCTTATGATCCAATTGTCACGTCCCCTCCCATCCAACCAGCTAGATGGAGAGGATCGTGACGGTTAAACCGGGCATCTAGCCCCCATATCTATTCATTAAACCAGCATTTAAATTCAAATGACAAAGAAAATATACATATACAATTGCATAACAGATGTGATATTAAACTGGGCGTCTAGCCCTATGAAGCGTTTAACCATAAGCATGAACATAATATAACAGAGATAGATGGAACTGTATGGTTTTAAGAAAATCACAGCGGAAATTAAGAATTTCACATCCATCATACATTTAAGATGTTCATCAAATAAGTAATTGCAATTTAACACAGGAGAATACTTATCTTATACAAAAGTAATCCCACGCAACTGGCTATGCAACTGCAACGTTCCACCCAACCATAGGCCAGTGTGCTCCTCAATCTCTCAGCACCACTGCCACCCCCGAGCTGGGCATGATCTCTACAAGGAACCAGGGAACAGCAGACTCACACATAGCCAAGCATACACCAAGATGAGCCAATCCAATCTGCAATTGGGTTTATCAGGCTGCTAGGACATGGCAGGGAAGAATTGCTAAGCTAGTATGCTCAACCACAGAGCTGAGGATGTCCCTCCCAGATCTATTCAGCTTGGCACTCACAATGCCTACACACCCAACACAAGGAAGTATTCTCTTCACTGCCACACAGTCCCTCAAGCCATACCTCCCTTTCCAATGCTCTCAGGGTGTGCATAGAAAAGTATCCAAGCCCTCTTGATCTTCTTGAGAGGCTACACCCTCTACTAGGTTTATCAAGCCAGTTCTATCCACTACCAGTCCAAAACTTCAGCTCGCAGGTTCAAACCAAAAACGAGAATGCACACAACAGCAGAACACCATTATGGGTCAAGACAAAACGTTTTTACAGTGACAGGCAGGAAAAATGATCCCCTAGGCTTCAGAAAAATGTGGGAAGGTTAAAAACGAGCAATGGAGGTTTGGAGAAAACCCCAGGTAGCAGAAAACGTTTTTAGGAAAAACGCCCATGGCAAATCGGGGACAAAACGAACTCCCTACAGTCCCAAATCGCACCCCCTCCTTCCCAGCTACTATCCCAAAACCAAAAACGGGTTTTTGGGCAGGGAGAACCCTGCGTTTTTGCTCAAAAACGTGACTGTAACTCCCAGCCTTCTCTACCTGCGTGAATGAATGAAGACTGCCCATTCCTCATGGATTTGGGCACCATTTCCTGGGTGGTTTCTTGCCCCTCAAGCAAAACACGATTTTCCAAGTTGATGGCTTGCCCATGCACGAAAATGGCTTGCCCGTACTCTTTCATTCCCTAGGCATTAACTGCCTTAACCAATTTCTTGGAAAAATTAAATGATTGGGTACATGAGACAAAATGGGTAGTTGGTGGTTTATGGGTTTCCCCATTGACACATGGATTAATACTATTGGCTCAAGGGTTTGAATAATTTCCCTCCCTATTCCTTGTAGAACCATGCCCCATCTCTTTTGTTGCATTGCATAGCTAGTTGTGGGTATTTTTCATTAAAATTCGTATTTACATGATGTCTTATATACAGTGTGCCCATCTCGCACAAGAACCATAGGCATCTATTTTAATTGCCGATACATAAACGCTAAATCAATGGTGGGGCCTTGGCCTTGAGCTCCTCACCATGATTAAGTTACAATATTTACATCATTTACAAAGGGGGTCAAAATGGGGACGTGACACCAATCAGAAATGGTACTAGGAGCTATATACATATGCTTCACAATCTTCTTCCAGAGGATGTTCTTCGAGATGAAATTCCAAAGAGACTTAGCAACCAAAGCACGACTGAAAAGGAAATTATCTTTTAGTCCCCGTACTCCTAAATATTTTGGTTTGGCCACCTTCTTCCAACTCACCTAGTGTACTCATTTTGACTCTAAACAACCTTGCTAGAGAAAGTTGTTATAACATCTTCTTATTTTATCTAAGACCATTTTAGGGACCACAAGTAATGAGGTCCAATATACAGGTATGGCTTCCAATATTTACTTGACTAGTACTAGCCAACCCCCTTGGGAGAGCCACTTATTACACCAAAACTTGATCATTTGTTATACCATATCTAAAATATAGTCCCAATCTAACTTGGTGTATTTGTTCGGCTTGAGCTTAAAACCCAGGTGTTTAAATCTTCCACTAAGAATTCACTGATGGAGTGGAAACACATATCTCAATCCTAAAGAGACATCTTCACTCAAATATTTTGAATAAATGGATGACTTAGCATCGTTTACCTCCAACCATGTAGCTTTCCTAAATAAGAGTAAAATATCTTTAAGAGACTCAATGTCCCTTCCGACAATTTAAAAAAAACACAAAACATGATACAAAAAAATTAGGTGTGAGATGGTTAATTCCTACCCAATGTTGGCTTACTTGTGGAAAAACCAAGATTCACTACGACACAAACCAACAAACCCCAAGATACTAGCCCTTTCGGCATTACCTGCGAACATGCAACATCTCACCCGAAGGACCTATGGGAATGTGAGGAACCTCCAACAATTAAATGATGAAAATGCACGATATTTTAGAAATAACATAACACAAAATATATTTATTGATCGCGGGCCACTTTGAGGGGGAAACATTCTTTGAGAAAGCTCATTACAAATAACTCATGGATGCCTTCATTATCCTCAACACGTACTTATATACTAATTCTATGCATCCAATACTATGGATCAATACCACGGAACATATAATACTACAGGACCGCTTAAAAAGCATATACATCCAATTCTATGGATCAATACCATGGAACATATAATACTATGGGATAATACAATATACTAACAAAGTAAAGAGAAGGGTTGAAACAGGTTCCTAACATCCCCTATCCCTTAGAAAAATATTTGTCCTCAAAACTTTAGATGTGGAAATTGTTGTTGAATTTGAAGAAGTGGTTCCCATGTAGCATCCTCCGGTTGCAATCCATACCATTGAATTAATACCTCTATGATGGATCAAGAGCGAAGCTGAGGAGTGCGCCTAGTGAGGCTGGCCTCCGGCTCCAAAATGATGGATCCTTCATTATCTAGTTCTGGTAAAACAGTTTTTGCACTAATGTTGGTGCCAAGAACTTTCTTTAGACAAGAGACATGGAATATTGGATGAATGCAGGAAGAAGGAGGAAGTTCCAATTTATACGCAATAGACCCAATATTTTGAGGAACCTTATATGGCCTATAGAACTTTGGAGCCAACTTATCATGCCCTTTGATTTTCAGGGGGAATTGCTTGTAAGGCTATAGATGAAGAAAAACATATCACCTACTTGAAAAGTGCGCTCAAAATGGTGTTGATTGGCTTGTTGTTTCATTCGATTTCTTGCCATGTGAAGATTGTCCTACAAAATTATTAGAATCTGATTTCGGGTTCGAAGAACCGTGTCAACTTCCTGAACTGTTGAAATGCTAGGGGTGTATGGAAGAAGCACTTATTGTGCCTAACCATAGACTACTTCATATGGAGTCATTTTAGATGCAATGTGGTAGGAGGTATTGTACCACCATTCAACGAGAGGGAGCCATTTTTCCCACTGGTGTTATTGTTCGGAGGTGAAGAAACGAAGAGAAGTGTCCAAACATTTGTTGATAACTTTAGTATGACAATCTGTTTGTAGGTGATACCATGAACTCATCTTCAATTTAGTGCCAGTGTGGAGAAATAGTTCTGTCCAAAAATGACTGGTGAAAGTTGTATCACGATCTGAGACAATTGAAGAAGGGATTCCATGAAGACGGAAGATATGGTCCAGGAAAATCTGTGTGAATGAGGAGGCGGTATAGGGATGGAGGAGGGCACAAAAATGACTATATTTGGATAGGCAATCAACCACAACCAAAATCATTGTCTTCCCTCTAGACTTAGGGATCCCTTCAATGAAATCCATAGAATTATCTACCCAAATCTGTTTAGGGATGGGAAAGGGTTCAAGAAATTCCAGAAGGAGTGTCTTTTCACCCTTGTTGCGTTGGCAGTTATCACATTTAGCCACCATCTGTTGAATTGTCCTTTTCATTCCCTTCCAAAATAAGTTATGTCGTTCCCGCTCATACGGTTTGAGGAACCCAGAGTGCCCTGCCAATGAAGAAGCATGGAGTTCATAGAAGACAACCTGTTGAATATCTGTGCTCTGGGGAATCACCCGATGACCCTTGTACCTCAGGGAAGCACCATCCCAAGAGTAATGCGGTACAACAGAAGGGTTGTTGGAAAACCATTGGATGATTTGAGATAATGAGGAGTCATTGGCATAGCCTTGCTGAACAGATTGCAACCAATTTGCAACAGGAATATAAATACCTGAAAGAGAAACTTGGTCATCAAATGTGCGAGAAAGAGCATCCTCCACAAGATT